>JASUUJ010000253.1:0-1200000 GCA_030449895.1 Citrus mangshanensis
AAGTTACGTATTGCTCTGCAATTATTTAAAGCCGGTTTACTTAAAAGCAGTCGTGAAAAAGATGACACAATTCCGCAGCACATATAACAGCGTGTCGTAAAGAAACCCGCCTGATGACAGGGGTTCATCATTCAATTATATGGAAATTCTTATACAATCAACGATCACGTTATAGCTTATATTCAGCTATTAGACGTTAATAGACTCTACCACCCAAGATATCCAACTACTTGACACCGTGAACTGATCCCACCATGCATACCATAAAGTTAAAAAAATTAAATCATAAATTAATTACAACCTGTGATGACAAATCAATTACAGCCTCTGCCACAATCACAGATTAATAATAAATTATTTCGGCAACAGATTAAATGTTTCTTGGCTGATTAAAAATAATTTAGCTGCTTGATATACCTCCGCTATTGTAATACAAGGAAGAAAGAGAAAGATATACGTTTGTAAATTTATTGTAAAAGTATTATTTTAATTATTTGTTTTAATTACCAAATGTTATGGCGGTCTTAATCGGTTGTATTTTTAGAATATGTTTAATAAATTATTTAGACATATCTTTTTTTTTCTCAAATATGTAAAATTACATTAAAAACCAATTAAAAATCTAAAGTTAATCATATAATATGTCATTCAAACTAGCAAAAAAAATTCATTACTATACATTAATCCAAAAAAATAAAAAATAATATGTATTACACAGCATTCATACAAAATTGGAAATTCTTCTTTTGAAATAAAGGTTATGCTATGGATTTGAAAGAACTAATTAATAAAAATATAAATATATAAAGATTTCAAACAGTTAAAGCCATCAATTGTTGAAATTAGGAATACGAATCATTATTGGATCAAATCGGAAAGAACGCACTTGTTATAGGCTTAGAATTAAATTATAATTGAAAGACATACGATATCCGCGGATAATTTATATATTACATTTATGATAAGTAAATTAATTGTCTTCTATTAAAATATATTATAATAGAAATTTTTTTAAAATGTGTGGTAACTTATTAAATAAGTAGCTTATTACGAAAAACAACCCCTCACATACTTTTAAAATTGCCACAAAATTTAAAACTTATGAAAAGGATGGATTTTACAACAGTTACGACATAACACTTTTTTAAAATAAAAATTTAAATGTATTTAATAATGAATTATATCAATTTCAACCGCAATCCTACATACAGCCGCTTAGGATTTTTCCTAGGGAACAAAAACTATGGTCGACTGCTGCACAGTATGCAATCTATTCCTGCTATTGCTGCTCAGTAATGTCGTGAGATGGGAAACGTTTTTCTCCTACAGCGCACAATCCAATGTTTCTATGGTATGCAATATACATGAGGATTGTATTTTGCCAAGAAGATCCAAAATATTCTCATTCTTCAAATGATATTTTTAGGGTAAGAATCTCAGAAAACAGATGCCTTATTGTATGGGTAGATTCGAACCCACAGAACTCTGCTTCTGACTCCTAAGATACAAACCATGAGGCTAATTCTGTATGATTTCATATCAGTAAAAAGATATTACACAAATTTTGTCAAATGTTAAGCACTTAGACAGAGAATATCAAATTCCCAAATTCAGCAATTTTCCCTAATTTTACATAAACAAATCCAATGGCTTGTACACTTTACATGGATCCTGATGAATCAATCAATCAATCAATTGCTGGTCGATGGCTCACCATGCCCCTTACTTGTATTTGTGGTCATGATGATGATGATGGTGATCGTGACTTCTTCATCACTGCTATTATCTTCATCAAAGGGCTTCTGCCTGTGGAAGATGCAGCACTTCTTTGGAACCTTCTTCCCATGAATTCAGTTCACAGTCTACAGGTTCATGCCCTCTCTTCCACGTTACCTTCTTCTTCCTTGGATTAAGCCGCAGACCAGAGAGTTTGTTGGCTAGCCCTGGCTCTTGTAATGTTATGGTGTTGCTCACCGAGGAGGACGGTCACTGTAGTTGGGTTGTGCTCATGGTCAGCTATTCGCCGTTGAGCCACATGAAATGAATACTAGCTTTCATATATATTATTGACTTCTTTTCTAAATTAAAATAAATTAATAAGTAAACTAACATGATAACACATCACAAAAATACAAATCTGTGTTGCTGAACATAAAGCATCTCATTTGTCCATTAAGTTTGCTCTGTAACTATCCTAAGATGTTATAACATAACAATCAACTTTCAACAAAGCAAGTATAATAATTATGCAAATTATAAAAGTCAAAGACTCCATTTGTATTGGGTGTCTAGCATCTTCAACCCTAAAGTGACTGGTAAATATTTGTAAATTATAGTTTGAATTAAAGCGCGATTTTACCTCTAATTTGTTGGATAAAATAAGAATATTAATTTACTATTTTGGTTAAAGCTGATATTTAAAATCATATTTATCATAAACACTATCAATTTTTATTTCATAATGTGGCTCACAGTACCAAATGGAGCCAAAATATACCAAATTAAAAGTCAAAGAGGGAGTTCAAAGATATTTACAAAACCAGAACCAAACCACTGTGAAGCTAAACAAACACAGCATTAGAAAGGCATGAGAGCAAGTTCACTGTGGTAATTTAATGGTCGCTTAACCATTTTCATTCACTAGAATCAAATAATATCAAAAAGCTGGAAAAAAAGGATTGGAACAAAAGGGCTTTGAACTTCTCCTTTTTTGCTAATTGTTTTGGGGAGGGGAGAGGGGAAACAACAATCAATACTTCTCAAAAGTACATCAAATATTTTATTGCTCAAAAACATCCACAACGTTCTTTGCAGAAAACATTCATACGACCCTTTGTTCCGAACAACAATTTCTATAATTCCGCCAAAAACTACGAAACAGAAAAGCACCTTCAACTATTCAAAAGCAGTTTCAACGATGCAAAATCCCTCCTTAAACACACCATAATTCAATTTGACTAACAATCTTTCTATCAAATATACTCATTACCAAAAAAAATCCATATTTCACCATACACGAAAATCTCTTGCCAGAATTTCAACTCATTTGCAGCATCAGAAGCAGCAAACTGTTTATGAAAACTATTTTTCAATCGAGGCTAAAAACTTCTATCAATGATTTTAATGCATTAACAACAAACACAATAAAAAGCAACTGTATTCCTTACATCAAAACCTTTACATGCCCTAAAATCCAAACAAGGGGATAGCACGAGCCAATCATGGCCAAACAAAAAAATAAAGAAAAATTAATAAAAATATAAATTAAATATGCTGTTATGAAGGGTAGATCGAGATCGATGAAGAAAAATCGCCAGAGCGCGTCGGAGACGACCTTCAGCTTCGGAAATTAACAGAGAATTGGGAATTGGGCTTATATAGTTCTATTTTAAATTGGACCAAAAGAGTCGGTATAAATTGAGCTGGCCCAAATGATTTATGACGATTTAAATATATTTGTTGCGTTCTTTAGTATTTTTTTTAAGTTACAATTTTTTACCCTTTTTTTTATTATAGTATCAAATTAAGGGTATTTAATTTAGAAGAACTTTTGATTAAACTATTATCTTTTTTTTTTAGTAAGCACCAAACAATACATCATACAAGAAAGTGCTTGATCTTATGTAGAAAATCTTGGCATATTTTTTATCTCATAATCGATAATTAAGAGAGAATATTAGATATATTTTGTCGTATTATAGATGATATTATTAATTTTATATATCCCGTATTTTTTATTCATGATTTGATTAAAAATTCATCTTATTTTTTATTCACGATGTGATTAGAAATGCGTCTACCTATTATTTCTTTATTCTTATGATTTGATATAACTTGTCTACTAGCTGTAAGAGCATTGGATGGAAATTGACATTTAAAGTAGCTATCACAAAATTGATAATTTATTAGGCTTTGTAAAAGCAACAAGACAAAGTGAGCAAATGACTGGAAAGTAAAGAATAGATTAATTACATGATAATAAAAGATTACTCTACTCCTCCAAATTCTTCTTTCAGAGAATTTTTAACAGATGCATTTATTTTTTCCCTTTTGTTCTCTTAAAAGGATAACTGAGGATGATGCTTGTTCACCATGCCAGTCAGCAGATAAACAGCTTGTAATACAGGGTTAAGTAAAAACTTTTGACCATGAAATGGGAGAAGAGGATCAAAAGAATATGAACCAAAAATAAGAATTCCAAATAAACAGGGTTAAACCCTGCTGCGGCAAGTCAACCAGAGAGGGGACGCAAACAATGAAGTTGACAGGTGATGCATTCATGGTTGGTGAACAACTCATAAGCAGTGCAGATCATAGGTCTCTCGTATAATGATAATTTTTCTTACTCTGTCACAAGGCTTGAGTTCTAGAACAAACACGAAAGGAATCTTCTTTGCCCTCACAGGGATCATTAAACACATAGTTTGCGGGCATAAGGAGGAGCTGGGTGGGTAACTTCTGTCCTTAAACACAATTTCACTAATCACAAAGCATAGGAGACTAAATTGAGAGTTTCAAATATGATAAAAGGTAAGGTAAGGAAACTAAATTGAGAAGTAAAGCTTCAAGAACTTAGAGCACCAGAGCTGATGGTGTGGACATTCCCTGACACACAAGTAGGTTCCAAACAAAATGTAAATTGAAAATGACATTGCAGTGCATCAAATTCGAAAAACATGCTTAAACTGTAAACAAAAAGACATGCTCATGAAAAGTCCAAAGTCCCAGAGGCAATATATGCAGCCGAAGGCTTCAAAAAATGCTGCAGGCCTTTGCCAGCCAAGTCAAAATGTAAAGTAGCCGTCTCATTTTCTTTTGCCAAGGAACATTGTTTATGTCTACTTTTTTATTTTTACATCATAAATTATTCTTCACAATCATTTTATTCCCTTCAAATATGCTTCCTATAATCTCTAGTTACATAACTAATAAATGGTACTTACATCTTATTAGACTGCTCATCTATCCTCTAAAACATAAGCAGCAATTCAGAGATGCAGCAAAGTTGAGTTGGGACATATCATGAATTGCACACCACTCCAAAATTGTCTTAATCTTATCAAACTAACTATTTATACGAGACTAAAAAATGACTGAGTGAAATGCTCAAAGCTACAAAATTGAAAAGGTAGAGAGAAAGTAAAAGAATTCTCTTTTGTCCTCTTTCTTTAAAGGAAGGAAATGAAGATGAATCCATAGCTTTTGTGGTTCCTGAGGCTTAATTTGTGAAAATGGCAGAATAGAAATGTATTCTGTGATAATAAATCATTAATTTCATAAAACAGTCCAAACGTTAAGGTGCAACAATTTCCGAACAAGCATCAAACAAAGATAAGCCGAGGTATACTAAGTCCCAATATTTTGTCAAGTTACATACTTGAAAACATCAATTAAATACAATAATAGTTTATAGTTCATGTAGTTATTACTCACTGACGTGACAAAACGAACATAAAGAATTTATACCAAAGTCCATGGATCATCAGAAGTCTTTCTGCTGCCTCAAGGTAGGTTTTCATTTACTCAGAGGTGTCTGTGCAACATCATTAAGCACCTCCAGTAACTCAAGCTCCTGCACAGAAGGAAATCAAACCCGACTAATAGAAAATGATTAAGAGACCGATTGAGTAACTTAGCTGAGTTGGCTTTATAAAAGAAGGCATATTTACATTGAGAACATACCATGCTCAAATATTGATAATTAAAGGATATTTCAACTCAACAAGACATTATAAAAGTGCTAAACAAAATCAAACTGCAACAGCATAGCTATTCACTTTTTATGAATCTTCAATGTTGAAGACAGAATGAAATTAATAATTAATGTATTCAGGATATACAGCAGACTAAGAACAACAAAATCGTCTCATATCCATTCAATTACTATGGTCGCTCAAGAGGAAAGCACATGAGAAAAAATACAAATGGACTCATTTTTAATCAATTTAATTGTGAATAAATAACATAGTTCAAAAAAATACCACTCACTAAAACTTTTTGTTAGCATTCAAAGAAAATTCCTAGATATCTCTATTCATTCTTCCAAGCATACAAAATCAGTGAAAACCAAGACTTGAGACTTGAATCTAGGAATCTCAGAATGACCATGGCAATGTGTTTGGATCAGAAAGGGGTCCACTAGTCCACAGCTTCTCAGCTGAGAGGCATGTCTTGAACATGAAAACAGCATTCCCAACTGATGCACCAAAAAGCCAACTGTGAACATCCCAGAAAACTTCCACTGGCAGCCCATCGACCAAGATAGTATGATTTCCTGAACTTCCACCTGAGATGCTTCACCTTCATCACACTTTTTCCATCTACACGAACCATGAGGCATGGATCATTCATTCCATGTGTGTCACATTCAATCACAAGATCATGGATTTGCCCACCATTGCAAAACTGTGCCTTGGTAAAAAACACCTTCTTGCCGAAAAGATGCTCCCTTTTAGCAACGAAAACGGAATTAGAAGGAACAGGGGTGGCATTAGTCTTCTTTATAGCTTCTTTCTCATATCCCCAAGAAGCAAAACCATTTGCCTATCAACAACAACACTCACATAAAATCCTCCAATGGTTCAGGCCCAGAACCAAATTTTGCCGAGGAAAGGTCCCAATAGATGTCAATTATACAAGAATAAGCTTCTAAACTCTTTGACCCTTTCCTTTTGAGAACAACCAAGGTTTAATATCAACTTTACAAAGACATTGGTTTGAAGCATCATCAATCCCCACAGAAAGGCCTTGACCCATCAAATTCTTGCTCCATGTAATAGTAATCAAGCAAGACCTGCCTCGAATACGAGCTTGATAAACAGAAGTAACCAAATTCTGTGCATTTTTAACAGCGTTTGAAGATGAAGAATCTGCTACTTGTACCCCATTTTCCCCAAAACAAGATGGAAAATCTCTCATTTTTAACCCAGTAAATTCAATTCACTTTTACAAACTCTCTATACAAGCCTTTTAACAACCCTTTTTTGAAACCTAAATTGCCAAAATTAAAACTAAATCAGAAATTTAAAAACCAAACAGTAGCAGAACAGAAAGTAAAGAAGAGAAACAAACAAACCCTTACCTCCACTTACAAGAGACAAAGCTGAAAACCCATCTCAGAAATGCTCCAAAATCTGCCGGTCAAGCTTGATTTGATCTGGATATAAAATCTGAAACATTTTTTCCACAAAAAGCCCATGAAATAAAAGTTAAAGAAAACATGAGAGACACACATATATACTCAAAGACAAAACTGGAGAATGTATGTAGTGAAAATTAAGTAATAAACTTAATTAGAGAAGCAGACAAAAAGTAGACTAGTTGTTTCACTGTCAACACAAAAAATTAAAATTTGAAAAAAAAAATCCTATGACATCAAAATAAAAATAATTAAAAAAAGGCTAATGTATAAGTGTAAATATACCTCAAGATTGTGACAGCTTAAAAAATACGACCAAATGAAAATGAAGGATAATATTTTTAGCAACTGGATATTGCTGTAAAGACTGGAATTTGAAGATTACTCAACACCAAGAAAGGGCTAAAAAAAGAATCTTTCTTTGTCTGATGATTTTGCTTTAGCTGACATGCCCACATGAAAATGAAAGTTTTTTTTTTTTAACAAAACTGAAATTGAAAGAGAAGCTTCAAAATGAAGAGTTATTATTAAGGAATAAAGGAACTTCAATGGGAGAAGAATGATGATAATAAATAAATAGAGAGTTTAAAATAAAAATTGGATGAATTAGTAAATTAAAAAAAAATTAAATTTTCATGTGGGTTCATTTTTGCATGTATTTATAAAAGCAAGAGAAAATGCATGACATGATCCATGAGTGGCCAAAAAGAAAAACGGTTTCTTTTTCTACTTCTTGTGTGGGGACCACTCACCCATGTAAGGGCTTGCACGATGTATCGTTTTAAAATACTTTTTGTTTTTTACTTAAAAAATTATAGGTATTTCTAATAATAACTAATTATGGACAATAATTCGTTTAAAGATTTTTAGAGATAAATATATATATACAAAAAATTAAAAGAAAAAATTGTTTAAAAATACTTTGATATTATCAATAGCTTTTAAAAAAGTGAAAAAGATTTTAGTGTACGTAAATTAAAATTATCTTCGATTCAATAATTTTCAGATTGTAATGTCGTTTGATTGTAATTTAATATTAAAAAGACTTTTATTTCAATTAACATGCAATATTATAATTTTTAAATTATTATTTTAATAAGCATACGTGTAATAAATTTTTATTAAGTGTATGTTTAATTAGGTTCAAAATACTAAATAATTTTCAAAGGTTATAAGTGGATTTGACCAATATTTGGTCACCAACAAAGACTCAGTAGTTGCCAGCCTGGTCAATAATAATCATCACTCTCTTTCTAAATCTTTCTTCGTGTAAAATAAGTCTTTCATTTTTTTTATTACTAATTAGCTGATTTATATAATCTTCATTGGTTGTGTCTTAATCTTATTAATATTAAATTCTTTTGTATGTGGATTTGATTCTAAGCGGTTGTTAGCTAACTATTAGATTAAGATTTTTTCGGTTTTTTTTTGCCCTTTTGCCCATTTATTCCTTTTTCTATTCTTCTAGAAATTAAATATTCCTTTTACATGAGTTTTAATTTAATTGAATTAAAACATTTCCATATACTCTATCTCTCTATATATACATGTAATAAACTTAATTGTATATATTTCCCACCACTCCCATTGCTTTGCGCGTGCAGTTCACAATTCTATTTCTAGAAAAAAAAAATAATAAGCTTGCTTTAAGTTGGGGAAAAAATGTGTTGTTTATTTTTAACACTTAATATTGATGATGGTGACACTTAAATTATGTCAACTATCTAAGTACTTATCATTTGCAATGAATAGACTCTGTTAAAAAATTATTTAAATTTTAATAATATTTAGATTAATACCACATATGTATAAGAACTTTGTATAAATTATAGAATATAATTTAATGCGATGCTACTATATGTGTGTCACATAATACATATTATTTAAATACACAATACATATTATTTACTTTTAGTCTTAAAGATGGTGATATTTAATATTCTTTTAAATATTAAATTAAAAATAATTTTATTTTATAAAGAATTTAAAATGATATAAATATCAAATTACTAATTTTTACTTTTCATATGTTTTTAAATAATAAAAACAATGAACTTCACGGTTATATTCAAAGTTTTAAGAAAATAAAAATAAGTATATATAATATTTACACATATACATTTAGGTTCATTTAAACTTTCAGTTCAGTTCATAATTATTGAATTTTTAGATTGATTATTTTAATTTTTTAAGAAGTTAGATCGATTATTTACAGCGTTGGTTGAAGGAAATTTTTTTTGTGATGTGTGATGCACGCGCTATTATGGCATGTGGGGAAGATAAGTTCTTACTAAGAAGACGTGGAACTCACGTCCGTGGTCGGTTGATAAGCGTTATCTTCCAAATTGGACTCATTTTGTATTATCTTCTTTCCTTATAACTTCATGGGCCTTTGTAGCCCAACTAATTATTTTTAAAAAAGAAATAAATAAATAAGTAAATTGAGGGACAAAACTTATTATAATGATGCGTTTGTTCGTTTATAACTAATTAATTTTGATAAAAAAAAATTTAACTCTTTGTTCAAACTACGATATAAAAATTGACGTGACATTTTTATATGAATGCCATATGACACACACTATTTAGTCTAGTGTTTTTCATTTAATTAATACTTTGATGTAACATAATTTTTAGGAGATATTTGTATCTCTAGTATTATCTCTAAACAGTCAAATATGAGACCAAAATTATGCAAATAGTACAAATTACTATAGATGATTCTCTATTTAATAGATAAAATCGAATCAGATTCTTTATATGACCATGAAAGAGGGAAAAATAAGTTTTTTGTTTTATAACCAAAAAAAATAAAAATAAAGTAGAGATGAGTCAATTTGGTGATAAAAAAAACAAAAACTAAGCATGCAAAGTTGGACTATTTCAAAAACTCACATGTGTAAAACAAAGATAACATCTTGGCAAGTTTCAAAAATAACATTTGCAAAAAGTCAAGCAACAATCATTTTCAAAAGGCATAAAAAAATCAGGAAAAAGAAAAAGATTTTTCACAAAATTGCATTGTAATCTCATTAATGAAATATGTGCCATGTGGGTCTACCTAACCATCAAGTCAATCATGGGTTAGGCATGGACAAAAAAGTTTTTAAGTACCATGGGCTCCATGTCCATCTTTATCACTTATCAATTTTTTTTTTCAAATTTATTTTATGACTTTTGTTAGTAAATTATTTTGGGTGTGTTGCCCTTAATGAAGTGCCTTAAATTACATGCGTATTAATTAGAAATACTTAGCTTATACCACATGCAACGTGTCATAATTGGACCGACATAGGCCCAATCATCATAACAAAAAAAAGTAATAAATTAAAATTTAAACCAGATCACATTCATTGCACACAACTAAAAAATTCTACGCTCTCTTGTATAGTTGATTTTGTATCACATTTGGTCAACTTTTGTTCAATTTGTCTCGTGCTTGCCCCTTTTTTTAAGCATCTTTTGAACCAATTGTTGCAAGTAGACTTTGGATAAATTTAAGAGTATTTTTAGAAGAACCCTTATTACATCAAGGTGAAGGTTTTATACTGTCTTATAGAATTACCTAGCAATATTTAGAAATTAAAGGTGCATATTGGGCATTTTATTTGATATTGTTTAATCTAACTTATAAAACAAGAAAACAAAATGTTTGATTATCTAGAATGGAACTAAAATCGCTTTCAATTTTGACTGAAGTCATTTTTTTTATTTAATATTTTGCTACTAGTACCGTATAATATAATTCGCTTATAGAGATCCTACTAAATTTTCATCATTGATCTTTTAATGAACAAATTGACAACAAAAAAGTTCTTGTTAATTTTGAGATAAGTTAAGATAAACTTATTTGGTAATAAGAAAAAATATATAAGACTTTAATGACCTCAATCTTAGATTAAAATACTTCTAAATTATTGATCAAAAGTATTTGCATGTGTATAAATAAATAATAAAGATCTAGTGGATAATGTTCCTCACACTATATTGAGCGATGTTATCATGTGACAGTATTTAAATAATCTTCAACTTTAACATCCTTAAAAAAGAGCTATATAATTAGATTGGTACATTGTGAGTGTGAAATAGGCGAAATTACTTGTAAGTTTAATTTTGCACATATAATTCAATTAAGGATAATTGACAAAATACAAACAAGCATGTCTTCGAGTACCAAAAAGAAAGAGAAGGGTGATGTGATGAATGCAAAGCAGCTTTCTCAACTTTTTGTCAAAGAGAAATGCCATTCCATATTTCCTTTTTTTTTTTATTTTTTATTTGTTTTATTTTAAATGAGTATCTATCATTTCTATCTTCTTTTTCTTCCCATTGCTGCAATGATGTATGATCTAGTACATTTGATGGCTATTTATAACTTTTGACATTTAAGAAAAAGAAAGTAAAACAGTAAACTTTGTATTTTTTTATTTTTATATTTTTTAATGGGATTAAATTAAATTTAAGTATTATTTGGTATTGAGGTGTAATATCTTTTAAATCATATTTGTTGTAAAAAAATTATTATTCTAAAATAAAATTAATAATGTATAACAAATATGAAGAAAATTATAAAGTACGCGCCACCGCACCCAAATTGCCGTGATCCCAATAAATCCATCCACGCAAGTTCAACAAATTTGATTAACAGACGACTATCATCAGACCAGTTCACCCAACAAATATTATTTAGATAATAATTTTGTCCAAATAAGAAAGATATCATAGAAATCAACTTTCTCTCAAGATCATTCTAAGTAATTTGCCAATCAATAAATTAATAGAAAAAGTAAATAGAAATACATCAATCACACAACACAACATTTATGTGGAAAACTCTAAATCCGGAGAAAAACTACGGCCGTTGTCAAAAGACAACCAGAGAAAGATGTTCACTATGTGAAAAAATTTTACAACCACATTTTCAAAAAAAAAATTCTCTCACCCAAGCCTTAAATACATAATCTCAAAAAATATCCCTTAACAAAACAAACCCATAATACCCATATTGGGAAGCCAAATTATTCTTCAATATAACTACATGCTTAAGAATATTTCTCTCCTCTCAATTACTTCTGATGATTTAAAACTTCAAAAGCACTCTTCTATTTATAACCAAATAGATAAGACTGCTCATACATCGTTTCATGCTGCTTATTATTTAAGCCATGTCAAACCGCGTTATTATTCATCACATTTTTCTCTCTTTTTTTTAATCAATTTTCAATAGATATTACATGTTTTTCACTATCTAAGAGTGAAATCAAATTAATTAATTTTTAAGCCACAACAATTAATGATTATATAATATTATAGTATTATAACTTTTAAGATACAACATCCAACTTCAATACTAGAGGAACACTGAGTTGGTCATTGAAAATTTTTGAATCTTGATTATAAATTCGGCTTGCAACCCAGCCCATATGATTAAATAATAACAAATTCTTCATTACAATATTCTCTGACTACTATTATTATTTTAGTTTATTTTTCAAAGTCAAGAAAAATTGTAGAGTTAATTATGCTTATACATATTAATTTAAAGTTAATCAAAATTTATTTGTCACAAAATAAATATTTCAAGTTAATCTTGATTTATTTGTCAAAAAATGAATGGTTGTTATCCAATCATACTTTCGTACTTCCATAGAAAATTGTTTTGTACGTAATTAGATAATAGACCTTACATATCATTGTCATCATCTAATCTATCTATAAATAAATAAAATTATCCTTATCATATGACAAATCTTATTAACAAATTAAACGATTACAAATTCTTAGCAAATTTTAAGTTGAATTTGCTTCTCATGTGCAAAATGACTCCATCCCACACGATGAAGGCTAAAGAACAAAATGAACAAATCATTTTCATTGCCGAATCTATTAGCAGCTGGAAATTAACTTCACATTAAAAAATCATACCACAAATATGTCTTGAGGATTTTACAGCTTAAGAAACTCCTTAATATGTATGTCTGTGTGCGTGTGTATATACATATATATGGAAATAATTAATAATTAGTTACTGGACATTAATTTATGTAGCAAGCACAACAGAGACAGAGATTCATGCAACAACTGTTGTTTGTTTGTTTGTTTGTTTGTTTGCGCTTTGTTCATTTATCTTACAAGTACAGAGTCAGACAGTGAGTTCTGTTTTGTGATGGCCAATAAGCAGTATCTAGTTGTAGATGCATGGTTAAGAGAAGCTCAAGAGGCTGAAAAGTTGGTGGAAGAGATAGATGGCAGAGTCAAGAACAAAAGCCAAGAACAGCAGCAACAAAGTCTCAGCGATGACATAATTGCTAGATCCAAGCTTTTGGAAGTTGGAGTGAAGCTTGATCGCCTTGAATCACTTCTTCGTAACCCACCTTCAAAACCCATCTTGTATGTTCCTTATTTTAATTGATTTCATTTGTTTGTTTCACTTGGTGAGTGTTAAAATTAATTTGTTTGTTTTAGTTTCTATTAGTCTCTGCATCATGGTTTTGCTGTTGAATTTTTGTTAGATTAGATAGTGATTGTTTACTATGATAATTGATTCTGAACAAAAAAGGGGATTCTTGATTTCGTTTTGTATGAATCCCGATCTTGTGTTGAAGTTCATCTGTTTATGGACCAGAATGCATTGCATTTAGATGGTGTTTGCAATTGCATAGTGATATTGCTTGGATAGTAATCTGGTGTTGCAGTGCATTTACAGAACGAATGAAGATTTGGAATCGCGATGGAAAATGCTGTCGGATATCCAGCTGAGAATGAAAGCACTTGCCGTCAGACTCTATGCAATGCCATATCCGATGCCAAAGAGGTTTGGAACTTGTTGGCATGTTCTTATTCATCATATGCTTCTTGAAAACTAGCTGAGCCAAGTACTGTGTTATGGCTGATATATGCTTCTTGTAAGGTGTATCATCTAACCACGGAAATTTTGTTTTTGTCCATTCTACGTAGCTTTTATGACAGTACGTACTTGGCATGAAAGAAACCAAATTTTTACTGCCTTATGTATGGGATGCAAATGGCGAAAATATGATACAACTTTTGACAGAAGCTTAAATCTAGTCCTGAATTTCTATCTTCTATATTACTGCTATATATTACAAATCCTCGCTTGGTTTTTCACCATTTTTCGGTTATCATCAAGAATCAAAGCCAGGACTTTGACGCGAAAGTGTCATTCTATTATGATTAGGCTGGCATTTCACTATGGTTGGTGTAATTAGTATTCATGCTGTTTGATTGGATGTGAAACATCTTAGCATTTGCATCTCTACTCTTTTTAGGCAAGGAGGGTTACCTGCTGCAGATACCACGGAAACAGATATAAATGCCGACAGCTATGACCAAGGTACCACTCTATAGTCACAACAGTTATGGATACAAATATTCTATCAAATGAATTGCAGCCTATGTGAGAAAAATACATAGAGCATCAAGAGGGTTACTTTTCTGGAAAGAACATAAGGCATGTAGAAGGGGCTTCGATCCTGTAATCATTCCCTTCATAAGTACACAATGCCCATCAATTCACTTCTGTGTTGCTAAAGAAAAGAGAAAGACTTGAAATTCTTATAAAGTGGTAAAGAGCTTGCTGTGTTGTGCTGCAGGTCAAATGAGGGCCTCATTCGCCAAAGATGAGTCAGAGCTGCTGCAACGCTTGTGGTAAGTCTCTGAAGCTAAGCTGCTTAAGTTGTTGAATGTAAAATTGTTACTGTAAGTCATCCGACCATCCCAAATGATGTTTCTGCCCCATGCAATCAGAAGATGCTACCCAAAGCCATATGCAGGCATTGAGTTTAGATATAACTGAACTATTTTATCACTCAAGCATATTCCTGATTTCCATCTTTTTGACCTTATTTGATTGAATGAGCAGGCCGTACGACGAAGTTCTTTCATTTCAATGACTTTGCTATGGAAGATTTGCTGGACCATTGGCATAATTCTTGGAGCCGCTGTATTTCTGTCTATCTTGTTCATCCTCTGTGCAGTCATATAAATGCATACTCAGCCTATTATTATTACATGTTTAGTTCCCATTGTAAAGTTCCATTATTGAATCCTAGCCTACTATAAATACCCTGCCATGTGTTTTGAGCCAATTTTGTGGAGAGTGATTTTGTAAAGATTGTTTACTGAATTTTGGGGTCCTTTTTCTGCTGGGAAAGATTCACCATCGTCAAAAAAATGGCACTTTACATTTCTCTTTCAAAGTGACTCTGAAACACAAGTGGGATGAGTTGTACCGGTTTAACAAACTCTATCAGATTAATGTAATTTCTGGTAACAGCTACAATAGCTTTTTAGTTTTTACCTCAAAATGTAACTCTACGCATTGAATAACCTTTACACTGAGGCTGTAGCTCATCATTATCAATCAGATTTCTTGTTGCCTTATTTTATGCAACTTTTCATCTCATAGTCTGGTATGGACTTCACATTTCCCCACCGACGAAACTAAATCCCATTCTGTTTAGATCATGGAACAGAGATGGACCACAAATATAAAACAAACAACAATCATGGAACTGTCAATCAAATGATACAATAATCTGAAATTGTAGCTTGATGTACAAAGGCAGCAGAAAATGTGGGAGAGCAATAAATACTTAGAAGAGTACATACAAGTATTGTTACTGTCTGAAGAGGCTTCCCTCTTACACTTGTAAAAGGACAGAAAATAACATGACACCATAAACTAAAATAGTTTAAACAACCTTTCGGCTGCAAATAATTGAAATGCTGCTACAAATAGTAATCTGTAATTCACCACTGTCTAAGCAAAGCAACCACAACAACAGTTATTCTCCCTGCTCTCTATATTCTTGTTCTTTCACCTACCATGAAGCACTTTCTTCGCTAATATTTCAAATGGGGTTGCTGCAATCCCTCTTCTCTCCATTGAAGAAGCTTTGGTTTTGCCTGCATTCGACTCAGAGAAAGAGTACTTAATTACTCCCTACAACTTATGCTTGATTTCAACTCTCTTCCTGTTTTGTTTGTTCAAAATGTGTTTGTTGATGCATTGCATGACATATATACAAAATGCATCATCATTTGCAGCTTGTGCATATTTCACCAATGTGTTTTAGTTTCAGCTTGTGAAATCTTCGCCTTCTTTCTCTTTTCGGCCAAATTTTTGATCATCTGTTTTGTGATTTTTCAGATAGAGGGATATACATTTTGTATGATGATGTGAAATCTTGCCAATGTGAAGATGTGCATGTCCTCTGGTCAATCCTTGTTGAGTCGCAGACACCCTCCATGGCATCACAAAACACTGAAGTCTAGCTTTTGAAGATGAAAATTAAATTTTCTTGTTACATATGCACATATAATTAATAAATCATTATCTTTCTGTCTTGTGAAATCTTGGCTACCATGTTAATCACATTGATGTATTCTAGAAGGTGTAATGTGTTGAAGTAAGTTGCTTTGTCTATTTTGTGGCAGTTGGGACTTGGAGTTGCCATTTTTTTTTTAAAAACTTTTCAATGCTGTGATGACTGAAGAGACATATATATTGTGGAGGTTGATATAATTTGATCTGAAATTGATGGCAGAACTTACACATGTTCTTATTGTATCTTTCAAATAATTCTAGGATTCATTTCATTGATAGTGATGGTAAGTCAAATTTCAATTCTAGTTTAAGCAATCAAACAGGAGATGAGAGGCAATTGTTTTAGCAATCCAGCAATTTGCGGGCTTCATGAATACACAATACAATTAAAAGACAAATGGATGAGATTAAGTTTATATATTATCCATAAATAAAAATAACTCAAATTCCAATTTATTCAATAAAAAAATTGATACAATTATGAATTATTATAAAAGGTGAATCATTTTTTTGGGTGGATTATTTATGAATCTTTTGAAAAATGTGAGCATCTCTAAATGGGCCTTACTTATTTTTCTCTCTGCAAATGTTTCATAGTGTTACTAAATACACTCCAAATTCTTCTAGATACGTCTGGGCGATGACGCTGCTTTGGTACCAAGTTACACAAACTCATGGTACAAAATAGTAAAAGAGTTGGATTATTGGGCACCCGTTTATAATTTATAAATCTCTTAAGCACCGTTGAATGTCAAATTTAACTTTAATTAAATCATAAACTCTAATTTTCAATTTTATTTTTTATTGTGCACGTCTCATCTCCGTATAATTTTTTTCTTTTCCAAAAAAAGTTTTTTTAAATTTGTAATTGAAACATTTTTTTGGGCAGATTTTTTAATTATAAAACTTATTCTTCTTACTCTCTCACTTCTTATATAAAAAATAAAATAAAAAATTTAATTTAGGTTTTAAAACATAAAAGGAGATTTTTTTTTAAAGAGGGCAATAATCTATGTCATCGTCTCCATTAATCTCCACCACAAATGTACCATTAATAATATTTCAAAAATATTATTAAAAAATAATAATCATACAAAAATATTAAATATTTTTAATATTTTATTAAAAAATATTATTATTAATCTCCATTAAGGTTCAAAAATATTTCAAATCTTGTACAAAGTTAAGAGGCTATGAATCCGTGCCCTTAATCAATAATCATAGTCCAAAATTATTCAAATTTTTTCATTTCAATCGGTTGTGAGATAGGTATAACAAATACATTATTCTATAAGGTTACCCAAGTTCCTTGAGTTAAAGTCTCTTCGGATAGAAGATCTAGAAAAGATCACAAGTGTCTCAAAGATTTGTATATTGAATTTCCATCCTTCGATTACATCGCAGATTCTTCTGTTCAGGTTGAATAAGACAAATGATGTTTAGCCATCAAAAAGACATCGTCTTGATAGAAACGACAATACTGTAATCTGAACAATGTGTACAGTGGTTGGTTCTTCATTTATTTTATTTTTGTGTTTGACAAGCTGAAGAGAGCCGAGGGGCTGGTGCTTTAGTTACAAGATTATTCTTGCGGTACACACCGATGGCTCAGATTGAGCCAGATACTTGTTCAAGGAGCGCATCCGGTAGCATTCAAATATCACTACTTTTTTAATAATAAAGGCACTAATCATGGCTTCATAGTAGAACTGTCCTCCTTCCATGATCACTTTCCCTACCTTTAAAATGAAATTGGAAGAAAAATATCAACTTCACATCACGAAATTTGAGCTGTTACTGACCCACAAGAGTCGTGACACCCAGGTTTTATCTCAATGAACTTTCTTTGACTTTGACACAAACCAATATTATAGACGCAATCATTGTTGTTGTTGTTATTCAGCATTGCCCCATTTTGCCATCTACTCCATTGAATTTTCTCAAAAGGATCAAGAAGCCCTCTTCTTCAATCTTCTGTCCTCAACAACACTAATTAGCCCATTGTTCAGTCGTTGTCTCTGCTCTGTCTCTATTTCCTCTTCAAAAATTCATTAAAAAAAAGAAAAGAAAAAAAGAAAGGAAAAGATTGAAGATGGCGGATATCATTCTTTCTGTTATTGTAGAAGCTGCAAAGTGCTTGGCTCCTCCTATATATCGTCAAATGAGCTATTTGCGTAAGAGCAAGTACACTAGCAATTTGCAGAATCTCAAGACTGAAGTTGGGAATCTGGAGGCTGAGAGGGTAAGTAAACAGCGTGAGGTTGATGAGGCTAAAAGAAGAGGGGAAGAGATTGAAAAGTACGTTGAGAAGTGGCTCGCAAGCGTGAATGGGGTCATTGATGAGGCGGAGAAATTTACAGGCGTTGATGCTAGAGCAAACAAGCGCTGCTTCAAGGGGTTGTGTCCTAATTTGAAGATCCGCCGTCGACTTAGTAAGGAAGCAGAGAGGCAGAAGGAGGCTATTGTCAAAGTTCGGGAAGCTGGAAGGTTTGATAGAATTTCCTACAACATCATTCCGGATGATTCATTGCTTCTGTCCAACAAAGACTACGAGGCTTTTGAATCAAGAATGTCCACTTTGAATGATATACTTGATGCATTAAAAAATCCTGATGTCAACATGCTTGGAATTTATGGAATGGGCGGCATTGGAAAGACAACGCTAGCGAAGGAAGTTGCAAGAAAAGCCGAGAATGAGAAGCTCTTTGATCAGGTGATTTTTGTCGAGGTGTCCCAAATTCAAGACATAAGAAAGATTCAAGGAGAATTTGCTGATAAATTAGGCCTAACACTTCATGAGGAGACCGAATCGGGAAGAGCAAGAAGTCTTTGTAACCGACTGAAGAAAGAGAAGAGGATCCTTGTAATCTTAGATAATATTTGGGAAAATCTTGATTTCCAGGCTGTAGGAATTCCTCACGGAGATGGTCACAAGGGAAGTAAAGTATTGTTGACGGCCAGAAGTCTAGATGTATTGTCAAGAAAGATGGATTCCCAACAAAATTTCTCGTTTGGCGTTTTAAAAGAAGATGAAGCTTGGAGTCTTTTCACGAAGATGGCAGGTGATTATATTGAAGGCAGTGAATTCAAATGGGTAGCAAGGGAGGTGGCAAAGGAATGTGCAGGTCTACCAGTTTCCATTGTGACGGTTGCAAGGGCCTTAAGGAACAAGAGATTATTTGAATGGAAGGACGCATTGGAACAGCTGAGGAGGCCTTCTTCAACTAACTTTAAAGATATGCAACCAACTGCATATAAAGCTATAGAGTTGAGTTACGTTAAATTGGAAGGGGATGAGCTCAAGAACATCTTTTGCTAATAGGATATACAGCCATAGCATCCGTTGATGAATTGTTAATGTATGGTATGGGATTGGGTTTATTTGAAGGCATCAAAAGGATGGAAGCAGCACGAGCTCGAGTGCAGACATTGGTGCACAAACTCAAGGCTTCATGTATGTTGCTTGATGATATGACAAGCAGCAACGAAGACTACTTTTCTATGCATGATGTTGTTCGTGATGTCGCCATAGCAATTGCATCTAGAGATCTAAATGTGCTTAGGTTGACGGATGAGCTGGTTAATCGATGGGAATGGTTAGATGATAGTGCAATAAAACTTAGCTCTTCAATCGTCTTACATGGGGTCAAGACTAATAAGCTTCCTGAAGTATTGGATTGTCCTCAATTGAAACTTTTTCATATACGTGTTGATAGGGAATCTTCAACGTTAGCAATTTCAGACAATTTTTCTCCAGAATGACACAGGTCAGAGTTTTAGTCTTGACTAACTGCATGCATCTGTTTTCACTTCCTTCATCACTTGGTCTCCTAACAAACCTTCAAACGTTGTGTTTGTATTACTGCAAATTGCAAGATACAAGTGTCGTAGGGGACTTGAAGAATCTAGAAATCCTTTGCTTAAGAGGTTGTGATATTACGCAGTTGGCTGTACAAGTAGGTCAACTGACGCAGTTAAAGTTGCTTGATTTGAGAAATTGTTTCTTCCTGAAAGTTATTCCGCCAAATGTTCTATCAAAGTTATCACGTTTAGAAGAACTGTATATAGGTGGCGACAGCTTTAACAAATGGGAGATGGAGGTGGTAGATGGGGTCAACAATGCAAGCCTAGATGAGTTGAAGCATTTGCCTAACTTGACCTCTTTAGAATTACAAATCAAAGACGTCAACACTCTACCAAGAGGCTTGTTCTTTGAGAAGCTGGAAAGGTACAGAATACATATTGGAGGCTGGCTTTGGCGGGCTGTACAAAGAGTTGTAGGGAATTCAGACTCCAGCTGAATACCAAGATTTGCTTCAAGGATGGGCTTATCGTGCAACTGCAGGGAATTGAAGACCTTGAATTGTCTGGATTGCTAGAGCAGGATGTCAATTATTTAGTTAATGAATTAGCTAAAGCGGGTTCTTCACAACTCAAGCATCTCTCCGTGCGGGGTCTTCACGCCCCTGCCCCCAATCCGACAGAGTCAGAGGTACGGATCTTCCCAAATTTTTTGCATACCAAAAATTTGTCAAATACTAGAACAATTGTACCACAGTATAGGTTCTTAGCCTTAGGCTTAAAACTAGAAATTTTTAGTGCATCAGTGTTAACTTTGAAAAGTCATAAAAAATTATTTTTATACTCATTCTCGAAAGCAATAAGTTTTGAAAGATGTCCTGGCCTGCCGTTTTTCAAACAGCTTAATTTTACTGGTCACCGGAGTTTGGATCCTGGGAATAAGATTGTGAATCAAGTTTAACATCAATTGAGATGGTGATGGAGAAAGTTAAGGATTCTGATAAATAAGGGGGCTCACAAAGTTTTGCGGCTTCTGAATCGAGAAGTATTGAAGGCGATGACTTTAGTTCTAACTTCTAAGGATTCAGATGGAGCGAATGAAGTTCCTTGTTTGATAACTTGGAGAGATTTTCGGTTGATGTGAATATGGACATAGTGGGGTAACCGAAAACACTTAAACGCAAGACCTAATTATTGCCTTATGGAAATTCAGTGGTCGATTTGACGATTCAGGAGCTAACTCAGAAGTTCTTGTGTTGATGGTTCTTCCAACTAGAATGTGGCGGAAATCGCCCCTCCCAAGTCGTATTGAGCAGGAACTCAAAATTGCTTGAGAATAATGATCAAAGCTCTAAAGAGAAGGAATGAGAATCTTGATAATAAGTGTGAGGCAAAAAAAAGGAAAAAAGGGTGCAAGGGCAGCTCCAACTCCAATATTGTCTAGAGGACGTAGTAAATCTATCATTATTCTGCTGAAGTTAATTAGAAAAAAATTAAGAGAATATCCGTTTTTATCTAATTTATATCAGATACTAAGTTTAATTTTTCATTTTTTCATATTTAAATTAACTATTAATTTTTTAAATTTCTTAATTAAGGAATATAAAATAGTAAATTTAGATCTAGTATTGATTTGAGTTGCATTAATAATTTATTGATCTTGTGCCATTATGCATCCAAGCTTATATTCACAATTAGCTCATGCTCTAAACTCAAAATGCTTTCAATGTCACAACAGAGGCATAAGGAGTCGACAAATAATATGCGGTTAAATGGAATCATTGTGGAGGACAATATCAATATTTCTAAGGCACTTTTTCTTGAGAAGGTTAGTTATTAATAAGTCTCAATGGTTTTATTAATTCTTTACTTATTTTTTTGTTCTATATTATTCTAGTTTGTTAGCAGTAAATATGGACAAGAGTAGTTAATAATCACATTCCGTTTTCCAAAATTGTTCTAAATTTTTCATCCGAGTGTTGTCAGGTGCAGCAAATACTTATTACTAATTGTTAGTAAATACTAATAGTATGGCGTTATGTAAAACAAATATTAACAGGAAGTTAACTTTGTGATGGCGCAGGTTGCATTACCGAAGTTGGAGACCTTGTACTTGTCTTCAATAAATATTGAAAGGATTTGGCAAAACCAAGTTGCAGCCATGTCCTGTGGTATTCAGAATTTAAAGCGCCTGATTCTGTTCAACTGTTGGAATTTAACCTGTCTATTTTCATCTTCTATAATTAGCAGCTTTGTTGGACTCCAATGCCTTGAGATATGTGAGTGCCCTGTCTTGAAAGAGATAATAGTCATCGACCAAGAAGAAAGCAAGAATAATATTGTAATGTTCCCTAAGTTACAATATCTAAAGATAAGAGATCTTAGAAAGCTCACAAGCTTCTGCACAGGAGATCTGCATATTGAATTTCCATTCTTGAAAGAATTACAAATACTAAGATGTCCTGAATTCTTGTTTAACAATAAAAGAGCTGCCCATGAATTGACAAAAAAGGTACGTACAGGATTTTTATAATTAATTGTTCAATTTTTATTACATATTTGAACACATTTCTCTAGTTTTACAGGGTTTAGAGTTTTAATATAAGCCATCAACAACTTTGTTTTTGTTTTCATTTTCTTCACGTTGGTTCCTTAATTACTAGCAAAATTAAGCTGTCCACAACTCTGTTTTTGTTTTTGTTTTTTTTTTTTCATTCAAAGGTATGAGCGTGTGGGAAAAATTGGACATCATTTTTACCCTGTTATCTTTCTAAGATTTAAATTCGGGTGATCAGTAAGTGAAAACATATTAAAAATTGTTGATAGTTAAATGCCTCCCTAGTGTGGATGTACTCTTAACTAATAGTGTTATTAATTTCTAAAACGAAGGTGTTAATTGGATAAACTAGTGGTATACTTCAAACTGATTCTATTCTATTTTGTTAAATTTTCTCTGTAAAAAATAGTTGCTGAAAGAAAGAACATCAACTCCATTTTGGCTTTTTTTTTTTTTGATTGATCACCCAGATGTTCCCTACTTTAGAAGGTTTGAGAGTTGACGCAAAGCACATGGCAACAATATGTCAGCTTCCAGAGGACTTCATTTGCAAACTTAAATGTCTTGAGGTCATGTTTGATGGGTCGACTACTACTTCATCACTTGATTTCCTTCAAAGATTTCATACCATTAAAATTCTCCATATAGCAGGAGGGCAATATTCTGTTGCGTACTCGGTATTTGAAAAGGTTGAAAATGGGATGAAGGCAATCATAAGTGAAGTAAACAAGTGCTATCGTTTGAAGCACATTTTGAAACAACAAGATCCCTCCTCCATTATGGAAAATTTGGAATGGTTGGAAGTAATACAGTTTGATAATTTGGTTAATCTAGTGCCATCCTCGACATCATTTCGAAATCTAACAACTTTGATGTTATGGAGATGCAAAGGATTGAGAAACGTATTAACATCCTCAACAGCAAAGACTCTAGTGCGGCTACGACGCATGAGTATAGGATCATGCCATAGGGTAGCAGAAATAGTGGCTGATGATGATGAGGGAGATAAAGATAATGCAGCAGCAGCAAATGATGAAATTGTGTTCAGTGAATTGAAGGAGTTGGAGCTTCGTTCTTTAAACGATCTCACAAGCTTCTACTCAGGCATAAATTACGCCTTCAAATTCCCTTCTTTGGATGTATTAACTGTGAGCTTTTGCCCCAATATGAGGATTTTCTCCGGAGGAGAATTAAGTACGCCCGTTTTACGCAAAGTATTACATGAAGATTTTGTTAGGGACTGTTGGGACATTAAAGAACGTTGGATTTGGGAGCACGACCTTAACACAACCATACAAATGCTATATCTTCAGAATAAGGTACGTATTCGTTTAGTAATTGATTAAGAAATATTATTGATTTCACTCAAAAGTAATGTGTTGTTGAAAACAGAGGAGGACTAAAAGTGCATAAAATTGAGACTATGTGAGCAATTGTATGATTTACTAAACATAAAGGATTTTATTGATATTTCACGAGAAATGCTACATGTACTTATTTTTCTCTTATTCTTCACATTTCACTTGATGCCTTTTAAGAAAGAGTCTAGAAGTACTTATTGTAAGTTAAAACTAATACAAACCATGTAAATATTAAATTATAAAATAAGACAACCACATTTTACAAATCTCACCAAGTATTCAAGAAATTTCTAAACTTAGATATTTTCACCACTATTTGATAGTTTTTTATTAAAGTCATCTTCTATTCTCTACACAATTCTTGAATCTTCCATCGCTTTGAACTTAGGCTTGGACAAGTGTAATTGAATCAAATCATAAAATTTGGCGTTAGACTTTTAACACGTACTAATCATTTTGAAACACACAATTTCTATTTTGATTCTTGTGCTGCATGTGCATGCATTTATCAACTTTTTACTAATTAACTTCATTTTTAATCTGATTTTTTGTTTGATCATTGCCATATCTTTTTTTTTTTTTTAATGTGTAAATACTAGGAAGACAACAAAGAAGAGTATGACAATGAAGTGTAGGACGAGGAGGAAGATGCAGAAGGGCAATGATAATTGGTAATAAGTTTTGTTTGGGATGTTCTAATTTTTGTGATGACTAAGGTTCTGTTTAGTATTGAAGTGTTATAAATTTTACGGCACAATAGTTATGAAAAAAAAGTTGTAGCTATGAAATAAAATAATAAAATGTAATAAATATAATTTTTAAATAATAATTTTTACAAAAATAATAAATATATTGTATGTGTTTCATCATATAACTATAGGATTAAGTCGACTTAACTTTCAAGTCATAAAGCTTACTAAATATAAATTGGCGATAAATAAATAAATATATATTAATTTATGTCGAAATTTGTGCTTATCATTAATTGATAATTAGTGTCTCTTTAGGCATTTCAGAGGGGCTGCCTTCCTTTAACCTACTTGGGTGTTCCAATTTTCAAGGGCTGTCCTATCCTAAACATTCTCATTTACAGACCCCAACTGACAAAGATAGATCGAAGTAAATGGTTGCAAAGGAAAGCTATTATCCTTTGCAGGGAGGGATAGTCAATTTTGCAGCTAGTGATGCGGTTTTTGTGTTGTAATTAAAGGACCTTATATTGGCGGTTTGGGATGTTCTTAGGTATTCAAACAGCTTTTATGCTGAGCTCATGGCGTTGATTTGGGTATTGCGCTTGCAGCGTGCTTTCAGTAAATGTGATTTTTTGTTGGTCATTAATTAAGCTCCTTTCTAATCCTCCTCTTGGATACTCCTTAAAATGCTACGTAATCTTTGGTACAATTGTAGTAACCTTTTTTCACCGTATGAATTTTCATTTTTCTCACATCTATCCGAAAAATAATAGTATGACTGACCTCTTGATTAGTAAATATGGAGGTTCGTTTATTGTCTTTGTGAGGTGGGTTAAGTTTAGATGATTTGAATTTGGATAAATAGTTAAATAAACCTACTTGAAAAACACTTGATCATGCTCTTGAGACATATTATGGGTATTAAGCACACCCTAAGTTATACACAAAGTACAGGTGAGCAGGTGGGACAAAGATCGTCGGACTTTGGGACCACGACCTTAGTAAAAACCAAACAAAAGCTCAACCGGGGGGGGGAATACAATTAAGTGACAGACATTGATTGAAACATACAATTTCTGTTTTAATTTGAATTTGTTTTCTCGTCTACTCTCCTATTTCTACAAATAGAATTAAGATTTATGACCTTGCTAAATAATTGAATGTGCTCAAAGTATAAAGCTTCTTAATTTGATTTCGACCAGCAAGTATTTCTTTTCAAGCTTCTTTAATTTCGACGATAAATTTTATCGTGGGTGAGTGATTGTTGAACTTCTTGAATTTTGTTAGTATCATATTTGCGAATGTAATTTTATTATTTACTATTAGTTGTTCTTTCTTTACCATTTCATGCCTTTGGAATGATTTGTAATAAAACATTTATAATTTAAAGGACAAAAAACTATTAAAACAATTATAAAGGTTGAAGCCAGGGTTTCAGTATTAAATCATGACTGATAAAAGGTTAGAAAAGGCCGTGAGCCCGTGAAAGAAAAATGATAAGGGAAATTGTGATAATTAGCTTACTAAGTGTATTTTGGGTATTAACATGCGTCTATTAAGTAAAATATTAGATTTTAAATTTTAATAATGTATTTATTGAGTAGATGAATTTAATAAGGGTGGGGTTATTTGAACCCAGCAATGTACTCTCTACATTCTCTTTTTAGTTAAGAATTTAATTATATATATAATTTTTTGAAAAATAATTAATCCCTTCTTCTATGTCTCTTTTCAATTTAACAAATTCTCATTAATTCATTCAGATATGTTCTTTTAGCTACAAATAATTGATATTACTAACTAAGAGAAGCATAATCCACTATTTAAAAATATACATCAACAAATTTTTATTAGCCACGAAATTTAATAATTCTTATCAATAGAAAGCATGAAATAAAGATCATGGTATACTAGGAAAGACAAAAAAAAAAGGATTAAAAAAAATGAATTTGAATGTTTAGTTTGTAGAATATAAGAGTAAAGAGAGAATACATAATTATAAGGTAGAGAGAAAGAGATTAGTGAGGCTAATTTAGAGATTTCCAAATTTTAAATTTTTAATAAATGAATTTATTTTTTTAAAATGGGTGTAGAGAGGAATTTGATGGGTTGAAATAGCTTTACCTATTTAATAAATATTTTGGTGTTCAAATACTCCCCTTTTTAGAATGACAATTTTGCCCTTTCGTATTTTAATGAATTTATATTATTGAGTTTAGTTTATGTACGAAGACATTTTCCCCTCTATTACACTAGCACGAAGTCAAGGGACAACTGACTGTCTTGATCAAAACATAAGAAAATATAAGATTTTGTAATTCTTTTAGTAATAAAGCTTTAGGATACACTACATAGTATTTGTTAATTGCACCACATTGTTATTTTACAATAACTTAAAGTTGTGAGATTAGTATTAAAATCTTGACAAAAATACCTAACCATTAATTTCGCATCGTTATTGTTATTGTTATTGTTCTTATTATTGTTATTGTTATTGTTCTTATTGTAATTGTTGTTAATAATAATAATAACAATAATATAATATATTAATATTTTAATAGAGGATAAGAGTGAAGTTATGAAATTTGAGTGTGTTAAAATAGAGAGTTTAAGGAATGAGAACTTAATTCCTAATTCTTTATCTTAAAAATATGTGATCCTCATTCTTATTCTCACCTTTTATTTTAATAAGTAAACATTATAAATTATTTTTATTCCGGATTTTAACTCGCAATGCAAGTAAACGCACCATAATAGCAGAGGTAGGTAGCTAAGTTGGCAACTTTTTCATTTAAAAATATCTACCATACTTACCTGAGATATTTACCATCACATGCAATCATCAATAGAGTCACAAATAATCATAATTAAAGTTAGGGTCTTGCTTTCGAATTTGATTCAGCAAGTGATCTCCACCATTTGGATCGTTGTTTCCTAATCCGATGGACAACGATTAAACGGCCATAAAGCTAAGAAGATTAATTAATTCCAAAAGACATGACCAACATTGGCTTTCCAGCGGCACTTAAAAATGCAGAGGGGTCACTTTTAGTGAAAATAATACGACAAACCACTATTCTTCAAAGTTTACCCATTCTTGAGATCAATTTTTAATATCAGTCTTTCTTTGCATTCATTAATTTTCAATCAACAAACCCTTTCCTTATTTCCATCTTTTGATCAAAGCCACACTTTGCGTCTGTCTATTTTATTCATTGTTGTTTTGTTATTTAGCCCTTTGCCGTCAAATCTTTTGAATTTTCAATCTCAACTTTGATGTTATGGAGATGCAAAGGATTGAGAAACGTATTAACTTCCTCATCAACAACAAAGACTGTAGTGCGGCTACGACAAATGAGCATAGGATCATGCCATATGGTAGCAGAAATAGTGGCCGATGATGACGAGGGAGCTACAGAACCACCACAACTCGAGTTTGGCATATCCTGTAAACTAGAGCACACACAAACGTTAGAGGTGGAGCCAGTAGTGGCCGGCGACCACACTTTCACACTCAAGTAAGATTTTGCACAATAAGAGATTGTCTCAAGGTAAAAAATGGACCTTCAAACTGATAAAAAAATTGGTGAAAATACTCTCCGTGTGTGCTCTGAGGAAGAAGATGAGAGCAATATTTTTGGGTGAATGAAAGTTGGTTACCGTTGGAGAGTGTGACTTGAATATTTTAGGAGTTGCCTGAGGGTCTTTCCGTAATTTCGGATACATATTCTAATTGATTTGGTTTCCCTCCCTCGGGTGAGGGTATTTTAGAGACTGTAATTGTGGTCCCGAGATGGTGATGTACTCAAACAAGGGAGACAAAAAAACTAATAGCCACCCTCTTGCTTCTTAGTTTCTACGCGTGGACTTTCCTCCAACCAGTGGTCCTGCTGGTTTTTTGACCGCTGCAAGGGATAACTGAGGTGGCAGCTCTCTTATTCCCTTTTTTGCTTTCTTTTCCCTCATTGGTTCCTTGCCTTCAGCAGAAGTAAGATATTTTCGATTTGGTATATGAAGCACGTACTGTTCACACGTGATCTTATCCACCAAGGACATCGATTCTGACTTTGCCCTCAATTGCATATGTTTTTACCAAAGCTACGGGAAGCTTATTTCCTATCTTGGCTTAAGCTTCCCAGCCTTCTCAATCTAGCTGTCTGGTTTCACTAATTTAACCCCACTAATGCCATGTGTCGGCATTTCATTACCTCATGTTTGCACCCATAATTCCTCCCAAACAATAGTAATGTAACAGCAACGAATGATGAAATTGTGTTCAGTGAATTGAAGGATTTGTAGCTTCATTCTCTAAAAGATCTCACAAGCTTCTATTTAGGCATATATTGCACCATGAAATTCCCTTCTTTGGATGTATTAACTGTGAGTTTTTGCCCCAGTCTGAAGATTTTCTCAGGAGGAGAATAAAGCACACCCATTTTACACAGAGTATGGCATGAAGATTTTGTTAGGGACTGCTGGGACATTAAAGAACGTCGGATTTGGGAGCAAGGCCTTAATACGACCATACAACATCTATGTCTTTAGAAAAAGGACCTTAATACAACCATGCAACAACTATATCTTCAGAAAAAGGTACATATTCGCTTAACAATTAATAAAGAAGTATCATTGATTTCACACAAGAGTAACGTACTCATCATTCCGAAACATATAGTTTCTCTTTTGATTCTTGTGCTGCATATGCATGCATTTAATTATCAAATTTTTGCTAATCAACTTCATTTTTAATCTGATTTGTTTAACGATCATTGCCATATCTTTGTTTCTAATGGCTAAACACTAGGAAGACAACAAAGAAGAGTAGGATAATGAAGTGTAGGACGAGGAGGAAGATGCAGAAGGCAATGATAACTGGTAACAAGCTGTATTTCAGATGTTCTCATTTTTCGTGGTCGCTATCAAATTATATAGAATGACGTTAACTTGGGTGACATGAAATATTTTAAAGTTAGCAGTGGCACTTTTATCACTTAATAATTCAACTGAGATGCTCTCATAAATAATAAATAAAATATATTATTTCAAAAAAAAAATCATCAAAATTTTTCAAAAGCTAGCTGGGACACGAGCCTTAACGGGTCCTATGCTAGATCCGTCCAACCTTTTACATGATATGAATCTTCATTTCTCTAACACTTACTGACAAAACAGTAATATGACTAATCTCTTGACTAATATGGGGTTCACTGCCAAGACTTCTTTTGTCGAGATTTTATATAAAAAGTTAGTATTCATTGGATAAATAATATTAGCTGGTGGTAACTAACTTTAAATTAATTCTCTTCTATTTTGTGAAATTTACTCCCAAAAAAAAAAGTACTTTATGAAATTGTTTGAAAGAACATTCAACTCCATCTTTAAATTCTTTTTGTTCTGATTGATCACCCAAGGCCAAGTACTAATAAAAAGGTTGAAAATGGGATGAAGGCAATCATATGAGAAGTAAATAAGTGTTGTGATCTGACGTACATTTTGAAACAATCAGCATAGTCCTCTATTGCCATTGCAGACAAGCCACAAAAGTTCTATTGTTTACTGTCATCTTCAAGCCATATCTGAATTCGTTCAGTGTACAGTACTTGTATTTTTTTGAATTTGTTTTCCTCATCTACACCTCTAGCAATGTAAATCTTCATTTGCTCAAAAATTTGATTGTTGGTAAAGCTTCTTAATTTGATTCCACCGACAATTTTTTTCTTCTGAAACTTCTTTAAATTCGACAATAAATTTTATCGTTGGTTAATCATTGTATATCCATCAACAAAAGAGCTTATATGAGACCTGTTTAATTACTTGAATTTGGTTAGTATCCAATTATGAATGTAATTTTATTATTAGTTGCTCTTTCTTCAACATTTCAGGCGTTTCGAATAATTTGTAACAATATATTTATAATTTAACGGCAAAAACGCACTGAAAAAAATTAAAAAGGATGAACCTAGGGTTTGGTTTCAAAATCATGACTAATAAAGGTTAGAAAAGGTGCTGAAGGAAAAAGGATAAGAGAAATTATGATAATTAGTTTACTAAGGGTATTTTTGGGTATTAATGTGTATTTATTCAATAAAATTTTAGATTAATGATGTTTTTATCGAGTAAGTGGGTCTAATACATATTTTGGTGTTCAAATATTTTTTTAGAATAATAATTTGGCCCTTCATATTTCAATGAATATACATGAGTTTAGTTTGCGTAAAAGGACGCTTCGCCCCTACTACACTGCATGATGCTAACGGTCAACTAGCAGTCTTGAACTAGCAGTCTTGGTGTTAGGATATAGTATTTACACATGGTCTCAAGTTGTTGTTTTAAAATAACTTCAAGGTGAGGTTATTTTAATTTAAAGTTTTGAATTAAAATCTTAATACAAATTTATAACCATTGATCTTATTAACTCGTGATAGTACAGCAGGTGGATGAGTTGGCAACTTAAATAATAAAAGAATAATAAGCCTAGGGAAAAGATGAAATAAGAAAGCAAAGCAATGGTAAAGGCTCCGTTTTTTCACTTTTTTTCACTTCAAAATATCTACCATATCTATCTGGTTTATTTATCATCACATGGAAATCATCATTAAGGTAACAAAGGGTCATGCTCTCAGCAAGTGATCTCCCACCGTTTAGATTTCTGTTCCCTAATCCGACGGACAACGGTTAACCGGCTAAGATGATTAATTAATCAGCACTGATGTTTGTCCCGGGTCAAACCCCGAAACGGCTGCAAAGGTCGTCATTTCAGCTCTTGTTTTTTTTTTTTGTTCTGATTTGTTTTTAACGACCCCGTTTCTGTTAAACGACACCGCTTCTGATTTGTTGAGAATGAAGTCGTTTTGGTTAGGACACATCAGCTTCTTCTTCCTCTTCGTTTAACTCAGCTGCAGAAACCTTGCTTCTTCCTCTTCATTCCCTTAACCCACCTGTAGAACCCTTAGATTGAGATGAATAAATTTTCTACGCCCTGATCTTAAGCGTGGGAATTTTACCGATGAAGAAGATGAACTCATTATCAAGCTTCATAGTTTGCTAAGAAACAAGTAATTAATCAAGCTTCTCCTCTCTTTTTTCTTTTTAAATTTTATTTGTTTAGGGGTGGGTTAATTTTAATTATTAGATCTAAAAAAAAATTGTTTTTTTTTTTAGGTGGGGGGTGTTTTGAATTTGTGTAATGTGGTAGTTGATAGCTGGAAGATTACCAGGAAGCACACGTAATAAAATAAAGAATTATTAGAATACACACATCAAGCAGAAATTACTTAACCGTGGCCTTGACCCTCAAACTCACCGCTCTCTCAACTAAATTCATAACCATAATAATTTCAACAAATACACTGTTAATAATAATGAAGAAATAATGCATAGCAGCACCCATTATCAAGAAAATCTTGACTTAGAGCTATCCATTGGACTTGCTTCTTCTGAATCTGCAGACTCAATACCACTGCAGCAACGACAATAGCCACAGCAGCAGAAGCAAGTTGTTGATTACAACAAATTTTTTGAAGTGAAGCAAGTAGTTTGTTTGTGTTGGCAACTGGGTTTTGGGAGAAGTCAACTGGGTAAGAATTGTACTCAAAATTCTAGTGTGGTGAAATGAAGAGAAAGAGAAAGTAGATGGGTTCTGGCGTTGCTTTTGCCTTAGTGTGAGAATTTTACCTTTTGAAAAATGGCGTCGTTTTACCGAGAATGAAAACAAAAACAAAATAATAGATGAAACTGCATCGTTTTATAGCCTTTTCAAGGTTTGACCCGAGGCAAACATTATTTTCCTTAATTAATTCCAAAAGACATCCGGCTAAGATGATTAATTAATTCCAAAAGACATAGAGGGGTCGCTTTTAGTTTTTAATCTCATCCTTATTCTCCGTTGTCTGCCACAACAAGAAGTTAAAAGGAAGTTGTTAAAAAGAATACGACAAAACTTTATTCTTCAGAGTTGAAGAGATCATTTTATCACTCCTCCATTATTGAGATCATTTTTTAATATCAGTCTTTCTTTGCATTCATTCCCAGTCAACAAAACAAACCCTTCCTTACTATTTTCATCCTTTGATCAGAAACACACTTTGCTTCTGTTTATTGTGTTCATTGTTGTTCTTGTATTCCGCTTTTGCCGTCAACTCTTTCGAATTTTCAATCTTCTGATCTCAACAATATTTGGCCTCTGTTTGTTGTAATCTTCAGTCTTGTTATCTGGTTTTGCTCTGTTCTCTATCTAGTCTCTGTTTTATTCTGTATCTACTTTTTGTATTTTCTTCTTACTCTGCCCCATCTTGTTGTAGTCACTCGTGTTTAATCACTTAGTTTGCTTCATTATTGGGTCAATTGTTTTTCAAAAATTCAGAAAAGGAGAGAGAGAGGAAAAGGACTGAAGATGGCTGAAATCATTCTGACTATTGTTGTAGAAGTTGTAAGGTGCTTGGCTCCTCCCGCATATCGCCAAATTAGCTATTTGCGTGAGAGTAAGTACATGAGCAACTTACAGAATCTCAAGATTGAAGTTGACGATCTGAAGTCTGAGAGGGTGCGTACAGAGCACCAGGTCGATGAGGCTAAAAGAAAAGGAGAAGAGATTGAAGAGAACGTTGAGAATTGGCTTGCAACGGCAAATAATGTCATTGTTGAGGCAGTTAAGTTTATAGACGATGAAGCCATTGCAAATAAGCGTTGTTTCAAGGGGTTATGTCCTAATTTGAAGACCCGCCGTCGACTTAGCAAGGAAGCAGAGAGGCAGAAGGAGGCTGTTGTCAAAGTCCGAGAAGCTCGAAGATTTGATAGAATTTCCTACTGTACTGCTCCAGAGGATATGCGGCTTATCTCTAACAAAGACTACGAGCCCTTTGAATCAAGAATGTTCACTTTGAGGAATATACTCAGTGCACTAGAAGATCCCGATGTCAATATGCTTGGGATTTATGGGATGGGCGGCATCGGAAAGACGATGCTGGCGGAAGAAATTGCTAGGAAAGTCAAGAGCGACAAACTCTTTGATCAGGTGGTTTTTGTTGAGGTGTCCCAGAATCAAGACATACGAAAGATTCAAGGAGAAATCGGAGATAAACTAGGCCTGAAGTTTCATGAGGAGAGTGAATCAGGAAGGGCGAACAGCTTATTTACACGTATAAAAGCAGAGAAGAAGATCCTGATAATTCTAGACAACATTTGGGAAAATCTTGATTTGCGGGTTGTCGGAATTCCACATGGAGATGGTCATAAAGGTTGTAAAGTACTGTTGACGGCCAGAAGTCAAGATGTATTGTCTGGGAAGATGGATTCTCGACCAAATTTCTCAATTGGTGTTCTAAACGAAGAAGAAGCTTGGAGTCTATTCAAGAAGATGGCAGGTGATTATATTGAAGGTAGTGAATTCCAATCGATAGCATGGAATGTGGCAAAGGAATGTGCAGGTTTGCCTGTTTCCATTGTGACGATAGCGAGGGCATTAAGGAACAAGAGATTATTTGAATGGAAGGATGCGTTGGAACAACTAAGAAGGCCATCCTCAACGAATTTCAAAGACATACAGCCAACTGCATATAAAGCAATAGAGTTGAGTTACAACAAATTAGAAGGGGAGGAGCTCAAGAACATCTTTTTGCTAATAGGATATACAGCCATATCATCCATTGATGCCTTGTTAATGTGTGGTATGGGATTGGGTTTATTTCAAGGTGTCAATAAGATGGAAGGAGCACGAGCTCGAGTACTGACATTGGTGCACAAACTCAAAGCTTCTTGCATGTTGCTAGACCATATAAGCAAGAAGGAAGAGTTCTTTTCCATGCATGATGTTGTTCGCGATGTTGCCATATCAATTGCATCTAGAGAGCAAAATGCGTTGACAGCGACAAATGAGCAGATTGATGGTTTCGGGGAATGGTCAGACGAAAGTGCAGTAAAGCGTTACACTTCGATCGTCTTACATGATGTCAGGACTAATGTGCTTCCTGAAGTAGTGGAATGTCCTCAACTCAAACTTCTTTTTATAAGTGCGGATAAGGAATCTTCATCATTAACCATTCCAAACAATTTTTTCAAGAGGATGATACAGGTCAGAGTTATAAACTTGACTTACATGAATCTACTGTCACTGCCTTCAACACTTGGTTTTCTGTTAAACCTTCGAGCACTGAGTTTGTGTTATTGCAAATTGCTAGATATAAGTGTTATAGGAGGCTTGAAGAAACTAGAAATCCTTTGTTTAAGAGGCTCTGACATTAAGCAGCTGCCAACAGAAGTAGGTCAATTGACTTGGCTAACCTTGCTTGATTTGAGAGAATGTAGGAAACTAGAAGTTATCCCACCAAATGTTTTATCAAATTTATCCCATTTAGAAGAACTATACATAAGTTGTAGAAGCTTTCAAAAATGGGAGGTGGAGGTGGAAGGGGTTAAGAATGCTAGCGTTGAGGAGTTGAAGCATTTGCCTAACTTGACCTCTTTAGAATTAGACATCCATGATGTCAACACTCTGCCCAGAGGCTTGTTCTTGGAGAAGCTGGAAAAGTACAGAATACGTATTGGAGATTGGTATTGGGAGAGCACCAACATTTGGCGTAGAGAATTCAGACTCAGGCTGAACAACAAGATTTGCTTGAAGGATTGGCTGATCGTGCAACTGCAGGGAATTGAAGACCTTGAATTACGTGAATTGCAAGAGCAAGATGTCAATTATTTTGCTAATGAATTAGCCAAAGTGGGTTCTTCAGAACTCAAGTTTCTCAGGATCCATGGTTGCAGCGACGCCCTCAATCCGCCGGCAGAGTCAAAGGTATGATCATTCCTAATTGAAATAATTGGTATGAAGGAATATTTCACTTGGGATCTAATATTAAAAATAATATAATAATAACATCAATTACTTTTTTACTGTAATCATAAAATTTACTTATAATAGCTTAATAACTTTTTACTATTCCCCAACAACAAAATCTTGTTGACATCAGACTTGGATGACATAAAATAAACCTTTAGTGAAATTGGGTTCTTCACAAGTCAAGTTTCTCGAGATCCATGGTTCGAAGGTATGATCATTCCTAACTTAAATAATTGGTATTAAGGAATTTCATCTCTTGGGATCTAATATGAAAATTAATATTTTAATAGCTTCAAGTACATTTTTATTGTAATCATAAAATTTACTTATAATACCTTAATAACCTTTTAGTGTCCTCCAACAACAAAGTCTTGTAGATATCAGACTTGGATGACGTAAATTATACCTCTACTAAAGAAGCTCAAATAAAACCATACATAGAGTTCTCAAAATAAAAGATCGGCAATTTTATTATAAATTAAAGCTTTGGCGCTCTTTACTAGCTTAATTTATCTAACCCTTGAGTTTAAGAACCTTAAAGCTATCTAAATATTATTACACATGCATATAGCATCATATTTATAAAAATTATGAAATCATTTTATCAATTTATATGTTAGACTAAAGCTACAAATTTCTGGTGCATCAAAATTAACTTTAAAAAAAATCATCAAATATTATATTTATACTTATTAATTTTCAAACTAACTAATTTTTCAAAGATCTTTAATGTTTGCAATTAAATTAATATGTAAATCTTTTAGCTTCAGAATCATGCCACCACAAAAATAATACAATAGCCCTTGTATTGCATGAGCTTTATGCTTTATAATATTTTCTTCGCTTTTCTTTCAATAAAATTCTTCATATTCACATACAATATAGTTACTTGTTCAACAACAACTACAGACAGTGAGCAAACCTTAAAAATAGTTTTCGGTCTTTCATATCAATCATTCAATAATATTTCGATAAAACACTTATAAGACATTGAATTGTCAAACTTTACAAATATTTTTCATGAAAACATTTTATAGAAAAATAAGTATTTTAAAGTTATTTTTAAAACTATTTTAAGAAAAACGTTATAAAATAGCTTCAAAACCATAACTTGCCAATCCATTTGAACAACATTATTTTATTCATAAATATTTACATATATACTTATGATAAATATTATCTATGAATTCACTTACCTCGATCCAAAGCAATCAACATTAAACCCAATCACACGAGCTCACTCTTACCCTATAATTATTAAGACAAGATTCTTATCAATATCTTATTCAATTATGACCTTGGTAGGAAAACCTAAAAATTCTTAAACCATGCACTCTTACTTAAGCACATCAATTCACTAAACTATACTAGACCATCATACATGAGCTGATTTCTATTAAGCTTTAAATATGTTGGAAACCATAAATTCACAAAAAGCTACTGTGAACATGTTGGCATTCAACATAAAATTTAAAAAAATTAATTAGAGTTCATAATCATCTCCGAAAACTGGTTTTCCACAAAAAACATCAAAACTTTCCAGTGACAATATAAATAGAGGATTGCTTTTTCAAAAATTCATAACTTCAGTTATACATATTCAAAAATAGTGATTCCAACTTTGACGATCAGAGGAGACAATAAAGAATCAGAATTAAAAATTTATAAGGCATATAGTGATGAAAAAGTAATCCAAACTCGTTTTAATATTAGCCCTCACAATTCTGGAAAATAATTTTTAGGATTGCGGCAGCCCAACTCTATGATTTTTAATAATTATTATATAAAGCCAAAAATTAAAAAATTAAAAAAGAAACTAGACATATATATGTACAGTAATAAAAATTCTCAGAATTTTCAGAAGTTGTTTGCGTCGTGAAATAAATTATAGAAATGAGAATTATTGCTAAAAATCAAAATTTTCCAACACCAGTGTTCCAACTTCGAAAAATCAAAACATTCAATATACGATGACTTTTTGATCAATAAACATATGGATAGAAAGATAAGATGTTTAATTTAATAATCTATAAAATTTTGTGCATGAAAATCAATGGAAACAACAGTCATATGATGTTCAATCTATACTATTCATAGTTTCCAGGATAACATAATAGCACTACTTTCATTCAATAACACATAAATCAGTACATGATCATGCTTTTCACAATTTTATCAATACAACACATACAAAGTCATTCAATCAATCACGTAAAATCACAATCAAAACCATAAGTTTAAAGGATTATAAATTTTTACCTACCTTCAAAACAAAATCAAAATTCAAGAACTTTAATGGTACAATCAAAATCTTCCCCTCCTCTTATTAAAAAACATGAGTTTATTTATTTATTTATTTTTGCTGTTGTATTCTCATCTTTATTAGCCTCTATGGTTTTGAGAAACAAAATCACGAAGATGAGCTTTTTATAGGCCAAGCCTTTTTTAAAAAACCATTACTCGTTAGGGAATTTATTTTCCTTTTAAGATAAGGTATTTAATAAATAGAAAAAATTTAAGTGATTTGAGATTTAAAAGAAATAAAATAAAGGGGAAAAGACATCTACACCCCCAAGACTTGGGAAAATGGTCATCAACACCCCCAAGCTTTCAAAGGGGGACACCAAGACCCCCTTTTTAACGATTATACCCTTTATATCTATTATTCCAAAAGAATTAACTCTAATATTTTACAATAAATAGAAATATAATATTAAAATAAATGTAATAATATACACATTTTAAAATAATTTCAATATTTAAAAAATATTTTAATATTTTATAATCTATTAGATATATTTTATTATTTTAAAGAAAATTTTATGATAAATAGAATCATAATATTAAAATAAATGTATTAAAAATTTAAATTATTTTTAATATTATGTAAAATAATAATTTTAACAATATTAGTATGCGAGAATGCTTTTAATTGTAGAACGTATTTAATGCAAATATTTATTTAAAATCTCTACAATGAATAAAAATATATTATTAAAATAAATATAATAATTTACATATTAGAATTTATTAAAATATTAAATATTTTAATATTGTTATTCTACTGCATAAATTACATTATTTATAGAATTTGTATGTACTAAAAAATTTAAAGTCAATTTTTTAGAATAATAGAGGTAAATGATATAATGGTCAAAATGGGGTCTTAGTGTCCCTCTTTAAAAACTTTGGGGTGTTGATGACCATTTCCCCAAACCTTGGAGGTGTAGATGTCATTTTTCCTAAAATAAAATACCCTTGATTCCTTGAATACATTAACGCAAAATATTATATTCTATGAAATATATATAATAATAATAATAATAAAACAAAAACTGCGGGTGTTACACTTTCAATGATCATATTAAGAGAATATTCATTATTCATCTAATCTAAATCAGTAGCAAGTTTAATTTTTCATATTCAATGTTATTTCTTAATTAAATATATTACTTTTTTTTTTAAAATCTCAATCATGGAATCCAAAATATCGAACTTGCATTTAGTGCTAAACTGAATTGTACTAATTTTAAAGATCTTATGTCACTTTGCATTAAGGATTGTGCTCAAAATTATATGTATGCGCTAAAATCAAGACGCCTTCAATGTCAACAGAGACAGGAGGAATCAACAAATGATATGCAGTCGAATGAAATCATTTCGGAGGACAATGTCAATACCTCTAATACACTTTTTATTGAGAAGGTTAGTTATTAATCCATTGGTCTTTTTGATTCTATATGATTTTTGCTTTTCTGTCCTTTGATGTTCTATTTTATTAGCAGATATGGCAAGAGTAATTAATAATTATATTTAGAACAATTATTCTAAATTTTTCATACCAAGTGTTGTAGGGTGTAACAAATACGTTCTCAAGAAAAGAAAAGGTGCTCTTGACAAAGTTAGTGAATTGAAAATAATACCAAAAGACATCTGTTGGGAAAAACCAAATACGTTGTTAAGCAAAATGCTATTTCGATCCCAAAAAAAAAAAATTGTTACTAAGTTTTGACAAAAGCAAGAAAGGTTAAAATATCTTGACAAAAAGCAAGCTGATTGATAACTACCCTAATAATTTAGTCTTTTTATGTCTTTGTCAAAATTTTGTAATCCAATTTTTTGTCAATGTAGCATTATTGATCATGTAATTGATAAATATAAAAAAATATTTTGACTAATAAATTGATGAACATTTATGAGTTGCCATTTTGTTTAATATATGTCTTTAGAGTACCTGTCAAATTAGTAAGGAATAATTTGGGAAACTCAATTGGTGCTTGTCTGTATGGAAGATTGAAGAGAACTCTAATAAGAGAAAGAGATTAATTTAATTGTTTTGTCCATCAGCAGAAATGATTATTACTTGTAATTAATAATAAATTAAATTTTTGATTGAGCAGATTGCGTTACCAAAGTTGGAGAACTTGAGGTTGTATTCAATAAATGTTGAGAGGATTTGGCAAAGCCAAGTTGCGGTCATGTCTTGTGGTATTCAGAATTTAAAGCACTTGACTCTATACGAATGTATAAATTTAAGATGTCTATTCTCATCTTCAACAGTTAGCAGCTTTGTCCAACTCCAATACATTAAGATAGAAAAGTGTCATGTCTTGGAAGAGTTAATAGTCGTGGACAGCCAAGAAGAAAAGAGGAATAATATTGCAATGCTTCCTCAATTACAATATCTAAAGATGTCTGACCTTGAAAAGCTCACAAGCTTCTGCACAGGAGATGATCAAGTTATTGAATTTCCATCTTTAAAGGAATTATGGATATTTAGGTGTCCTAAATTCACGGTGAGATTTAAAAAAACTACTAAGGACTTGACAGAAAAGGTACGTACATGAAATTTATAATTAATATTTCGATTCTTGCATATATATGTTCTGCAGTTTTGCATATTAGGTGTATTGTTATTATCTTCTAAAAGGTTATAATTTATTGGATAGATATACTGTATTAGCTAGTGGTAGCTTCTAATTCATTTATATTTTGTTAAATTTCCTCCAAAAAATACATTACTAATTTTATGAAGTTGTTAAAAAGGACATCAACTAATCCATTTTGCATTTTTTTGGGTTCCTATTGATCATGCAGGCATTCCCCAATTTGAAAGAATTGATAGTAGATGCAAAGCATATAGCAACAAATACATGTTTATTTTCAGAACACTTGCTATGCAAACTTAAATGTATTGATGTGGAGCTTGATGATGAGTCGACTACTATTTTATCCCTTGATGATTTTCTCCGAAGATTTCACACCATGAAAGTTCTCAAAATATTAGGAGTTGATTATCTTGGGGAGTTCAAAGAAAAGGTTGAAAATGGGATGGAGGTACTCATAAGAAAAGCAAACAAATGCTATGATCTGAAGCACATTTTCAATCAAGAGTCCTCCGCTATCATGAACAATTTGGTTATTCTACATGTAATGAGGTGTGACCATTTGATCAACCTAGTGCCATCCTTAGCATCCTTTCAAAATCTAACAACTTTGGCGGTAACCCATTGCAACAGATTGAAAAACGTATTAACATCGTCAATAGCAAAGTCTCTGATGAGACTCAGAGAAATGAAGATAGAATCATGCCGTATGATAACAGAAATAGTAATGGCGAAAGATGATGTTATTGCCTTCTGCGAATTGAAGGAGTTGAAGCTTTTAAATCTAAAAAGTCTGACAAGCTTCTGCACAAGCAGTTGTGCCTTCAAATTCCCATCTTTGGAAAGATTACTAGTGGATGATTGCCCCAGTATGAAGATTTTCTCAGGAGGAGAATTAAGCACACCCAAGTTACAAAGAGTGCAACTGAGCCGGTGGGATGGTGAAGAACATTGGACTTGGGAGCGCGACCTTAATACAACCATACAACAGCTAAATCTTAAAAAAGAAAGCTTGCCCAAGAAGCGACGTGAAGGTCTCCAATCCCAGCAATTTCCTCCTCCTGCTCCTACCCCCAATCTCAATCTCCAAACTAAGTCAGAAAGTTTGCTATCGTTGGTTGCTGGGGTTTGGTCAGATGATGACAGCTTACAGCTGGAAGCAACTACTCAGTTCAGAAAACTACTTTCAGTTGACAGGAGTAAACCAATTGAGGAAGTCATACAATCTGGCGTTGTCCCGCGCCTTGTTGAGTTTCTTATGAGGGAAGACTATCCGCAACTTCAGTATGAGGCTGCTTGGGCTCTTACAAACATTGCTTCTGGAACTTCAGAGAACACTAAGGTAGTGATTGACCAGGGTGCCGTTCCAATATTTGTGAAGCTGCTTGCTTCCCCAAGTGATGATGTCCGCGAGCAGGCTGTTTGGGCATTGGGAAATGTTGCTGGTGACTCGCCTAGATGCCGTGATCTTGTGCTTAGTCAAGGGGCTTTGATTCCATTGCTGGCAGAGTTAAATGAGCATGCTAAGCTTTCAATGCTAAGAACTGCCACATGGACATTGTCTAATTTCTGCAGGGGCAAGCCACAGCCACCATTTGTTCAGGTGAGGCCAGCTCTTCCGATGCTTGCAAAGCTTGTTCATTCAAATGATAAAGAGGTCATGACTAGTGCCTGCCGGACACTCTCCTATCTTTCTGATGGTACGAATGAAAACATTCAAGCTCTGATTGAGGCAGGTGTCTGTCCACGACTTGTTGAGCTCCTTGGTCACTCATCATCGTCAGTGCTCACTCCTGCCCTGCGGACTATTGGAAATATTGTGACGGGGGATGATTTCCAGACTCAGTGTATAATTAACTGTGGTGCACTGCAGTACCTTTTGGGCCTGTTGATCCATAATCATGAAGAGAGCATCACGAAGCAAGTCAGCTGGATTATTTCAAATATCGCATGTGGAAACAGGGAACAGATTCAGGCGGTAATTGATGCTGGCTTAATTGGTCCCCTTGTCAATCTGCTTCAAAATGCTGAATTTGATATAAAGGAGGAGGCTGCTTGGGCAATTTCGAATGCCAGCTCGCGTGGCACTCATGATCAAATCAAGTACCTCGTGACAGAAGGATGTATAAAACCATTGTGTGATCTCCTTCAATGTGCTGATCCAAAGATCGTCACTGTTTGCTTAGAAGGATTAGAGAACATTTTGAAGGTCGGGGAAGCTGAAAAGAATACGGACTCAGACATTGGAGATCTTAATCAGTTTGCCCAGTTGGTTGAAGAGGCTGAGGGATTAGAAAAGATAGAAAATCTACAAAGTCATGACAACAACGAGATCCATGAGAAGTCAGTAAAGATTCTCGAGACATACTGGTGTGGCCGTGTGGTTGGTCCTCAGCTTGGTTTATGTTAAGGAAGCTCATCATGCTTGCTGTACAATAGGAAAAGCAGGAGATAAAGCAGAGGATTACGGCAAGAATAATAGCATACGGTTGAAAGTTGATGATCTGGATGTCCAGCTGGCACCTGGTGGTTACATAGTTACAAACACACGTGAAGACTAGCTTAATCTGTTTTAACTAGCTATTGTTAATCAGCAGTTAGTTACAACAATGAGCTGTTAATTCAGCTGAGTATATAAGTAGCATTGTATCTCATTCTGTATTAAGTTCAGATTGATTGAATAATGATTCCAGAACATTCATAATTCTTTCCTTTGTTTTCTTAGCTTTTGTTTTAACTTTCTCACTTGCCAAACACTCAATAAACATTTCTAACTGTTTACCGCATGCAGGGAAGTCATTAAAGATTATAAAATATTTTTCTAATGAATGCGTCTTAAAATATCCGATGTTTTATTTGGTAGCATGTGCGAGTGTAACTAAAGTTGGGTTTACATATTCAACGGTTGCTCAACCAACCAACCCAACTAACTGTCGTTTAGTATCTCGTACAAAGAAATTATATATTAAAAAATACAGAGTAGGCAAATTGCTGCTGTTTAAAAATTATGTATTGAGGTGATGAGTTGATTGTATAAGGTAATGTCGATGCCTGTATTAAATGATAGGGAAGTTTAAAATTTCAATAATGTCGCGCTGCATTAGCGTACGGTTTTGTTTCCTTACCATATGACATTGTGATAACCAATGGTAAGGTCTTTCACTTGATAATTTCAGGTTGAAGGGTGGAACAGTGCTTTATCCATGTCGTTGCAGGCTGTACGGTAGCCAGATTCTTTTCTTAACCAAAACGCTGCGTTTTGGAGTGTCCAACTTTTGGAATTCTTCATTTGGGTCCTCACGTGCTTGCATTGCGTGCATCACGTATTCTGACCAAGTCAAAGGTCAGTTAAGTTCGTTACAAAGGGGCGGGAAAGAGCAGTCTTGCAGCTCCCCTGACTTCACCAAAAGTATCTGTTTGATGCATCTTGAGTTTATTCATGGGACAAAGATCATCTCTTAGTTTTCTTTCCTCTCTTAATCTCTTCTAGTTAAATGGGTGATCAAAATTAAATTTTAAATTTTGATATTGACAATGAATCTAGCTCTTTTCACTTTATTTACAATTAAGCTAAATTTTTAACTAGATTTAAAAAATAGTTCAACTCATTATATTACCATGAAGGGTGTGGTTTTTTACACTTTATCATATACTCTTTTGCTTTGTATATCCTTCCCAGTACCAAAATAAATCTTACCCAAATGCTTTACTTTCATTAAAAAAATTTAAATCTTCATTGTTGTACATTATTTTCTTATGAATATTGATAATGTAACACCCCAAATCTAACATGTGTGGAGCACATGAAGAAGGAGGTTACTCACAAATCATAATCTTTACTCATAAGTTTCAAACTAAAATACCTCCAATTCTTATTCAAATAAATCCACAAATTCAAACGTCTAATACTAAATAATCTCTCCCGAGGACATAAAAATAATAACAAAAGTCATAAACTCCAAATTACACGTTCATAATAGAAATAACTAAATAGAAACATGAGTCTATTTCTCCTCTTATTCAAATGGCAAACGGAAACGGAAAATTACTAACTCCAAAGCTAAGCGCTCCTCTCAAAAGAAACTTAATCTGCAAAAAGTAATGACGGGGGTAAAAAAAATCATTCCTAACACACTATCGATACCAAAAATATTGCAAGCCTTCTTTTGTTTAAAACATATATCATAATCCATAATTTTCATAAAACAATATATCACGATAACATAAGATAAATTCTTAATAATTTAGAATATTCAAAAGCATATTTACTTACGAAGCAAAACCTGTAATACGTATACAGAAAACAAAAAGGTTAGCTCATGTCACATAGTGTCACCTATAGTCCTTGACCGGCCAAATCGAATATCGTGTGCAACATAAACCCGATCTTGGTCCGAATATACATATATCGTATTGTACGATCGTAATCGAATAACTACGACATGATGAGCATAATGACTTTATATGTGCTTTGCTTTCAAGAGGTGGCCCCCATATAGTCCCAAGAGGTGGCCCCCGTACAATCATAAATAATTAAAATCATACATAAGCACAAAAAATTTGTATCAGTTTCATAAATGTCCATAACAATAATTTAGGCTTGCAAATTATTTTATAGATAAAATCATAAGAGGTAATGTAACAAAATAACTTACATACTTAAAAGCAGTTATAAAATACTTTGTTAACATTTTCATAAACTGATTTTGTTATGAAAATCCATTAATCTTCTAAGTAGTATAAAAATATTTTTATTTACAATAATAATATCAAAATACTTATACATATCTAGTATACTAGGAATGAAGTTACTTACCTCGACAAATGAATTTGAATTAACACACCTCTAAGCTTCTAAGAGCCTCAATCACCTTCAATACCTTAAGCAAATACAAGATATGACAATTAATAACGTATTCTAAGAATCTGATTTTCTGATTCATACCCGTGCAGGTCTAATTCTCAGAATTTTAACTCTTAATCTAAAACTCAGAATGATATAATATTCTATGGAACTATTCTGGACATCCATGAGTACCCCATGTAAAATTTGCAAGAGGATCGGACATCAAAAACATTTTTAAAACTATTTATTTCTCAACAATTTCGAAACTGTTTTCACATAACCTAAACCAAACAGAACAGGTTCTATGATTTTTATAAAATAACATACTAATCAGAAAATTATGAAATTAAAACTGGGAATCTTAGACAAATATGTTAACCTAAATATAAACTTTAAGAATTTTCCGAGTTCATTTGATTGTACAAATAATCTTGTGAATCCGATCGCAATGCTGGAATCGCGGTTTTCCAGTGCAGTGGTTTCTATTTCTAAAATACATATAAAATTGCAAACGAAGTCGAATTTAATGAAATAAAATTTACTCAAGAAACCCTACATGTCTAGTTTCCAGAAATATAAATTTTATAAGAAAACTAGTTCAGAAAATATAGGTTTAAATTCGAGATATTCATGCTGTGCAGAATTATCCTGTGCTTAATACGTCAAGGATTGATTAATTAAATTCATAATAAATCAAAACCCTAAACAAAGCCTAAATACATTCTAAATCATGCATTATGATATATAACCATCTGGAATCGTGCCAATATAAACTCTAGATAGAGTGATTAGAAATCTGTTGAGAATAAGGAAAATAACTTACCCGTCGCTTTGATTCTCTCCTAAACAAAGGTTTGAATCCTAAGATTTGGGTAGGAGCGTAAAGAGCAGCAGAGAAGAAGAATAAACATCGTAGACTTAAGGTTATGAAAGAGAAAAAGTATGAATTTATAGGGAGTCTTAAGAAATCCTATTTAATTAAGAAAAATAACCATTTTCCAAAATTATCTCATAAATAACCTCTATTTATAATTAGTATCCCTTTCTTAATAAGGGTTATAGGCCACCCATAATTCTCAATGAAAGTCCAATTTCCATAATTTAATATTATGGAAATTTGTGGCGTTACAGATAATTAGTTTAATAATTAGTACAAAATCTATAAGAGACCAAAAACAATTTGTCTTATCATTTAATTTTCTTTTGTTTTGTAGTAAAATTTTTTTTCTCCAGTAGTAATGGTGTACAAACTACTAACGGCAATATTAATGGTAGTAAGTATATCATTACTGTTTTTTTATTGGCATAGCGATTATCTCTATGTTTGTAACACACATATATAACAAAACAAATGCAATAACATATTTTGTACTTTGTCGTTGATTTGATTAATTGTGTAGAAAACTAGCTGTAGTGATTTAACACCCTTTAGTTCTCAAGATGCTAAGCCACTGCCCAGGAGACTCAAGTTCTTGATCAAAAAAGTTGCAGAAGAAACCAAGCTTAGATAACAAGACCCCAACTCTAATTTCAATAAGTCCTAGATCTAATGATTAATATCACAGTGTATAACTCAATCAAGAAACAACTCACATCACACAAGAAACAGAATCTAACGTGGTTCAATTGTGCATTACATGCACAATTTACATCCACGGGAAAAGCCACAGGAAAAGCTTTATTGATGAATCAAGAAGACAAATACAGAGCTTCTCCACAAGAGATTACAAGCAACAAGATTACACTCTCTCACTTTCTGATCTCTCTCTCAAGCTCTCTCTGAATCACGTTATTTCTCCCTCAGCGATCAGTTTAATACCCCTGATGCTGAAATCCAGATTGCACAAAATCTGGACACGTGTGTAACGGCTTTTAACAGCCTTGATTCCCTTCTTCACGAGCTGGCTCACGTGCTTCACTTACGTTTCTCCAAAACGACAGATGCTTGAGTCGTTTAGCCTTTGAGTTTAAAAGCCACATGCAGCACGTGACAAATGACTGAATCATTTAATCAAAACGAACCGTTTTAGGACTCTGAGTTTTGGATTCATTGCACTCAAGTCCACACTAGCAATTCGTGCCACAAAAGGTTCGAATGCCTTCGAATTTGTTGAACGTATCAATAAAAACTGATTTCATCTTTGAAGAATTGTCTTGAATCTTAAAAGAAAAAAAAAATACATGAACTTTCATCGGCTAATTATGATTTTTACAAACATTACATGAACTTTCTTTGGCTAATTATGATTTTTACAAACATTGATTTGCTTCTGTAGGAGTGAATGTTCATCAATTTTTTTGACAAGTATGATTGACCATTTATGCGTACCAAGTATTTGGTGAAATGGTCGCAAGAAATTAAACACTGTTATAGCATTGCTTCATCTTCCTCGTTAACATCTCCTCAGAGTGAAGAAATGGACATTTAAAGATTCACATTTCGGAAACTTGAGCAATGATTATTATATGTATATTCAACACAACAGCTTTAATCGAAGCATATTTACGAATATGATGGCTTTAACTTTAATTAACATTAAATTATACATGGTTGAATCGGCATTATTGTTCCTGGATTTTCTTCAATGAGCGGAAAGGAACCTCACTCCTTAAACCTTTAGCAAACCATTGTTCTCCTTTGTATATTTTAATATTTAATTTTGGCTTTTAACTACTCAAGTATTCAGGATTTTAGTACCAAGTACCAACTGACATCATAAATATTCTGTTCTGAATTTAACATTTATACTTGGTCTATCATCCCTAGGCTAACAAATAATCATAATTAAAGCTATCACCTTCTCATCCTTTATCTTCATTTATTCATTCTTTTTCTTCAATTCTAAATTAAATTGAACTTTGGCTTTATTGCGTAGCATGCACTTAAAAAATAAAAAGGCTCACTTTCAAATATTTTATCCTTTTAGTTAATTAATTAAATATGCATGTGTGAATCAATTGTCATGCTTGTGTGCGCGTGCCTTTTGATAAATGCATTGGATTTCTGGAGTGTTTCGGTTGTTATAATGATGAAACTAGCCATTGAATGAGCTTATAATCATTGTAATCATGCAATTTTTTTTTTTCAAATGATACCCATTACATATATTTTTTTAAAAAAGGTTTCATTTCTTTCCAGCGATTTTTTTATATAAATTATGATTTAGAATATATGAATTAAATTAAAAAAAACTAATATTTTTCTTTCATCTATTAATTTCGAACATTATTATAAGCATGAACTAGTAACTAAAAAAAATTATTAGATTTTATATTATTTTGCATTTAATTAAATAAAATCCTTTCGATATAGACTCGAAATAAAAAAAGATGTGTTGCTAAGAATTTATTGGAGTATATATGATGGAGTACTCGTCTGATCTAGGATTCTGAACTTTCTTAAAGTTTGGGAAAACTGTTACGCCACGTAATTACACCATATGACATAATATCTTTTTTGGACTTTAAAAACAAGATCGTGGACTGATTTCTAATATATGATGTTACTTACAAAAGCACACTTCAAGAAAATAGACAATAGATGACAGTAAATAGCTGTCATAAAAGAGAGTGCATTGCAAATAATTTATCCGTCATCTATATCAATATCATTAATTTATGATAGAATATTTTCCATCATGAATTCATGACAGTGTTTCACAGTCATATATATGTTACTCAATCTTTTAAAGGGAAATTAAAATTATTTAAATTATTGGAATTTTTTTGAAAATTTTGGCTGAAAATTGATATTATTTCAATATTAAAATTAATTAAAAGCATTATTATTTTGAATTACATTGTTATCATTATTTGTATTGAATTAATATTAACATCGTCGTCGTTGTTGATCCTGCTACTATTAGAATTCTCAAATTCTATAAATTTGTTTCTAGAATAAATTTATAAATCTACAATAAATATTAAATATGATACAAAAAATTAAAAACCCCAATTAATACAACCTGGATATCCATTTAACCATACAATCCACACCATTGAAGTATTCAAACTACAACAATCCAAAATTTCACAACTTATCTTAAATACCCTGCAATTGTTGGCCTCAAGAATACTAGTCTCTTAACTCCGAGTCCCATAACTCTGCATCTTATTCCTGCCCAAGAAAAGAATTAGAGCAATAACTAGTGTAACTATGAACAAACATGCATACCTTAATAATAGTTTATAGTCTAATAATTGCACAGAGCTATTTTTTCATAAGCTGAACTATCCAAATGAAAACATCCATTGTACCTCCAAAGAAAAAGAGAATATAGAAGCTAAAAGAAAGCAAAATTGACAGTTCAATTGCCTAATTTAAGGAAAGGAGAAAAAAAGCTCATCACATGCTACTATAATGCCAATATATGTTATCATCGATTCACATTCTCATAAGAACTTTGTCTTCGCTATATTTTAAATCAGCAATTTTACCGCAAGCCAACACATAAAAATTAGAAAACCATTTTCACAAATGAAGTATTTGTAGCAGCAATCAAATTCTGTCGTTTGCAATAGGGGTATCCATCTCAAAACTAGTTCTAAAATAGAAAAAAACGAAGCATTAGAAAGATTATAACTTAATGAAACCCATGAAAACATCAAGAAAAAATAATAAGACATGAAATAAAAATTCACAGAGTTCAAGCAAAAGATAGATATCTAACCATTTATTCAAATACCTAATAATAAATTTCTAAAATAATCCAATACGGCCGCCTAGAACAAAATCATTAATGGCCCTACGTTATGTAAAATGAAGCACTTTATAATTGGAGGACCAAATGCGTAGCAAGAGCATTTATCCCACTTTGGTCAAACGTCATAAAAAACCAAACAACACCAGATTCTAAATTCTCAACAATATTTACTAATAGTCCCTTCAACATTTCAATTTCAGAATTATCGAGTTGCCTAGAGGAAAACTAACATCAACAAAACTCAAACATACATAAAACAATTTAGTTCTTTCTAGTTCAAGCTAATTAAAGAAAAAAACTATGAAAGATACAAGATTCGCAGTCTTTTTGGATTTAATTCTTTATTCGAACTAGACCAAGGCCATTCACATCAAACAAGTTTTCTAAAACAAAAGTTAAAGCAATAAAGAAAATGATTAACGAGCAAACTTGGGGATTAAGAATTCTCGCTAGGAGAAACGAGCTACAAATGTAGCTTTCAAGGATTTTGATTTCCAAGTGTGTGAGTGTTTAACACTTAGACAAGAAAAAGAAAAGGAGTGTTAAGTACCAAAACGGTAGCATTTGGCTAGCGTTTTCTTTCTTTTTTTTTTTAATTATTAAAATGTACCTTTTGTTTTCTTAAATAAAATAATACATCAAATTTGTGTCAAACGTGGTCAAAATCATTATTCTATCACAATTTCTTGGTAGATCAAATTTCCATCACAATTCTATCATAAATTCGTGATAAACAATAATTCTATCACAAAACCATCATATATTCATGATAAAAAAATATTTTTATTACAAAACTATCATTGATCTGTGATAGATTGAAATTTCTATTACGAATCCTTCATAATGCTATGATTTAAGTTATTTTGTCTAGAATCTGTCACAAATTGTCTATCATCTATTGTCTGTTTTCTTCTAGTGGCATTATTTTTTACAATTCAATTTAAGCCAATTAGTAGAATCACAAAATATACTACAAAAAAAAAACATTGTGGTCTATTGGTTTTACACAAGTGGAGCTTTTCACACCCCTCAAAAATCTGACCAAACCAAGGATTGACCATAAGGTTTTGACTATGGACCCCTCGATCTGTAGAACATCGTCATTTTCTAGCTCTTCTTCTGGGAAGACTATTGATTCAAAGCATGTTGTAAGTTCAGAAGAATTCATTATTGAGAACTTTGATAAAGCAATTGATTGTTGGGAACTTCCAAAAATTTCCAAAGAAAAGATTTACAAAACAAAAATGCTTGATCTTTTAAAACATGATTATATTATAAAGACTGAAGAACGTGACATAACTCTTTCAGAGCCCTTTGAAACAATTTATTTGTTTTCAGAAAAATCTTTAAAGAAATTAAAAGAAAAGAATTTGAAATATATTCACATTGGTCTAATCCAAGTTGGAATAAAGCCTTTAACAAAAGAATGTCTTGACACTTCTATTTTGGCCGTTCTAAGAGATGGGCGATTCATCTTTTGATGATTCATTGCTAAGTAGCATTGAATCTAGTCTCTGTAAAGGTCCAATTTCTTTTGATTGTTATCCAAATATAACAATTTCTCTTAAAGGCAAAAATATTTTGAAAAGCATGATTTTACAAATTAAAACCCATAATTACAATATGGTTAAAGGGTCTATCCCAGTTGCTTTAATTTTTAAAATTTCATACAAAGCTATGGTCTCTGCGTTTAGTACGCAACACAAATTCCAGTCAAAAAGTGATGAAACACTTCTCTTGCAAACTGACTTGTCTAAAGCAAATACTGTCATTCCAAAGCCAATCCAATGGAAAGATGTCAATCTTCCAGAGGAATGGATTTTTGAAGGAGCCGCCCCACCGGCGATTCCGAAACAACTTGAGCCCAATACAGAGTTGCAAAATGTGACTCAGTATTCTGATGGTAAAGTCAAACTATCATTCAGAAGGTCTACCTCATACAGATTTTTTGATAAAGAGTCGTGCTAAAGCATTCCTTCATTAGAAAGGAAATTTTCAAAAATACCCTCTGTTATAAATCTCCCGTTTCAACCCATAAAGAGTCAACCTAGGTTTTCTACTTCAGATATACCTAGTACCTCCATTCGTTCAGTTGATTATACCACTAGTGTTCCTCATCCAATTTACACTAGTAATCAACGTGAACAGAGTCAGGAAGAGAAGGAACCTTCTCTTCCAACATCTCCTACGTTTTCTGCTGTTACAGAAAATGTCATAAATGTCATTAAAAAAGAATTTGAATTAGATAAAACTTTTCTTCATAATGATTTTTATTCTGATTCAAACAAAGAAAAAAGAATTTGGTTTTTCAAACATTTTTTAAATCAAAGAAAAGAAATCCAACAAACCTATTATGAATTTGTAAATCTTCACCAAGTTCATATATTATTTTTTGATTGGTTCGAGATATATTCTTCTGATAATAACATCTCTTATCCTTTTAAAGAGTCAAATCCTATTACTATTAGGAAGAAGATTCCTGAGTGGAAACTTTCTGATAATGATAGAACCATAGAGTCTGAACACCCACCTCTTCGGAGTGTAACCATTGATCATGGCGAACCTCCTGTCCAAATTAGAGCCTCACCTTATAAAATACCAAAGCCAAATGATTCTGATGCGAATTTAAGTAGTATTATCCAACAGAATAATTTCTGTAATACCAACTTAAATACCATTGGAAAGCAGTTGACTAGAATCGAAAACCAATTCCAAAAGTCAACCATTACTTTTCCATCAATTTCTCCTGTTCCATCAAAGTTGGATTCTGACAAAAAGCTTAACGAACCTATTTTCAAACCTTTTCAGGTTTCGAAAACTAGTCAAAAGCTTGTTCAAGAGTCAAAATCAGATTTTGCAAAAGCCATTAGAGAACAACTAGATAGGATAGAAGTTGCTTCTTCCTCATCTAGCAAAATTCAGATAGCCCCTGATACTCCTCAATCTAGCAAGATTGGAGTATTGGAACAAGACCAAATGTCTATAGCCTCTTCTGATATAGAAGCTTTCAAAGATGATGAACCACATACTTCTAAAGCAAACAAAATCCATTGGGAATTAGCCCTTCCCACTGTCAAGACTCCACCGGATCTAGCAATAGATAATAGACCAAGTGCATTAAATCAATCCTGATACAATGCATCTTCAGTCTATGAGTGGAATATTGACGGTATGTCCGAATACAATATCCTAGGATTGTTGCAACAAATGACAATGGTAGCCAATGCCTATAAAACCAAAGCAGGAACTTCCGATCGTGCCATATCAGAAATTCTCATTGCCGGTTTTACTGGTCAACTAAAAGGTTGGTGGGATCATCTCCTCACTAATAAGCAACAATTAGACATTCTAAATTCCATTCAAGTCGATGAAAATGGAGCCCCTATTCTTGATGAGTTCAACAACCCAACTCAAGATGTTGTTGCTACTCTTATTTTAACTATTTCTCTCCATTTCATTGGTGACCCTTCACACCTTCGTGATAAAAACGCTGAGTTACTACATAATTTGAGATGTAGGAAACTTAGTGAATTTCAAAGCTACAAAACCTCATTTTTTACCAGACTATTTCTAAGGGATAATGCAAATCACATAACTTGGAAAGAAAAATTTATTGCTGGATTACCCACCCTTTTAGGTGAAAAGGTAAGAAATTCTATCAAAGCCATTTATGATAACCGTATTCCCTATGATGAGCTCACTTATGGTGAACTTGTCAGTTTCGTCAATAAAGAAGGTTTAAAGATTTGTCAAGACTTGAAATTACAGAAACGGCTCAAATGGGAGCTTAAAAAGTCTAAACAAAAATTAGGTGGTTTCTGTAAACAATTCAACTATGACCCCTTTAAAACTCCTATCTCTAAAGATTGTAATGGTGAGTGTTCTTCTAAACCTCGCAGGAAACATTACAATTCTAAAAGCTATAAGAAACCTTTTCGTAATTTTAGAGAACTTTCTTATAAGAAACCCTCAAAGACTTATAAGAAGCCCAATTTCTCTATAAAAAAAAAGAGTTTAGAACCAAAGCAAAGACTATTTTCAATTACAAAGAAGCTATATGTCACAAGTGTCGCATAAAAAGTCATACTGCAAAATACTGCAGAATGAACAAAAAGCTTCATGAGCTTGACCTCGAAGAAGAGATCCTATCAAACTTGGCCCCTCTTCTCATCGAATCTTCTGAATCTGAGTCTTCCATGTCGGGAGATAGTGATCCCTATCAAATTGATGAGCTAATTGACTCAGATGACTCTGCATCTAGCAGTAGTGAATCTGAATCTGATTCGTTTTTAAAGAAAATCAATGTTTTGACTAAAGATCAAGAAACTTTTCTTGAACTTGTAAAGCATATTTCTGATACAAATCTTCAAAAAGAATATCTTGATAAACTTTTGAAAACTCTAGATTTCAATAAAGTTGAGACTTCTAAAGTTCCAATTGTTAAAAAGAGTTCTTATGATCTTACTCAAATTTTGGACAAAAAAAAAAACAAAGAAGTCTACCCCTAGTATCCAAGATCTTCAAAAGAAAATCAAAGATATTAAACTTGAGATTAAGGATTTAAAAGAAAAATAAAAAAGTGATTATGAAACTATCCAACTCCTTTTACAAAAGCAATTACAGGATAATTCAGATAATGAGTCAAATCCTGATGATGGTGATAATATTAATCAAAATTTAGAAAACATTGAGTCTGTACCTAATGATTTTCTATTTGTTCTAAAACAAATCACCATGAGAAAATATTTAATTAAAATCACTCTGGTTTTTTCAGATGATTTTGCAATGGATGCCATTGCCCTTTTTGACACCGGTGCCGATTTAAATTGCATAAGAGAAGATATTGTCCCCAAACGATTTCATGAGTGAACAAAAGAAAGACTTTCTGCCGCCAATAATTCAAAGCTCAATGTCACTTCTAAAGTTGAAGCTTCTGTTCATAATAATGGATTCGAATTTAGAACTTCTTTTGTTCTTACAAATGATATTCATCATGCTATCATTTTGGGAACCCCTTTTATAAATCTTGTAACCCCATATACTGTCAACTATGATAGTATATCTTTCAAAGCAAAAAATGAAAAATTTGTTTTCCCGTTTATTGAAAAGCCAAAAACAAGGAATTTAAATATTGTTAAAGCTTGTTCTGTTTATCAGAATCAAATTAATAATCTTATTAGATCAAGACAAAATGATTTAATGTTTTTACAAAAGGATTTGAATTTAAAAAGAATAGAGACCCATTTACAAAATGACTTCATTAAAAGACAGATTTATGATTTCAAAACCCTTATTGAAAAAGAAATTTGTGCTGATCTACCTTCTGCTTTTTGGGATAGGAAACAACACTTAGTTGATTTACCTTATGAAAACTTTTTTGATGAAAAGCAGATACCCACTAAAGCCCGTCCAATCCAGATGAATATGGAATTGGAACAACATTGTAAAAATGAAATAAAGGATTTAGAGTCAAAGGGACTCATTGTAAAGTCCAGATCCCCATGGTCTTGTGCTGCTTTTTACGTGAATAAAAATTCTGAAATTGAAAGAGGCATACCAAGACTTGTAATAAATTACAAACCTTTAAACAAAGCTTTAAAATGGATTAGGTATCCCATACCTAATAAAAAGGATTTGCTTCAAAAATTATGTTCTGCTCTTATTTTTTCAAAATTTGACATGAAATCTGGTTTTTGGCAAATTCAAATTAATCCAAAAGACCGTTACAAAACTGCTTTTACTGTTCCATTTGGACAGTATGAGTGGACTGTTATGCCCTTTGGTTTAAAGAATGCACCCTCAGAATTCCAAAGAATTATGAATGATATTTATAATCCTTATTCTGATTTTTGCATTGTTTATATTGATGACGTGTTGATATTTTCAAAATCAATCGATCAACATTTCAAACATTTAAAGACTTTTTATTTTGCCACCAGAAAGGCTGGATTGGCAATTTCTAGTTCTAAAGTTTCTTTATTTCAAACAAAAGTCAGATTCCTTGGCCATCATATTTCTAAAGGAACAATCACTCCAATCGAGCGATCCATTTTGTTTGCAGATAAATTCCCTGATAAAATTCTAGACAAAACCCAGTTACAAAGATTTCTTGGAAGTCTAAATTATGTTCTTGATTTCTGTCCTAATATTAATAGGATGTCTAAACCTTTACATGATAGACTAAAAAAGAATCCTACTCCATGGACGGATGAACACACAAAAGTTGTTAGATTAATCAAGTATTCTGTCAAGAACATTCCATGTTTATTTCTTGCAAACCCTGCATTGCCTAAAATCGTTGAAACAAATGCATCTGATTTAGGCTATGGAGGCATATTAAAGTAAAAAGAAAATGATAAAGAACAAATAGTTCAATATGTTTCTGCACATTGGAATGAATGTCAAAAGAATTATTCGACCATCAAAAAAGAAATTCTTTCCATTGTTTTGTGCATATCTAAATTCCAAAGTGACTTATTAAATCAAAAATTTTTACTTAGGATAGATTGCAAAGCTGCAAAACATGTTTTAGAAAAAGATGTTCAAAACATTACATCAAAACAGATTTTTGCACGTTGGCAAGCCATCTTAAGTGTTTTTGATTTTGATATTGAATATATTAAAGGTGATACAAATTATATTCCTGATTTTCTAACTCGGGAATTTCTTCAAAACAGATAATGCCGCAAAAAAGAAGAGACAAAGGAAAAGACCCTGAACCTAAAGCCACTCCTAAAGACTCCCAATCCTCTCCTCCTAAAGAAAAATCACTATCATCTGCCATGCCAATCAAGTCTTGGATTGACATGATCGAAGATGAAGAAGCAAGATCTAAAGCCCTCTCTACCCAAGAGCAAGTACATCAATGGATGAAATCCATTTCCAAATCACCCGAGCTTATGCTCGCCCTACAAAGTAGCTTTTCCCAAAGCCAAACACCTTCAAAAGACATTTCTGAAAAAGAAAGCCCAAAAGAAATTACAAAGTCCCTTTCCCAAAATGTTGTTGTTTCTGGTGAAAGTTCGTCGTCACAGATTGTTCTTTCACAACCAACACAAAAGACTTCGGTTTGGTTTGATAAAGCCCATTCCCAAAACATTTTAACTATAGAAGATGGGTTTTACCATTCTGATCCATTTCAAACCCTTACAAAGTTTTTCCCTAAAGGCTGGTTTTTTAAACCATGGGATTTAACAAAACCCCAGCCTTATTATCAAAGCATTTTGGAAGCCACTGAATCAGTTAAATTCAAACATTTTTTCCTCAGTGACTCCCATTCTGAGCTAGCCTATTCAACGGCTACAATTTTAAAAGTCTTGAGTCCAAAATAGTGGGGTGATCTACTCCATAATCAAAAAAGATTTCCCTCCAATTTTCAAATGCGTTTACCACATTGTTTGACTTTCTCCTACTGGGATTACCAACAAGCCTGGTACAATACATTTTTCTTACAAAACCCTAAAAAATCCCATTCATGGTTATTTTTCTTTAATTCCAAAATAACCGTACAAAACCTTCCTAATTGGTTTAAACAATGGTGGAACCATTTTGGCCCAACTCCTGATATCCTTACGCCAAATGCCACCCACTGTTTAAATTTGTTCAAAGCCCATTATACTCCCTCTGAATCAGAAAAAAGGTTTTCACATTTCTTCTGTTTTTGTACAAACTTCTTTCTTCCTTGGGTCTGGATGTGGAACCTCAATTACCACACTCAAGATGCCCAAATTATCCTACAAAGAACCTTTAAAGTAAAATGGTGGTCAAAATTTGACGAACAGTCAAAATTGACTGACAATTTGGTCCGAAATTGGCTCTCTGCCAAAGGACTTCTTCAACCGACCATTAATCAATCAAAAGCCCAACAAACTTTCTTGAGCCAAAAAACCAAAGCCCAATCTCTCCTTGCCAGCGCCAAGACTGAAGAAGAATACTTCACTGTCATGCAATAACTTCTCGCCACAAGATCAGAGACATCTGTTGCATCTTCCTCTTCAAGCACTTCAGGAAATGAAGAACCTTTTATTTCTCTTGGTAATGAAAATAAAGATGACTGCTTCGGCATTTTCTCTCCAATAAAGCATTAAAGCTGTTTTAAAGCCAATTTACCACTTTACTTATTTGTATCTATGTACAAGTTTTGTACTTAAAAAAAGAAAAAAAGAAAAAAAGAAAAAAAGAAAAAAAGAAAAAAAGAAAAAAAGAAAAAAAGAAAAAAAGAAAGATATTTATTTTTCCTGATCTTCTTCGGGTGGTCCCCTGGACACAAGTGAGAGCGCACATGTCTCTTCACCCGTATTCTACTACAAAGCCTACTGTATGCTACAGCCCCTGTATAAGTCTACAGTACAGAGTTCCAGATGTTACTGTGCACTTAAAACTCCGCTACAGTGAACAGTGCAGAGTTCTAGATGATACTGTGCACTTAAAGCTCCGCTACAGTAAACAGTTAAAAATTTTTTGTATAAAAACCGAGAGGAAGACTTAGACTCCTCAGGTTTTTCATTTTTAGGTTTACAACTTCTCTCTCTTCTTCTCCTCCTTCTCTCTAGAATTCTCCCTCTCTCTCTCTCTCTCTTCTTTCTCTCTCTCGGGATTAAAGAAGATCTTCTGTATTCAAGGAATTTTCCCTAAGTTCCTTGTTTTCAGACTATTTTTCGATTTTTCACTCATAAAGCTGTCGAATCAAAAGAAATAAAGAAATAAATGTAAAGTTATTTTAAAGCAATTTCAATTTCATGTATATTTAAATTTCCGCATTTTAAATTTTTGCAATTTACTTTTCTGCAATTTAATTTTATGTACATTTAAATTTCAGCAATTTATTTTTAAAGCATTTACTTAAAGCAATTTTAATTTTATGCATACATCGCAAACTGATCTGTATCAGATCTGCCATAAAAATTGTACGTTCCTCTGAGGCAAAGAGACCAGATCTCGATCCTCAGTTGTAAATCTTCTCTTCTCCTCCATCTTGAGCACCATTTAGGAAGGATCTTGTTTGTACCCAAGCCTTTAGATGAATGTGTTGCTAGGCTTGCTAAAGAATTTAACAAATATTTGGTAAAGAAGTTTAAAATTTGAACAACCGCGTTTAAAGAAATTTAATTACTATCTGGTAAAGCAAAATTGATCTGGTATATCAGCTGGAATACTCGAGGATGCGGACTACTGGTCCAAGCGCTATTAAATATCGGCTTTAAAAGAATTAAGCGCTATTAAATATATATAAACAAAACACATTCTAACTCTTATAAATATCTCAACAGCATATGAATGGAACGTCCAGTCCAGCAGTTGGTGGGAGTGATGGACCTAGGCTTGAAATTTTTAGACCCGGACCGGGCTGAGTCTAGGTCCAGTTATTAATCTTTATATTTAATTTATAAGAGTTGGACTATTGGTACTCCTCCAAAATTCTTCTGAAACTCCTTTTTCAATAATGCTAAGCTTAATGCCAAAAATACCCTTATTTCTAAATAAATACATTTAATTTGTGAATCTTTTAATTTTCTATTATTTTCTCACTCCTCACAAACAAACTTTTATGGGTGATAAACTTCTTGATAAAAATCAATTAATTAAATAAAATATCTGTAATATTATGATGTAAAAAAATTTATTATGAGCCTTAAAAAAAGGTAGATAATTTTGTTAGAATGTGTTTTGTTTATTATCAATAGACTGTCTTAGTAATTGAAGAAAAATTTATAGAGAATTTGAGAAAAAAAATTACATGTGTGAGTTTGATAGCAGAAAAAATACAAGAGTTTTTTTTTTTTTTTTTAAAGAGAGAAAATATAAAAGTTTGAAGTGAGATATATTAGAGTATTTGTTCTTAAATGTAATTGTAACAGAAGAGGGGTTTTAAAAGGATTTTGGGGGGGTGCCAATAGTCCAACTCAATTTATAAATAAACCATTTTATGATTTCAAGGCCCGATCTAGAACACTACTAAAAAGTTTAAAATTTATTCCTTTATTAACTGATAATTTTTTTATTTTTTTTTTAAAATAAAAAACTTTGGGCTTGAAGTACATCAATCATTTTATAAACTTAGATATCGAAGTGTGTCATTCTAAAGTTCATATAATTTAAAGTTGACATAAGTGGTTCTAAGTTCCAATTACGTCCGATAATATTAGTAGATTGGGTGAAAAAGAAAATTCAATAATATTAACAGATTAGATGAAAAAGAAAAATTAAGAATCTCATACTCAATAGATTGTTTTTACATATTTACAAATATCAAATGTGAAATGCCAAAAGACATGAATGATCGCCATTTACCTTTTTTTCTTTTTCATTTACATTTGACAAACGGGAATTTAGATTGACTCAACACCAGCGGCATTTACTCGACGTGGTCGTGAGAAGATGTTTTACCTGAGACTACATATTGATATTTACTATTATATCGTGAGTTCATGGCTTTAACTCTGTAAATTAGTATATTTTGATGTTATAGACTCAAACTAATTATACTAATACGCGTGAAGATTTTGGAGGACTTTGGGCTAGTTTGGTAATGCTATATCTTTTAAAATAATAACTACAGAAATAATCAACTATGAAGAAAATTAATTAAATATATAATAAAATTTATTTTAAAGGTGCTATGAGTTTTAAAAAGTAATCATATGTGTTCGATAAATATTACTCTTAAACTACTATAAGGATGTAAATGATTGAATCGGATATAATGTTGAATAAAATTTATTTATATATTTATAAAAATGTGTATACTTTTTTTAGTGTGTGTATATATAATAATTGATAGTTAAAATAAATATTTTATATTATTAATTTTAATTTATTTTCATCTCAATATAGTTGTTACTAATAATAATCTCTTTAAAGTTAATAATTTTGTTTCTTATGTAAGGATAAATGTGGTATGAAATTATATTGAGTATAAAATTTATTCTCAAAATTTGATGTTGAAAGACTACTCCTTACTTTTCAAAATTTGCTATAAAATAAGGTAATTTTTCCAAAAGTGATTTCTAAAAAAAATTTATCAAACACAAAAATTAGTTTTTAACTTTTCAAAATCATTTTTTAACCTCCAAAAAAATATCCCAAACGGCCCTTATATGTTTATACCTTGGAATGCATACTAGTGGCCAGCATTAAAAAAGTTGTTGGCGTCTTCTTGTGACAAAGTAAATGTAATTAGATAATCTTACATGTGGTAAAATGTGAGGTTGATCAGAACAATGACAGAAGCCGTAAAAAGTGGTGGACTATTTTAGTAAAGTTTATTGAAGTGGTATTCAACATAAATGCCATTATGCACTAGAACTTCAACGTATATGATACCAAACATCATCATTACTCCCAAATTAATTGGGTTCAAGCCAAGCCATGGCCTCCCCTACGTATAGATATTATAGTTTTATATGAAACTTTGACTAAGAAATGCTCGCAAGAAATTGGCCCACAATACAAACACTGTTATAGCATATTAGCCATGCTTCATCTTCCAAGATAACTTTTCCTCAGAGTGAAAAAACGGACATTTAAAAGATTTGCATTTCTCAAATTTATCTTTAATTAACATTAAATTCCACATGATGGAATCAGCATTCATGGATTTTCTTCAATGATCGGAAATGAATGTCATTCCTTGAACTTTTAGCAAACCATTATTCTCCCTTTGTAGCTTTTCATATTTAGGAAATGAAATAAATAAATAAGTTGATAAACTTATCAAGTACTTGGTGAAAATGCTCAAACACTGTTTATAGTAGTATAGCTTCATCTCCCATATTAACGTGTCCTCAGAGGGAAGAGATGGACATGTAAAGGATTCACATTTACGAAACTTTACCAACAATTATTATATGTATATTCACACAACAACTTTAATCAAAGCATATTTACGAATATTAACTTTAATTAATTTAAATTATACATGGTTGAATCAGCATTATTCCTAGTTTTCTTTGATTAGAGGGAAGGAATGTACCTCAAACTTTTAGCGAGCCTTAATGCTTCCTTGTAGATTTTAATATTTTATTACAGGAATTAAATAACTAAATTGATAAACTTGCTAAAATTGTTTGTCTTATTTTTTCTTAAGTTTTGTGCTTCTGTTTTCTCTCACTTTTCGCCATAAACTCTATTGATTTTTTAATCTTATGATCTCAACGACACTTGGCACTCTTTGATCTCCAGTCTTGTTATTTAGAATTGCGCTGCTCCCTATATTTGTTCTGTTCTGTATCCACTCTTGTTTTTTTTCCATTTTTACTCCGCCCCATATTGCTGTAGTCACTTCACTTGCGTTTAATCTCTCAGTGTCAGTTTGCTTCCTAACTAATCAATTGTTCTGTGCCTCAGTTCTTGTCTCTGTTCTGTTTCCCAATTTCTTTTTTTTTTTGTTTAAAAAAAAAGAGTGAGCGAAAAGGATTAAAGATGGTGGAAATCATAGTTTCTGTTGTTATAGAAGTTGCAAAGTGCTTGGCTCCTTCCATAGAACGCCAATTTAGTTATGTGCGCGACCACACTAGAAATTTTAAGAATCTCAATAATCAAGTTGAGAAGCTGGAGGGTGAGATCGTGAGTATGGAGAACGCGGTTAATGATGCAGAAAGAAAAGGTGAAGAGATTGAACAGAACGTTCAGAATTGGCTTGCAAGCGCAAACAAGGCCATTGTTGAGGGAAAGAAATTTGTAGGTGATGAAGCTACAGAAAATAAGCATAGTTTCAAGGGTTGTTGTCCTAATTTGAAGATGCGCCGTAGACTTAGCAAGGAAGCAGTGAGGCAGCTGGACGCTATAGTCAAGCTCCGGGAAGATGGGAGATTTGAAAGAATTTCCCACAGTATCATTCCTGAGGATACATTGCTTATGTCTAACAAAGGCTACGAGGCCTTTAAATCAAGGATGTCCACTCTGAATGATATTCTTGGTGCATTGAGAAATCCCGATATCAGCATGCTCGGGATTTGTGGAATGGGCGGCATTGGAAAGACGATGCTGGCGAAAGAAGTTGCAAGGAAAGCAAAAAATAACAAGCTCTTTGATCTTGTGGTTTTTTCCGAGATGTCCCAGAGCCCAGACATAAGAAAGATTCAAGGAGAAATCGCAGATAAATTAGGTCTAACATTTCGTGAGGAGAGCGAATCGGGAAGGGCAAGGAGTCTTTTTAGCCGACTGAAGAAAGAGAAGAGGATCCTTGTCATCTTAGATAATATTTGGGAACATCTTGATTTGCAGGTGGTAGGAATTCCTCACGGAGATGATCATAGGGGATGCAAAGTACTGTTCACAGCAAGAAGTCTAGATGTGTTCTCAAGGAAGATGGATTCTCAACAAAATTTCTTAGTTGGTGCTTTAGAAGAAGAAGAAGCTTGGAGTCTATTCAAGAAGATGGCAGGTGATTATGTTGAAGGTAGTGAATTGAAATGCGTAGCAAGGGATGTGGCGAAGGAATGTGCGGGTTTGCCTGTTTCCATTGTGGCGGTAGCAAGGGCATTAAGGAGCGCGGGTATATTTAAATGGAAGGATGCGTTGAAAAAACTAAGAAGGCCATCCTCAACGAACTTCAAACATATACAACCAGAAGCATATAAAGCTATAGCGTTGAGTTACGACAAATTAGAAGGGGAGGAGCTCAAGAACCTCTTTTTGCTAATAGGATATGCTTATGTGGAATCCATTGATGAATTGTTAAGGTACGGTGTGGGATTGGGTTTATTTCAAGGTATCAGTAAGTTGGAAGAAGCACGAGATCGAGTAAGTACGTTGGTCTACGAACTTAAAGCTTCTTGTATGTTGCTAGATGAAGGCCTTTCTATGCACGATGTTATTCGCGATGTTGCGATATCAATTGCATCTGCAGAAAAAAATGTGTTTACGGCGACAGGTGAGCTGTTTGATGGTTGCATGGAATGGTCAGACGAAAATGCGGTAAAACTTTACACTTCAATCGTCTTACGCGATATCAAGACTAATGTGCTTCCAGCTGATCGAGTACTACTGGAATGTCCTCAGCTAAAACTTTTTTCTGTACGTGCTGATCATCAGGAATCTTCATTATTAACAATTCCAAACAACTTTTTCGAGAGGATGATACAGGTTAGAGTTATAAACTTGACTTACATGAATCTACTGCCACTGCCTTCATCACTTGGTCTCCTATCAAACCTTAGAACATTGAGTTTGTGTTATTGCAAATTGCTAGATATAAGTGTTACAGGAGAGTTGAAGAAACTAGAAATCCTTTGCTTAAGAGGTAGTGATATTCAGCAGTTGCCTGTAGAATTAGGTCAATTGACTTGGCTGAAGTTGCTTGATTTGAGAGATTGTAGCAAACTAGAAGTTATTCCACCAAATATTTTGTCAAATTTATCCCATTTAGAAGATCTAAATATAGGTGATAATAGCTTTGATAAATGGGATGTGGAGGTGGACGGGGTCAAGAATGCTAGCCTTGATGAGTTGAAGCATTTGACCTCTTTAGAACTACAAATAAGAGATGTCAACGGTCTCCCGAGAGGCTTGTTCTTCGAGAAGCTGGAGAGGTACAGAATACTTATTGGAGATTCCTGGAATTGGAAGTACAACATTTGCAGTAGAGATTTCAGAATCGAGCTGAATTCCAAGATTTCCTTGAAGGATGGGCTGATCGTGCAACTGCAGGGAATTGAACATCTTGGATTGTATGGACTGCAAGAGCAAGATGTCCATAATTTTGTTAATGAACTAGTCAAAGTGGGCTCTTCACAACTCAAGCATCTCTGGATCGAAGGTTGCCACGACGCCCTTAATCCGGCAGAGTCAAAGGTATGATCAATTTAGCAAATTATAGTTATTATGAAATTCATTTTGTTAATTTATACGTATGCTAAAACTAGAAACTTCTAGTGTATCAAAGTTAATTTTGAAAAGTCGCCAAATATCATATTTATACTCATTTTCAAAGTAAACAATTTAGCAAAAATCATTAATGCTTGCAATTAAATAATATTTTAATCTTTTAGCTTCAGAGTTAAATCACCGTAAAAAAAATAACATAATAGCTTTATATTGTATGTGCATTATCCTTGTAATATTATTCTTCTTCTCTTACTTTCAATAACATTCACAATATTCATATGAAAAATGTGAAATTAACCGTCTTATATTTTCAATAATCTTACAATGATCATATTTAGAGAATATTCACTATTTATCTAATCTAAATCGGTAACAAGTTTAATTCTTCATATTTTTGTTTAAATTAACCCGGATAAATTTTTTATTAAAAAAATTCTCGATTATGGAATCTTACATATCAAATTTAGATCTAGTCCTAAACTAAGTTTTACAAATGCACATTACGCTCACAATTAAGTTTATACTCTAAACTCATAACACCTTCAATGTCAACAGAGACAAGAGGAATCGTTAAATGATATTCAGTCAAACCAAATCATTTTGGAGGACAATGTCAGTATTTCTAATGCACTATTCATTGAGAAGGTCAGTTATTGTTAAGCCGGTATAGTCTTATTAATTCTCTATGACTTTTGTATTTTTGTTCTTTGTTATTCTTGTCTGTTAGCAAATATGCAAGAGTAACTAATAATTTGAAAAATGTCATTTTTTGACTAATAAATTGATTCACATTCATAACTTGTCATTTTTATTTAATGTGTCGTCAGAATACATGTAAAATTAGCAAGGAATAATTTGAAAACTTGAATGGTGCTTGTTTGTATGAAAGACTGAAGAGAACTATAACAAGAGAAACAGATTAATAATTTTATTGATTTGTCCATCTGTAGAAATGATTATTACTTGTAATTAACAAGAAGTTAATTTTTTAATCGAATAGGTTGCGTTACCAAAGTTGGAGAACTTGGAGTTGCGTTCAATTAATGTTGGAGGATTTGGCAAAACCAATTTTCAGCCATATCTTCCGGTGTTCAGAATTTAATGCACTTGACCTTATACAGATGTAGGAATTTAAGATGTCTATTTTCGTCTTCTATAGTTAGCAATGACATCTTTGTTCGACTCCAACACCTTGACATATTGGGATGCCCTGTCTTGGAAGAGATAATAATTGTGGACCAAGAAAAAAGGAATAATAATATTGTAATGTTTCCCCAGTTACAATATTTAAATATGTATGATCTTAAAAAACTTACAAGCTTCTGCACAAGAGATGTAAACATCATTAAATTTCCATCATTGAAAAAGTTATGGATATCTAGATGTCCTGAATTCATGGTGAGACATAAAAAAACTACGGGCGACTTGATAAAAAAGGTACGTACAAGAATTTTATAATTAACTTTTCAATTCTCATAGAGCTTAAAGTTATATTGATATTGTCTTTATGACTTGGTTAATTTTTTACTAACAAAAAGTTATCATTTTCTGAAAAGTTAAAATTTATTGAATAAGTATTTTTACTAGCTAGTGGTAGTTAATTTCAAATTTATTCTCTTCTATTTTGTTAAATTTCTTTAAAATAAATATATCAACTAATCTCTGAATCTCGCAAATTTTTCTTTATTTTGGTTGTGATTAATCACCCAGTTATTCCCCAACTTGGAAGAATTGAGAGCTGATGCGAAGCGCATAGCAACAAATAACAGTCTATTTCCAGAAGACTTGATTTGCAAACTTAAATGTCTTGAAGCCGAGTTTGGTGCTGAGTCGCCTACTATTTTCTCACTTGATGATTTCCTACAGAGATTTCCCGCCATGAAAGTTCTTCGTATAGGAGGAGGGCGTCATGCTCAGGAGGCAAAAGAAAAGGCTGAAAATGGGATGGAGGTAATCATAAGAGAAGTAAACAAGTGTTTTGATCTCAAGCACTTCTTGAAACAAGGATCTGTTGAAAAGTCAGCAACCAAAGCCAACTTTTCAACAGCTGGCATGCAAGCTTTGGAGAAAATACAAAACGTGTTGAAATAATTGGCCAAAGTTGGCACCGGCCCTTAGAAATTGAAACCAAATAAGTTGGTGAAGCATATGACAGTTTGACAAATTCACAACTACCTTGACAAATTGGCAAATTGTTGGTGAGCGTTGAATTTGTAATAGTGCAAAATAGTTCCTATAAATAGAGGGAGATTTTCATTTGTTTAGTATCCCAAAATTGTTAAGCTTATAAGTTTCTAAGCTTTTGAGAGAAGCGAGAGAAGTGTGTCTGGGAAATTTATCTTTCCTGCAGAGTGTGAGAGTACTGGGTATATTTGAGTTTCTGGGAAGTGAGATTCGTTACTCAAATATTGTACTCTATTAATTGTTAAATAAACAATTATTCTTTCTTACCTCCGTGGATGTAGGTTTAATTACCGAACCACGTAAATTCTTGTGTCATTTATTTTTCTGTAATTATTTGGTGCGCTTGATTCCGCATTCCGCGCACAACAAGTGGTATCAGAGCCGACGGTTCGTACTTGGGGGATACGGTATTGTTCACGTATACAATATTGTTCACGTATACGGTACTATTCACATACGGTACTGTTCACGAATACGACACGGTTCGTACTTGGGGGATACGGTACTGTTCACGAATACGGTGGAGACGGCCATTTGTACTTGGGAGACAGTCTATTATAAGTAGTTTGTATTTATGCATATCTAGGAAAGTTCTATCAACAAAGGCGATAAGAGTCTAAGGATTCTGGTTTTTAATTGGGCGAGTTCCCGACCAGTCTCCTGGGAACTTTTCTGGTGCATTTATTCACGCGAAATTAACATCATAGAGACTATTTTTCAAGTGGAAATAGTTCGTTGAGAAAATAGTAGAAGGTAAAACTTTCAGAATTGGGGAGAGATCTACCGAGACTATTTCAGGAGACACTTCAGGTGGGAGGCGAGATTTGTCAAATCGCTATTCAGCACCTGTTATAGGAGGCCAGAAGATCGATGTTGAAAAGTTTGATGGGAAAATCAACTTCGGCATGTGGAGGCGCGAAGTTATGGATGCCCTTATTCAAATCGATCTCGATGTTGTTCTGAAAAATAAAAGACACTTGTATGATGAAGAAATTTGGGATCGTATGAATGAAAAAGCTTGTGGTCAGATCAGATCTTGTTTGACCAAGGAGGTGAAATACTTGGTGAAAGATGAGGAGTGTGCGGTGACTTTGTGGCGTACATTGGAGGAAAAGTACCTGGTGAAAAGTCCTGAAAATCGCCTTCATGCAATGAGCCAAGTATATGGTTTTCGAATGAAGCCTGGGGTGTCAATGCACAATCATGTTTCAAGATTTGAAAAGTTACTTGCTGATTTGAAGAATCTTGATGAAGATATTAAGGATGAAGTCAAGGCTATGATTCTGTTACACTCACTACCAGAGGAATATAGCCATTTTGTGACTACTTTGATATATGGGAAGAGTGTGATCGTCTTTAAAGATGTTTGCAGAGCATTGACTAGCTTAGAGATTCGGAATAATGATAAAAATTCTGAACGAGCATCGTCTGAAGCTTTGGTGAGCAGAGATTGGGTGATGGAGAAACAGAAGAAGCGTGGTGGAAAGAATTCTCGATCCAAATCGAGAAGCAGAAATATAGCTCGAGATGAGTGTGCCTTTTGTCATGAAAAGGGTCATTGGAGGAAAGATTGTCCAAAGGCTCAAAAGAGAGATGGGAAGAAACCAGCAGCAGCAAACATGGCACGGAAAGATGACGGCTCTGATTATTCACTAAGTATTACTCCTGCAGCATACGTGGCTAGTTCGAGCGAGTTGATACTTGATACTGGAGCAACCTATCATTTGTGTCCTATTAAGGAATGGTTTACGAATTTTCGTAATCTAAAATCCGGTGCAGTTGTGATGGGGAATGATCAACCTTGTCGCACAATGGGGATAGGAACAATTCGGCTCAAAATGTTTGATGGAATGGTCAGAGAACTCAAAGAGGTTAGATTTGTTCCAGCTTTAAAGAAAAATCTAATTTCTGTGGGTGCTTTGGAAGCTAAAGGCTACAAGGTTACCATTGAAGATGGTATAATGAAGTTTACACATGGGGCTATGGTGATTCTGCAAGGGGTTCGGCGTCACAATCTGTACTATTTGAAGGGAGGTACAACTGATGAAGCAAATGTTGTTGAGGCGCACAGTGACACCACCAAGCTATGGCATGTACGACTGGGACATGCTGGAGAGAAGTCTTTGCAAACTCTGATGAGGCATGGACTCTTAAAAGGTACCAAAACCTGTAAATTAAATTTCTGTGAGCATTGTGTAGTAGGCAAGAAAACAAGGGTCAAGTTTGGTACAGCTAATCACGATACTCGTGAGATCCTTGAATATGTTCATAGTGATGTATGGGGACCAACCAAGACTGCATCAATTGGTGGAAGCCATTATTTTGTTACATTTGTTGATGATTTCTCTAGACGTGTGTGGGTGTACACCATGCGAGCAAATGATGAGGTTCTAGAGATTTTCGTGAAATGGAAGAAATTGGTGGAGACTCAAACTGGCAGAAAGATCAAAGTATTACGATCTGATAATGGGGGTGAATATACTTCTGATCCATTCTTGCAAGTATGCCAGAACGAGGGTATTAAAAGACATTTCACGGTGAGACATACTCCAAATGTGGTGAGCGTATGAATCGTACTTTACTAGAGAAGGTACGATGTATGTTATCTAATGCTGGTTTAGATAAAAAGTTTTGGGCTGAAGCTGTGAGCTACGCAAGTCACTTGGTAAACCGGTTGCCTTCTGCTGCAATTGGAGGTAAAACTCCTATGGAAATGTGGTATGGAAAGTATGCACAAGACTATGATTCCCTTCGTGTATTTGGGTGTCCAGCTTATTATCATGTCAAAGATGGTAAATTGGATCCTCGTGCTAGAAAAGTTATTTTTACTAGCTAGTGGTAGTTAATTTCAAATTTAATCTCTTCTATTTTGTTAAATTTCTTTAAAATAAATATATCAACTAATCTCTGAATCTAGCAAATTTTTCTTTATTTTGGTTGTGATTAATCACCCAGTTATTCCCCAACTTGGAAGAATTGAGAGCTGATGCGAAGCACATAGCAACAAATAACAGTCTATTTCCAGAAGACTTGATTTGCAAACTTAAATGTCTTGAAGCCGAGTTTGGTGCTGAGTCGCCTACTATTTTCTCACTTGATGATTTCCTACAGAGATTTCATGCCATGAAAGTTCTTCGTATAGGAGGAGGGCGTCATGCTCAGGAGGCAAAAGAAAAGGCTGAAAATGGGATGGAGGTAATCATAAGAGAAGTAAACAAGTGTTTTGATCTCAAGCACTTCTTGAAACAAGGATCTGTTGAAAAGTCAGCAACCAAAGCCAACTTTTCAACAGCTAGCATGCAAGCTTTGGAGAAAATACAAAACGTGTTGAAATAATTGGCCAAAGTTGGCACCGGCCCTTAGAAATTGAAACCAAATAAGTTGGTGAAGCATGTGACAGTTTGACAAATTCACAACTACCTTGACAAATTGGCAAATTGTTGGTGAGCGTTGAATTTGTAATAGTGCAAAATAGTTCCTATAAATAGAGGGAGATTTTCATTTGTTTAGTATCCCAAAATTGTTAAGCTTATAAGTTTCTAAGCTTTTGAGAGAAGTGTGTCGGAAAATTTATCTTTCCCGCAGTGTGAAATCTTGGTATATTTGGGTTTCTGGGAAGTGAGATTCGTTGCTCAAATATTGTACTCTATTAATTGTTAAATAAACAATTATTCTTTCTTGCCTCCGTGGATGTAGGTTTAATTAGCGAACCACGTAAATTTTTGTGTCCTTTATTTTTCTGTAATTATTTGGTGCGCTTGATTCCGCATTCCACGCACAACAGGATCTGCCATTATGGATAATTTGGAACAGCTGAACATATCCGAGTGTAGTCATTGCTGATGAATTTCTCCACTTCAAACTTTGCATTAGTCGCAGTGGTCATTGCTGATGAAGACGACAATGATGCCTCTACCATCCTTTTTATCTCAAATGATCAGTTTCTTCAACAACTATTTACACTTAAAAAACAGCCTCTATGATGTTTATTTCCGTGAATAAATGCACCAAGAAAGTTCCTAGGAGACTGGATGGGAACTCGATCCCAATTAAAAACCAGAATCCTTAGACTCTTATCGTCTTTGTTGACAGAACTTTCCTAGATATGCAAAAATACACACTACTTACAATAGACTGTCTCCTAAGTATAAATGGTCGTCTCCACCGTATTTGTGAACAGTACTGTATATGGGAATAGTACCGTATACATGAACAGTACTGTATACGTGAATAGTACCATATCCCCAAAGTACGAACCGTCGGCTCTAATACCACTTGTTGTGGAAACGCGGGTTGAGCAATTACTAATACTGCAACTTTTGGAGAAATATAAATGTTGTGTTAAACAAATGTAAAGAAAAATAAGACACAATAATTTATGTGGTTCGGCGTAATACCTACGGCCACGAGCAAAAACTAGAAGATAATTTTACTAACAAATGGGAATTTACAAAAGTTGGAAAAACTCACAAAACCCACAACCCCCATACACCCAAATGGAACCTCACTAGAACACTCAAGTGGAAGCTCTCACAAATTCTCTCAAAGAACTCACTTGCAATTGCTCTCTACTTCTCTCAAATTCGGGATGCTTACAATTGCAAAATGATTCTCTATTTATAAAGTGCATTCTGCTCCAAATTGGGTTCAATTGGTCAAAACGTTGAGCTGGATCTTGTATTGCATGCACAAGTTTTTCAACACCTAACTTTGTCTTTTGAAATTAGCAAGCCGACCATCTTTGTTTTTTTGAATTTGGCAAACCCACCAACTTTGCCTTTTGAAATTGGAAAGTAAGTCTTTGACTTTTCAACAACCTCTTTAACTGCTTGAATTTGGTTAGTATCCTAATTAGGAATGTAATTTTATTATTAGGGTATTAATGTGTATTTATACGGTAAAATTTTAGATTAATGATGTTTTTATGGAGTAATGGGGTTTAATACATATTTTGGTGTTCAAAGTTTTTTAGAATAATAATTTGGCACTCCATATTCCAATGAATATACATGAGTTGTGTAAAAAGACGCTTCCCCTCTACTACACTGGCATGATGCTAACGGTCAATTACCGGTCTTGGACATTTCTAACATAGTTACATGTGACAAAGGGTCATGCTTCAGCAAGTGATCTCCACCGTTTGGATTTCTGTTCTCTAATCCGACGGACAACGGTTAACCGGCCATAAAACTAAGATGATTAATTAATTCCAAAAGACATAGACGGGTCACTTATTAGTTTTTAATCTCATCCTTATTCTCCGTTCTCTGCCACAACAAAAAGTTAACAAGAATACGACAAAATTTTATTATCCAGAGTTGAATCACTCCTCCATTATTGAGATCATTTTTAATATCAGCCTTTCTTTGCATTCATTTCCAGTCAACTTAAAAAATAAAAGAGTAATAAGCCCAGGGAAAAGATGAATAAGAAAGCAAACCATCGGTAAAGGCTCCGTTTTTCACTTATTATACTTCAAAATATCTACCATATCTACCTGGTTTATTTATCATCACTTAGAAATTTTCATTAAAGTAACAAAGGGTCATGGTTTCAGCAAGTGATCTCCACCGTTTGGATTTCTGTTCCCTAATCCGACGGACAACGGTTAGCCGGCCATAAAACTAAGATGATTAATTAATTCCAAAAGACATAGAGGGGTCACTTTTAGTTTTTAATCTCATCCTTATTCTACGTTCTCTACCACAACAAAAAGTTCAAAAGAATACAACAAAACTTTGTTTTTCAGAGTTGAGTCACTCCTCCATTATTGAGATCATTTTTTAATATCAGTCTTTCTTTGCATTCATTTCCAGACAACAAAACAAACCCTTCCTTAGTATTTTCATCCTTTGATCAGAAACACACTTTGCTTCTGTTTATTGTGTTCATTGTTGTTTTTGTATTCAGCTTTTGCCATCAACTCTTTCGAATTTGGCCTCTGTTTGTTGTAATCTTCAGTCTTGTTATCTGGTTTTGCTTTGTTCTTTGTCTAGTCTCTGTTTTATTCTGTATCTACTCTTTCTATTATCTTCTTACTCTGCCCCATCTTGTTGTAGTCACTTGTGTTTAATCACTTAGTTTGCTTCATAACTGGGTCAATTATTTTTCAAAAATTCACAAAAAGAAAGAGAGAGGAAAAGGACAGAAGATGGCTGAAATCATTCTTACTATTGTTGTAGAAGTTGTAAAGCGCGTGGCTCCTCCCGCATATCGCCGAATTTGCTATTGGCGCAAGAGTAAGTACACAAGTAACTTACAGAATCTCAAGACTGAAGTTGACAATCTGAAGTCTGAGAGGGTGCGTACAGAGCACCAGGTTGATGAGGCTAAAAGAAAAGGAGAAGAGATTGAAGAGAACGTTGAGAATTGGCTTGCAAGGGCCAACAATGTCATTGAAGCGGCAGATAGTTTTACAAAAGACGAAGCCACTGCAAATAAGCGTTGTTTCAAGGGGTTATGTCCTGATTTGAAGACCCGAGGTCGACTTAGCAAGGAAGCAGAGAGGCTGAAGGAGGCTGTTGTCAATGTCCGAGATGCTCGAAGATTTGATAGAATTTCCTACTGTACTGCTCCAGCGGATATACGGCTTATCTCTAACAAAGACTACGAGCCCTTTGAATCAAGAATGTTCACTTTGAGGAATATACTCAGTGCACTAGAAGATCCTGATGTCGACATGCTTGGGATTTATGGGATGGGTGGCATCGGAAAGACGATGCTGGCGGAAGAAATTGCTAGGAAAGTCAAGAGTGACAAACTCTTTGATCTGGTGGTTTTTGTTGAGGTGTCCCAGAATCAAGACATACGAAAGATTCAAGGAGAAATAGCAGATAAATTAGGCCTGAAGTTTCATGAGGAAAGTGAATCAGGAAGGGCAAACAGCTTATTTAAACGTATAAAAGCAGAGAAGAAGATCCTGATAATTTTAGACAACATTTGGGAAAATCTTAATTTGCGGGTTGTCGGAATTCCTCATGGAGATGGTCATAAAGGTTGTAAAGTACTGTTGACGGCCAGAAGTCTAGATGTATTGTCTGGGAAGATGGATTCTCGATCAAATTTCTCAATTGGTGTTTTAAACGAAGAAGAAGCTTGGAATCTATTCAAGAAGATGGCAGGTGATTATATTGAGGGTAGTGAATTCCAATCGGTGGCAAGGGATGTGGCAAAGGAATGTGCAGGTTTGCCTGTTTCCATTGTGACGATAGCGAGGGCATTAAGGAACAAGAGATTATTTGAATGGAAGGATGCGTTGGAACAACTAAGAAGGCCATACGCAACGAACTTCAAAGACATACAGCCAACTGCGTGTAAAGCTATAGAGTTGAGTTACAACAAATTAGCAGGGGAGGAGCTCAAGAACATATTTTTGCTAATAGGATATACAGCCATATCATCCATTGATGCCTTGTTAATGTGTGGTATGGGATTGGGTTTATTTCAAGGTGTCAATAAGATGGAAGTAGCACGAGCTCGAGTGCGGACGTTGGTGCACAAACTCAAAGCTTCTTGTATGTTGCTAGACCATATAAGCAAGAGTGAAGAGTTCTTTTCCATGCATGATGTTGTTCGCGATGTTGCCATATCAATTGCATCTACAGAGAAAATTGCGTTGACAGCGACAAATGAGCAGGTTGATGGTTTCAGGGTGTGGTCAGACGAAAGTGCAGTAAAGCGTTACACTTCGATCGTCTTACAAGATATCAAGACTAATGTGCTTCCTGAAGTGGTGGAATGTCCTCAACTCAAACTTCTTTTTATATGTGCGGATAAGGAATCTTCATCATTAACCATTCCAAACAATTTTTTCAAGGGGATGATACAGGTCAGAGTTATAAACTTGACTTACATGAATCTACTGTCACTGCCTTCAACACTTGGTTTTCTGTTAAACCTTCGAGCACTGAGTTTGTGTTATTGCAAATTGGTAGATATAAGTGTCATAGGAGGCTTGAAGAAACTAGAAATCCTTTGTTTAAGAGGCTCTGACATTAAGCAGCTGCCAACAGAAGTAGGTCAATTGACTTGGCTAACCTTGCTTGATTTGAGAGAATGTAGGAAACTAGAAGTTATCCCACCAAATGTTTTATCAAATTTATCCCATTTAGAAGAACTATACATAAGTTGTAGAAGCTTTCAAAAATGGGAGGTGGAGGTGGAAGGGGTTAAGAATGCTAGCGTTGAGGAGTTGAAGCATTTGCCTAACTTGACCTCTTTAGAATTAGACATCCATGATGTCAACACTCTGCCCAGAGGCTTGTTCTTGGAGAAGCTGGAAAAGTACAGAATACGTATTGGAGATTGGTATTGGGAGAGCACCAACATTTGGCGTAGAGAATTCAGACTCAGGCTGAACAACAAGATTTGCTTGAAGGATTGGCTGATCGTGCAACTGCAGGGAATTGAAGACCTTGAATTACGTGAATTGCAAGAGCAAGATGTCAATTATTTTGCTAATGAATTAGCCAAAGTGGGTTCTTCAGAACTCAAGTTTCTCAGGATCCATGGTTGCAGCGACGCCCTCAATCCGCCGGCAGAGTCAAAGGTATGATCATTCCTAATTGAAATAATTGGTATGAAGGAATTTTTCACTTGGGATCTAATATTAAAAATAATATAATAATAACATCAAGTACTTTTTTACTGTAATCATAAAATTTACTTATAATAGCTTAATAACTTTTTACTATTCCCCAACAACAAAATCTTGTTGACATCAGACTTGGATGACATAAAATAAACCTTTAATAAAGAAGCTCAAATAAAATCGTAATTGTTCTTTATTCTATGTGTAGAGTTCTCAAATTTAGATCCGTAATTTTATTTTAAATTAAAACTTTGGTCATTCTTTCCTAGCTTAATTGATCTAACCCTTGAATTTAAACCATTTTTCAGACCTTAAATCGTATCTAAATATCATAAGACATGTATGTAGCATCATAAATGTTTAATCCAATTTTAAAGTGCGGGAGAAAAATCATCGCGGTTTAAGCAGTTCTTTAAAAGCGCGATTTTAAAGTTTTGTTTTCCCACACTTTAAGATCTTAGACCAGAAAACTACTATGTAGCATCATATTTATAAAAATTATGACATCGTTTTGTCATATTATAAGTTACAATAAAAAGAGAAGTTTCTTGTGCATCAAAGTTAATTTTTAAAAATCATCAAATGTTATGTTCATGCTCATTTCCAAAGTAACCAATTTTGCTAAGTCTTTAATGTTTGCAACTAAATTAATATTTAAATCTTTTAGCTTCAGGATAAAACCACAAATATATATATATATATATATATATATATATATATATATATATATATATATAATTAATTGTCTTATATTTTCCGTACTCTTAGAATAATCATATTAAGAGAATATTCATTGTTTATCTAATCTAAATAGGTAACAAGTTTAATTTTTTATATTAACTCTGTTATTATTATTATGTTTTCTAACGAAATCTCAAACATGCAATCCAAAATATCGAATTTCGATCTAGTACCAAATTAAGTTGTACTAATTTTTAAAGGTCTTGTGTCACGTTGTATTAAAGATTGTGCTCACAATTAAATTTATACTCTAAAATCAAGACGCCTTCAATGTTGACAGAGACAGGAGGAATCAGCAAATGATATGCAGTCGAATGAAATCATTTTGGAGGACAATGTTAATATTTCTAATACACTTTTCATTAAGAAGGTTGGTTACTAATAACCCAATGGCCTTTTTAATTCTCTGATTTTTGCTTTTTCATCCTTCGATATTCTTGTTTTTTTGCAGATATGGCAAGCGTAATTATATGATTTTTTATATTAACCCAACGTTTGTAATTATATGATTTTTAATATCAACTGTTGTAGGTGTAACAAATACATTCTCAGAGAAAATAATTGGTACTCCTGACAAACTAAATGAATTGATAATGATAATAATAATAATAATAATAAACATATGTATTAGGGAATACCAAATATGTTGTAAGGAAAATGTTATTTTGACCCAAAAAAGTGGGTTTTTAAAATTTGACAAAAGCATGAAAATACTAAAATGTCTTGACAAGAAACAAGTTGATTGATAACTACCCAGATATTGACAATCTTTTTTTGTTTTTGTGAAAATTTTGTAACTCAATTTTTTGTCAATATAGCATTGTTGATCTTGTAATTCCTAATAATGAAAATGTATTTTGACTGATAAACTGATTAGCATTTTATGACTTCACATTTTCTTGAATATACATCTTTAGAGTACCTATCAAATTAGTGAGGAATAATTTGGAAAATTCGATTGATGCTTGTTTGTATGAAAGACTGAAGAGAACTGTAACATGACAAAGAGATGAATTTTATTGATTTGTCCATCAAGCAAGAAGTTAATTTTTTTATCGACCAGGTTGCGTTACCAAAGTTGGAGAAGTTGGCGGTGCGTTCAATAAATATTGAGAGAATTTGGCAAAACCAAGTTGCAGCCATGACTTGTGGTATTGAGAATTTAACGCACTTGACCCTGTACAACTGTATGAATTTAAGATGTCTATTTTCATCTTCTACGGTTAGCGATAACATCTTTGTTCGACTCCAATACATTGAGATAGAAAAATGTCATGTCTTGGAAGAGTTAATAGTCATGGACAACCAAGAAGAAGAAAGGAAGAATAATATTGTAATGTTTCCTCAGTTACAATATCTGAAGATGTATGATCTTGAAAAACTCACAAGCTTCAGCACAGGAGATGTACATATGCTTGAATTTCCATCCTTGAAAGAATTATGGATATCTCGGTGTCCTGAGTTCATGGTGAGATTTAAAAGAACTACTAATGACTTGACAAAAAAGGTACGCACATGAAATTTAAAATTAGTTTTTCAACTCTTATATATACTTTCTGCATGTTAGGTGTATTATTATTATTTTCTAAAAGGTTAAAATTTATTAGATGGACATATTGTATTAGCTAGTGGTAACTTCTAATTCTTTTCTATTTTGTTAAATTTCCTCCAAAAAGCACCGTACTAATTTTGTGAAATTGTTAGAAAGGATATAAACTTATCCATTTTTCATTTTCTTTGTTTGTTCTGATTGATCACGCAGGTGTTTCCCAATTTGGAAGAGTTGATAGTAGATGCAAAGTATATAATAACAAATAAATTTATATTTTCAGAAGACTTGCTGTGCAAACTTAAATGCCTTGATGTTGTGTTTGTTGATGAGTTGACTACTATTTTATCGCTTGATGATTTCCTCCAGGGATTTCACACCCTGAAAGTTCTCCAAATAGAAGGAAATAATGATTGTTTGCCAAAAGAAAAGGCTGAAAATGGGATGGAGGTAATCATAAGAAAAGCGTTCAAGTGTTATGATCTGAAGTACATCTTGAGACAAGAGTCCTCCTCTATTATGAACAATTTGGTTATTCTACATGTAACGAAGTGTCACCGTTTGATCAATCTAGTGCCATCCTCGACATCCTTTCAGAATCTTAAAACTTTGAAGATATCGTATTGCGACGGATTGAAAAACGTATTAACATTCTCAATTGCAAAGACTCTGGTGCGACTCAGAGAAATGAAGATAGAATCATGTGTTATGATAACAGAAATAGTATTGGCAGATGATGACGATGATCATGATGCAGCGAAAGATGAGGATATTGCTTTCAGCGAATTGAAAGAGTTGAAGCTTTTAAATTTAAAAAGTCTGAGAAGCTTCTACTCTGGCAGTCGTGCCTTGAACTTCCCATCTTTGGAAAGATTACTGGTGGATGATTGCACCAATATGAAAATTTTCTCTAGAGGAGAATTAAGCACACCCGTGTTACACAAAGTGCAGCTAAATATGTGGGATGAAGCATGTTGGGCTTGGAAGGAGGGCTTAAATACAACAATAGAACAGGTAAATCTTAATGAGGAAAGCTTCCTCAAGAAGCGACGTGAAGCTCCTCCATCCCAGCAATTTCTTTCTTTCGCTCCTGCCCCCAATCTCAATCTCCAAACTAGGTTGGAAATTTTGCCCGCGATGGTTGCTGGCGTTTGGTCAGATGACAACAACTTGCAGCTGGAAGCAACTACTCAGTTCCGAAAACTGCTTTCAAATGAGAGGAGTCTACCAATTGAGGAAGTCATAAAATCTGGCGTTGTCCCGCGCTTTGTTGAGTTTCTTATGAGGGAAGACTATCCGCAAATTCAGTATGAGGCTGCTTGGGTTCTTAGAAACATTGCTTATGGAACTTCGGAGGACACTAAGGTGGTGATTGACCACGGTGCTGTTCCAATATTTGTGAAACTACTTGCTTCTCCAAGAGATAATATCCGGGAGAAGGCTGCTTCGGCATTGGGAAATGTTGCTATTGACTCGCCTAGATTCCGTGATCTTGTGCTTAGTGAAGAAGCTCTAATTCCATTGTTAACACTGTTAAATAACCATGCAAACCTTTCAATGAAGAGAAGAGCCACACGGACGTTGTCTAATTTATGCAGCGGCAATCCACGACCAATATTTGAACAGGTGAGACCAGCTCTTCCGGCGCTTGCGCAGCTTGTTCATTCAAATGATGAACAGGTCTTGACTGATGCTTGCCGGGCACTCTTCTTTCTTTCTAGTGATCGTAAGAATGACAAAATTCAAGCTGTGATTGAGGCAGGTGTCTGTCCACGACTTGTTGAGCTCCTTGGTCATCCATCACCCTCGGTGCTTACTGCTGCCCTGCAGACTTTTACAAATATTGTGAGGGGAGATGATTTCCAGACTCAGTGTATAATTAACTGTGGTGCACTGCCGTACCTTTTGGGCCTGTTGATCCATGATCATGAAAAGAGCATTAAGAAGTTTGCATGCGGGATTATTTCAAATATCACAGCTGGAAACAAGGAACAGATTCAGGCGGTAATTGATGCTGGCTTTATTGGTCCCCTTGTCAATCTGCTTCAAAATGCTGAATTTGATATAAAGGAGTGGGCCGCACGGGCAATTTCAAATGCCAGCAAGGTTGACACTCATGAGCAAATCAAGTACCTCGTGAGAGAGGGGTGTATAAAACCATTGTGTGATCTCCTTCTTTGCGCTGATCCAAAGATCGTCACTGTTTGCTTACAAGGATTAGAGAACATTTTGAAGGTCGGGGAAGCTGAAAAGAATATGGACACAGCCATTGGAGATGTTAATCAGTATGCCCAGTTGGTTGAAGAGGCTGAGGGATTAGAAAAGATAGAAAATCTACGAAGTCATGACAACAACAAGATCCATGAGAAGTCAGTAAAGATTCTCGAGACATACTGGTGTGGCCGTGTGGTTGGTCCTCAGCTTGGTTAACTGTATGCAGGGAATGGGGAGGAAGATGCACTGGACAATAATGTGATAACCAATGGTAAGGTCTATTAATTATTATTATTATTACTTCGAGTCGGCTTTCACAATATAAAAAAACAACGCTCATGATCTTGTTTCTTTCACTTGATGATTTCAGGTTGAATGGTGGAACAGTCCTTTATCCATGTCGTTGCAGGATATGCCGTAGCCAGATTCATTTCTTAGCGTTAATTGTGGTCCCAAATTTCAATTTGTAGGCACTCCCAAAGACTTTTCAAGTACCAAATTTTAGTTAATTAATTAAAGATGCATGTGTGAATCAGTAATCATGCTCGTGCGTGCGTGCCTTGAGTTAAAATGCATTGGAATGCTCGAGTGTTTTGGTTGTTATAATGATGAAACTAGCCATTAAATGCGAACATTATTATTTAACATTGTTATAATTTTAACATTATTATTTAACTATTACGCCACACTCATACACCATATGTTGTAACAAGTTTTTTGGACATTTAAGAGAGTCCAAGATCTTGAACTGGATAATTTCTCATCTATGATGTTACTTGCAAAAGAATTATTGTGCTCACTATTGCGCAGTTTGTTTCGCAGTTTTTGCCATAAACTCTCTTGAACTTTCAATCTTTTAATCTCAACAGCACTTGGCATCCTTTGATCTCCAGCTTGTTATTTAGAATTGCTCTGCTCCCTATCTAATTGTCCTGCTGTTGTCTCTGTTTTGTTCTGTTTTGTACTGACTCTTGTAATTTTCTTTTTTCTTTTTTTTTTTTTAACTTTTTTCTACCCAAAATTGTTGTAGTCACTTGTGTTTTGAAACTACCCATCCCGCACCCCCGGGACTAGTCTATCTAAACTCGTCTAATCAAATCGATAATAAATCTAATATTTAAAAATTTTACCAAAAATTCGGCAGAGTCTCCCCTATAAGTATAACAACCTCAAACCTGCAATTTACAAAATAACACTCCCAAAATAATTCAATATCCAACCATCCTCCATAACCAACTTCTCAAATCAACATACCAAATATCACCCACATCATTCTAATATTAAAATACAATGGTTTTCCTTAATTACAAAATATAACAAATAATACAATTCGCGATATCCCGAATATAAAAGAAATTTACGACTTCTAGCACCATCACGTGGCCATAATATCTAAATAACTATTATTCTTAATGTACTGCAAATCTCTTGTTTGGGGGATATAATAAAAATAGAGTGAGTATAAAAACTAAATGAGCTCAGTGAATGGATAGTAGTTTTTAAAAATAAACAATTTTAAAAAAATAATTTAATCTTTTTCTAAACAATCTCATCAAAATATCATAAGAACTTAAATAAAACTTATTAATTCAAACCATGTACATGAACAACAATGTCACATAAATCCGCATAAAATCAATGAAATCATAACACTTGTAATATCAAATACTGAATATTGATAACTATCACCAAACAAGAGAATAATCTCATCATATCCGGACGAGGAATCAGCCATCTGACAGACGAAATCTCATATCTCATATATCTCATCATATGCGCATAATCCTTCCCAAAAGACAAGATACCCAAGTACATCTCACATTTCATCATATATCTCAATATCTCGTATCTCTATAATCATCATATCGCATATACCCAAAAGCAAACATGTATGTTTGCCTCATCTCATATCATCTGTATTATCATTGTATTCATCTCATATCATTTGTATGAACGATTTTCCAAACAACCTTTAATACACATGTACATAAACATATAATCACATATGAAATCTCATTTTATTTCCACGTTACATACTTCAAATCCACTTTATTCTCTTTAAAAGTATTACCATGCATTTACTCAAAAACGATAATAAAATCATCAATCAAATTCATTTTTAATAATGATAAATATCAGCACGTAGAATAAAATCCATTTCTAAAAAAATTTAAATCAGAACATTATATACTTATTCATCAAAACATGTTGTACTGTATCGTAAAATCAGAATATATAATGAAAATAAATTTTGTATATTCCACTGATGGTGTCACCAACATTCGTAGGTTGATTCTCTAATCAAGTAAACAACAAAATCATTTTCTGTAAACATGAAATACAACTAATTTTATGCAATAGAGCTCAAAACCAAATATTCATTTATAATCAACTATTCTCGTATGCATCAAATTACCAAAATACCCTTGCGTGCCAAAATTACCAAAATCTCCCCGACATCAATGTTTACCAAATTATCTTCAGAATCTTCAATTCAGATCACAAAAATAAGCACAATGTCATAATTTAGAAAATTGCCCTCGGAGTGTAAAATTACCAAAATGCCCTTAATAACTTAAATCACTTAATTACCCTCGAAATCTCAAATTACCTTACTGCCCTATCTAAAATTACCAAATTATCGACCATTTCCATAAATTACAAATTTACCCCTAAGTTTTTGTGAAATTACCGAATTGCCCCTGCCGGTTAACGATGACTGGACTTCAGTCAACGACGACGGAAAGCTCAGGTCTGATAGTTCAGACCTCGGTGAGTCCAACGGTGCCGGCGTTGACAACCCATGCGCGGCAACAGCGGCGAATTAAAGCTCCAAAATCTGTGCGTTTCCCGGTGGTCGTTAGCGGCCAAGACGGCGTCTGCGGTGGTCGTGGTAGGTCGGAAAGTGATGAGCGTGAGTTGAGGAACAAGATCCAGGCGGTGGAACGGCTAAAATCCGGCGAGATTGACGGCGACAAAAACGGGTTGAGCAGCAGGTTTTTTCAAGCTAAATTGCCGGCGTTCTGGCCGTTTTCCGGAGACGAGGATGGCTGGGGTATGACGGCCGGCTTTCAAGCTTCATATCGGTACATTGCTCGGCTGGTGAGGTGGTCGGAATAGCGAGATCTGACCGGGTCAAGGTCGCGGGTCAGATCCGGGTTTGGTCAAACCCGGTCAACTTCTTCCTCTCTCTCTCTCTCCTTCCCCCCTCTCTCTCACAATTTATAGAGCCGACCCCCTTTTTTTTTCCCTTCTCACTTAAGCTTAATACAAATTAAGCTAATACAAAACCCGTGACGAAAATAAAATCTGACTACCCGAGTTTTTAATCGCGCTCGATTTAATGTTGTGACAATTTTAAAATTATTCAAACATGATCTAATTAATAAACGCATCAAAATTACTCGTAACAAGTTGCAACTAGTTTAATCACTTAAAGCGAATGTCGAAAGAAAAAACATAATACACTCAATTAAAGAAATCGAGGTGCATATATTACAGCTTTTTTTACCATTCCGGCGCCGCATAAGCGCGACAAAAACAATTGCGTTCATTCTTGCTGCTGCTTTGCCTTACGACAAAGAATAACAACAATTGTCATAAGCACCCGAAAGAATCGCTATTGCTACAATAAGTAGCAGCCATCCGAACATATAAAATAAACTTTCGAACATGTAAAACAAACTTGTGAACTCTTTAAATCCATATCCGAACACGTAAAACAACCATCTGAACACGTAAAACAACCATCCAAACAAATAAAACAAATTTTCAAACATATAAAACAAACTTCCGAACTTGTCAAACAAACTTCCGAACATATAAAACAACCATCCGAACATAAAACTAACATCCAAACATACATAATGGCATAAAGAAATGAAAACTACTGAGGCGGCGGGGATTGTGGTGGTGGAGGTGGAAACGGATAAGGAATGCCAAAGTACTCGAACATGAGGTGTTGTCCGTGGAGGAGTTGCTGATGCTCCTCCAGAACGTGATGCTGAAAGCTAGTCTGCTGTACAGAAAGTGTCCTCACCTCGTGCATAAGTTGTTGAAGAGTAACTTCGCCGGAGTCATGTGGATTTGCTGGTGGTACAGCAGATGCAGAAGCATCATGATCAGGTTCACAGGTAGGAGGGTCCTCACGTCTATGCTAACCCCGGAAAGGAAGTGAAAAATCAAGCAGCTGATCAGTAGGAACCACAGAATTCAAAGGACGATCATCACTCGGAGCAAGCATTATGTACTTAGCTTCAATATACTTCACCCATGCTCTATTACGCCACTTAAATCCTAAGGCATACACGGCCTCATCTTCTATACTCCTACAAGGTTTACAAGATGGTTCGTTTATGGGCAACCTAAAGTATTTAAGGATATGCGTGATGAAATTTATTTATGGAAGAGCACGACTGATCAAGATAGGTGTTGTGCAAATTTTAATGTACTCGCAAGTGCACGAATCTATTGTAGTATAGATCAATGGTGACGAGTGTCGATCCCACGAGGAGGTGGATTTTAATTGTGTAGAATTAATTTTGTAAATGAGTGATTGGATTTGTGGTGGAAATGATTTGGAATATGCTAAAACTTAAATTAAAATGGCGAGAATAAATTCTAAAATTGGTATTGAAATGGTGAGAATAAATTGAAGAGAATTCTATTGAAATGACGTACTTGGGTATCTGGATCCGTATCAACATGCATCATGGGCTAAATAATCCTTATTAATGCCAATTAAATCATGAGGGGGGAATCCACACCTCATGAACCACGCTCTAATCAATATGGTGCTTATCGTGCCAAATAATAATAACCTTATACTAGAGGTGAAACCAGATCAATATTATTTATCGACGAGAAGTCAAAACATCCACAAAAACAAGAGTGGAAGAGAAAATAAATTTACCAAATTAAGCCAATGACACATGTTGAGACTACACCTTCAACACAAGCTTGAAATAAAATTAGCCACTCATAATTTAACTAGTGTCAAATTGTGATTTTATTAAAATACGAAGAAAATACAAGTTGTAGAGGGAATTACATAAAACAGAGTCCAAAAATGGATTCAGAGATATCAAATTAGGGGGGAGAGGACCCCTTTTTATAGATAATAAATCATGGCCATTAAAAATTTGGGCGCTTAGGATTGCGCCATGTCATCAGATCGCAGCGGATGAAGCGGTTTGGCCGGATGAAGCGATACGGTTTGGTTGAAAATAATCGTGTGATGCGTATGCGCGAGATTTTTCGGCCCATATCTTCGCCACATCACCATAAACATAAGAATTTTAGCCCAGAATCGTGACACCATCGATCAATGCCACGTCATCGGTCAATGCCACGTCCATCGATCCGTCTATGTGAACAGTGTAATCGATCCGTACACGTGAATAGTACCGCATGTGAATAGTGCCATTTTTCCTTTTATGCTCCTCACAGGTTTTCGAGTTCAAAAGTGATGTCCGTTTTGCCGTCTGATCTCTCCTTTATTATGAAATGACTATAATGCCCCTAAAATACATAAAATACTTAATTAAAATAAAACACGTGTAATTAAATCACAAGAAGGTTAAATACATAAAAGTAAGGGTTGTTAGTAAGACTTGAAATGTAAAATGACGGTTTTCTCCTTTATAAATATGCATTTTCTAACACTCAACAATAGGTATGGAAAGCATGGTGCGTATAATAGTGTATCCGAGGCTAACTGGACGATACCTGAGGATAGAATCAATCAAAGCAACATCCATGTGGGTAACATCATCTAAGTGGCCCGACCGAGGAAGGACAATATTCTGAATTATACGATGTAAAATACGCGATTGAAGGCATAAACATTGAGCACGGAAATGGATTGCACAGACCTCGTCAGAAATATCAATGCGCTACAAATGTTTCTAACGGCATCAACATGAAAAAAGTTATCAATCGTAGGAACTTTCCTAGCAGAATATATTTCTAACCTATCTTCGGAGGTTTGTAGGATAGAGTTCAATTCAGTATCATCAAATTCAATCAAAACTCTTCCAACGTTGGTGATTACTCAATTCTCTTTCTCCGCGGAAGTATCCATATTCGAGTAAAAAACTTTCACCAAGTCAGGATATACATTCTCATTAATCGTAAGGGCATTAATCCAACCAACTTCCTCCAACAATTGCAACAAATTTCCATTGTTAATACTAAGACTACGAAGCCAATCAGGCACAATATAGAATGTATCAAGTACCTTACGGGTCATGAATCTTTGGCAAAAATGGGTGGCCAAACGCTTGTCCGGGAAGTGTCTTGATTCGAAATCAGGTTGTTCTACAGGGCCCCCGTCCTTCCGTGTCTGTTTGGGTGGTGGAATCGGCTCTTTCCCTTTGTCTTTCGCTCTACGTGGCCATGAAGTTGACATTATGATTTTTCACCGATTTGAAGAGGAATAAACCGATTAGATGGAAGATAATGATGTTTAAAAGGGATATGTGGGTTCAATTTCGGCAAACATTTACCGAAGATTCAAAAATTGGACCTAGGGTTTACAACCTCGGGTTTTTCAGTTTCGACGGTTAAATTTAGCAAGAGCAAATGGTGAGAAATGATTTCTAAGATTGAATATGGGCTATGAACTGATTATAAACGTGGGATATTTCGACTGAGAACGTGAGAGAGAGGATTTGGGTTTTAGAGTGAGAAGCGGCTGACCGGTTTGTGAATACGAAGATGAACAGTTTCATTGCTTTGAACTGCTACAAAATAATAGGGTGACTGTTCGTGTTCCAGAAACTATAGTAAGCGAAAACGGCTAGCCTTTTATTTTTAGAGGCTAGTCGTTTAATGTCCAGAGAGCACCAAAAGCGAAAACGGCTAGCCTTTTATTTTTAGAGGCTAGTCGTTTAATGTCCAGAGAGCACCAAAAGCGAAAACGGCTAGCCTTTTATTTTTAAAGGCTAGCCGTTTAATGTCCAGAGAGCCCAAAAAGCAAAAACGGCTAGCCTTTTCTTTTTAAAGGCTAATCGTTTAATGTCCAGAGAGCACCAAAATAAAAAACGGCTAGCCTCTAAATTTTACAGGCTAGCCGTTTTCGCTAATGGTGATCACCAAAATAAAAAACGGGTAGCCTCCACAATTTTAGAGGCTAGCTGTTTCCCCTCCAGTTAGCACTCATACATTAATGGCTAGCCTCCATAATTTTAGAGGCTAGCCGTTTTTAAACCAATGAGCCCCAATGCGAAAAATGGTAGCCTCTTAAATTTTAGAGGCTACCCGTTTCCCCTCCAGTGAGCACCCATACTCAAACGGCTAGCCTTTAAAATTTTAGAGGCTAGCCGTTTCCCCTCCAATGAGCACCCATACACAAACGGCTAGTCGTTTCCCCTCCAATGAGAACCCATACACAAACGGCTAGCCTCTACAATTTTAGAGGTTAGCCGTTTCCCCTCCACTGAACATCAAATCGATAAAGGCTGGCCGTATGAGTTTAAGAGGCTAGCCGTTTAATGTCCAGAGAGCACGAATGCAAAACCGGCTAGCCTTTATAGGTAATAAGCTAGCCGTTTAAAGGATGTCTCCGCCAATCCAAGCACCAACCAAACCCCATCATTTAATGAAGACATTGAATGTCAAACAAACATAACCCACACAGTACTCTTCTAAGTCTTCAAGTAGGTTCTTTTGATGGTCTTGAAATGGTAGAATCTTGAGAGAAGATAACCAGAGAGCATGACAACATCTTCAGACGCAGGAAGCATTTCTGCATGGGTGTTAGACCTCAATGATAACCAGCCATTGGAACAGAAAACAAGTGGAGCCCAAGATAACCCATCATATGATAATGGGATGGAAATTTGTGCAAGTGCAGGTACGTCATTACCCCCACAAACTAGCGAAAGCAATGAATATTTTGGGGACAAATCTGCTACAATATCATCTGGTCATACGACCTACAGTTTGGCTAAAAAAAGTGAACTCATTGAAGTGGGTGTCGGATCCTATTTTGATACCGTCAATGATGGCCACATATGGTATAAAAATTATGTTAAGTCGGTTGGATTCTCTGTGATAAAAGATAAACTCCGTCGTGACTGCAAAAGTGGTGAAGTAGCAAGTCGGCGATGGGTTTGCTCAGGGCAAGGATACATGCTAAAAAAATAGATGGAGAAAACAGATAGAATCAGGGAACCGAGGGGCATTACTCGTAATGGGTGCAAGGCGAAACTTCGCGTGAACTATGATAAGTTGAAAGGGAAGTACGTGGTAACTAAATTCATTTTTTACCACACTCATCGGTTGGTTGAACCGCATGAGACACAATTTCTTCGTTCGCATAGACTTGTCAACGAAGCTGATTTAGCTCACGCAAAGGCATTGCGATAAGTTGGGGTGAAAGTGTGCCAATTAATGAATTACAAGTCTGACCAAGTAGGAGGGTTCCATCATGTTGGGTATATGGGTAAGGACATCGGAATAGAATAGACGCAGATTACCGTACACAAATTATGATGCTGAAGTGTACTTCGAGTATACACTTGATGAGGAAAATCGAAACTTGTTACCGATGCTATGAACAATTTGGAGATGTTTTAGTTTTTGATGCAACGTACAAGAAAAATGCATACAACAAACCTTTAGTCGCATTCGTTGGTGTAAATCATCATAAAAGAACTACTGTTTTTGGATTTGCGATACTGATTGACGAAACTGTTGAATCATATGTGTAGCTGCTACAGACTTTCTTATCAGCAATGAAACAAAAAAAAACCCATAAGTGTCATAACAGATGGTGATAAAGCTATGTAAAGCGATTAAAACGGTTATGTCTGGATGTGTACATCGACTCTGCTGCTGGCATCTTGAGCGGAATGCACAAGCAAATGTGAAGAGAAATGAGTTCACGTCGAAGTTTCGGTAGTTAATGTTGAATCCAATGTCCATGGAGGAGTTTGATCGAGATTGGTTCTCTCTTGTCTATGATCTGGGACTGGAATAAAATCCTTGGGTGGAAAAAATGTATGCAAAGCGTAGAAAATGGACAGAGGCTTATTTAAAAGGAACCTTTTTCGCCGGAATGCGAACCACACAAAGGGGTGAGAGCTTGAATTCTTACTTGCGTCGCTTTGTTGAGCAGAAGCTAAAACTATATGATTTCATTAGACAAATTCATCGTGCAATGTATTGCATACGGCATAAAGAAGTCCAAGATGAGTATGAGATAAACTACACAGCCCCAGTTCTTACAACACATCTGCAAAGCATTGAAAAACATGCATCCGAAATATATACAAGGAATGTATTGAAGTGGGTTCAGATGGAGATCCTCGGAGAAGCCACGCAAATTATGCTCGGGTGTGCCAAGACAGCTAATTCCAACATCTATATTTTGACGAAATTTCAGCATCCAGAATAAAAATGGACAGTGGTACTTTATAATAAAGAAGTTGCAATTACTTATTCATGTAAAATGATGGAATCAGCAGGTATTCCATGTAGGCATATATTTCACGTCATGAAGTTCGAGCAACTAGTTTGCATACCACCAACATTGATTCTTGGTCACTGAACCAAATCAGCGAAGGTGAGTAAAGTGATGAAAATGACCGCTGCAGCGTCACACATTAATAAGGAAGTGATAGAAACAGTAAAGTTTGGCTCGCTTTCAGTGGGCATGTACGAATCTTTGTCTTTTCGCTACAAAGAATGAACAAAGTTATATGATAGCGTTAGACGAGATTCAACGGCTGACACTTCGCGTTGAACAGATGATTGCCGATGATAAATAAGCTAAACGAGCCAGGAATTGTGTACTTCAAGCAGGTATGAAGTTGAAAGACTCGGTTACAGTTAACAATAAAGGTATCTCTAAAACCGTTAAACATGATGGGGCTAAAAATCACAAATGCAGTAAGTGTTTTTAGTCTGGCCATACTAAACGGACTTGCCCGCTATATCCGCCAAAGGACATGCAGCCTAATGACCTTCATTACAACATTAGCGGTACTGGTTGTGTTTCGACTGACGATCAGCCAAGGCATTGTTCTTATAATGTGTTAACACCACCTGTTTCGATGGAATCAGGCTCACCAAATAATCATGCACTTTCATCATGTCAATGGCCCAACAACAGTAGTAAAATCAACTAAGAAACCACATAAGGCAAATAAGGGAGCGTACCACATACGATTTGTTGGTGATGATTCCAGGAGTATCCATAAATTTGATGACGTAAACTCTACAATCAAAACCGTTAGGTTGCCGTGGAACTCCTTTCCCATGGGTCACTACAAATGACAAGAAACTCCAAGTTACTGAATATGTAGCATCCACGACGCCATGAAGTATAGCATCCAACGAGTGTAACTATTTTCAAGTGTAAAAATACATCACATGTATTAATAACACAATACATAGAAAACTAAACTCATCTTTTTTATCAAAACTTAGTTGGGCTTACAATACTATTCACTTAGATTTCTCGATCTCGTGTCCGTTGTGCATCCGGTAGTGGATCCCAGATCTCCGCTTGTTTGTCTTTAATTTTAACCAACAGCATAAACCAATGGTGGCCACCATCATGCATGGGAACAAAGATCTATTCAAGAACAACTTGGGGTCACTTTTACCATACATAATATCGATCATAACGAAAAACCATTTCACCAAACACACAGCTACCTGATGGCACCAGTGCAGGTCATACATGTAACGTTTGCGGTATTGGGAGGCAGCCTTGAAACCATCTAAATGTGCATTTGGCATTGTAGCAATTGCTACATATTCATCACATCAAATTCATATAAAATACAACTGAAATTACTGTAGTTAATGATGAGAAAAAGGATATGAAAAAAAAAAGACAGGAACGGATCAGTAACTACATATCTTGTTGGTAGGAACCAGCTGATTAGTTGTCCGTGGCTTTTGCACGACTTACGTCGTGTAAGGTAATCACTTATCATCCAAATAATCTAAACACAAGAACAATTATAATTGGTTTTATTAACTACAATTTCATCATTAAAGTCAAATTACGAGCAAACCTCCTCGTCTGGTGATGCATCGGGCAAAAGTGATAACAAGCCTCGCCGAGTGATATCCTCATGACTTGATCGCATAATTATTTCACTGTACGTAAATCACATGATATATTAACAAAATCAAATAACTATGACAACATATTAAACAAAAACAACTTAATGAGTGAGCATGAAGGCATTGTTACTCTAGGCTAGCGCTTTTGGCAAATCCATACTGGAGCATCTTCAATTGATCGAGGGTCACCGGCTCATTCACGAAAAAGGGCCTGCTCGATATTTTGGCTTTGGACCATGTGAGACTTGATCATACGGGGACAACTGGTACCGCCCCCGCTTTCGATTTCTGTATGGCTGAGGAGGGCCTAAAGACAACGGATTAAAATCTTGCGGCTGTTGACATTTCTTCTCTTGTTGCGCGGAAGACTACATATTTATTCAACACAAAGAAAGAAGAAAGATTAGACTAAATCATATATAGTTTAGACAAAAGTTAATAAATTATTACTCTATGTATACCTCATCTTCAAGTTCTGGCACCAATTTAAGCTTTATCGCATCTTGCAATACTTCTACCAACTTTTCTTTTAGGACAGCCTCTTCATCAGTGGATGTGCTGAGGTACACAACTTTGCGTTCTTTAACTTCAATGGGCGTATGCTTTTCCCGTACTAGATCTGAAAGCGTGACAATTGCAGGGATAGGTGGGTGCATCTCCATATTCGGTGAGGAAAAGATTGGACCATCAGTTGGCTCGGCACCAGTACATGTAGGAAGTAATTGACTATCATCAGCGACATTCGGTCCTTCTTGACGAAAATATACTCGTTCTAACGTTTCAACCTTTTCAGTAAGAGAATCCATTTTCAAGCCCATTTTTTTGTAGTAAATCATTATTTCTTCTCATATGTTCCTCTATTCTACCCATTACTGCTAATATAGCATGAAATGGATGCTGCCTTGCGGCGTCACCATCGTCAATTTGTCCGTCACTTTAAGCACATGATGTGCCGCAACTGATTTCTCGCATCGGAACCTGCATTAACTACAAATATACATAAATAATCTATTCAATTTAATAACATAACTACAAAACACTTTACAATTATGGAAGGGAACAAACCGCATTGCTCTCAAAGTCACCATACTTTTGTCGCCACTTAAGGAATCTTTTTATTTCACTATCAGTCCATGCACTAAGAGGACATCCATTCTCATGAAGAAAAAGAAACTTAGTTGATGACATGTAGAACAGCTGCAAACAACAAATTGGTTAATACGAAAATAATGATCGATAATACCATAATCTTTTAACTAATGAGAATACAAATTACTAAATAAATCATACCATTAAAAATATAACGCATCCGTTCATCGAGGAAATTTTATTTTCGTTGAACTTTGAAACTTCATCCCATAAAAAATTGAAAGACCAGTTGCCCAATTTTTGCCGCGAATGTTACTCACGTCTTTTAAAGCATAAAGGTATGATGGGTTGATGTATGCAGCTGTAGTTGGACACAAAATAGTTCCAATCGCAAATAGACTAAATAGAATACAAAAATCTTCATCTGCACAACTATTTATCTTTAATTTGTCATCTAAACTACCTATTAGGATGCCTTTCTTTCCTGAGCAATACTTGGCTCGTAAGTCAGTAATTTCACTATCTTCACCACCAAGCACAATCGGTGTTCCTCCGTCACCAACACCCATCACGCTTGTAAAAGTTTCCGGAGTAAGCTTGTATTCCATTCCATGGACTGTTATCGACCGCTTATCTACGTTACATTGCTTAACTAATAATCTACATAAATCTTGCCTAAGTCGCCCACATTTTAAACCTAACAAGCTTCCGAAACCAATTTCTCTCACAGCATCTTGCTGTTCAATAGATAACGAAGAAACAATGTTGGAGAACCGCAAAACACTACATCGAGATAGGTGATTACCCTTATCAGAATTGTTCTCCATTGTTGGAATCGGTTCACTTAACAATCCACTGGCCAATCTCGAGTTCATTTCAGCCTTTTCATTATAATTGTTGATGAATTCGGCTTTATCTTTCGCGCTGAGTTTCAACCATTTGTCACGTATACGCCCCTTAACCTACACTAAAAAAAAAAAAATTCATTGGCCAATCATCAACGAAATTATTAGTTAGTAGATTGTAACATAGAAAAGTTGTCTACAATCCGTTTCGTCCACCTTCACACCTTCTTCCTTTAACTTTTGGGATTCTATCTTGCTGTAGATAGAAAAATAATATCAAATATCAGTTCTTTATATGTCAATTAAAATTATTGCACTGTTAAACTGAAATGACTACAGAATGTCAAGAATAAAATTCAACAATGAATTAGTTTCTTACAAGCAGTATATGTACGAATGCTTGCCCGGCCTCGGAGGATCCAGCTTCTCAGACTGAATATTAATGTCATTTGCGACATTGGCCTTACGCTTAACCATTATACCGTGTACACTAAAAATTATGTCCCTTGTCAATACACATTGATAATGTCATCAAACTCTGTCCACGAATTCTAAATCCATGTAAATTATTACATAACCCAACAATACGCACTAATAAACTTACATGGTAAAAGTTGTAATTTTTAAATATGAGAGGCGAATGATTCTTCTTACCACATCAAATAAAACACTCAATCAACAAATATAATGATACCAAGCAAAACCCATGATACCCATGTCTCATTACCGTAGGTGGACTGCAGAGATGGCCTGACAACAACTCAGAATAGGCTGACGGGAACTGAGTGGGTTGTGAATCTGTAGCTGCGGATCCTTGCCGCCAATGGAGATCAACCTCCGTGTGTTGTCGCCGGATAGTGCCGTCGTTGGTGGCCTTGATGAGGCATCTCGTGAGGGACTGCAGGCGAGAGAGTGAATGATGAGGGAGAGGGAGAGGGAGAGGGAGAGGGAGCCGTGAGGGTGAGTGAAGAGGGAGAGGGAGAGGGAGCCGTGAGCCGTGAGCCATGAGCCGTGAGCCGTGAGTGAGGAGGGAGGGAAGAAGAAATTGATTTCCCGCGTGAGGTGAGAGCCTTTGGTTTTTTTTTTTTTTCCAACAAATATATATGCCTGGGTTTGATGTGTGTTGAGGAGGTTTGGTGTGTGTTGAGACCGATTCTATAGGTTTCAAGTTTTTTATATTTTTTTAATTATTTATTGTTTAAATTCATTTATGGCCGTTGGATTCAATACAATGAATCCAACGGCCATAAAACCTGCATGTATCAGATACATGCAGGTATTGTAGCATCAGCCCTGAAATATTATCACTTTTTGACGAGCACGAGTGCGGCCAACTGCTCTTGTAAATCCACGCTGGGCTCGGTGGTGGCCGTGATCGACTCTCCAATGGGAGCTCTGTGGCCTAGCTTCTACAGTCTGTAACTTCTGGCCCAATAGGAACCCGCCGCCTATCCCCCTTTTTTCTCTTCGGAACTTTTTAGTATTATTATTATAAAGATTGACGTGGATATACAAAATTGGTATAATGCTCTGGTTGCGTGGTCTTCCCGTAATGGAACGGCGGATGGAATTTACATTGATAATATTGAAGGGGACGAAATCATAATTTCTTAAAATGGCTAAATTAGCCTTTGTTGTCTTGAGTTTCCAAAGGTCTAAAATGTCGGTCTGATATTCGTCAAAGACACTATAATGACTATATAAAGGGAACTTTTCATTCAGAAAGGGATTCTCTCTTTCAATTTCTTATATACACAACTGAGAGACAATAGTGCTCCTGCAAAATCTATTATGTGTCTCTCTCTCATTTTTTTTTCCTTTAATTTTCTCATTTTTTTCCTTTAATTTTCTATATCTCTCTTCAGTTGTGTGTATAAGAAATTGAAAGAGATGAAAAGTTCCCTTTTTAAGTAATTGTAGTTGTTTCTGGAGGAAAATAACTATCTTTCTCTTGAATGTCCAAGTGCAGCTGCTTCGCGCTCACCACAATTTCTTTTCTTTTTTCAGTTTGTTTAATTTGTATAATTTTTTATTTTGTCAAACTATAACAATTTCTGTTGATGCGAGATTCCGGTTCTCCTCGTTCTACTACCAGGATCTCTGCTCAACAAACTTTGTCACGACCAGGAGGTCTCCTCGTAAGGCTCCTTCTTCAGAGATTCCTGCACACAGACAAGTCGCACGGTTGTTTTCCCGGCGCAAACCCTCCGACGCTCAAGTCAGATATGAAGGTTCGGGGAACGCTTGCTAGAAATCATGTGGCTATTAGGTTGTTTTCTCCCCCTTTAGGAATCGAAATTGCTAACGCTTTTACCTTCGTTGGCTACCTTTTTATAGGCTTGCGCTGAGTCACGGTCCTCCGCTTGTTTCGAGACGGTATGGGACTCGACCGCGTCATGAACGTGGGATCTTGCGTGTTACGCCATCGTTCAGGGGAAGGCGTGGCTGTCGTGGTTCTGCGAGATCTTATTTCCGCCTTTTTTGGGGGACGGTATGGGACTCCAACTGCTGCGTTATGGGCAAACGTGGGATCTTGCGTGTTACGCCATCGTTCAGGGGAAGGCGTGGCTGTCGTGGCTAGATTCTCGGAGAACATGTCTTGCCAACCGCCAAGGTCTCCTCGCCTCTCGATCTCTAGCCGGAATGGCCTCGTGCCTCTTACAGGAAATTGGCCTCGAGGGCGACATGCTTGTGGACGAGCCGGATAGGTCTGCTCGCCATTTCTGGTCTCGTCGACGTATTTCTCCCAAACAATTTCATTGTTTCAGTGTTGTGTATATATTGGCTTCAGTTTTTATTGATTGTCACTTAAATTTGATATTGTTAATCATTGTATTCTTATGATATAATGAATGGAAAAGGTATAGTTTATGGTGTCCTCCCCCCCCCCCAAAGTTGGAATGATATTTGTTGTTGATGAATCAATATTCAAGACCAGAACCAAAACGCTGCGTTTGGGGGTGTCCAACTTTTGGAATTCCTCATTTGGGTCCTCACGTGCTTGCATTGCGTGCATCACGTATTCTGACCAAGTCAAAGGTCAGTTAAGTTCGTTACAAAGGGGCGGGAAAGAGCAGTCTTGCAGCTCCCCTGACTTCACCAAAAGTATCTGTTTGATGCATCTTGAGTTTATTCATGGGACAAAGATCTTCTCTTAGTTTTCTTTCCTCTCTTAATCTCTTCTAGTTAAATGGGTGATCAAAATTAAATTTTAAATTTTGATATTGACAATGAATCTAGCTCTTTTCACTTTATTTACAATTAAGCTAAATTTTTAACTAGATTTAAAAAATAGTTCAACTCATTATATTACCATGAAGGGTGTGGTTTTTTGCACTTTATCATATATTCTTTTGCTTTGAATATACTTCCAAGTACCAAAATAAATCTTAGCCAAATGCTTTACTTTCATTAAAAAAATTTAAAAAAAAACATTTTTACCTCTGTATAGTTCCTTCATTGTTGTACATTATTTTCTTATGAATATTGATAATTAGTACAAAATCTATAAGAGACCAAAAACAATTTGTCTTATCATTTAATTTTCTTTTGTTTTGTAGTAAATTTTTTTTTATCCAGTAGTAATGGTGTACAAACTACTAACGGCAATATTAATGGTAGTAAGTATATCGTTACTGTTTTTTTATTGGCATAGCGATTATCTCTATTTTTGTAACACACATATATAACAAAACAAATGCAATAACATATTTTGCACTTTGTCGTTGATTTGATTAATTGTGTAGAAAACTAGCAATTCGTGCCACAAAAGGTTCGAATGCCTTCGAATTTGTTGAACGTATCAATAAAAACTGAATTCATCTTTGAAGAATTGTCTTGAATCTTAAAAGAGAAAAAAATACATGAACTTTCTTTGGCTAATTATGATTTTTACAAACATTGATTTGCTTCTGTAGGAGTGAATGTTCATCAATTTTTTTGACAAGTATGATTGACCATTTATGCGTACCAAGTATTTGGTGAAATGCTCGCAAGAAATTAAACACTGTTATAGCATTGCTTCACCTTCCACCTTAACATCTCCTCATAGTGAAGAAATGGACATTTAAAGATTCACATTTCGGAAACTTGAGCAATGATTACTATATGTATATTCAACACAACAGCTTTAATCCAAGCATATTTACGAATATGATGGCTTTAACTTTAATTAACATTAAATTATACATGGTTGAATCAGCATTATTGTTCCTGGATTTTCTTCAATGAGCGGAAAGGAATCTCACTCCTTAAACCTTTAGCAAACCATTGTTCTCCTTTGTATATTTTGATATTTACTTTTGGCTTTTAACTACTCAAGTATTCAGGATTTTAGTACCAAGTACCAACTGACATCATAAATATTCTGTTCTGAATTTACCATTTATACTTGGTCTATCATCCCTAGGCTAACAAATAATCATAATTAAAGCTATCACCTTCTCATCCTTTATCTTCATTTACTCATTCTTTTTCTTCAATCCTAAATTAAATTGAACTTTGGCTTTACAGCGTAGCATGCACTTAAAAAATAAAAAGGCTCACTTTCAAATTTTTTATCCTTTCTTGATGTGGAGTGTCATTGCAATCCACAAAATCCTTTCCTTATTTACGTCCATTATTCTTCTACCTTCCATTAATGAAATAATTTTTAGTATCGGTCATTCTCTTTGCATTCATTCCTAAAAATCAACAAACCCTTTCCTTATTATTTCCATCTTTTGATCATAGACACACTTTGCTTCGGTTTTGTTGTGTTCATTGTTGATTTGTTATTCCGCTTTTGCCAACAATCTTTTGTTATTATCAATCCTCTGATCTCAACAATACTTGGCCTCTGTTTGAGATGACTTGACAGAAAAGGTACGTATATGAAATTTATAATTAATTATTCAATTCTTATATATATACTTTCTGCATGTTAGGTGTATTGTTATTATTTTCTAAAAGGTAGGTTTTTTTTTGGATAAATATATTGTTTTAGCTACCCGTAGCTTCTAATTCTTTTCTTTTTTGTTAAATTCTCTCTAAAAATTACAATACTAATTTTGTGAAATTGTTAGAAAGAACATCAACTAATCCATTTTGCAATTTTTTTCTTTTTGTTCTGATTGATCAAATAAATGTCTATTTTCGGAAGACTAGCTATGTTAACTTAAAATGTCCTAATGTGGAGTTTGCTGATGAGTGGACTCCTATTTTATCACTTGATGATTTCCTCAAGAGATTTCCTACCATGAAAGTTCTCCAAATAGAAGGATATGATGAATGGCTGTCGAAAGAAAAGGTTGAAAATGGGATGGAGGTTATCATAAGAAAAGCAAATAAGTTATGTGATCTGAAGCACATTTTGGAACAAGAGTCCTCTAATATGACCAATTTGGTTATTCTTATGTAAGGAGGTGTCACAATTTGATTAATCTAGTGCCATCTTCGCTATCCTTTCAAAATCTAACAACACGCATGATCTTGTTTCTTTCACTTGATGATTTCAGGTTGAATGGTGGAACAGTCCAAATATCAATTTGTAGGCACCCGCAAAGACTTTTCATGTACCATGTTTTAGTTAATTAATTAAATATGCATGTGTGAATCAATTGTCATGCTTGTGTGCGCGTGCCTTTTGATAAATGCATTGGATTTCTGGAGTGTTTCGGTTGTTATAATGATGAAACTAGCCATTGAATGAGCTTATAATCATTGTAATCATGCAATTTTTTTTTTTCAAATGATACCCATTACATATATTTTTTTTAAAAAGTTTCATTTCTTTCCAGCGATTTTTTTATATAAATTATGATTTAGAATATATGAATTAAATTAAAAAACTAATATTTTTCTTTCATCCATTAATTTCAAACATTATTATAAGCATGGACTAGTAACTAAAAAAAAATTATTAGATTTTATATTATTTTGCATTTAATTAAATAAAATCCTTTCGATATAGACTCGAAATAAAAAACATGTGTTGTTAAGAATTTATTGGAGTATATATGATGGAGTACTCGTCTGATCTAGGATTCTGAACTTTCATAAAGTTTATACCATATGACATAATATCTTTTTTGGACTTTAAAAACAAGATCGTGGACTGATTTCTAATATATGATGTTACTTACAAAAGCACACTTCAAGAAAATAGACAATAGATGACAGTAAATAACTGTCATAAAAGAGAGTGCATTGCAGATAATTTATCCGTCATCTATATCAATATCATTAATTTATGATAGAATATTTTCCATCATGAATTCATGACAGTTTTTCACAGTCATATATATGTTACTCAATCTTTTAAAGGGAAATTAAAATTATTAAAATTATTGGAAATTTTTGGCTGAAAATTGATATTATTTCAATATTAAAATTAATTAAAAGCATTATTATTTTGAATTACATTGTTATCATTATTTGTATTGAATTAATATTAACATCGTCGTCGTCGTTGATCCTGCTGCTATTAGAATTCTCAAATTCTATAAATTTGTTTCTAGAATAAGTTTATAAATCTACAATAAATATTAAATATGATACAAAAAATTAAAAACCCCAATAAATACAACCTGGATATCCATTTAACCATACAATCCACACCATTGAAGTATTCAAACTACAACAATCCAAAATTTCACAACATATCTTAAATAGCCTGCAATTGTTGGCCTCAAGAATACTAGTCTCTTAACTCCGAGTCCCATAACTCTGCTTCTTATTCCTGCCCAAGAAAAGAAATAGAGCAATAACTAGTGTAACTATGAACAAACATGCATACCTTAATAATAGTTTATAGTCTAATAATTGCACAGAGCTGTTTTTTCATAAGCTGAACTATCCAAATGAAAACATCCATTGTACCTCCAAAGAAAAAGAGAATATAGAAGCTAAAAGAAAGCAAAATTGACAGTTCAATTGCCTAATTTAAGGAAAGGAGAAAAAAAGCTCATCACATGCTACTATAATGCCAATATATGTTATCATTGATTCACATTCTCATAAGAACTTTGTCTTCGCTATATTTTAAATCAGCAATTTTACCGCAAGCCAACGCATAAAAATTAGAAAACCATTTTCACAAATGAAGTATTTGTAGCAGCAATCAACTTCTGTCGTTTGCAATAGGGGTATCCATCTCAAAACTAGTTCTAAAATAGAAAAAAGCGAAGCATTAGAAAGATTATAACTTAATGAAACCCATGAAAACATCAAGAAAATATAATAAGACATGAAATAAAAATTCACAGAGTTCAAACAAAATCCAATAATAAATTTCTAAAATAATCCAATACGGCCGCCTTGAACAAAATCATTAATGGCACTACGTTATGTAAAATGAAGCACTTCATAATCGGAGGACCAAATGTGTAGCAAGAGCATTTATCCCACTTTGGTCAAACGTCATAAAAAACCACACAACACTAGATTCTAAATTCTCAACAATATTTACTAATAATCCCTTCAACATTTCAATTTCAGAATTATCGAGTTGCCTAGAGGAAAAATAGCATCAACAAAACTCAAACATACATAAAACAATTTAGTTCTTTCTAGTTCAAGCTAATTAAAGAAAAAAAACTATGAAAGATACAAGATTCACAATCTTTGTGGATTTAATTCTTTATTTCAACTAGACCAAGGCCATTCACATCAAACAAGTTTTCTAAAACAAAAGTTAAAGCAATAAAGAAAATGATTAACCAGCGAACTTGGGGATTAAGAATTCTCGCAAGGAGAAACGAGCTACAAATGTAGCTTTCATGGATTTTGATTTCCAAGTGTGTGAGTGTTTAACACTTAGAGAAGAAAAAGAAAAGGAGTGTTAACTGTTAAGTACCAAAACGGTAGCATTTGGCTAGCGTTTTCTTTCTTTTTTTTTTCAATTATTAAAATGTACCTTTTGTTTTCTTAAATAAAATAATACATCAAATTTGAGTCAAACGTGGTCAAAATCATTATTCTATCACAATTTCTTGGTAGATCAAATTTTCATCACAATTCTATCATAAATTCGTGATAAACAATAATTCTATCACAAAATCATCATATATTCATGATAAAAAATATTTCTATTAGAAAACTATCATTGATCTGTGATAGATTGAAATTTCTATTACAAATCCTTCATAGTGCTATGATTTAAGTTATTTTGTCTAGAATCTGTCACAAATTGTCTATCATCTATTGTCTGTTTTCTTCTAGTGGCATTATTTTTTACAATTCAATTTAAGCCAATTAGTAGAATTACAAAATATACGAGAAAACACATTGTGGTCTATTGGTTATACACGAGTGAAGCTTTTCACACCCCTCAAAAATCTTGATAAAAACCTATATAAAGTTTAAAAATTTAACTTGAATGAAAAATTAAAATTTTCTAGATATGTGTTTTTTGTTCTAATTAAACTAATCTTGACAGCAAGTAAGAGGTGGAGGTACTGATCCTAGCCCTCGCGAATTTATTAGAAAGAAAAGAAAAAGTAGAGGAATATATGTGGAGGGTAGTTTTGGAATTGTTGTTGTGCTATTAGATTTATTATAATTTTTAATATTTTTATAGGGTACTTCAAGAGAGGGGTTTTATAAGGGATATATTAAAGTCAGGAATAAACTAAAAAATAAAATATAAAATATAAACTCCAATACACTATATTTTTTCATGTAGTGTATTGGAATTGGTGTTTTTTTATTTTATTTTTATCTTGTTCCTAAATTTAATAAAGTTAGGGATCCCCTATTGGATAAACCCACTCCACACACACAAAAAAACACAACTCCCTCCCCCAACACACACACACATGTATGACGTACGAGTATGTCTTTCTCAAAATTCCTCATGAAACCCCTTTGTTATTGAAATTACCTATATAACCAAAGACAAATTAATTTATTTTTATTTTGACTGAAAATTCAATTAAACACCTAAATAAAATATTCTTTTAACAAAATTTTTACACGCACCCCATTTCATAATTTATATTTATATTTTAAATTTTAATTTGATTTTTTTAAAAAATTAAAAGTGTTTTGAATTATGGAGATATAAGTAAAATAATAAAAAGAAAATAATTAAAAAAATTTAGGATTTATATGTATTTTATAATTAAAACTTCAAAGAAACTTTTTCTAGGATGACATTTTGTGGGAATATGGTTTTTTTTTTTATCGGGATTTATACTTTCTAAATTAAAACTAAGATATTTTAAGAAATAAAATACAAAAGAGGTGTCGTAAGAATTTTCCTAAGGGTGCCAAAAGCTAAACTATATATATATCAACAGCATATGAATGGAACGTCCAGTCCAGCAGTTGGTGGGAGTGATGGACTATTGGGTCTAGGTCCAGTTATTAATCTTTATATTTAATTTATAAGAGTTGGACTATTGGCAGCCATCCAAAATTCTTCTAAACCCCTTTTTCAATAATGCTAAGCTTAATGCCAAAAATACTCTTATTTCTAAATAAACACATTTAATTTGTGAATATTTTAATTTTCTATTATTTTCTCACTCCTCACAAACAAACTTTTATGGGTGATAAACTTCTTGATAAAAATCAATTAATTAAATAAAATATCTGTAAAATTATGATGTAAAAAAATTTATTATGAGCCTTAAAAAAAAGCAGATAATTTTGTCAGAATGTATTTTGTTTATTATCAATAGATTGTCTTAGTAATTGAAGAAATATTTATAGAGATTTTGAGAAAAAAAATGACATGCGTGAGTTTGATAGCAGAGAAAATACAAGAGTTTTTTTTTCTAAGAGAGAAAATACAAAAGTTTAAAGTGAGATAAAATAGATGTGAGATATATTAAAGTATTTGTTCTTAAATGTAATTGTAATAGAAGAGGGGTTTTAAAAGGATTTTGGAGGGGTGCCAATAGTCCAACTCAATTTATAAATAAACCATTTTAGTTTGGTAATGCTATATCTTTTAAAATAATAACTACAGAAATAATCAACTATAAAGAAAATTAATTAAACATTTAATAAAATTTATTTTAAAGGTGCTACGAGTTTTAAAAAGTAATCATATGTGTTCGATAAATGTTACTCTTAAACTACTATAAGAATGTAAATGATTGAATTGGATATAATGTTAAATAAAATTTATTTATATATTTATAAAAATGTGTATACTTTTTTTTAGTGTGTGTATATATAATAATTGATAGTTAAAATAAATATTTTATATTATTAATTTTAATTTATTTTTATCTCAATATAATTGTTACTAATAATAATCTCTTTAAAGTTAATAATTTTATTTCTTATGTAAGGATATATATGGTATGAAATTATATTGAGTATAAAATTTATTCTCAAAATTAGATGTTGAAAGACTACTCCTTACTTTTCAAAATTTGCTATAAAATAAGGTAAGTTTTCCAAAAGTGATTTCTAAAAAAATTTATCAAACACAAAAATTAATTTTTAACTTTTCAAAATCATTTTTTAACCTCCAAAAAAAATATCCCCCAAACGGCCCTTATATGTTTATACCTTGGAATGCATACTAGTGGCCAGCATTAAAAAAGTTGTTGGCGTCTTCTTGTGACAAAGTAAATGTAATTAGATAATCTTACATGTGGTAAAATGTGAGGCTGATCAGAACAATGACAGAAGCGGTAAAAAGTGGTGGACTATTTTAGTAAAGTTTATTGAAGTGGCATTCAACATAAATGCCATTATGCACTAGAACTTCAACGTATATGATACCAAACATCATCATTACGCCCAAATTAATTGGGTTCAAGCCAAGCCATGTCCTCCCCTGCGTATAGATATTATAGTTTTATATGAAACTTTGACTAAGAAATGCTCGCAAGAAATTGTCCCACAATACAAACACTGTTATAGCATATTAGCCATGCTTCATCTTCCAAGATAACTTTTCCTCAGAGTGAAGAAACGGACATTTAAAAGATTTGCATTTCTCAAATTTATCTTTAATTAACATTAAATTCCACATGATGGAATCAGCATTCATGGATTTTCTTCAATGATCGGAAATGAATGTCATTCCTTGAACTTTTAGCAAACCATTATTCTCCCTTTGTAGCTTTTCATATTTAGGAAATGAAATAAATAAATAAGTTGATAAACTTATCAAGTATTTGGTGAAAATGCTCAAACACTGTTTATAGTAGTATAGCTTCATCTCCCATATTAACGTTTCCTCAGAGGGAAGAGATGGACATTTAAAGGATTCACATTTACGAAACTTTACCAACAATTATTATATGTATATTCACACAACAACTTTAATCAAATCATATTTACGAATATTAACTTTCGTTTTTTTAAATTTAACATGGCTGAATTAATGCTCCCTTGTAGATTTTAATATTTTATTACATGAATTAAATAACTAAATTGATAAACTTGCTAAAATTGTTTGTCTTATTTTTTCTTAAGTTTTGTGCTTCTGTTTTCTCTCACTTTTCGCCATAAACTCTATTGATTTTTGATCTTATGATCTCAACGACACTTGGCACTCTTTGATCTCCAGTCTTGTTATTTAGAATTGCGCTGCTCCCTATATTTGTTCTGTTCTGTATCCACTCTCGTTTTTTTTCCATTTTTACTCCGCCCCATATTGCTGTAGTCACTTCACTTGCGTTTAATCTCTCAGTGTCAGTTTGCTTCCTCACTAATCAATTGTTCTGTGCCTCAGTTCTTGTCTCTGTTCTGTTTCCCAATTTCTTTTTTTTTTTAAAAAAAAAAAGAGTGAGCGAAAAGGATTAAAGATGGTGGAAATCATAGTTTCTGTTGTTATAGAAGTTGCAAAGTGCTTGGCTCCTTCCATAGAACGCCAATTTGGTTATGTGCGCGACTACACTAGAAACTTTAAGAATCTCAATAATCAAGTTGAGAAGCTGGAGGGTGATATCGTGAGTATGGAGAACGCGGTTAATGATGCAGAAAGAAAAGGTGAAGAGATTGAACAGAACGTTCAGAATTGGCTTGCAAGCGCAAACAAGGCCATTGTTGAGGCAAAGAAATTTGTAGGTGATGAAGCTACAGAAAATAAGCATAGTTTCAAGGGTTATTGTCCTAATTTGAAGATGCGCAGTAGACTTAGCAAGGAAGCAGTGAGGCAGCTAGACGCTATAGTCAAGCTCCGGGAAGATGGGAGATTTGAAAGAATTTCCCACAGTATCATTCCTGAGGATACATTGCTTATGTCCAACAAAGGCTACGAGGACTTTGAATCAAGAATGTCCACTCTCAATGATATTCTCGGTGCATTGAGAAATCCCGATATCAACATGCTCGGGATTTGGGGAATGGGCGGCATTGGAAAGACGATGCTGGCGAAACAAGTTGCAAGAAAAGCCAAAAATGACAAGCTCTTTGATCTTGTGGTTTTTTCCGAGGTGTCCCAGAGCCCAGACATAAGAAAGATTCAAGGAGAAATCGCAGATAAATTAGGTCTAACAATTCGTGAGGAGAGCGAATCGGGAAGGGCAAGACGTCTTTTTAGCCGACTGAAGAAAGAGAAGAGGATCCTTGTCATCTTAGATAATATTTGGGAATATCTTGATTTGCAGGTGGTGGGAATTCCCCACGGAGATGGTGACAAGGGATGTAAAGTGCTGTTGACGGCAAGAAGTCTAGAGGTGTTGTCATGGAAGATGGAATCTCAACAAAATTTCGTAGTTGGTGCTTTAGCAGAAGAAGAAGCGTGGAGTCTATTCAAGAAGATGGCAGGCGATTATGTTGAAGGTAGTGAATTGAAATGCGTTGCAAGGGATGTGGCGAAGGAATGTGCAGGTTTGCCTGTTTCCATTGTGGCGGTAGCAAGGGCGTTAAGGAGCGCGAGTATATTTAAATGGAGGGATGCGTTGAAACAACTAAGGAGGCCATCCTCAACGAACTTCAAACATATACAACCAGCATATAAAGCTATAGAGTTGAGCTACAACAAATTAGAAGGGGAGGAGCTCAAGAACCTCTTTTTGCTAATAGGATATGCTTATGTGGAATCCATTGATGAATTGTTAAGATACGGTGTGGGATTGGGTTTATTTCAAGGTATCAGTAAGTTGGAAGAAGCACGAGATCGAGTAAGTACGTTGGTCTACGAACTTAAAGCTTGCTGTATGTTGCTAGATGAAGGCCTTTCTATGCACGATGTTATTCGCGATGTTGCGATATCAATTGCATCTGCAGAAAAAAATGTGTTTACGGCGACAGGTGAGCTGTTTGACGGTTGCAAGGAATGGTCAGACGAAAGTGCAGTAAAACTTTACACTTCAATCGTCTTACGTGACATCAAGACTAATGTGCTTCCTAATGGAGTACAACTGGAATATCCTCAGCTAAAACTTTTTTCTGTACGTGCTGATCATCAGGAATCGTCATCATTAACAATTCCAAACAACTTTTTCGAGAGGATGATACAGGTCAGAGTTGTAAACTTGACTTACATGAATCTACTGCCACTGCCTTCATCACTTGGTCTCCTCTCAAACCTTCGAACACTGAGTTTGTGTAACTGTAAGTTGCTGGGTTTAAGTGTTGTAGGAGACTTGAAGAAACTAGAAATCCTTTGCTTAAGAGGTTGTGGTTTTAGCCACTTGCCAGTAGAAGTAGGTCAATTGACTTGGCTAAAGTTGCTTGATTTGAGAGATTGTTGGAAACTAGAAGTTATTCCACCAAATATTTTGTCAAATTTATCCCATTTGGAAGAACTGTATATGGGCGATAGAAGCTTTTATAAATGGGAGGTGGAGGTGGGTGGGGTCAAGAACGCCAGCCTTCAGGAGTTGAAGCATTTGCATAATTTGACCTCTTTGGATTTACACATCAAAGATGTCAACAATCTCCCGAGAGGCTTGTTCTTCGAGAAGCTGGAAAGGTACAGAATACTTATCGGATATTTCTGGAATTGGAAGTACAACATTTACAGTAGAGATTTCAGAATCGAGCTGAATACCAAGGTTTGCTTGAAGGATGTGCTGATCGTGCAGCTGCAGGGAATGGAACACCGTGGATTAGAGGGACTGCAAGAGCAAGATGTCCAGAATTTTGTCAATGAATTAGTCAAACTGCAGGGTTCTTCACAACTCAAGCATCTCTATATCTCCGGTTCCCGCCTCGCCCTCAATCCGGAAGAATCAGAGGTATGATCAATGTGAAAATTTGCAAATACAAATAACCCATTACAAAAAAACAATGCTATCTTTTTTTTTTTTTTTTTTTTTGTGATCGAAATTGGTTAAAAACAAAAGTCTAGTTTGCTTACCTTTTAGTGTCCTAAACCGACAAAAATCTTATTGATGTCAGATTTGGATGGCATAAATTAAACCTCTAATAAAGAAGCTCGAATTAGGATCAGCAATTTTATTGTAAATGAAAGCTTTTTGGTCATTCTTTACTTGCTTAATTAATCTAACTTTCAAGTTTTAAATATTTTTCCGAACCTTAAATCGTATACAAATGTCGTAACACCTGCATATTTATAAAACTTATAAAATTAATGTCCATCATTTTTAACTCCACTAATCAAGATTAATCCTTAGCCTAAAATTACTAGCAGACTATTCTTTTATCAAAACTATCTGAAATTGTTAGGAAGAAAATACAGGCATGTACTACTTTGAATCGTAATGTTTATTCTCATCGATCTAAGTTTAAGAAATGTCATAAATCATTTTATCAATAAGCATTTGATTGGGACGTTGAAAAGAAAAAAAAAGTTATCCTTAATTTATGAAATTACGAAATTTTGTTGAAATAAATTAGACATATATGTAAGAAGGTTATTGAAACTTCCTAAATTTTGCAAATTATAGTTATTATGAAAATCATTCTGTTAATTTATACGTTAGAATAAAACTAGAAATTTCTACAGTATCAAAGTTAACTTCGAAAATTCCTCAGGTATCATATTTATATAATCAATTTAGGAGAAATCTTTAATGTTTGCAATTTAATTAATATTTTAATCTTTTAGCTTCGCTGTCACACCACCGTAACAACTAACATAACATTAATCTTTAATGTTGAGCATTATGCTTCGTAATATTATTCTTCTTCCCTTTACTTTCAATAAAATTCGCAATATTCATATAAAAAAAAAGTGAAATTAATCTTCCTATATTTTCGGCACTCTTATAATGATCATATTTAGAGAATATTCACTATTTACTTAATGCACAAGTTTAATTTTTCATATTTTGGTCAAATTAACTCAATTAAATTTTTTATTAAAAAATTTATTGATTATCAAATCTAACATATCAGATTTGGATCTGGTGCTAAACTAAATTGTACTAATTTTTGAATATCTTATGTCAATATGCATTAAGATCGCTCATAATTAAGTTTATAAGCTAAACTCAAGATGGCTTCAATGTCAACAGAGACCAGAGAAGTCGTCATATGATATTCCGTCGACCGAAATCATTTTGGAGGACGATATCAGTATTGCTAAATCACTTTTCATTGAGAAGGTAGGTTATTATTAACCCAATAGTCTTATTAATTCTCTATGATTTTTGTATTTTTGTTCTTTGTTATTCTCGTTTGTTAGAAAATATGCAAGAGTAATTAATAATTATATATTATTCAAAATTTTTCATCCCACAAGTGTTGTAGCGTGTAGCAAATACGTTCTCAGAGGAAAGAAAAGGTACTGTAGACACACGAATTGAATTAGTGATAATAATAAAACATCTGCTAGAAATTACTAAGTATGTTGTAATAACTAAATAGAAAAATTTATTGACTAATGATTATTGATTCACATCTATAGCTTGTTATTTTCTTTAATATGTGTCCTTAGAATATATGTAAATTAGCAACGAATAATTTGAAAACTTGATTAGTGCTTGTTTGTATGAAAGACTCAAGAGAACTATAACATGAGAAAGAGATTAATAAGTTTATTGATTTGTCCATCTGCAGAAATGATTATTACTTGTAGTTAACAAGAAATTATTTTGATCGAGTAGGTTGCGTTACCAAAGTTGGAGAAGTTGGAGTTGCGTTCAATAAATGTTGAGAGGATTTGGCAAAACCAAGTTTCAGCCCTATCTTGTGGTGTTCAGAACTTAATACACTTGACCCTATACAAGTGTAGGAATTTAAGATGTCTATTTTCATCTTCTATCCTTAGCAATAGCATCTTTGTTCGACTGCAGCACCTTGAGATATGGGGTTGCCCTGTCTTGGAAGAGATAATAATCGTGGACCAAGAAAAATGGAATAATAATATTGTAATGTTTCCTCAATTACAATATTTAAAGCTGCATGATCTTGAAAAACTCACACGCTTCTGCACAAGAGATGTACATATTATTACATTTCCATCCTTGAGAAAGTTATGGATATCTAGATGTCCTGAATTCATGGTGAGCCATAAAAGAACTACTAGTGACTTGGCAGAAAAGGTACATAAAGGAATTATATAATCAATTTTTCAATTCTTGTAGAGCTTAAAGTTATATTTCCATTGCCTTCACGACTTGGTTAATTTTTTACGAATAAAAAGTTATTATTTTCTAAAAGGTTAAAATTTATTGGATAAATATTTTGTATTAGCTAGTGGTAATTAAGTTCAAATTCATTCTCTTCTATTTTGTTAAATTTCTTTGATATAAATATATCAAATAATCCATGCATTTTATTTTTTTATTTTTGGGTTATGATTGATCACCCAGTTATTCCCCAATTTGGAAGAATTGAGAGCTGATGCGAAGCACATAGCAACAAATAATAGTCTGTTTCCAGAGGACTTGCTTTGCAAACTTAAATGTCTTGAAGCTGAGTTTGGTGATGAGTCGACTACTATTTTCTCACTTGATGATTTCCTTCGGAGATTTCACACCATCAAAGTTCTCTGTATAGGAGGAGGAAGTTATGGTTGGGAGGCAAAAGAAACGGTTGAAAATGGGATGACGGTAATCGTAAGAGAAGTAAACAAGTGTTATGATTTGAAGCACTTCTTGAAACAAGAGTCCCCCATTGCGGACAATTTGGAACAGCTGAAGATATCCGAGTGCAGCCATTTGATTAATCTTGTGCCATCTTCGTCATCCTTTCAAAATCTAACAACTTTGGTGGTATCGTATTGCAAAGGATTGAAAAATGTATTAACATCCTCAGCAGCAAAGACTCTGGTGAGACTCAGAGAAATGAAAATAAGTGGATGCAATATGATAACAGAAATTGTGGCAGATGATGATGATGCAGCAAAAGATGAGATTATTGTTTTCAACGAATTGAAGAAGTTGACGCTTTCTTATTTGAAAAGTCTGACAAGCTTTTGCTCTGGCAGTTGTGCCATCAAATTCCCATATTTGGAAATATTAGTGGTGGATGATTGTCACAATATGATGATTTTCTCAAGAGGAGAATTAAGCGCACCCATGTTACACAAAGTGCAGCTGAAGACTTGGGATAGAGAACGTTGGGCATGGGAGGACGACCTTAATAAAACCATACAACAGGTAAATCTTAAAAGGGAAAGCTTCATCAAGAAGCGACGAGACGATCTCCAATCCCAGCGGTTTCTTCCTTCTGCTCCTCGCCCCAGTCTTAATCTTCAGACTAAGTTGGAAATTTTGCCCGCGATGGTTGCTGGGGTTTGGTCAGATGACAATAGCTTGCAGCTGGAAGCAACTACTCAGTTCCGAATACTACTTTCGATTGAGAGGAGTCCACGAATTGAGGATGTCATACAAGCTGGCGTTGTCCCGCGCTTTGTTGAGTTCCTTATGAGGGAAGATTATCCGCAACTTCAATATGAGGCTGCCTGGGCTCTTACAAACATTGCTTCTGGAACTTCGATGAACACTAATGTGGTGATTGACCATGGTGCTGTTCCAATATTTGTGAAGCTACTTGCTTCTCCAAGTGATGATGTCCGTGAGCAGGCTGTTTGGGCATTGGGAAATGTGGCTGCCGACTCACCTGGATGCCGTAATCTTGTGCTTCGTGAAGAAGCTTTGATTCCATTGCTGGCACAATTAAATGAGCACGCTAAGCTTTCAATGTTAAGAATTGCCACATGGACATTGTCTAAATTATGTAAGGGCAAGCCACAGCCACCATTTGATCAGGTAAGGCCAGCTCTTCCTGCACTTGCACAGCTTATTCATTTAGATGATGAAGAGGTCTTGAGTGACTCCTGTTGGACACTCTCCTATCTTTCTTATGGTACCAATGACAAAATTCAAGTTGTGATCGAGGCAGGTGTCTGTCGACGACTTGTTGAGCTCCTTGGTCATCCATCACCCTCAGTGCTCACTCCTGCCCTGTGGACTGTCGGAAATATTGTGATGGGAGATGATTTCCAGACTCAGTGTATAATTAACCATGGTGCAGTGCCGTGCCTTTTGGCCCTGTTGATCCATAATCATAAAAAGAGCATCAAGAAGGTAGCCTGCTGGACTATTTCAAATATTACAGCTGGAAACAGGGAACAGATTCAGGCGGTAATTGATGCTGGCTTAATTGTTCCCCTTGTCAATGTGCTTCAAGATGCTGAATTTGATATAAAGAAGGAGGCTGCATGGGCAATTGCAAATGCCACCGTTCGTGGCACTCATGAGCAAATCAAGTACCTCGTGAGAGAGGGGTGTATAAAACCATTGTGTGATCTCCTTCTATGCGTTGATCCAAAGATCGTCACTGTTTGCTTAGAAGGATTAGAGAACATTTTGAAAGTCGGGGAAGCTGAAAAGAACACGGGTAGTACCATTGGAGATGTTAATCAATATGCTCGGTTGGTGGAGGAGGATGAGGGATTCAAAAAGATTGAAGGTCTGAAAAGTCATGACAACAATGGGATCCGTGAGAAGGCAGTAAAGATTCTCGAGACATACTGGTGTGGCCGTGTGGTTGGTCCTCAGCTTGGTTTATGTTAAGGAAGCTCATCATGCTTGCTGTACAATAGGAAAAGCAGGAGATAAAGCAGAGGATTACAGCAAGAATAATAGCATACGGTTGAAAGTTGATGATCTGAATGTCCAGCTGGCACCTGGTGGTTACATAGTTACAAGCACACGTGAAGACTAGCTTAATCTGTTTTAATTAGCTATTGTTAATCAGTAGTTAGTTACAACAATGAGCTGTTAATTCAGCTGAGTATGCAAGTAGCATTGTATCTCATTCTGTATTAAGTTCAGATTCATTGAATAATGATTCCAGAACATTCATAATTCTTTCCTTTGTTTTCTTAGCTTTTGTTTAACTTTCTCACTTGCCAAACACTCAATAAACATTTCTAACTGTTTACCGCATGCAGGGAAGTCAGTAAAGATTCTAAAATATTTTTCTAATGAATGCATCTTAAAAATATCCGATGTTTTATTTGGTAGCATGTGCGAGTGTAACTAAAGTTGGGTTTACATATTCAACGGTTGCTCAACCAACCAACCCAACTAACTGTCGTTTAGTATCTCGTACAAAGAAATTATATATTAAAAAATACAGAGTAGGCAAATTGCTGCTGTTTAAAAATTATGTATTGAGGTGATGAGTTGATTGTATAAGGTAATGTCGATGACTCTATTAAATGATAGGGAAGTTTAAAATTTCAATAATGTCGCGCTGCATTAGCGTACGGTTTTGTTTCCTTACCATATGACATTGTGATAACCAATGGTAAAGCTCTTTCACTTGTTTATTTCAGGCACCCCCAAAGACTTTTCAAGTACCATATTTTAGTTAATTAATCAAAGATGCATGTGCGAATCAATAATCATGCTTGCGTGTGCGTGCCTTGAGTTAAAATACATTGGAATGCCGGAGTGTTTCGGTTGTTATAACGATGAAACTAGCCATTAAATCAGCTTATAATCATTGTAATCATGCAATTTTTTCATGAAGATAATTTAATACTTTAGTAGTGAAATTCATTGGAGTAGCTTCAACGTACATAAATGATACCCATTGCACATATATTTTTTGAAAAAAGATTAATTTTTTTCCAGCGATTTTTTTTTTTATAAATTATGATTTAGAATATAAGAGTTAAAATTTAACGCTTAAAAACTAATATATTTCTTTCACCTATTAAATGCGAACATTATTATGATAAGTATGAACTAAAAATTAAAAAAAATTATTAGATGTTATATTATTTTGCATTTGATTAAATACAATCCTTATGATACAGACTCAAAATAAAAAGATCTGTTGATAGGAATTTACTGGAGCATGCATGATGGAGTGCTCATCTAGTTCGAGATTCTAAACTTTCTTAAAGTTTGAGAAAACTATTACACCACACTCATACACCATATGTTGTAACTAATAGAGTAAAGGATTTTGAGAGAATGAACTGCACATTTTTCCATTGATTGTAAGACTTTATATACAGCAATATACATAACTACTTTGCCTATTTTAAAGAGATAAGATAACAGAACGATATACTTTACATTTGAATTAGTTTGAATGAGTAAACTAGATAGGTCCTATATTCTAAGAGAAGAATCTGCTGACATGCCCCCTCAAGATGGACCTCGGGAGAGCAGTCCAATCTTGTCCTTGAGTTGAAGAAATCGTGGTCTTGGCAGGGCTTTGGTAAGAGCATCTGCCAACTGGCCAGCCGACGAAACATGTGCTACTCGAATGGCACCACTTTGAACCTGCTCCCTAATGAAATGAAAATCGATTGCGACATGTTTCATTCTTGAATGAAACACTAGATTTGAACAGAGTTTCGTTGCTCCTATGTTGTCACAATAAATAACAGGGCAAGAAGACACCTTAATGTGCAAATCCGTCAATAAAGAACATATCCAATTCACTTCAGCAACGGTGTTTGCAACTGATCTGTATTCGGCCTCAGTGCTGGATCTGGCCACAGTTCTTTGTTTCTTGGAGCTCCAAGATATAGGATTACGACCAAGATAGATTATATAGGCTCCTGTAGATGAAAAATCATCCTTGTTTCCTCCCCAATCCGCATCAGCAAATGCATGCAAATCAAAACCAGTGTTGCAATATAGTTGGATACCATCATTAATAGTACCTAATAAGTAGCGCATCAACCTTTTAACATATGTCCAGTGGTCTGTAGTCGGTCGGTGCATGTATTGTGATAGGCGATTAACAATAAAAGCAATGTCGGGTCGGCTGATGAGGAGATGTTGAAGACTGCCAACCACGGTTCTGTATTCAGTAGCATCCGGTAATGTGGTACCATGGTGCAGACATAACTGAGCATTGGTTGGGAGAGGTGTGAGTACCGGTTTTGCTTCTAGAATTTTCGTCTTTTCTAGCAACTCCAGTATATATCGTCGTTGCGACATGATTAGGCCCTTTGAATTTGGAACTATCTCAATGCCCAAGAAGTATGATAACGATCCAAGATCTTTGAGTGAGAACTTCTTGGCAAGGATGGCTACAAACTCAGTAATCTTGTTAGGCTTATCACCCGTGAGGATTAAATCATCCACATATACAATAAGATAAAGAACACAATGGCCATCATTAAATACAAAAAGAGAGGTATTCGCAAAGGAATTTTTGAACCCAAACTGTAAGAGAAAAGTTTTAAGTTCATGATACCACGCCCGCGGAGCCTGTTTTAGTCCATAGATGGCTTTCCTGAGTTTGCAGACATAATTTGACTTGTCGTTGTCAATGAATCCTCGAGGCTGTACCATATACACATCTTCATACAAACGCCCTTGAAGAAATGCATTATTCACATCTAGTTGTTGCAGTGGCCAGCCTTGACTAACAGCAATGCTTAAGACAATTCGTACTGTAGTTGGTTTTACTACAGGACTGAAGGTGTCATGAAAATCAACTCCTGGTCTCTGATGAAATCCTTTTGCAACCAAATGGGCTTTGTACCTGTCAACAGAACCATCAGACTTTCTTTTGATTCTATAAATCCATTTACATCCAACAAGATTGTAATGTGGAGATGGAAGGACCAATTTCTAGGTTCCATTTGTCACTAAAGCATTAAACTCATCTGACATGGCTTAGCGCCATTTGGGCTCTTTGAGAGCTTGATTGACTGTGGTTGGTTCAATTTCGTCAAATTTGGCTAGATGAGCATGGAGATTCATTTTTCGAAGAGGTTTGTGGATATTGTTTTTGGCTCGTGTGGTCATGGTATGAGAGGGTAGGTTTGTGGTGGTAGTTGTGGAGAGAGTTGGTGTCTCAGGATTTGCACAAGAAAGTTGATGAGGGTCTTCCACGGTAGATAGCGTATTGAGTGACGGTGGAAAAGATGTTGGTATTTGTATCGGGGAAGGAAACCACGTAGCAATGGTATTGGAGTGAGTTTTGGACTCTTCTGGTTTAAGATGCTTAAAAGGATAAACATTTTCGACAAACTTTACATGTCTAGACACATAGACTCTTGAAGTGTTGGGATCAAGACAGAAATATGCACTTTGAGTATTCGAATAACCTAAGAACACACATGGTTTAGAGTTGGACTCTAGCTTGTGAGAGTTATATGGTTTTAACCATGGATAGCAGAGGCATCCAAATATCTTAAGTTTGGTATAATTGGGTGGCGATTTAAAAAGTTTTTCGTATGGGGTTTGAAGGTGTATAATTGGTGTTGGCATCCTATTTATCAAGTAAACAGCTGTTGCAAAAGCATGTGTCCAATAAGATAATGGAATAGAGGCATGGGTTAAGAGTGCCAAACCAGTTTCTACAATGTGTAGATGTCTTCGTTCGAACATGCTGTTGTGTTCAGGAGTGTGTGGTGGAGTGGTAAGATGAGCTATGCCATTCATGGATAGGAAATTGGTTAGAGCCATAAATTCACCACCATTATCAGAATATAATATTTTGATAGAATGATCAAAGTGCTTTTCAACAATGGCTTTGAACTTGATAAATATTTCTTTCACGTCAGATTTATGTTTTAGTGGATAAAACCATATGTACCTTGTATATTGATCCACAAATATGACATAATATTTATAATTATCAATGGAAACCACAGGCGATGTCCAAACATCACTGTAAATGACTTCAAGAGGATGGGACGATTTTATTGTTGACTGTGAAAAGGACAACTTGTGACTTTTATTTGTTAGACACGCATGACAATCAAAAGAAGAAGATGTTAAACTCAATTTATTGGAAAAGATAATTTGCTTAAGAATAGAAGCAGATGGGTGTCCTAGCCTATGATGCCAATCATGAGAAGTAGTTCTGATACTGGAAAAGGCAAGAATGGGACTGGAAAGTGGCCACTCATATACGCCATCTTTAGTTTTGCCTCAGCAGGTGTGTTCCCGTCTTGAGATCCTTCAGAAAAGTATGAGGTAAGAACTCAATAGCAGCATTATTGGTATTGCAAAATTGATGAATTGAAATAAGATTTCGTTTCATGCTTGGTACACAGAGAACATTATTTAGTTTAAAATTTTTATAAGGAGAGGTAAGAGTGGTGGAACCAGTGTGAGTTATCTGTAACTCAGTGCCATCCCCAATCATCATGTCATCGTGTCCGTCATATGGATTGTGCAAAGAAAGGTTCTGCAGGTCTGATGTGACGTGGTGAGATGCACCACTGTCAAGAAGCCAATTTTGATCACAGTGTTGTCCGCATAATTGGCTTTGGGCTGCCATAGAGTGGTTGTGCTGGTGTTGGTAGGTTGGATTGGTTGCAACTTGTAAGATGGACACTTTTTGGCCGTGTGTCCTTGAATCCTGCAGAGTTGGCAAAAGCCAAGGTAGGGACGTTGCTGTCAATTCAAACTGTTGTTTTGAGATTGTCCTGGATTCCGATTGGTGTTGGTTGAACTTTGGTTGGCATAGTTGTTGCTATTGCGCCAGTTGTTATTGGTGCGAGTTGAAACATGAGCAGTGATGGGAAAGACAATTTGTGGTTTGGTGATGTTGAGTGTGGCTTCAAAGTTGAGGAGTTTTTCATGGAGTTCTTCAAAGGAGATCGGAGTATCTCGTGCTTGAACAGCTCTGACTAACTCTTTGTAGTCATCACCAAGTGTCTCTAGGATCTTATCGGTGAGGTCATCATTATCAAATGGTGACCCAAGTAGAGCCAACTCATCAGCTCTTGCCTTCACATTTTGCAGAAATTCAGTAATTGATTCAGGTCCTTTAGTCATTTGTTTGATTTGATTTTTGACTTGCTTGATTCGACCACGTGAGGGTTTGGCATATGTGTTGGCAAGTGTGGTCCAAGCTTCTTGTGATGTTTTGGTAGTAGCAATAAACGGGATTATAGAGGGAGAGATTGATCCAATGATTGCATTTAAAATCAATTGGTCTTGTCGAATCCAGAAAGTATATGCAGGATTTGGGGATGTGGTGTTGTTGGTTACATTAAGGACATGGTTTAGAGCCATCTATATATCCGAGGAGATCATAGCCAACAAAAAGTGTTTGGAACTGTAACTTCCAAGATAGGTAATTGGTGGTAGTTAATTTGAGAGGAGCTTGAGCTGCGACATTGATCGTAATGAGAGTGTTGTTGGGATCATTGGTGTTTCGGATAGCAGTGTTGGAATGATTGCTTGCCATCGAAAAAATTCAGTAGAAAGAGGGAGAAGAGAAAAGAAAAATGGAGAGCTTTAATGCTCTGATACCATAATAGACTTTATATACATTTTTCCATTGATTGTAAGACTTTATATACAGCAATATACATAACTACTTTGCCTATTTTAAAGAGATAAGATAACAGAACGATATACTTTACATTTGAATTAGTTTGAATGAGTAAACTAGATAGGTCCTATATTCTAAGAGAAGAATCTGCTGACAGTAACAACTTTTTTGGACTTTTAAGAGAGTCCAAGATCTTGAACTGGATAATATCTCATATATGATGTTACTTGCAAAAGAATTATTTTTATTTTTATTTTCTAAGTACATTAGTCTTTTTTATTTTAAATGAGCCAATTTATGACTAAGGTCCAATCTAAAAGGTTACCGAAAAAATTAAAAATTTATTCCTTTATTAACTATTAAAAAATATCTATTTTTTCCCAAAAAAAAAAAAAAAACTTCGGGCTTGAAGTAGATCAATCATGTTATAGACTTAGATATCTAAGTTTATGGTTCTAAAGTTGATATAACAAGTTATGAGTTCTAACAACGTTGATTAATATTAATACATTTGGTTAAAAAAAAAAAATTCTCAGACTCAATAGATTGTCTTTCCACATTTACAAATACTGAATGTGAAATGCCAAACAGAGAAGGTACTTGGTACTCCCAAAGCAAGATTGTGTAGAGCACTTTCATGAGAAGCAATTTATCCACTTTATTTTCTGCTTCTCTTGCCCAACATGGAACTGTACAAAATTAATGTTGAAAAGATTTGGGATAATCAACTTCCAGATATGTTTTCTCGTTTTCAAAGTCTTACACGATTGATTCAAAAATTTAAATATTATTTTCAGCTTCTGCGATCAGAAGCTTTCAGCAGCTCCAGCACCTAGAGATATGCAATTATAGCACAACACATCAAAATAAAATGGGTCACTTTCAACTTTCGTTGCTTTATTGACTTCTTGAATTTGTGGAATGTCATTCTTAAAGCTTTTGGCAAAAACCATCATCGTTTAGTATCATTCATTCATTACAATCAACAAAGTCCTTCCCTTGTTTACATCATTTGACCTCAATTACAATTCGCTCCTGTTCATTGTGCTCACTATTGCGCTGTTTGTTTCTCAGTGTCTGCCATAAATTCTTTTGAACTTTCAATCTTTTAATCTCAACAGCACTTGGCATCCTTTGATCTCCAGCTTGTTATTTAGAGTTGCTCTGCTGCCTATCTATTTGTCCTGCTGTTGTTGGCTTTTAATTTTCTTTTAATTTATTTTTTAACTTTTTCCTACCCTAGATTGTTGTAGTCACTTCACTTGTGTTTAATCTCTCAATGTCAGTTTGCTTCCTAACTAGTCAATTGTTCAGTGTTCCACTTCTTGTATCTGAGGTTCTGTTTCTGTGTTACTAGTTGTTCTGTTTCTGTGCTTTTAGCTTTCAGATGTATAACTCCAATTTTAATCTGAATGAATGTACGTGTGTTTTAGACTTAAAATTTCTGACAAGCTTCTGCTATGGCAATTATGCCTTCAAATTCCCATCTTTGGAAAGATTAGTGATGGATGGTTGCCCCAGGCCCATTGTGAAGATTTCTGTGGAGGAGAATTGAACAAATTGGACAAAATAACGTTGAACTGCGTTGATAAAGCCTAAAGGACATTGGACTTGGGAGTGTGACCTCAATAAGCCATACAAAAGAAGTCTTAAAACAAAAGGTACATATTCGTTAATTTACTAACTATTAATTAAGAGATATTGATTGAAATGTACAATTTCTTTTTTTCTTTTTTTTCAGTTTGTTTAATTTGTATAATTTTTTATTTTGTCAAACTGTAACAATTTCATTGTTTTAGTTTTGTGTATATATTGGCTTCAGTTTTTATTGATTGTCACTTGAATTTGATATTGTTAATTGTTAGTGAATCTGATTAATTGTGATGAAACAGAGGAAGTGAGCACATGATTGTTAATGTGTGTTGTACTGTAACAGATTAGCTCCTTGGCTCAGTTTGTTATAGCAAGCTAGCTGACGTGGCTCTATCTGTTATTTTGGTTACAAGAGCTACTACGTGCATGTGTAACAACCAAGTTAACAAAGAATTGATACTTGTTATATAAGTGTGTAAATACGTTGATTAATTAATAATAAGAATACAGTTTCCAGTTTATCAACATTTTCTTTCTCTTTCATTTTAACTTTCTCGTTTACCAAACACAAACTCTGTTTTCTTTCATGGTATCAGAGCCAACAATGGCAAGCATCACTCAATCAAATTCGTCCTATAGCTTTGTCACACCAATCAAGTTAGATCAAAACAATTTTATTATGTGGAGAACACAAGTTCTGGCTTCGATTAAAGGAAATGGTTTAGAAGGTTTTATTAATGGCGATCTGAAATGTCCAGAGAAGTTTATCTTGTTTCCTAGCATTGGTGAAGCTTCAACCTCTGATGAATCACGATCAGCAAACCCTGAGTTTATTGCTTGGATGAAGACAGATCAACTCCTCTTGAGTTGGATGATGTCGTCCATTCAGCAGAGCTTACTATCAACTGTGATTGATTGTGCAACTTCAAAGCAACTCTGGGAATCACTTAACTGTATGTTCATTTCTCAGTCTCAAGCACGAATTCGAACTCTTAGAATGCAGATCCAGACAATTAAAAAAGGATCTATGACTATGGCTGAATATTTTTCTAAAATCAAACGTATAGCAGATACTTTAGCCTTAGCAGGGAAACCAGTTGAGCTAGGTGATTTTATTATGCATGTGTTGACTGGTCTCGATTCTTCTGATTATGAGTCTTTGATAACAGCAGTTTTAGCTAGAGAAGGAACTATTACTCTAGATGATTTGTACTCACTACTTCTGAATCATGAAACTAGAATCGATCAAAAGAAAGGCAAAATTGCTAATGATATCATACATCATATGTCTGCAAATGTAGCTCAAAAAGGATCATATTCTGGCAAAAATAATAATGGATTTCAGAAGAATTCTGGAGGTAATTTTGGAAATGATAATAATAGTTCAAGTTTTGGTGGTTATAATGGAGGTTTTAACAATAATGTAAGATCTAAGTTTGCTGGTGGAAGAAATTTTTCTGATCTTGTTTGTCAAATATGCTTCATTCCTGGTCATGGAGCAAATAGATGCAAAAATAGGTTCAATCCTTCATTTGTTCCTCAGAAGAATTTTGGCAGAGGGAATTTTAGAGGACAATTTGGTAACAGGCCTTTTAATAATTTTGGCAGAGGGCCAAATTTTTCTGGACATAATTTTGGAAATGGTTATATGCCCAGAGGAGTTCCTTATCAAGCCAATATGGCTTACTCAGATCCTGGTTTTCTTCCTGGGTATACTCCTTATAATTACACATTTGGTTTCAATATGCTTGCTCCTGGATACTTTCATGGAATTCCAACTCCTAGCTTTGCTCATAACTCATCTCCATATTACTCTGGAAATTTTCCAAATGGTGTGCCTAGTACCTCAGGACCATCACCTCCAAGAATCCACGAGGTTGGAAGATCCCTCTTGGTATATTGACAGTGGAGCAACCAACCATATCACAAATGATCTAGGTAATCTTGTTAATCCTAAAGTGTATGTTGGTAATGAACAGCTATATGTTGGTGATGGAAATGCTTTGCTTATTAATCATGTTGGATCAGTGAAGCTTACTACAAACACTGCTGAATTATTACTTCTTAATCATGTTTTACATGTCCCTAAAATCACTAAGAACTTACTTAGTGTTTCTAAGTTGCTTGCTGACAATAATGTTACTCTTGAATTTATTGGCACCTGTTGTTTTGTTAAGGCCAGGAGCACAGGGATCATATTGCTTGAAGGAGTTGCTAAAGGGGGTCTCTATAAAGTTCAAAGTCCAACCTCTCATTCTCAGTCTGCTGCTGTCAATACAATTCCTTTTAATCAGAATCAGTTTCATTCTCTTTTTGCTTGTCTTCCTCAGGAAAATAAAAGTTCTTGTTTGTCTGCTATAGCTACAAAAGCTGCTGATGTAAATCTTCTTCATAGAAGATTAGGGCACCCTGCTGCTCATATTTTAAAAACAATCCTCAGTACATGTACCCAGTTTAGCAGTTTCAATAAAATTCAGAACTTACAATTCTGTGATGCTTGTCAATTTGGAAAGAATCATATGTTGCATTTTAATTCTGTCCAAACTAAAACTACAGAACCATTACAGCTGCTTTATGCAGATCTTTGGGGTCCTTCCCATGTCACTTCCACTCAAGGTTATGTCTATTACCTGTCCATCTTAGATGATTTTAGCCGTTTCACTTGGATCTTTCCATTAAGCTCAAAGTCTGATGCTCTCACAGTTTTTGCCAAGTTCAAAACCTTCATTGAAAAACAGCTCCAAAAGAGTATCAAAGTGGTTCAGACTGACTGGGGTGGGGAATTTAGATCATTTTCTTCTTTACTCAGTACCTCAGGGATTCATTTTAGGCATCCTTGCCCTCATATTCATCATCAAAATGGGAAGATTGAAAGAAAGCATAGACATATTGTTGATATTGGCCTTACCTTGCTAGCCCAAGCACATCTTCCTTTAAAATTCTGGTGGAATGCCTTCCAAACTGCTGTTTACCTAATAAACAGACTTCCCACACCAGTCTTGAACAATATCTCACCTTATCAAAAGCTTTTTCACCAAAAACCAGATTATTCTACTCTTAGAATTTTTGGTTGTGCATGTTTTCCATACCTAAGACCTTACAACAGACACAAACTTGAATTCAGAACTGGCAGGTGTATTTTTCTTGGGTACAGTACTAACCATAAAGGCTATTTGTGTCTGCATTCATCTAGGAGGACATACATTTCTAATCATGTAGTCTTTGATGAAAAATCATTTCCTTATGTTCCTGGTCTTGATTTTTCCTCAGTCTCTATGTCTTCTCAAACAGATTCTGTCTTTCAGTCAGACTCTGCAAATTCTTCTGTTGTTCATCTTCAAACTCCTTTAGCAGCTACTTCAACATATGACTCTGCAGCTCCAGTCTTACCATCTCCTCAGGTATTTTCTCAACACTCATCTCTATTATCAGATTCTACCACAAATACTTCAAATCATACTTCAGATCCTCCCCCCCCATTCTTCAAATCATACCTTAAGAAATTCACCACCTCACATTCTTCCTGCATCATCCTCTGTTGGCCACTCCATGGTCACAAGATCTAAAAATGGCATTTTTAAACCAAAAGCTTATCTCTTAGCACTTCTAGCTCAACCCTCTGAACCTACATCTGTTTCTCAAGCTCTCACTGATCCGAAATGGTTAAAAGCCATGCAAGAAGAGTTTCAGGCTCTCCAAGCTAATCATACCTGGGAGTTGGTGTTACCTAAAGCCCCTGTCAAAGTGGTGGGCAATAAATGGGTATTCAGAATAAAATATAATCCTGATGGGTCCATTTTGAAGCACAAAGCACGACTGGTTGCAAAAGGGTTTAATCAAGTCCATGGTATTGATTACACTGAGACCTTCAGCCCAGTGGTTAAAGCTTCTACTGTCAGAGTTGTTTTGAGCATTGCAGTCATGAACAATTGGATCCTCAGATAGATCGATGTGAACAATGCATTTCTAAATGGAATTCTTGATGAGGAAGTTTATATGGCACAGCCAGAGGGTTTTGTTAATTCTCAAAAGCCTCAGCACATATGCAAACTCAGGAAAGCTATCTATGGATTAAAGCAGGCTCCAAGAGCTTGGTTTGCCAGATTCAGAACAGCCATGACTTTTCAGTGGAATTTCTAGAATTCAAAGTCAGATAATTCTCTTTTTTACAAAAGAGAGAATGGTCACTTACTCCTAGTATTGGTATATGTTGATGATATCATCATCACTGGTTCTAACTCAGCTAGAGTTCAACAAGTAATTCAAGATATGCAGCACACTTTTGCATTGAAAGATCTTGGGGAACTTAACTATTTCTTAGGCATTGAAGTCTCCAAGCTTCATAATGGTATTCATCTTTCACAGGCTAAATACATTGCAGACATTTTGCTGAAACATGATCTGACACACTGCAGTCCAGTGCCAACACCTATGTCTACAGGCCGGGCTCACTAAAGCCTCGAGACATTGCAAATGTTTCTCAATATAGAAGCATCATTGGGGCATTACAGTATGTTACACTCACCAGGCCAGAAATTTCATTCAGTGTCAATAAGCTCAGTCAATTTTTGTCTTGTCCAAAATCTTCCCATTGGGAGGCTTGCAAACGATTATTAAGATATCTTAAAGGCACAATTCATTTTGGACTTCAATTTTACAATTGTGGAGCTCTGCAAATAAACTGTTTTTCAGACTCTGATTGGGCTGGTGATCGTGATGATAGGAAGTCAGTGGCTGGTTTTGCTGTGTTTTTGGGTCCAAACTTGGTGTCATGGTCTTCCAAGAAACAGTCAGTTGTATCAAGGTCAAGTGCAGAGGCTTAATATAGAGCTCTAGCTCATGCTGCTTCAGAAGTTGTTTGGATCAAGTCTTTACTTGCTGAGTTGCAGGTTCCGTTAAGCACAACCCCACTTATGTGGTGTGACAATCAGAGTGCTATTGCCTTGGCTTATAATCCAGTCTATCATGCTAAAACAAAGCATGTTGAGCTGGACATTCACTTCGTCAGGGATAAGGTGGCATCAAAAGAAATCGATGTTTGTTTTGTGCCTAGTGAAGATCAAACAGCAGATGTCTTAACCATGGCCCTTACTTTCAATCAGTTTCATTACTTACGCAGCAAACTAAATGTTCAACCCAAGCATTTTCGTTTCAGAGGGGATGTTGGTGAAACTGAAAATGAGTGAAGCAGTAACAGCAGCAGAGAAAGAAAGTTATGAGGGAAAAAGGAAGGAACTTTAGTTTAAGAGGGGATGTTAGTGAATCTGATTAATTGTGATGAAACAGAGGAAGTGAGCACATGATTGTTAATGTGTGTTGTACTGTAACAGATTAGCTCCTTGGCTCAGTTTGTTATAGCAAGCTAGCTGACGTGGCTCTATCTGTTATTTTGGTTACAAGAGCTACTACGTGCATGTGTAACAACCAAGTTAACAAAGAATTGATACTTGTTATATAAGTGTGTAAATACGTTGATTAATTAATAATAAGAATACAGTTTCCAGTTTATCAACATTTTCTTTCTCTTTCATTTTAACTTTCTCGTTTACCAAACACAAACTCTGTTTTCTTTCATTAATCATTGTATTCTTCTGATATAATGAATGGAAAAGATATAGTTTATAGTGCTTTTTTCTTTTTTCCCCAAAGTCGGCATGATATTTGTTGTTGATGAATCAATATTCAAGACCAGAAAAAAAAAAACGCTGCGTTTGCTTTTGGAATTCCTCATTTGGGTCCTCACGTGTTTGCACCACGTGCATCACGTATTCTGACCAAGTCAAAGGTCAATTAAGTTCGTATTCTGACCATGTTTATTCATGGGGTAAAAATCTTCTCTTAGTTTTATTTTCTCTCTCAATCTCTTCTAGTCAAATGAGTGGTCAAAATTAAATTTTAAATTTTAATATTGACAATCATCCTAATTCTTTTCACTTTATTTACAATTAAGCTAATTTTTTAACTAGATTTAAAAGAAATAGTTCAACTCATTATATTGTCATGGAGGGTGTGGTTTGTTTTTTGCACTTTATCATATTCTCTTTTGCTTTGTACATCCTTCCAAATACCAAAATAAATCTTAGCTAAATGTTTTACTTTTATTAAAAAAATAAAATAACTTTTTTTACCTCTGCATGGTCCCTTCATTGTTGTGCATTATTTTCTTATGAATATTGATAATTAGTACAAAATCCACAAGAGACCAGAAATAGTTTGTCTTATCGTGTAATTTTCTTTTGTTTTGTAGTAAATTTGTTTTTTTTTTTTTTTACCCAGTAGTAATGGTGTACTAACTACTAACTGCCATATTAATTGTAGTAAGTATATCATTACTTATTTTTTTTAATTGGCATAGCGATCATCTCCATTTTCAAAACACATATATAACAATAAAAACTGATTTCATCTTTGAAGAATTGTCTTGAATCTTAAAAGGAAAAAAAAAATACATGAACTTTCTTTGGCTAATTATGATTTTTACAAACATTAGTTTGCTTCTTTAGAAGTGAATGTTCATCAATTTTTTTGGCAAGTATGATTGACCATTTATGCATGTTAAGGAACATACTCTGGAATATATTCTTTAGATGCTTCAGTTCGTTAAGTTTGTTAGATAACTAAACTGGTGATCTGGCAGCAAGTTTGTAACTTGTAATTAACTTTAGCCCAAGTATATGATTTTGATGCTTGTAGAATGTTCCAGAGACTGATATAAAAGGACTTGTAATTAGACTTAATATGTAATGAAAACGATCATGATCATCTGATCTGAAAATTTTCTTTCAATGCTTAACTTTCTTTTTACTCTTTCTCAGTAACCAAACGTTACAAACTGATTAAATAAACTTTGATTATGCGTACCAAGTATTTGGTGAAATGCTTGCAAGAATTTAAAAACTGTTATACCATTGCTTCGTCTTCCACGTTCAACTTTTCCTCAAAGTGAAGAAATGGAACATTTAAAGAGCTTATATTGACATGAGTGCATTAATCGAAGCATATTTACGAATATGATGGCTTTAACTTTAATTAACATTAAATTATACATGCTTGAATCAGCATCATTGTTCCTGGACTTTCTTCAAGGAGCGGAAAGGAATGATACTCCTTGAACCTTTAGCAAACCATTATTCTCCTTTGTCTATTTTAATATTTAATTTCGCTTTTAACTACTCAAATACTGAGAATTTTAGGTACCAACTGACATCACAAATATTCTGCTCTGTATTTTAACCTTTATACTGGGTCTGTCATCACCAGGCTAACAAATAATCATAATTAAAGCTATCACCTTCTCATCTTTATCTTCATTTATTCATTCTTTTATTCAATTCTAAATTAAATTAGCGAAGGAACCTTGGCTTTACAGCATAGAATGCATTTAAAAAATGAAAACGCTCACTTTCAACTTTTGACCCTTTGTTGACTTGTTGAATCTGTGGGGTGTCATTCTTAAAACGTATGGCAAAAAACAAACCTTAATATCAGTCATTCATTACAATTTACAAAATCCTTTCTTCATTTACGTCCATTATTCTTCTACCCCTCTTCCATTAATGAAATCTTTTTTGTAATATCAGTCATTTGCATTCATTCCCAATAAAAAAACAAACCTTATTATTTACATCTTTTGATCAGAGTCACATTTTGCTTCCGTCTTATTGTGCTCGCTGTTGATTTGTTATCCCACTTTTGCCAACAATCCTTTGGTATTTTCAATCCTCTGATGTCAACAATACTTGGCCTCTGTTTGAGATGACTTGACAGAAAAGGTACGTATATGAAAGTTATAATTAATTATTCAATTCTTATATGTACACTTTCTGCATGTTAGGTGTATTGTTATTATTTTCTAAGAGGTAAAAATTTATTGGATAAATAAATATTGTTTTTGCTAGCCGTAGCCTTTTTTTTTTTTTGGTTAAATTCCCTCTAAAAATTACAATACTAATTTTGTGAAATTGTTGGAGAGAACATTAACTAATCCATTTAGCAATTTTATTTTTTTTGTTCTGATTGATCAAATAATTGTCTATTTTCAGAAGACTTGCTATGCAAACTTAAAATGTCCTGATGTGGACTTTGTTGATGAGTGGACTACTATTTTATCACTTGATGAGTTCCTCCAGAGATTTCCTCCCATGAAAGTTATCAAAATAGAAGCATATGATGAATGGCTGTCGAAAGAAAAGGTTGAAAATGGGACGGAGGTTATCATAAGAAAAGCAAATAAGTTATGTGATCTGAAGCACATTTTGGAACAAGAGTCCTCTAATATGAACAATTTGGTTATTCTTATGTAAGGAGGTGTCACAATTTGATTAATCTAGTGCCATCTTTCTTTCTTTCACTTGATGATTTCAGGTTGAATGGTGGAACAGTCCAAATATCAATTTGTAGGCACCCGCAAAGACTTTTCAAGTACGGTATTTTAGTTAATTAATTAAGGGAAATTATCATTGCATCACCTTTATTTTGTCTTATATTTATCCAACCACTACAAAATTCTAACATTTATTTTGCACCACCTTTCTTTTCACTTTTGTATCAACTAACCACTTTTGCATTAACACTATTAAATAATTTTAATAAAATAACAATTTTACCCCCAAATAAATGAAAAGACTATTTTATTTTATAAAAAAGTTTAAAAAATAAAAATAAAATGATAAAATATCCCTAAATTTAATAAAAATAAATCCCAAAATTAGAATTTTTATTTTTAATATAAATTATTTTAATATAAAATTATAATTATAAAAATAATTGCAAAATTTTGGAATTTAATAAAAATCCCCTAAATTATTAAAATTTTAGGATTTATTCTTCTAAGAAATAATTCAGTTATTTTAATAAAATTTTACAAAATTATAATTTTTAATAAATAAATTCATTTATTTTTATTAAAATTTTATAAAATTATAATTTTTAATAAAAATAATTATTAAAATTTTGTAAAATCTAAATTTAGTAAAAATCAGTTAAGCACCTCTATTCGGGATTTTTTTAATTAAATTTAGGGATTTTTTATGATTATAATTTTTAATTTTAAAAGTTTTTATAAGATAAAATAGTCTTTTCATTTATTTGGGGGTAAAATTATCATTTTTATTAAAATTATTTAATAATGTTAATGAAAAAGTGGCTAGTTGATACAAATGTGAAAAGAAAAGTGGTGCAAAGTACATGTTAAAATTTTGTAGTGGTTAGATGAACATAAGGAAAAATAAAGGTGGTGCAATGATAATTTCCCATTAATTAAATACACGTGTGTGAATCAATAATCATGCTTGTGAGTGTGTGTCTTTTGTTAAATGTATTGGATTGCTGGAGTGTTTCGGTTGTTATAATGATGGATCTAGCCATTGAATGAGCTTGTAATCACTGTAATCATGCAATTTTTTTTCAAATGATACTCATTATGTATTTAAAAAAAAAATTATTTCTTTCCAGTGGTTTTTTTTTATATAAATTATGGTTTAGAATATATGAATTAATTTTTTAAAAAACTAATATTTTTCTTTCATCTATCCATTTCGAACATTATTATAAGCATGAACTAGAAACTTAAAAAGAAAAAATTATTGGATGTTCTCTTATTTTCCATTTAATTAAATAAAATCCTTTCGATATAGACACGAAATAAAAAAGACTTGTTTCTAAGAATTTATTGGTGTATATATGATAGAGTACTCATCTGATCCAGAATTCTAAATTTTCTTAAAGTTTGGGAAAATTATTACGCCACATAATTATATTATCTGACATAATGTCTTTTTTGGGCTTTAAGAAAGTTCAAGATCATGGACTGATTTCTAATATATGATGTTACTTACAGAGCACACTACAAAATAATAGGCAATAGATGACGGTATATAACTGTAATAAAAGAGAGTGTATGATAGACAATTTATCCTTCATCTATATCACTATTATTAATTTATGATAGAATATCTTCCGTCATCACTTCATGACAGTTTTTCACAGTCATATATCTGTCACTCAATCTTTTTAATGGGAAATTAAAATTATTTAAATTTTTGGAATTTTTTTTTTAATTTTTGGCTGAAAATTGATATTATTTCAATATTAAAATTACTTAAAAGCATTATTATTTTGAATTATTATGTAACACCCCAAAAATTACCCAAGAAAACACAAGGGTAAAATTGGAATGAAAAACTCACATCTTTTATCCTTCTTAATAAATCTCAAGATAGACAATCATTATTCATACTCCAATTGAATCCTTACATAAAACATATGAAATAAAGTCTCCAAAGGAAAGTCTCTAATCCAAAATAAAAAGTCTAGTCAAATTTAATCTTTAAAGCGACTCCAAAGATCCACTAAGAAACATTCTCCATCTAAGCACCCAAGCCACATTTCTAATCAATCTGCAAAATATTAGAGACGAGGGGTGAGCCATCAACTCGGTAAGCAAATCCATGCACAATATTTGAAAACCTTTGTCATGTACCGTAAACATTTTATAACAACATCTTCATTTAGCATAAGGGGTGGATTCTTATAAAAACATTAAAACATTTATAAAAACATTAAAGCGTAAATATTGGTAGCTCATGCCTCGTAGTCATCATCATTCATCATTCATCATTCATCTTTTAGGGTGTTATACCCTGCATTGTTCCTCATTCAGGGTACTATACCCCACATTGTTCGTAACATCCTTGTGCACAAGATCATCATCATACCAGCAAGCTGGCCATAGCATTACATAACATCATAACATTTGCATTGTATACATTATTACGGACTATGAGCCAAAACATTTTTGAATCCACTTTACATCCTTTCATAAATAGCATTTAAAATCTTCTAAAACATTTAAGAACTTTTCTTTGAACATTTAATTCTTTTAGAAAATTCTTTAAGAAAACATTTAGTTTAAGAAAACTAATTTCTTAAGAAAAATTCATTTTAAAATACATTTATATAAACTCATTTAAAAACGTTTTTATTTTACAAAATTCATTTAAATATTTTAGAAATCAGTTTTTGTAAAAATTTCCATTTAAACATAATTCTTATAAAAAAAATTGCATTTATTATAGAGCATATCATGCATGAATCTACTTACCTCACTCCGCAGCAATCAACTCAATACCTCAAGAACAAACCAACGAACTCACCCACGTCCTATAATCATCATAAAAAATATCCTTATCAATATCATCTATATCCTTAAATCAAATCTCAATCATAAACTCTAATGCCCTCAAACTTCTCAATTTAAACAACTCCTAAGCTCAACCTCAAATGTCCTCAATAATTGGCCCTCAAAACATAACAGTCCATATTCTCTGATTTTTAATAAATTATTCCCAAGAATCTCAAATTTTGCAGACCATATGCTGACAAATTGAAAGTTCATTTGATAAAAATTTCATAACATAATTCTTTAAAAAACTATTGAAAATAATTGACGTTTTAGACATCATCAATATTGTCAAACAATTTTCTATTTTGAACACACTTGCTTTAAAAATACAAAACAATTTATTGCTTTATTGTAAAATCATGAAAATTTCCATAATCATACTAGACATATATAAAAATCACTGGTCCAAATTTCATAATTTTTGAAGAAGTCTATCTATGGTGAAAATAATTTCGTAATTCACGTTATTCACTGAAATCATAAATTTCCAGGTTTTCAGACTTGATTTTGAAAACTCGTAATTAATTGAAATCTTATCCGATTAACTTGAAACAAGTTTCAAAATATTCTAGATGATGTCTAGTTTAACACACCCAAAAATCAAAATCAAAATCAATTTGTACAAAGTACTATGATTTTTGTAATAATTCACTGTCAGCATATTTCTGTAAAATCTTAGGTTTCTACTTCTATTGCAATCATGCTTCTCCACAACAATTTAACGAAAACCAAGATTAAAACTTACCTCCAAAACTTCTCCCAACAATAACAACTTGATCCCATGTGTTGCCTATGGCAGAACTAAGAAGAAGATGAAGACTTTCTTCCTCTCTTTTTCTTTTATTTTCTCTCTTGTAATTGTAAAGACATCTTGTTCTATTTATACTAGGGTAAAAAGGATCACTAAAATTAAAAAGACTTAAATACCCTTAGGAGATTTGGAATATTACATATAATGTTATCATTATTTGCATTGAATTAATGTTAACGTCGTTGTCGTTGTTGTTGTTGTTGTTGCTGTTATTAGAATTCTCAAATTCTACAAATTTGTTTTTAAAATAATTTATAAATCTAAAATAAATATTAAACATGATACAAAAATTAAAAAAAATCCAATTAATTAAACATGGATATCCATTTAACCATACAATCCATATCATTGAAGTATTCAAACTACAACAATCCAAAATTTCACAAAATATCCTAAATAACCTGCAATTGTTGGCCTCAAGAATACTAGTTCCGTAACTCCTAGTCCCATAACTCAGCATCTTATTCTTGTTCAAGAAAAGAATTAGAGCAATAACCAGTGTAACTATGAACAAACCTGCATACCTTAATAATAGTTTACACTCTAATAATTACACACAACTATTTTTTTTATAAGCTGAACTATCCTATTGAAAATATCTATCGTACCTCCAAAGAAAAAGAGAACATAGAAGCTAAAAGAAAGCTGAGCTGACAATTCAATTGCCGAATTTAAGAAAAGGAGAAAAAGTTCATCGCATGCTACTATAATGCCAATATATGTTATCATTGATTCACATTTTCATAAGAACCGTGTCTCCACTATATTTTAAATTAGTAATTTTACCACAAGCCATCACATAAAAATTAGAAAACCATTTTCACAAATGAGTATTTGTAGTAGTAATCAAATTCTGTCAGTTTCCATAGGGGAATCCATCTCAAAACTAGTTCTAAAATAGAAGAAAACGAAGCATTAAAAAGATTATAACTTAATGAAACCCGTGAGAACATCAAGAAAATATAAGAAAACATGAAATAAAAATTCACAGAGTTCAAGCAAAAGACAAATATCTAGCCATTTATTTAAAATACCTAATTATAAATTTCTAAAGTAATCCAATTCAGCCGCCTTGAACAAAATCATTAATGGCACTACCTTATGTAAAAGCAATGGCGAAGCTAGTATTGTTTTATGGGGTGGGCTATTAGATTTATTTATTTTTTTATAAGTATTAATAAAGTTAAATTTATAAATTATACTTAACTTTAAAAAAAAAAAAAAAAAAAACTTACCCGGGCTGCAGCCCGGGTTAGCCCACTCATAATTGGAGGACCAAATGTGTAGCAAAAGCATTTGCCCCACTTTGATCAAACATCATAAAAAACCACACAACACCAAATTCTAAATTCTCAACAATGTTTACTAATAATCCCCTCAACATTTCAGTTTCAGAATTATCGAGCTGCCCAGAGGAAAACTAGCACCAACAAAACTTAAACATACACAAAACAATCTAGTTCTTTGCAGTTCAAGCAATTAAAAAAAAAACTATGAAAGATATAAGATTCACAATCTTTGTGGATTTAATTCTTTATTCCAACTAGATCAAGACCATTCACATGAAACAAGTTCTCTAAAACAAAAGTTAAAGCAATAAAGAAAATGATTAACAAGCAAACTTGAGGATTAATAATCCTTGCTAGGAGAAACGAGCTACAGAAGTAGCTTTTAGGATTTTGATTTCCAAGTGCATGAGTGTTAACCCTTAGAGAAGAAAAAGAAAAGTAGTGTTAGGTACCAAAAACGGAAGCGTCTTGCTAGTGTTTTTTTTTTTTTTCAATTATTAAAATGCATATTTTTTTTAAATGAAATAATACATCAAATTTGGGTCAAACATGTCAAGATCATTATTCTATCTCAATTTCTTGACAGATCAAATTTCTATCATAATTCTATCATAAATCTGTGATAAACGATAATTCTATTATAAAACCATCATAAATCCGTGATAGAAAATATTTCTCTCACAAAACCATCATTGATGTATGATAGATTGAAATTCCTATTATGAATCCGTCATAGTATTATGATTTAAGTTATTTCACTTAGAATTTGTTACAAATTGTCTGTCATCTATTGTTCATTTTCTTATAGTGGCATTATTTTTACAATTCAATTTAAGCCAAACAATAGATGTACAAAATATGTGAGAAAACACCATTGCGATCTATTTGTTATGTATAACTGGAGCTTTTCACAACCGTCAAAAATCTTGATTAAAACATATATAAAAGTTTACAATTTTAACTTGAATGAAAAATTAAAATTTTCTGGGTCTATGTTTTTGTTCTAATTAAACTAATCTTGACGGCAAGTAAGAGGTGGAGGTACTGATCCTAGCCCCTGCGAATTTATTAGAAAGAAAAAAAAAGGTAGAGGAATATATGGAGGGCAGTTTTGGAATTGTTGTTGTGCTATTAGATTTATAATAATTTTTTAATATTTTTTATGGGGTACTTCAAATATATATATATATATATATATATATATATAATCAAAGATTCTGACTATATTAAAGTCAGGAATAAACTAAAAAATGAAAAAAAAACATAGACTCCAATACACTATATTTTGTTATGTAATGTATTGGAATCAGTAGTTTTTTTAATCTTATTCTTGATTTTATTAAAGTTAGGGATCCCAATTGGATAAACCCACTCTACACACACACGAACACACCCCCCCCTATACCCACACCCACACGCAAACATGTGTACGAGTACGCCTTTCTGTACTTCTCAAAATTCCTCATGAAACCCCCTTTTTTATTGAAATTACCTAAATAACCAAAGACAAATTAATTTTTTTTATTTTGAGTTAAAAGTCAATTAAACACTTAAATAAAACATTCTTTTAACAAAATATACATTTCATAATTTATATTTAAATTTTAAATTTAAATTTGAATTTTTTAAAAAATTAAAATTGTTTTGAATTATGGAGATATAAGTAAAATAATAAAAAGAAAATACTTAAAGAATTTTAGGATTTATATGTACTTTATAATTAAAACTTCAAAGCGAATTTTTTTAGGATGACATTTTGTGGGAATATGGTTAATCTTTTCATAGAGATTTATACTTTATAAATTGAAACTAAGATATTTTAAGAAATAAAATTCAAAAGAGGTGTTGTAAGGATTTTAATAAGGGTGCCAAAAGCTAAACTCTATATATCTATCAACAGCATACGAAATTATGAATGGATCGTCCAGTCCAGCGGTTGGTGGGAGAGATGGACCTAGGCTTGAAATTTCAAACCCGGACCGGGCTGAGTCTAGGTCCAGTTATCAATCTTATATTTTTGTTTTCTAAAAATATTAATTTTTTTTTATTTTTAAATGAACCATTTTATGATTTTCGAGGCCCAATCTAGAACGTTACTAAAAAGTTTGAAAATTTATTCCTTTATTAACTGATAAAATTTTTTTTTTCCAAAAAAAAAAACTTTGGGCTCGAAGTAGATCAATCATTTTATAAACTCTGATATCTAAGTGTGTCAGTCTAAAGTTGATATAATTTAAAGTTGACATAAGTGGTTCCAAGTTCCAATTACGTCCAATAATATTAATAGATTGGGTGAAAAAAAAATTAAGAATCTCATACTCAATAGATTGTTTTTTGCATATTTACAAATATCGAATGTGAAATGCCAAAAGACATGAATGATCGCCATAGTTTTTGGTCTCACTTACTTTTTTTTTTTTTCATTTATATTTGACAAAAGGGAATTTAGATTGACTCAATACGAGCAGCATTTACTCGATGTGGTTGTGAGAAGATGTTCATAGTTTTTTGACCAATGCCGTTGTTACTTGAGACTACATATTGATATTTGCCGTTATATTGTGAGTTCCTGGCTTTAACTATGTAAATTAGTAGATTTTGATGTTATCAACTCAAACTAATTACACTTATACTCGTGAAGATCTTGGAGGACTTTGGGATAGTTGGGTAATGTTGTATCTTTTAAAATAATTATTATTAGTTACACTGTAGAAATAATCAATTATGAAAAAAAATCAGTTAAATGTTTGGTAAAATTTATTTTAAAGGTATTGTGAGTTTTAAAAAATAATCATATGTGTTCGGTAAATATTACTCTTAAACTACTATGAGAATATAAATGACTGGATTGTATATAATGTTGAATAAAATTTATTTACACGTTTATAAAAATGTGTATAATTTTTTTAGTGTGTGTATATATAATAATTGATAGTTAAAATCAATATTTTATATTATTAATTTTATTTTTATTTTTATCTCAATATAATTATTAATAATAATTATCTCTTTAAAGTTAATTATTGTATTTCCTATATGAGGATATATATGGAATTATATTGAGTATAAAATTTATTCTCAAAATCAAATGTTGAAAAACTACTCCTTACGTTTTCAAAATCTACTATAAAATAGGGTGATTTTCCTAAAAATAATTTCAGGAAAATAATTTCTAAAAAAATTTACCAAATACTAAAATTAACTTTTATCTTTTCAAATCACTTTTAAACTTCCTAAAAAATATCCCAAACCGCCCTTGTATGTTTATACTTTGGAATGCATACTAGTGGCTAGCATTAAAAATTAAAGTTGGTGGCGTCTTCTTGTGACAGAGTGAATGTAATTAGATAATCTAACATGTGGTAAAATGTGAGGCTGATCCGAGCAACGACAAAGCGGTAAAAAAGTGAGGCTGATTCAGAGCAATGACAGAAGCGGTAAAAAGAGGTGGAATGTTTTAGTAAAGTTTATTGACGTAGCATTCAACATAAATGCCATTATGCACTAGAACTTCAACGTATATGCTACCGAACATCATCACTACTCCCAAATTAATTGCCTTCAATAAAAATGCCATGTCCTCCCCTGCGTATAAGTATTCTAGTTTTGTATGAAACTTTGACTAAGAAATACTCGTAGAAATTGGCCCACTACACAAACACGGTTATAGCATATTCAAGTGAACTTTTCCTCAGAGTGAAGAAACGGACATTTAAAAGATTTGCATTTCTGAAATTTATCTTTAATTAACATTAAATTCTACATGATGGAATCAGCATTCATGGAGTTTCTTCAATGATCAGAAATGAATGTCATTCCTTGAAGTTTTAGCAAACCATTATTCTCTCTTTGTAGCTTTTCATATTTAGGAAATGAAATAAATACATAAGTTGATAAACTTATTACGTACTTGGTGAAAATGCTCAAACACTGTTATAGCAATATAGCTTCATCTCCCATGTTAACGTTTCCTCAGAGCGAAGAGATGGACATTTAAAGGAGTCACATTTCAGAAACTTTACCAACAATTATTATATGTATATTCACACAACAACTTTAATCAAAGCATATTTACGACTATTAACTTCAATTAATTTAAATTATACATGGTTGAATCAGCATTATTCCTAATTTTCTTTAATTAGAGGGAAGGAATGTACCTCAAACTTTTAGCAAGCCATAATGCTCCCTTGTAGATTTTAATATTTTATTACATGAATTAAATAACTAAATCGATAAACTTGCTGAAGTTGTTTGCTAATATGCCTTATCTTTTCTTAAGTTATGTGCTTTTGTTTGTTCCTCAGTTTTTGCCATAAACTCGTTTGAATTTTCAATCTTATGATCTCAACGACACTTGGCATTCTTTGATCCCCAGTCTTGTTATTTAGGCGCTGCTCCTTATAGTTGTTCTGTTCCGTATCCACTCTTGTTTTTTTTTTTTCCTTTTTTACTCTGCCCCATATCACTTGCGCTTAACCTCTCAGTGTCAGTTTGCTTCCGAACTAATCAATTGTTCTGTGCTTCAGTTCTTGTCTCTGTTCTGTTTCCCAATGTCTTTTTTTCTTAAAAAAAAAAAAAAAAAAAGAGTGAGCCAAAAGGATTAAAGATGGTGGAAATCATAGTTTCTGTTGTTATAGAAGTTGCAAAGTGCTTGGCTCCTTCCATAGAACGCCAATTTAGTTATGTGCGCGACTACACTAGAAACTTTAAGAATCTCAATAATCAAGTTGAGAAGCTGGAGGGTGAGATCGTGAGTATGGAGAACGCGGTTAATGATGCAGAAAGAAAAGGTGAAGAGATTGAACAGAACGTTCAGAATTGGCTTGCAAGCGCAAACGAGGCCACTGTTGAGGGAAAGAAATTTGTAGGTGTTGAAGCTACAGCAAATAAGCATAGTTTCAAGGGTTGTTGTCCTAATTTGAAGATGCGCCGTAGACTTAGCAAGGAAGCAGTGAGGCAGCTGGACGCTATAGTCAAGCTTCGGGAAGATGGGAGATTTGAAAGAATTTCCCACAGTATCATTCCTGAGGATACATTGCTTATGTCTAACAAAGGCTACGAGGACTTTGAATCAAGAATGTCCACTCTGAATGATATTCTTGGTGCATTAAGAAATCCCGATAACAGCATGCTCGGGATTTGTGGAATGGGCGGCATTGGAAAGACGATGCTGGCGAAAGAAGTTGCAAGAAAAGCCAAAAATGACAAGCTCTTTGATCTTGTGGTTTTTTCCGAGGTGTCCCAGAGCCCAGACATAAGAAAGATTCAAGGAGAAATCGCAGATAAATTAGGTCTAACATTTCGTGAGGAGAGCGAATCGGGAAGGGCAAGACGTCTTTTTAGCCGACTGAAGAAAGAGAAGAGGATCCTTGTCATCTTAGATAATATTTGGGAATATCTCGATTTGCAGGTGGTGGGAATTCCCCACGGAGATGGTGACAAGGGATGTAAAGTACTGTTGACGGCAAGATGTCTAGAGGTGTTGTCAAGGAAGATGGATTCTCAACAAAATTTCGTAGTTGGTGCTTTAGAAGAAGAAGAAGCTTGGAGTCTATTCAAGATGATGGCAGGCGATTATGTTGAAGGTAGTGAATTGAAATGCGTTACAAGGGATGTGGCGAAGGAATGTGCAGGTTTGCCTGTTTCCATTGTGACTGTAGCAAGGGCATTAAGGGGCGCGAGTATATTTGAATGGAAGGATGCGTTGAAACAACTAAGAAGGCCATCCTCAACGAACTTCAAAGATATACAGCCAGCAGCATATAAAGCTATAGAGTTGAGCTACAACAAATTAGAAGGGGAGGAGGTCAAGAACCTCTTTTTGCTAATAGGATATGCTTATGTGGAATCCATTGATGAATTGTTAAGATACGGTGTGGGATTGGGTTTATATCAAGGTATCAGTAAGATGGAAGAAGCACGAGATCGAATTAGTACGTTGGTCTACAAACTCAAAGCTTCTTGTATGTTGCTAGACGAAGGCCTTTCTATGCATGATGTTGTTCGTGATGTTGCAATATCAATTGCATCTGCAGAAAAAAATGTGTTTACGGCGACAGGTGAGCTGTTTGACGGTTGCAAGGAATGGTCAGACGAAAGTGCAGTAAAACTTTACACTTCAATCGTCTTACGTGACATCAAGACTAATGTGCTTCCTAATGGAGTACAACAGGAATATCCTCAGCTAAAACTTTTTTCTGTACGTGCTGATCATCAGGAATCGTCATCATTAACAATTCCAAACAACTTTTTCGAGAGGATGATACAGGTCAGAGTTGTAAACTTGACTTACATGAATCTACTGCCACTGCCTTCATCACTTGGTCTCCTCTCAAACCTTCGAACACTGAGTTTGTGTAACTGCAACTTGCTGGGTTTAAGTGTTGTAGGAGACTTGAAGAAACTAGAAATCCTTTGCTTAAGAGGTTGTGGTTTTAGCCACTTGCCAGTAGAAGTAGGTCAATTGACTTGGCTAAAGTTGCTTGATTTGAGAGGTTGTGACGAACTAGAAGTTATGCCACCAAATATTTTGTCAAATTTATCCCATTTGGAAGAACTGTATATAGGTACTAGCTTTTATAAATGGGAGGTGGAAGTAGGTGGGGTCAAGAACGCTAGCCTTCTGGAGTTGAAGCATTTGCATAATTTGACCTCTTTGGATTTACACATCAAAGATGTCAACAGTCTCTCAAGAGGCTTGTTCTTCGAGAAGCTGGAAAGGTACAGAATACCTATCGGATATTTCTGGAATCGGAAGTACGACATTTACAGTAGAGATTTCAGAATCGAGCTGAATACCAAGGTTTGCTTGAAGGATGTGCTGATCGTGCAGCTACAGGGAATTGAACACCTTGGATTAGAGGGACTGCAAGAGCAAGATGTCCAGAATTTTGTTAATGAATTAGTCAAACTGCAGGGTTCTTCACAACTCAAGCATCTCTATATCTGCGGTTCCCACCTCGCCCTCAATCCGGAAGAATCAGAGGAATGATCAATATGAAAATTTACAAATACAAATAACACATTACAAAAAACAAAAAAAATAATACTATTTTTTATTTTCGGTGATCAAAATTGGTTAAAATCAAAAGTCTAGTTTGCTCACTTTTTAGTGTCCTCCAACGACAAAAAATCTTATTGATGTCAGATTTGGATGACATAAATTAAACCTCTAATAAAGAAGCTCGAATTAAAGCTTTTTGGTCATTATTTACTCGCTTAATTAATCTAACCTTCAAGTTTTAAATATTTTTCCGAGCATTAAATCGTATACAAATATCATAAGACCTGCATATTTATAAAAGTTATAAATTAATGTCCATCATTTTTAACTCCACTAATCAAGATTAATCCTTAGCCTTTAATTACTAGCAAACTATTCTCTTATCATAACGTTAATTTATACGTTAGACTAAAACCAGAAATTTCTAGAGTATCAAAGTTAACTTTGAAAAGTCGTCAGGTTTCATATTTATATAATCAATTTAGGAGAAATCTTTAATGTTTGCAATTTAATTAATATTTTAATCTTTTAGCTTCGGTGTCACACCACCGTAAAAACTAACATAATAGCTTCTTATTGTATGAGCATTATGCTTCGTACTATTATTCTTCTTCCCTTTACTTTCAATAAAATTCGCAATATTCATATAAAAAATGTGAAATTAATCATCCTATATTTTCAGCACTCTTATAATGATCATATTTAGAGAATATTCACTATTTATTTAATTTTTCATATTTTGTTCAAATTAACTCAATTAATTTTTTTTTAAAAAGAATTCTTGATTATCAAATCTAACATTTCAGATTTAGATCTAATGCTAAACTAAATTGTAATAATATTTGAATATCTCATGTCAATATGCATTTCGATCATTCATAATTAAGTTTATACGCTAAACTCAAGATGGCTTCAATGTCAATAGAGACAGGAGAAGTCGTCATATGATATTCGGTCAAACGAAATCATTTTGGAGGACAATATCAGTATTGCTAATACACTTTTTATTGAGAAGGTCGGTTATTATTAACCCAATAGCTTATTAATTCTCTATGATTTTTGTATTTTTGTTCTTTGTTATTCTTGTTTGTTAGAAATATGCAAGAGTAATTAATAATTATATATTATTCTAAATTTTTCATGCCACAAGTGTTGTAGCATGTAGCAAATACATTCTCAGAGGAAAGAAAAGGTACTGTAGACACGAATTGAATTAGTGATAATAATAATAAAGCATCTACTAGGAAATACTTAGTATGTTGTAATTACAAAATAAAAAAATAATTTGACAAATAATTATTGATTCACATCTATAGCTTGTTATTTTCTTTAATACGTGTCCTTAGAATATATGTAAATTAGCAACGAATAATTTGAAAACTTGATTAGTACTTGTTTGTATGAAAGACTCAAGAGAACTATAACATGAGAAAGAGATTAATAAGTTTATTGATTTGTCCATCTGCAGAAATGATTATTACTTGTAGTTAACAAGAAGTTATTATTTTGATCGAGTAGGTTGCGTTACCAAAGTTGGAGAAATTGGAGTTGCGTTCAATAAATGTTGAGAGGATTTGGCAAAACCAAGTTTCAGCCCTATCTTGTGGTGTTCAGAATTTAATACACTTGACCCTATACAAGTGTAGGAATTTAAGATGTCTATTTTCATCTTCTATAGTTAGCAATAACATCTTTGTTCGACTCCAGCACCTTGAGATATGGGGATGCCCTGCCTTGGAAGAGATAATAATCGTGGACCAAGAAAAACGGAATAATAATATTGTAATGTTTCCTCAATTACAATATTTAAAGATGTATGATCTTAAAAAGCTCACAAGCTTCTGCACAGGAGATGTACAAATTATTAAATTTCCATCCTTGAGAAAGCTATGGATATCTAGATGTCCTAAATTCTTATAGAGCTTGGTTGAAAAGGTACGTGCAAGAATTTTATAATCAATTTTTCAATTCTTATAGAGCTTAAAGTTATATTTCCATTGCCTTCACGACTTGGATAATTTTTTACGAACAAAAAGTCATTATTTTCTAAAAGGTTAAAATTTATTGGATAAATATTCTGTATTAGCTAGTGGTAATTAAGTTCAAATTCATTCTCTTCTATTTTATTAAATTTCTTTAAAATAAATACATCAACTAATCCGGCAACAATGGGATCCGTGAGAAGGCCGTAACGATTCTCGAGACATACTGGTTGAAGAGGACGATGATACAATAGCTGCAGGTAATAGTCCTCACTCGTCAGAGCTAATGATGGCTACTCCACCGAAGTTGAGATGAGGAGGAAGCTGCAGAATACAGTGATAACAGGTAGGTTCTACTCGGGAGATTCTGATTTTTGTGGTGACTAAATATTTTTTATTTATGCCAACCAATCACCATTTGATGATGGCTTTTCATGTTGTGAGATTATGTTTTGGGTATACAGACTATTTAATTATTTGACTCAAATATTGCATTCAGTTAGTCATTTGATTATGAAGTCATTTGGTAGCATTCATAAAACTTAGATGCTTCGTTTCAATTTTGTAACATTTTTTTTTAATAAAACTATTTGGTTGTTACATTTACAGGAGACGGCGTGAAAGAAGTTCAAAATTTTTTGAGGCAAAGAAATTTTATGTCTACAAAGGTTTTTTTTTTTTTTTTTTTATCGGTTTGTTTAATTTGTACATTTTTTATTTTGTCAAACTGTAACAACTTTATTGTTTTAGCGTTCTATTGGCTTCAAATTTTGTTGATTGCCACTTCAATTTAATATTATAAACTCTTGTATTCTTATAACTATATTTCATGAATCAAAGAGATATTGTTTATGTTATTTTTAAACTTGGAATGGTTTTGGATTTTCAAGAAAAGGTTGGAATGGTTTTTGTTGTTGATGAATCAAAATTCAAAACCAGAGCCCAAATGCTGCGTTTTTGGAGTGTTAAGCTTTTGGAATTCGGCTTCTGTGATCAGAAGTTTTGAGCAGCTCCCAACACCTAGAGATATGCGATTGTACGCGTTTGCTGAAAGATCATTTCTGGGGAAGGATTCGATCAAGTGACCCCTTGTTTTGTCTTCCTGCGGTTGATCACTCGGATGCTCGTGAGAATCTTCGAGAACTAGATGTTTATACCCGGGAATGCATACTTCGGAGTGGTGGCGGCGTTTTCTTCGAATATAAATCACTCTTACCACCATTGTTGTGAAAATTTTAATATACTCGCAAGCGCATGAATCTAGAAATAGAATAGTGATAACGAGGTCGATCCCACAGGGATTGTTATAAATTGAAAAGTCTAATTTAAATCTAAAATTAATATTAATTCTAACCTAGTTGAGCAAATTGAGTTTTAAGAGAAATTAAACTAATTAAACTAAGAAAACAATTAAAGCAAATGAGAAATCAATAAGACAAATTACTAAGGTTTGAGAATCCACCACAAAGAGTCAAAGTTTTCCTAAGCACTCTATGTAAACAATTTAATGAAAGACATAAAATCAAAGATAATCATGTATAAACTTTATAGATCCAAGCATAGAATTAATCGAATATTAATTCTAACAATCAATAATGCATGACAGAATTGATGAAAAGATTTTAATAACATCCAATTAATCATGTGAAATAAAAACCATAATCATCAAAGAACATATATAGGGAATTAATTAAATAAAAAGAGATAATTATTTCATTGAATAGGGTTTCATCCTTAACCTCAGTATAAGAAAATTAGTTAAACATACTTGAATTGTGAGCAACAAAAGAAATAAATGCAGCCATGAAAGTCGAACTACTGCAGATTTTCTTCTCTGTCTCGCGTTTTCCTCCTCTGGCGGCTCCCTCTCTCCAAAAGCCAAAAGCTTGCTTTTATATTACTCTTTAAAATGGGCCCCACCGACCTTGTTATTTCCTTAAGTCAAAAGGCTTGGCCTTTTAATTTCTTTGCTCTCACTCACGTGCTCACCAATTAAGCTTGCACTAGGATTCATTTTTTCAATTGTAAAAGCCAAGTGTGGGCCCCTTTAAGTTGCTTTCCATTCATTACAATGCTATGCACGCCCAGGTCACTTGAAAAATTGAAATTCTTTTTTAGTGCAAATTACTCTTGGCTTCACATGCTATAAACTCTTAATTGTGTCACAGCTTTGATTGATTCTTTCCCAAACTTGTTATTCTTTATGCACTTTTTATCCATAATCTCCAATTAATTCCCTATTCAATAAAACAATACAATTAATTAAAAATAAGAAACAAAAATAACTAGCAAATATATAATAAAGGGTAAAATATGTATATAAATTATGCTCATCAAATACCCCCAAACTTAGATTTTGCTAGTCCTCGAGCAAAACTAAAACTAAAAATAAAAAATAAAAACAACGAAACAAAAAGTAAATCCTAACTAAACCACTTTCGCAGGTAATCGCGATTGCATTTAGCGTGCAATGCCCTTTAAACCCTGGCGGAGTTATAGTCTCATGAGGGCTTCAGTGATGATACCCACAAACATCATTTAAAAAATAAATTAATTAAATTAAATTAAAAGAACGAAAAACTTTAAATAAAACATGAAAATAGCCTCAAAGATTGCAAAAATTATATAGCTCAAAAAAAATTTCAAATATTGGCAAAGTTCTAACTTTAATTCAATAATCAATCCCATCTCTCTTTCGATTCTTGTAGTGTGTGTGTGAAATCAATTCAATCAAATCCATTCCTTAACATCAACAGCCTTCGCCTCAAACAAAGAACAGAGTAGGTCAAACTAATCTTATCATCTTGATCTCCAATTTTTTCCTCTCACAGGCTTTTATGTGCATTTTCTTTTGATTTTTCTTTCAGCACATGCACTTGATTTGATTTTTTTTTCTTTTCTTTTTCTCTTTTTTTTTTTTTAACCATAGTCAGGAGCTTTCACTCTACCCCTTAAGGTAGCCTTCTTCTCATGGTAGATTATCCTCTACATACTTGTGATACATAGGCCCAAATTACTCAAGGATAGCTTCACTCTTAAGGGTTATAGGTAGCTATTTCTGACTTTGGCGCCTGTCTATACTATTTTGTATTGTGGAGATAAGAATTAAGACAAACAGTCATTTACTCTATCTAAAATTCTCAACTCAGGCTACGTCAATCTCAAATTTCAAGTCAAAATTATGAAAGAATTGATATTAGTGCTCATGATTTAAAGAATCTCAATCAAGAGGAACTAACACAAGAATCAAGTATAAACTAAGACAATATTTAACCCTTTCTAAAAACCATATTCATTGTCAATCAAATTTTTATCATTGGCTTTTCACATAAAAACAAAAAAACAACACAATTTTTTTTTTTAAATTTTTTTGAAAATTTTCATTTTCATTTTTTTTTTGGTTTTTTTTTTTAACAAACAAAGCACACACTATTCCCACCTCCAAACTAATTTGGAACATTGTCCTCAATGTTTCACAAACAAAAGATATGCATGCAAACAAATGAAAGAAAAAAAAATAATAATAACATAAATAATAAAAAGAAAGTTGGAGAGAACACACTTGGATGGGCTGTGAAAGCTTAAAAAATGACAACTAAAAAGAAAACATTAGAAAAAAAATACTAGAAAAGAAAAACAAACAAAGAAAAGAAAACCTACTATTAAAATAAAACAAGAGTACAAAGATGGACTTAATTAATCCTGATAAACAGGATCATCTAAAAGTATCTCCTCAACTTCTGGTGTTCTTAACTCTAAAAATGGTTTTAATCTTTGCCCATTGACCTTAAATAAATCACCATTTTTAGGGTTTTCAATCTCAATTGCTCTATAAGGGAAGACAGTACGAACTATAAAAGGACCAGACCATCGAGAACGTAACTTACCTGGAAAGAGATGCAATCGGGAATTATATAAAAGTACTTTCGACTCCTGTAAAGGCTTTTCTCAAAATGTGTTTGTCATGAAAGACTTTCATTCGCTGTTTATAAATCTTGGCATTCTCATATGCATCATTCCTGATCTCTTCAAGTTCTGCTAGTTGTAATCTTCTCTTGGAACCAGCCTGCTGCATGTCAAAATTGAATTTCTTGATAGCCCAATATGCACAATGCTCCAACTCTACTGGCAGATGACATGCTTTTCCATACACAAGTCGATAAGGTGACATCCCAATTGGTGTTTTAAAAGCAGTCTTATATGCCCACAATGCATCATCAAGTCTCAAAGACCAATCCTTTCTATCTGGCCTAACTGTTTTCTCTAGAATCTGCTGGATCTCTCTATTAGAAATCTCTACTTGGCCACTGGTTTGAGGATGGTATGGGGTGGCAACCTTATGTGTAATGGAATATTTGTCCAAAAGAGTTTTGAAAGGTTTATTGCAAAAATGGGTACCACCATCACTAATGATTGTTCTAGGGAAACCAAAACGAGATAGAATATTACTCTTCAAGAATTTCACTACAACCCTATGATCATTGGTTTTGCATGGAATAGCTTCAACCCACTTCGGCATATAGTCCACTGCAACCAATATATACTGATAACCAAAAGATGGAGGGAAAGGTCCCATGAAATCAATGCCCCATACATCGAAGATCTCAACCACAAGAATAGGATTGAGTGGCATCATGTTCCTCTTTGAAATGCTACCCATACGTTGGCACCTATCACACAAAGAACAGAAAATATAAGCGTCATGAAAAAGAGTAGGCCAATAAAAACCACACTGTAAAATTTTTGTTGCTGTCTTTTTAGCACTAAAGTGGCCTCCACAAGCTTGTTCATGGCAAAATGAGATAACACTTTGAATTTCATTATCGGGAACACATCGCCTAATAATCTGATCAGCACAATATTTAAATAAATAGGGATCATCCTAAAAGAAGTCCTTCACTTTAGATAAGAACTTTGTTCTATCTTGCTTAGTCCAGTGCTCTGAGATTTGACCTGTAGCAAGGTAATTAACTATATCAGCAAACCATGGTACAACATTTACACTCATAAGTTGCTCATCTGGGAAAGACTCATTCAAAGGTAAAGATTCTGGAATAAATTTAAGATCAAGGCGAGATAAATGATCCGCCACAACATTTTCAGAACCTTTTTTATCTCTAAATTCAATGTCAAATTCTTGTAAAAGCAACACCCAACGAATCAATCTTGCCTTGGCATCTTTCTTAGTAAACAAATATTTTAAAGCAGCATGATCAGTAAAAATAATCACTTTACAACCTATAAGATAAGATCTGAATTTATCAAGTGCAAATACCACAGCTAGCATTTCTTTTTCTGTAGTTGAATAGTTCAACTGTGCATCATTGAGTGTCATACTAGCATAATAAATCACATAAGGCACACGATCTAATCTTTGTCCTAAAACTGCTCCTACAGCATAATCAGATGCATTACATATAATTTCAAAAGGCAAATCCCAATTAGGTGGCTGAATAATAGGTGACGAAGTCAACAATTTCTTAAGCTTTGTAAAGGCATCAAGACAAGATTCATCAAAGATAAAATGTGCATTCTTAACAAGTAAATTGCATAAGGGTCTAGAAATTTTACTAAAAGCTTTAATGAATCTTCTATAAAAACCAGCATGTCCAAGGAAAGATCTTACTTCTTTTACAGATTTGGGATGTGGAAGATTAGAAATTAAATCCACCTTAGCTTTGTCGACTTCTATACCTTTGCTGGAAATTATATGACCAAGGACAATACCTTGTTTTACCATGAAGTGACACTTTTCCTAATTTAGAACTAAGTTCTTTTCTTTACATCTCTGCAAAACTAATGTTAGATGCTGCAAACACTCATCAAAAGAATCTCCATAAACAGAAAAATCATCCATGAATACTTCAAGAAATCTCTCAACTATATCAGAAAAAATGCTAAGCATGCATCTTTGAAAAGTAGCAGGTGCATTGCATAAACCAAATGGCATTCTCCTATATGCAAAAGTTCCAAATGGACAAGTAAAAGTAGTTTTCTCCTGGTCCTCTGGAGCTATAGGGATCTGATTATAACCTGAATATCCATCTAGAAAACAATAAAAATCATGACCTGCAAGTCTATCAAGCATTTGATCAATAAATGTAAGAGGAAAATGATCTTTTCTTGTGAATGAATTCAATTTTCTATAATCAATGCAAACACGCCAACCTGTAGTTACTCTAGTGTGAATTAATTCATTATTAGCATTAGTAACTACTGTAACACCAGATTTCTTAGGAACAACTTGCACAGGGCTAACCCAAGAGCTATCTGAAATAGGATAAATAATTCCTGCATCTAATAATTTGATTACTTCAAATTCTTTACCACTTCTTTCATGTTAGGATTTAGCCTACGTTGCATCTCCCTAATAGGTTTAGCATTTTCTTCAAGATGAATACGATGCATGCAATCTACTGGATTAATACCTTTAATATCAGCGATGGTCCATCCTATTGCCTTCTTATACTCTTTTAGAATGCCTAACAACTTACCTTTTTGCTCAAGATCGAGGGAAGAAGAAATAATAACAGGTAGAGTGTCAGATTCTCCCAAGAATGCATATTTAAGAGTGTCGGGCAGTGCTTTGAGTTCTAATTTTGGTGGTGCCTCCGCAGGTGGGCCAATTTTCTTCTCAGAATGAGGCAGTAGTTCTGACTTTGTCTTCCATTTAGTTGTGTCCGTAATTAGAGGTGCATCAAGTAAAGCACTGACTTCTGCAATTGCACTGTCATCATTAAAAGATAAATCAGAATGAGTTAGACATGCCTCTAATGGATCATCATTATGGTTAGAAATGAATGAATCTTCTACTAATTCCTCTATCATATTCGCTTCAACAAATTCATCTTCTTCTTGTGGCTGCTTGGTAACATTAAAAATATTCAATTCCATGGTCATATTACCAAAAGATAGCTGCATGTTTCCATTCCTGCAATTAATAAGAGCATCAGCTGTAGCTAAGAAAGGACGACCTAGAATAACTGGAGTGTGTTTCTTAGGATCATGTACATGCTGAGTATCAATAACGATAAAATCAACAGGATAATAAAATTTATCGATCTGTATCAACACATCCTCTATAATACCACGAGGTATTTTCATTGATCTATCAGCAAGTTGTAAAATAATAGGAGTTGATTTTAACTCACCTAGTCCAAGCTGCATGTAAACAGAATAAGGCAAGAGATTAACACTAGCACCCAAATCCAATAATGCTTTATCAAAACATTGGTCCCCTATAACACATGAGATAGTAGGAGAACCAGGATCCTTAAATTTTGGTGGCATTTTACATTGAAGTAAATTGCTAGTTTGTTCAGTTAAAAACGCCTTTTTAGTGACATGTAAATTTCTCTTTTTAGTGCATAAATCTTTCAAAAACTTGGCATAGGAAGGAACTTGCTTAATAACATCGAGTAAAGGGATGTTTATACTTACCTGTTTGAAGATTTCCATAATCTCACCTGTTGAAGTCCCTTTCTTTACCTTTGTTAACCTTTGAGGAAAGGGAGCCTTGGGAATGTAAGTTGGTGGACCACTCTCTTCAGGATCATTTGGTGATGAGTCTTGTAATGGAACTGGATCTGAAGAAGTATGCTCAGATGTCTTTCTTGTTTGAACCTCCACCTTGTTGTCAAATAATTTTCCTCTTCTCAAGGTCATAACAGATTTTGCTTGTTCATGCTGATGACTTGAACTCGATCCAACTTCGTGCACTCCTTTGGGATTAGGAACTAGTTGACTTGGAAATTTTCCTTTTTCTCTCTCCGCTACAGTAGTCGCTAATTGACCCAATTGATGTTCAAGCTTTAGAATAGCTTGAGTGTTTGACTGAAAAGCTTGTTGGGTTGACTGAATGAAACTTTGAAGTGTATCCTCTAAAGAAGGTTTTCTTTGTTGGGGTGCAACAAATTGAGACATAGGTTGTTGGGCAGGATGATATACTTGGTTAGGAAGGACAAATTGTTGATTGGGCATGTTAAATTGTTGCCCTCCTTGGTTTGACAAAGGTTGATTTTGTTTCCAAGAAAAATTCGGGTGATTCCTCCAATTAGGATTATATGTGGATGAATATGGACTATTGAAGGATTTTTCATACGATTGTAAGGCATGAACCTGCTCAGAATAAGCCTCTGGATAGGCTGGTAATGATGGACAATTCTGTGTTGTATGAGACAAGTTAGAACAAATAGCACAAACCTCATTAGCTACACTAGGACGATGATTCATTGATTGGTTCAGAGCTAAGGCATCTACTTTTCTAGAAAGTGTAACTAGAGTGGATTTCACATCAAAATCATCCTTAACTTCATATAACCCCTTTCTAGAAACTTGAGATGATTTTTCCCTTTGGTTTGAAAAATCCCACTGTTGAGAATTCTCAAAAAGTGAATTAAAGAAATCCCATGCAGCCCCTTCATGTAGGTTCAAAAATCTCCCACCATTCATAGACTCTACCATATGACGATTCGACATGGTTAAACCGTTATAAAAGCATTGTATAAGTCTCCATTTCTCAAAACCATGGTGGGGACACTTAAGGAGTAAATCATTAAATCTTTCCCAACACTCATAAAATTGCTCACCATCTCTTTGATAAAAATCAATTATCTCTCTCCTAAGGGCATTTGTTTTAGACATAGGGAAAAACTTGGTGAGAAACTTATTACTCAATTCATCCCACGTAGAAATAGACCCAGCAGGAAGTGAATTCAACCAAGCTTTCGCTTTGTCTTTTAATGAGAAAGGGAACATACGAAGCTTAATTGACTCATCATTAAAATTTTGAAAACGGAATGTAGAGCATATGTCAAGAAATTCCTTAATGTGCAAATATGGATCCTCTCTCTCTAACCCATGGAAAGATGGTAAAAGTTGAATGACTGAGGGCTTAAGTTCAAAGTGTGTTGCTGTAGTTTGTGGCAACACAATACAAGATGGTTGGTTGGTTGGCTGCAAGTGGTGAAAAATATTCTCTAAGGGTTTTCTCTGCTTGCACTGGTGGAAGTATTGGCAATAGTCTATTTAGGTCATCCATCACTTCTAAAGAACTAGTTTGACTCCTATCAATTTTCGACTCTCTTTTAACCAAACGATTTGTTGAATCACATTCCCAAACACTCATAAACTAACCACACAAGAAAATAAAGAAAAATAAAATAAAATAAACCAACAATAATAAGAATAAACGGAATTTAAAAATAAAAAGAAATCAAACAATCAAACAATGAATTTAAAGACAAATAAAAGTTTTTTTTTGTGTTTTTTAATTAAAAAAATAAAAGACAACCTAAATTATAACTAGTGGAAGAATCAAATCAACCTAGATTAAACTGATTTTCTGGCACAATCCCCGGCAACGGCGCCAAAAACTTGTTGTGAAAATTTTAATATACTCGCAAGCGCACGAATCTAGAAATAGAATAGTGATAACGAGGTCGATCCCACAGGGATTGTTATAAATTGAAAAGTCTAATTTAAATCTAAAATTAATATTAATTCTAACCTAGTTGAGCAAATTGAGTTTTAAGAGAAATTAAACTAATTAAACTAAGAAAATAATTAAAGCAAATGAGAAATCAATAAGACAAATTACTAAGGTTTCAGAATCCACCACAAAGAGTCAAAGTTTTCCTAAGCACTCTATGTAAACAATTTAATGAAAGACATAAAATCAAAGATAATCATGTATAAACTTTATAGATCCAAGCATAGAATTAATCGAATATTAATCCTAACAATCAATAATGCATGACAGAATTCATGAAAAGATTTTAATAACATCCAATTAATCATGTGAAATAAAAATCATAATCATCAAAGAACATATATAGGGAATTAATTAAATAAAAAGAGATAATTATTTCATTGAATAGGGTTTCATCCTTAACCTCAGTATAAGAAAATTAGCTAAACATACTTGAATTGTGAGCAACAAAAGAAATAAATGCAGCCATGAAAGTCGAACTACTGCAGATTTTCTTCTCTGTCTCGCGTTTTCCTCCTCTGGCGGCTCCCTCTCTCCAAAAGCCAAAAGCTTGCTTTTATATTACTCTTTAAAATGGGCCCCACCGACCTTGTTATTTCTTGTCGGCTTTTTAATTTCTTTGCTCTCACTCACGTGCTCACCAATTAAGCTTGCACTAGGATTCCTTTTTCCAATTGTAAAAGCCAAGTGTGGGCCCCTTTAAGTTGCTTTCCATTCATTACAATGCTATGCACGCCCAGGTCACTTGAAAAATTGAAATTCTTTTTTAGTGCAAATTACTCTTGGCTTCACATGCTATAAACTCTTAATTGTGTCACGGCTTTGATTGATTCTTTCCCAAACTTGTTATTCTTTATGCACTTTTTATCCATAATCTCCAATTAATTCCCTATTCAATAAAACAATACAATTAATTAAAAATAAGAAACAAAAATAACTAGCAAATATATAATAAAGGGTAAAATATGTATATAAATTATGCTCATCAACCATCATTGTTATTTTTGCTTTAAATAATTACTCAAACATTTAGGATTATTTTTGTTACAAATTGACATCAGAAATACTCTGCTTTGTACATTAACATATCCACTGTTATGTCTATCTATCATCACTAGATTATCAATATTCATAATTATTATCACCTTCCTATCCTTTACTTTTATCTATTTATTTCTTTTTCTTCGATTCTAAATTTTGCCGAGGAACTTTAGCTTTACAGCATAGAACTTAAAAAATAAAATGGGCCAGTTTCAACTAGTGCTCCTTTCTTGACTTGTTGCATTTGTGGAATGTCCTCATTCAACTTTTGGCTAAAACCATTGTCGTTTAGTATCATTCATTCATTGCAATCAACAAAATCCTTTCCTTGTTTTCATCCTTTAATCTCAATTACACTTATGCTCCTGTTTATTGTGCTCACTGTTACGTTGTTTGTTATTCAGTTTTAGCCATAAACTCTTTTGAACTTTCAATCTTGTAATTTCAACAGCACTTGTCATCCTCTGATCTCCAGTCCTATTATTTAGAATTGCACTGCTCCCCATCTAAATATCTAATTGCCCTGTTGTTGTCCCTGTTTTCTTCTGTTCTGTATCCACTGTTGTAAATTTTTTTTTTCCTTTTTCTACTCTGCTCAATATTGTTGCCAGTTTGCTTCCTAACTAATCAATTATTCAGTGTCTCCCAATTTTTAAGGAGGGAAAAAAAAAGAGTGATTGAAAAGGATTAAGATGGTGGAAATCATAGTTTCTGTTGTTATCGAAGTTGCAAAGTGCTTGGCTCCTTCGGCGGAACGCCAATTTAGTTATGCAGCACACGGTTGATGAGGCTAAAAGAGATTGAACAGAACGTTGAGAACTGGCTTGCGAGTGCTAACAAGGCCAATTTTGAGGCAAAGAAATTTGTATGCTGCAGCAGCTGAAGGGCTCTGGTGCCTTGAAATTTTGAGGCAAAGAAATCAGTTCTGTTGCACCAGAATCAGCTGCATTCAGCAGCTTGTGACAACCCAGATGCAATTTCCAGAAACTCACGAGTGAGGCACGTATGAAACAGCTTCTAACGACCTGAATACGAGCTTCCTTCTCCACGTGCATCTCATGTGCTTCATTAAACCAGAAACGGCAATGTATGAGTCGTTTCAATGAGTATTAAATGTGCACATCAAAACGCTGCAACTAATAACTATTGTCGTTTGTACTGAAATAATAAGAACTCAAGACGCGCTATACACAGGCCGTTTTGAAGCCATTGAATTTGTTTCACCAGTTACACGACAGTTGGCGATGAAGCTACAGAAAATAAGCGTTGTTTCAAGGGTCTGTGGCCTAATTTGAAGACCAGCCATCGACTTAGCAAGGAAGCAGTGAGGCAAATGAATGCTATAGTCAAGCTCCAGGAAGCTGGGAGATTTAAAAGAATTTCCTCCACTATTATTCCGGAGGATACTTTGCTTATGTCTAACAAAGATTACGAGTCCTTTGAATCAAGAACGTCCACTCTGAATAATATACATGGTGCATTAAAAAATACGTCAACATGCTTGGGGTTTATAGAATGGGCGGCATCGGAAAGACGACTCTAGCGAAAGAAGTTGCTAGAAAGGCCAAGAATGGGAAGCTCTTTGATCAGATTGTTTTTACCGAGGTTTCCCAAAACCCAAACATAAAAAAGATTCAAGGAGAAATTGCATTTAAATTAGGTCTAAAATTTGATGAGGAGAGTGAATCGGGTAGGACAAGGAGTCCCTGGAGCCGGCTGAAGAAAGAGAAATTGCAGATAATATGTGGGAAGGTCTTAATTTGAAGGCGGTAGGAATGCCTCACGCAGATGATCATAGGGGATTTAAAGTGTTGTTGACGGCAAGAAGTCTAGATGTATTGTTAAGGAAGATGGATTCTCAACAGAATTTCCTAATTGGTGCCTTAGGAGAAGAAGAGGCTTGAAGTCTGTTCAAGAAGATGGAAGGCGATTATGCTGAAGGTAGTGAATTGAAATGGCTAGCAATGGATGTGGCAAAGGAATGTGCAGGTTTGCCTGTTTCCATTCTGACGGTAGCAAGGGCATTAAGGAACAAGAATTATTTGAATGGAAGGATGCGTTGGAACAGCTAAGAAGGCCTTCCTCAACGAATTTTAAGGATGTACAGCCAGCTGCATATAAAGCTATAGAGTTGGGGTACAATAAATGAGAAGGGGATGAGCTCAAGAGCACCTTTTTGCTAATAGGATATACAGCCATAGCATCCATTGATGACTTGTTAATGTATGGCATGGGATTGGGACTATTTCAAGGTGTGAATAAGATGGAAGCAGCACGGGCTCGAGTACATACATTGGTGCACAAACTAAAAGCTTCTTGTATGTTGCTTGACCATACAAGCAAGAACGAAAAGCTCTTTTCAATTCATGATGTTGTTCGCGATGTTGCCATATCAATTGCATCCGGTGAACAAAACGTGTTTTCAGCGACAAATGAGCAAGTTGATGGTTGCACGGAGTGGTCAGACGAAAGTGCAGTGATACTATACACTTCAATCGTCTTACGTGATATCAAGACTAATGTGCTTCCAGATCGGTAACAAGTTTTGTTTTTCATATATATTTTTATTTTAACTCCATTGAATGTTTAATGAAAAAGTATCATAATTATGGAATCCATATCAAATTTTGATTTATTGCTAAACTGAGTTGTATTAATTTTTAATGATCTTGTTTCACCGTGTGCATTAAAATTACTCACAATGAAGTAATAATACTCTAAACCCCCGATGCTTTAAGGTCAACAGAGATGGATGGAATTAAGAAATTATAAGCCGTCGAAGGACAATATCAATGGTTTTAATGTACTTTTCATTGAGAAGGTTGGTAATTAATAACCCAATGCTCTTATTAATTCTATAACATTTTTTTTTGGGTTCTTTGTTATTCTTGTTTGTTAGCAATTATAGGATAGAGTAATTAATAATTATATTTGTTGATGCCGAAATCCGGATGAGTTGGTCAAATCTCAGATGACCTGTGAGCCTGTGAGCACAAAGAACAGTCAGGGGAAGCCGGAAGTTTTTCCGGCAAAAACCCTCAAACGCTCAAGTCAGCGATTTGGGTCTTACTTGGAAAAACTCATACCACAATTCATGTGGCTTAATTATGATTGCTTTAAACAAAAAGCTTTTAAGTAAATTTAAAGGAAAAGAATTCAAAATAATCAATCTTAAAGAAATTATAGGCGAAAGAGAAATTTCATAGTTGGTAGAGAGAGAAAAAGATCCAATGGGTTCGGTCACCCAGAGAGAGAGAGAGAGGAAAAGGAATCCCTTTTTTCCTCTTCCCCAGGGTTTTTTTAGGAAATTATAGCGGTTTTTATCCTCTCCCCTAGAATTTTCAAGAAAACTACTAATTTTCAGTCCACTAAAAATATGGTCCCTAATATTTCGGAGAAAATGTTTTGACTGAGTCGTGCTTCCTGGTAACCTCCTGGTCGAGGTGATGTGCTCGAGGTGACCAACAACATCCTGGTCGAGGTGATGTGCTCGATGTCACCACATATTATTCTGGTCAAGGTGACCAATAATATCCTGGTCGAGATGATCTGCTCGAAGTGACCAATAACATCCTGATCGAGGTGATGTGCTCGAGGTCACCAAACAACATCCGGGCCGAGGTGATGTGCTCGAAGTCACCACATATTATTCTGGTCGAGGTGACCAATAATATCCTAGTCGAGATGATCTGTTCGAGGTGACCAATAACATCCCGGTCGAGGTGATGTGCTCGAGGTGACTAATAATATCCTGGTCGAGATGATCTGCTCGAGGTGACCAATAACATCCTGTTCGAGGTGATGTGCTCGAGGTCACCAAACAACATCCTGGTCGAGGTGATGTGCTCGAGGTCACCAAACAACATCCTGGTCAAGGTGATCTGCTCAACCATTTGCTCACTTTTACTTTGAGGAGAGCACGATAATGTATGAGCAAACACCTTTATCTTGGTCACCCTATTTCATTCTCTCAACAATATTAAAAGATTATTCTAAATTTTTCATCTGACGTGTTGTAGGGTGCAACAAATACTAATTATTATAATTAGTATGGTATAGTATTAAATACTAAATATATGATGAAATAACTATACAAAACAAATTTAACCTCTTGACCGTACACAACTGTAGGATTTTAAGATGTTTATTTCTATCATCTTCTGTAATTAATAACTTAGTTCGGCTCCAACACCTTCCAAATTTTGAAAATGTCGGCAGAAATCTTTGCGCAATTTTGTGGAGATGACATAAGACATCAAGGACTGGACCAATTTCAGTTTCCAATTTATTCCGATCATTAATCTTTTATTTAATTATTCTTTCCTTTACTTGTAAATTTAATCATAAGATAACTTATAAATACATATAATATGATTAAATGGACTTTATTCAAAATATTATGTAATTAAGATATTTAAAAAAATATCTTATATATTTTATTAATAAGAAAATATATTTATAAATCAATCAATATACTTTAAAAAGCACATAATTATAACAAATTTAACTAAGAAACTTTGGATTTTCAGTAGAACACTTTAAAAAAATAAAGTGGGTGTCATTTTTAACTTTTATTCTCATCCTTGAATGATGTTCATTGCCTGCCACGGTCAAAAAGTTAAAGAAGATGACAATGGTACATAATGTATCTTCACTTTAACTGTGCTTAGTAAGTATGGAAGTTTTATTCCTCCATTGACTTGTCGAAATTGTCAAATTTCTTTCTTAGTTAAAACATTGGCAAACAATTATTCTTCAGCCTCTCCTCCATTATATAAATCAATTTAATATCAGTCATTTTTTATAGTCACTCTCAATCAGTAAATCCTTTACTTTATTTACATCCTCTGAGCTCAAATACACTTTGCTTATCTGTTTATTGCGTTCACTCTTGTTTACTTTTGTTATTCAGCTTTTGCCATCAACGCTTTCGAATTCTCGTTCTTCTAATCTTAAAAACTCTCTTTTTAACCAATTGTCCTGCAGTTGTCTCTGTTTGATCACTCAGTTTGCTTCCTAACTAATCAATTGTTTGGTTATTGTCTCTGCTCTGTTTCTATTTTGCTCCCTTCACATTTACATACTTTAAAAAATAATAATGTTAATTGTGAACCTGAATCAAAACCTTCTGAAGGAGACGACTTTGTCGTTTCGGGAATTGGATAAGAAACGACAAAGCAAACATACAGATAACACTGCCATATGACAACCAGCATCTATCATATGAAAAGCTTAAGTGACGCACGTGACTTGCACGATCAAGCTTAAGTTAAACGGCAGCTGCGGATGCCATTTCAATCTGAAGAGCTGTTACAGACAGTTAGGATTGGCGGGAGTTTTCTGGGTTTGTTTCAAGAGCTGGCGTACAGCTCACATATCTTGATTCCTTCCGAGTTGTATATAAAGCCTTGAGGGCTATACTTAGAGTATCATCGTTCCTTGTAGCAATTACTCTAAGACTTGTAATCTGTTAAGCACAAAGAAAAGCTATGGCTTCTGTTTCTCAAGAGGATGTAGGCTGCAAAGCCGAACCTCTATAATCCCTTTTGTATTTCGTTTTGCTTTATTCTTTCTTAATCCATGTCTCTGGTTAAATACCCTTATTCTTAATCTGATTTCTATATTGATATTTCATTCTTGCCTTAATAAGATCAGTGTGTGGTGATTTCTTGGGTAAAAGAATTAAGGTTTCTCACTCTTAATTTCAATAAATTGGTATCAGAGCTCACATCCCTGAATCTTGTGAGCAAGAATGGCAACACAGAGGCTTGATGTGGAGAAATTCACGGGAGAAAATGACTTCCATCTTTGGAGGCTGAAGATGAGAGCATTGCTGGTTCACCAGGGAATTGAAGAAGTACTAGAGGATCCAAGAACCTCGTAAAAGATCAGCAAAGTCAAAGATGAAGACATGCAAGAAGCCATGGACAAAGCTCACAGCACTATAATCCTAAGTCTAGGAGATGGAGTACTTAGAGAAGTGGGAGACCAAACAATGCCTTTGGAAGAAGCTAGAGGATTTGTACACAAAGAAATCTTTGACAAAAAGATTGAGTACAAAGAAAAGGCTCTACACACTCCAGATGGAAGAAGGCAGCTCTTTAACTACTCACATTGATGCTTTCAATAGGATCATTTTAGATCTAGAAGACATTAATGTGAAGATTGAAGATGAGGATAAAGCCATTATTCTGTTATCTTCATTACCACCTTCTTATGAACATTTTGTTGACACTCTCTTATATGGTAGACAATCTCTGGCTATGCAGGATGTCAAGGAAGCTTTGAGTTCCAAAGAAAGCTTTAAGAAATCAGAAACAAAAGATGGTGAAGGGTTGACAGTAAGAGGGAGATCAGAGAAGAGAGATGGTCGGAAAGGCAAAAAGAAAAAAAGATCAAAATCTAAGAACAGGCCTTGAAGTGCTTCCACTGCCACAAGGAAGGTCACTTCAAAAGGGACTGCCCTGAGAGAAAGATTAAGCCTAAGGATGCTAACAACAGAAATGGAAATGCTGTTGTTGCTTCTGAAGATTCAGATGAGAGATATGACTCTGCTGGTGTTCTGGTAGCCTCAAACATGCAAACTGAAGGTAAATGGGTTCTTAACTCTGGCTGCACCTATCACATGTGCCCCCATAAACACTTATTCAGTAGCTATCAACCTTTTGAAGGAGGTAAAGTCTTGATGGGAAACAATGATTCCTGTAAAGTCATTGGTATAGGCTCTGTTAGATTGAAAATGTCTGATGGTATAATTAGAGAACTTGATAATGTAAGGCATTAAAAGAAACCTAATTTCTCTAAGCATGTTAGGTAAGGCAGGGTGTTGTATCAGACTTGAATCAAGCTCCTTAAAAGTTATTAAAGGGTCTCTGATACTGATGAAAGGTGTAATGCAACATGGTTTATACATACTGCAAGGAACAGCAATAACTGGGGATGCTGGGATAGTGATAAAACAGGAACAAGATAAAACATTACTGTGGCATTTCAGGTTGGGTCATGTAAGTGAAAGTGGACTGAAAGAACTAGAAAAATAGGGAGCTCTAGGGAGTGATAAGATAAGTACTGTTGGATTCTGTGAGGAGTGTGTCCTAGGAAAGTCCTCAAGAACCAAGTTTAAAACTGCAGTGCACAATACTAAGGGTACTTTGGATTATATTCACTAGGATATGTGGGGACCAGCACAGATTGAATCTCTAGGTGGAGCTTGTTATTTTTTGTCTATGATAGATGACTTCTCTAGGATGGTTTGGGTGTATCCAATAAGGAGCAAAGATCATGCTTTTGATAGATTCAAAGCCTGGAAAACCTTGATTGAAACTCAAACTAATAGGAAAGTTAGAAGGGTTAGAACTGATAATGGACTTGAGTTTTGCAATAAACAGTTTGATGTTTTGTGTGAAAAGAGTGGAATCCAGAGACACAAAACTGTTAGGCACACACCACAACAAAATGGTTTGGCAGAAAGAATGAATAGAACATTAATGGAAAGAGTTAAATGCATGTTATTTCATTCAAAGCTGCCAAAGACATTGTGGGCTGAAGCTTCGTGTACAGCTTGTTACTAGATAAATAGATGCCCCTCAACTGCAATAGAACTTAAAACACCTTATGAAGTTTGGTCAGGGAAATTAACTGACTACACCAAGTTGAGAATCTTTGGCTGCACTGCTTATGCACATATCAAGCAGGGCAAGCTTGAACCAAGGGCATTGAAATGTGCTTTCCTAGGGTATCCTAGTGGAACTAAGGGTTACAAGCTGTGGTGTGTAGACCTTAAACCACCTAAGTACATAATAAGCAGGGATGTAATTTTCAATGAGTCTGAGATGCTGAAAAATCAGACTTCTGCTCAAAGCACAATTCAGAAAATCCCAGGTGCAGAGACACCTCACTTTGAGGTGGAGCTATTAAAAACTGAGGATGGTCAGAACACAAGTCACACTGGAGAAACTCAAGGCTCAAATGAGACCAGTGCTCAATCACTAGAGCACACCTCAATACAAGATAATCAGCTTACCAGAGACAGACAGAAGAGACAAGTTAGGGCACCAGAGAGATTGGGATATGCTGACTTAATAGCATATGCCTTGACAGCAGCACAAAAGGTTGATCAAGAGGAGCCAAAAACTTATGAAGAAGCTGTAGCATGTAAAGAATCAGCTCAATGGATCAAGGCCATGGAAGATGAGATTGACTCTCTAAATAAGAATGGCACCTGGAAATTGATTCAAAAACCAGAATGAAGGAAAGTTGTGGGCTACAAATGGGTCTACAAAATAAAAGATGGAATCCCTGATGTTGAACCCAAGCGATTTAAAGCAAGGTTGGTAGCAAAGGGCTTTACTTAAAGGGAAGGGGTTGATTACACTGAAGTCTTCTCACCTGTAGTCAGACACACATCAATAAGGATTATTCTGTCACTGGTAGCTGTTTATGATATGCATCTTGAACAATTAGATGTTAAAACAACCTTCCTACATGGTGATCTACAAGAGGAGATTGTAATGTCACAACCTGGGGGCTTTGTGAATACTCAAAACCCTGATTGGGTTTGCTTACTTTAAAAATCTCTTTATGGGCTCAAGCAGTCTCCCAGACAGTGGTACTTGAAATTTGACAGCTACATGCAAGAACTGAACTTTCAGAAATCCAGTTATGACTGCTGTGTATATCTCAGAAAGACCTATGGGGAGGAAGTGATCTATCTTGTCCTGTATGTTGATGACATGCTTCTGGCCAGTAAAAGCATGAAGTTGATTGATCTGCTGAAGCAATAACTCAGAGATAAGTTTGACAAGAAAGATCTTGGCCCAACAAAAAACATCTTAAGTGTTGAAATGATAAGGAACGGAACAGCCAGGACATTGTTTCTATCATAAGAAAAATATGTCAACAAAGTTTTGGAGAAGTTTGGGATGAATCAGAAACTGTCCACTCCAATGGCACATTTCGTTATCAAGTCAATCAAAACAAACTGAAATGTTGAAAACACCATATGCTAGCTCAGTGGGCTGCCTAATGTATGCAATGGTCTTAACAAGACTTGATTTGTCAGTTGCAGTAAGCATGATCAGCAGGTTTATGTCAAACCCAGGGAAGGAACACTGGAGGGCTGTGAAATGGATACTGAGGTATCTAAGAGGGACTACAAGCTATGGTCTGCTGTATGGAGGGGAGAGGGCCAACTACAATCTGGTTGAGGGGTCTGTTGACTCTGACTATGCAAGGGACCTAGATAACAGAAGATCACTCACTGGTTTTCTTTTCACACTTAATAACTGCACAATCAGCTGGAAAGCATCACTTCAAAGTGTAGTGGCCCTATCTACAACAGAGGCAGAGTACACAGCTGCTGCAGAGGCCTTCAAAGAAGCAATATGGTTAAGGGGCATGATAAATGAATTGGGGTATGAGCAATCATCCATAGCAATTCTATGTGACAGTCAAAGTGCTATCAGTCTGAGCAAAAATCAAGTCCATCATGAAAAGACCAAGCACATCGACATCAAGCTCCATTTCATAAGGCTGGAAGTCTCTAAAGGCACTGTGAAGCTTGTGAAGGTTCATACTAGTAACAATGTTGCTGATATGTTGACAAAGCCAGTTCCAATGGCTAAGTTTGAGCACTGCTTAAACTTAGCTGGCATCTGTAGAATATAAAGATACAGAAGCTCGAGAAGAAGAAGCCATAGGAGTGCTGTGATTCAGATTCAAGGTGGAGATTGTTAATTGTGAACCTGAATCAGAACCTTCTGAAGGAGACAACTTTATCGTTTCGGGAATTAGATAAGAAACGACAAAGCAAACATACAGATAACACTGCCATATGACAACCAGCATCTATCATACGAAAAGCTTAAGTGACGGCAGCTGCTGATGCCGTTTCAATCTGAAGAGCTGTTACAGACAGTTAGGATTGGCGGGAGTTTTCTGGGTTTGTTGAAACAAACCCAGAATAAGAGCTAGTGTACAGCTCACATATCTTGATTCCTTCCGAGTTGTATATAAAGCCTTGAGGGCTATACTTAGAGTATCATCGTTCCTTGTAGCAATTACTCTAAGACTTGTAATCTGTTAAGCACAAAGAAAAGCTATGGCTTTTGTTTCTCAAGAGGATGTAGGCTGCAAAGCCGAACCTCTATAATCCCCTTTGCATTTCGTTTTGCTTTATTCTTTCTTAATCCATGTCTCTGGTTAAATACCCTTATTCTTAATCTGATTTCTATATTGATCTTTCATTCTTGCCTTAACAAGATCAGTGTGTGGTGATTTCTTGGGTAAAAGAATTAAGGTTTCTCACTCTTAATTTCAACAAATAATAATAATAATAATTTAAAAAGAATTAAAGACGGTGGAAACCATAGTTACTGTTGTTGTTGATGTGGCAAAGTTCTTGGCTAAATTTTTTTTTTAAAAAAAAAAGAGAGAAGAAGCAGTTTGGAGTCTATTCAAGATGATGGCAGGTAATTATGTTATAGGTAGCAAGGGTCGTGTCAAAGGAATGTGCAGGTTTGCCAATTTCCATTGTGATGGTAGCGGGGGCATTAAGGAACAAGAGATTACTTGAATGGAAGGATGCATTGGAACAACTTAGAAGGCCATCCCCAATGAACTTCTAAGACATACAGCCAACTGCATATAAAGCAATAGAGTTGAGTTACAATAAATTAGAAGGGGAGAAGCTCAAGAACATAAACCTACGTGGCATCTATTGATCGCTTGTTAAAGTTTTGTATGGGATTGGGTTTAATTCAAGGCGTTAGTAAGATGGGAGAAGCGCATGCTCGAGTACGTTCATTGGTCTAGGAACTCAAAGCTTCTTGTATGTTGCTGGAACCATGCATAATGTTGTTCGTGATGTTGCAATATCAGTTGCTTCTAGAGATCAAAATGTTTCACGGCGACGGGTGAGCTGGTTGATGGTTCCTGGCAAAGGTCTGACGAAAGAGCGGCAAAACTTTACACTTCAATCGTTTTACGTGATATCAAGACTAATGTGCTTTCTGATCAAGTATTGGAATGTCCTCTGTTAAAACTTTTCTCTATTCGTGTTGATACAGGTAAGAGTTATGAGTTGACTCACATGGACCTACTGTCACAGTGTTCATCACTTAGGCTCCTAACAAACCTTCAAACATTGGTTTGTATGATCTGAAGGCACATCATCATACAACTCGCAAGATATAAGTGTAATAGGAGACTTGAAGAAGCTAGAAATCCTTGCATACAATGCTCTAATATTCAAGACCCATTATGATTTTCATAATGGGTCTTCTACATTTGTATGATGATGTGAAATCTTGCCAATGTGAAGATGTGCATGTCCTCTGGTCAATCCTTGTTGAGCCGCAGTTGAAAGTAAGTTGCCGTTTTTTTTTTTTTTCACTTTCAATGCTATGATAACATATGTATTGTTGAGGTTGATATAATTTGATCTGAAATTGACGGCTTTCAAAAAATTCTAGGCTTCATTTCATTGATAGTGATGCTAAGTCAAACTTCAATTCTAGTTTAAGCAATCAAGCATGAGATGTGGGGCAATTGTTTTAGCAATCTAGGAGTCTGCGAGCTTCATGAAACACAATATTAAAAGACGAATGGTTGTATTATCGCTAACCAAATTGACATAATTATGAATTATGAATAATGATAAAAGGTCAATAAATTTTTTAAGTGGCTTATTTATGAATCTTAAAAAAAAAAGGATTTCTTAGTCGTAACTCTAAAAAAAAAAAGAATATTATAGAAAATTTGAAGGTAAGGGAAGGGAGACCTTTTAGGCTTCAATTAGTCCAATATAATTCACTCATTTAAGCATCTCTAACAAGCTTCACAGATTTGTTTATTTTTCAAAAAAGTTCAGGCCGATACTAAATACATCTAGGGTTGGTACATTGTGAGCTTGGACCGGACTTTTTCAAACACAAGCCCATGTAATCGTTTAAGCATCTCCAACGGACTTCACAGATTTGTTTATTTTTAAAAGATGTTCAGGCCGATACTAAATGCATCTAGTGTTGGTACATTGCGGGCTTGAGCTGAGCTTTTTCAAGCACAAGCCCATATAATCGATAAGAGGTCCAAGCCCTCTAAAAGCTGTCCAAACTCGAGAGAGCTGGGCTGGGCTGGGTGGGGCTTGGCTTGGATTTTTAATATTTTTAATATATTTTTATTTTTATTTCTTTTTTATCAAGTGAGAATCCACCAAATCTCATAAAAAAAATAATGTACATATAAGTAAAAAAATCTGTGAATTATCCAAATAAAAATTTGCAAATTAGAAGTGATAAAATACCATAAACTAGCTAAATCATAAATGCCCTTTAATAATTTTTAAAAGAATTTGCAATTGAAAATGATACACAATGCTTCTTCTTCGTTATCCACTTTCTACGGCAACAATGAAACATTCTTCTTCTTCTTCTTCTTCACTCTCTCTCTCTCTCTCTCAATTCTTCCACAAAACTACTCTCCATTACAACATCAAGTCATCAACAATGGCTTCAGTAATCTCAAAATTTCTACAGTAATTAAAGAAAATCAAACGTTACTTGCGATGGAGTTGGTGATGGTTTACTGTCGGTTCGCGTGCGCTGCTGGTGCTGCTGGGTTCAGGTCGCGTTGGAGCTGAGATCGCTGCTGCTGCTGCGTCGCACGTGTTCGATTGGCTGCAGCGACGTCGTGCAATGGTGCTGGTGGGTGTGGGTCACTGTTGCGTCGCCCGTTTGGTGCTACACGATTGCTGGGTTGCTGGCTCTGCTGCGTCGCGCGTGGACAGTGGATCGCGGCTGAAGGTGGTGGCTCCTTAATTCGATGTGAGGGTGGGGCAATAAACATCGGCTGTTGGCTACCGGCGGAGAGTGCGGTGAGAGGCCGATGGAGAAGCTAGGGAAGTGGAGATAAATTTAGGGATTTTAAGTTTTGGGAATTTTCCAACTTGGTTTCTTTTTGTTAATTACTTAATTTCAGTTTTTTTTTAAATTAATTTTTTTTAATATATTATAATTCATTTGTTATATGTATATGCATTACGTTGTAAAACCCGAGCTTAAGCCCAGACTTTTATGGAAGGTTCTTAACTAGGCATACTGTGTATGGACTTTATAAAAGTGAAACCCTTTGTTCATAATTTAAGCCGAAGTGTCACGGGATGAGTGTTTTGCGCAGCTAACCGTGCACTTGTTTCTTAGAATGTTCTTAAGTAGAAGAGAAGAAAGAACAAAAAAAGAGATTACAATGCTGAATCTCCCATTTATAGGGCTTTCGCTAACTTTACCTAACTTTAACTTTACCTAACTTCAAAACTCTGGATTTTACAATTTCTAATTTATAATCAGATAAAGATTCTGTAATATTTACATGCTCACACGCGCTAGAACCTTCTTTCGCTGAAATTAATTGGGAACATCCTCCCCCACCTAAGCTCGCGGCCCTCGCCGCGCCTCGTGCTTGAAGTCTTGGATGTGCTCACAAATCATCTTCCTGCTCCCAAGTGGCCGCTCTCGGGAGGTTTTTCCACTTCACCAAGTACTCGCTATGTCTTTGCACGCCTCCTCGAAACCGTTCGGTCAATGATGTAGTCCACATCTTTGTCGAACGCGTGACAACGGCAGCGCGCACTCGATTCTCCGCGACTTGGTTCTCCCATGTCTTCAGATATGGCTTGAGAAGGCTCACATGGAAGGGATGGATCTTGAAGTCTTGGAGTTGATACGAGACGTTGCCTACACGTCAACAACTCGGAAGGTCCTCGTAGCGCCTCACTAACCCTCAAACTTTCCGCAAAGTCTTGAATTGTTGGGGTAGGAGCTCATGACTTGATCTCCTTCCTCAACATGCCGTCTCCTTGTATAAGCCCATTTCTTCATTTTCCTTGCGGCTTTGTCGAGATAGGCTCGCGTGATGTCCGCTTCCTCATGCCATTCGCGGGCGAGCTTGTGTGCCGCGGGGCTTTTCCCTCCGTAAGTCGAGGCTATGGCATTGGGGGTCATGGGCTGGAATCCCATGATGATCTCGAACGGACTCTTGCTCGTAGCCTCGCCGCAAGTTATAAGAAAATTGGGCGATGTCGAGTAGCTTCGCCCAATCCCGTGAGCGCTCACATAATGCCTCAGGTACATCTCGAGGAGGCCATTAATGCGCTCGGTCTGCCCATCCGTTTGTGGGTGGAAGCTTGTCGAGAACTTGAGATCGGTCCCCAACATTTTGAAGAGTTCCGTCCAAAAGCGTCCAGTGAATCGAGGGTCTCGGTCGCTCACAATGCTCTTCGGAACTCCCCAAAGCTTCACAATGTGCTTGACGAATAGGCGGGCCTCGCCTCAAGAATGTGGCATACTACAATGACCATGATGCTTCCGCAACCTTCGGACTTGGGCAATGTGATGAAATCCATGGAGACACTTTCCCATGTCGCTAGTGGTAACGGCTCCAATAATCCCGCTGGAAGATGATGATCCACTTTGTCTTGTTGGCACACAAGACAAGTTCGCACAAATGCCTCGATGTCATCCCTCAAGTGCGGCAAAAAATACGAGGCTTGGACTAGTGCGGTGGTGCGCCAATTCTGGGTGACCCCCACTAGTCGTGGCACTCCTTGATTACTTCCTTCCGTAAATTTCCCCACCTTGGCACAAAGATCTCCCTTGGTGAGGATGCCTTCCTCTGCCAAAACCGCCTTGTCTTTCCCTCGAGCACCTTCTCCAAAGAAATCCTTTGCTAGCGGATCTTGTTGAGGCCTTCCTCGATGCGTGAGACAAGGTCGGACTTCTTGACTCATGCTAAGTGTTGCCTTGCGGCTTAGAGCGTCCGCAACGACATTGGCTTTCCCCGGTTTGTACTCCAGTCGATAGTCGAATTCCGCAAGGAAATCTTGCCACCGTGCTTGCTTCGGACTCAACTTCTTCTGAGTTTGAAAGTAGCTTGTCGCCACGTTATCCGTCATAATCGTGAAGTGCGAGCCAAGCAAGTAATGTCGCCACACCCGCAAGCAATGTATGATTGCGGTCATCTCCTTCTCTTGCACCGTGTAGCGGCGTTCCGTGTCATTTAGCTTTCGACTCTCGAACGCTATTGGGTGGCCTTCTTGCATAAGGACTCCACCTATGGCGAAATCCGAGGCATCCGTTTGAACTTCAAAGGGCTTGGTGTGGTCCGGAAGAGCGAGGACTGGTTCCTCCGAAATTGCCTTCTTCAACTCCTCGAAGGCGCGTTGGCACTCTTCAGACCAATGCCATGTTCTGTTTTTCTTGAGCATATCCGTCAAGGGTGCCGCCTTAGCTGAATAGCCCTTGATGAAGCGGCGGTAGTAATTCACCAGTCCAAGGAATGAGCGAAGTTCGGGTACTTTCGAGGGAGGCTCCCAATCGAGGATGGCCTTTACTTTGTCATTCTCCATCATGATCTTCCCGCCCGCAATCTTGTGGCCAAGGAACTCCACCTCTTGTTGGGCAAACGAGCACTTCTCTAGTTTGAGGAAGAGCTCGTTGTCTCGAAGTACTTGGAGGACTTGTCGCAAATGTCGGGCATGATCCTCGAACGTGGTGCTATGCACCACTATGTCATCCAAGTACACGACCACGAAGCGGTCGAGGAATGGTTGGAGCACCTTGTTCATGAGCGTGCAAAATGTGGCGGGTGCATTAGTAAGACCAAAAGGCATCACAAGGAATTCGAAAGACCCGTACCTTGTAGTGCACGCTGTCTTCGGTTCATCTCCCTTGGCGATGCGCACTTGATAATACCCGGAGCGCAAGTCAAGTTTGGTGAAGTACCGCGCTTTGCCAAGCTGGTCGAACAAGCCTGCAATCAAGGGAATCGGATACTTGTTCTTGATAGTGATCTTGTTGAGCGCTCTATAGTCGATGCACATCAGCAGCGATCCATCCTTTTTCTTTTGGAAGAGCACGGGTGCACCGAATGGGGCATTTGAGGGGCGAATGTAGCTGCGTCAGAAGTCTTTGAGTTGTCTCCGCAACTCCTCTAATGGCGCCATGCGGTAGGCGCCAAGGCCGCGCGCTTGTTCTAGCTCGATCGCATGATCTACCTCTCGCAGAGGTGGGAGCTTCTTCGGAAGTTCTGGAGGCATCACGTCCTTGTACTCATTGAGGACGGCTTGAATTTTCGGAGGGACTTGGCTTGGCGAAGTTCCGCTATTTCCTTCCTCATTTAGTTCCCGAATGGAGACTAAGAAGCTTGGGTCCTTCTTGAAAGCCTTCTTGAATTGCATGGCGGAGAGTGTCTTCTCCTCGGACTTGCCTCATTCCGTGGGAACCATGCATGCCTTACTCCCGTCGAGGATACTTAGGGAGTTTGTAGCGGGCAGCGGGAAGGCATGGACTTGGTCGAAGAATTCCATGCCGAGGACCATCTTGAAGTCATCCATGGGCACAATGGAGAAGTCAAGCTTTCCGCTCCACGTACCGAGTGTGATGTGCACGCCTTGTGCAATTCCCGCAATTGGCTTGGCGGGTGAGTTCACAGCCTTCATTGTGCCTCCTTCCTTGGTGGCCTTGAGGCCTAAGCGCTTGGCCTCGTCTATGGACACGAAATTGTGTGTTGCTCCCGTGTCTAGCAGCGCACGAACGGACAGACCGTTTACCTTTGCGCTTACATACATGAGCCCTTTCTTGACGAGTGCAGACTGTTGGCGATTGAGTGCGCCGAGGCGTTGGAGAGAACCCATGCTGAGTTGGGGTTCCTCCGTGGACATTGCGGGGTTGCTCTTGAGTTGGGCAGCAAGAGCATTAAGCGACCTCTTCTCCGGACAGTCGCGTACCCAATGAAGACCATTGCATATGAATCATGGGCTTCGCGGCTTTGGCGCCTCCTTCTTGCCCTCCGATTTTCCTTGCCAACTCTTGTTGCTAGGTGGCTTTTTCTGCCCCCAATCTTTGCGGTTGTTGCCCTTGTCCTTGCGACTCTCTCCCCCACCTTTGCCTTGGTTGGCCTTTTTGTCCTTGGATTGGGTAGAGTATTCGGTGGCGACTCCGGCAATGGCGTCGTCAAGTGTTTGAACACCACGCCTATCAAGCTCGGTCTTGGCCCGATCCTTGAGGCCATCTTGGAAGTAGAAGAGTGAATCCTTGTCGGACATGTCGCTTATCTCCAACGAGGGGTAGTGAACTCGTTGATGTAGTCCCGAATGCTACCCGATTGCTTGAGGCGACGTAAGCGCACTCGCGCTTCCTTCTCCGCATTGCTTGGGGCGAACTGCTTTCGGAGTTCTTGCTTGAAGTCGGCCCAAGTGTCGATGGCGCAAATGCCCTTGCCCATCTCGCCATGCTTGCGACGCCACCATAGTTGTGCAGCGCCTCTAAGATAGGTGGGTGCAATGCCCACTTTCGATGCCTCATCTCGAACACCCATGGCATCAAAGTATTGATCCAGCCCAAAGAGGAAATTGTCCACGATGGTGGCATTGCGTGTGCCATCGTAGGTGTCGGGCTTTGGCACGTCAATGCGGCGCGCATCACTCGAGTTTGCGGAAGCTGGACTTGTGGAGAGTGTGCGCTTGTGCCATGCCCAATCCGAGCGGACTTCATCCACTTCCGCACGGACAGCACGTAGTTCGTCCTGAACAAAACTACGAAGTTTGAGCAACTCATCATGGAAAGAATGAAACTCACCTCGGAGAATGTTCGCTTGCTCATGGATGAGAGCTTTTGTGGCCACCGTGAACTCGGCGTATTCTCCCTCGATACCATCCACTCTTTCCTCCAATCCCACAAGGCTATCTTGAGCGGCGGACAATGCTATTTCGAGAGTGCCTACACGAGGCTCCAACGCATCCACAGATAGGGCCTTGGACTTGCCGCGAGTCTTGCCTTGGGCGCGTTCTCCCTCTCGGCCACGGCTTGGTTCCGGTGGAACATCCATACCAACAACACCCTCTTGTGCTACGTTCGAAGGGTTGGCCATTGCTTCGTGAGCTAATTTGCGTGCGTGCAAACCTTAGCTCTGATACCACTTGTCACGGGATGAGTGTTTTGCGCAGCTAACCCGTGCGGCACTTAGACAACTTTGCCGAATGTTGCTAAGTAAGCCTAGAGATTCTCGAACAAGAGAAGAGAGCAATTGAGCCAAAGAAACTTGTATTACACAAAGAGAGATTACAATGCTTGTTGGATACAAATGCCTAATGCCATCCCATATTTATAGGGGAGGCTTTGCCTAACTTTGCCTAACTTTACCTAACTTTGCCAAACTTGGTCAAACTCTAGAGTATTTTACAATTTCCTAGCTATTTGCATGTGCTGGAATTGTATAAAGTATTCTAGAATATTTACATGTTCGCGTGTCTTCTTAGAAGCTGCATTGGCTCTCTACAAAATTGTGGCCCGCAATGTAAAGCTTGGGGCCGCCTTTTTTTTTGTAAATCCTAAATGCATCCTGAATTTCTCTAAGTACATCTGGCAGTGATACTGCTTTAACGTCGAGTTGGATTATTGGGCGCACACCTTTGTAAATCTCTTGCGACCATACTTCTTATAACACCTTTTTAATGATAAATTTAATCTTAATTAAAATAATCTCCGCATAAATTTTTTTCTTATTTAATTTTTTTAAATTTATTTTTTGAAACGTTTTTGCATTTTTTTATTTATTAAAAATTATTCTTCTTATTGTATTTAAAAAATAAATAAATAATTTAAGTAAGGGTTTAAAACATAGAAAAGGAGATTTTTTTTTTAAATTTTTCAAAAGAGAGTAACAAATAATAATGATAATGTGTGTCATCATCTCCATAAATCTCCATTTGAAAAGATCACTAGTTTTAGAATATTTGCATATTGAATTTCCATCCTTTGATTGCATCAGATTCTTCATCTTAGGTTGAATAAGGAAGATGATATTTAGCCATAAAAAACCTCATCACTATAGAAACAACAGAACTATAACATAGATAATGTTATCATTTTGTATACTACAGTAGCATAAATAATTCTTTATTTTTTGTTTTGATAGTATCTTGATGGTGTTCAAATAAAAGTACTTTTTAAATAATAAAGGCACTACTCATGACTTCTTCATAATAGAAAATAAAATAAGACAAAAAATAACCGTCCTCCTTCCATCATCCTCCGTACCTTTAAAATGAATTTGGAAGAAAAATATCAACTTCACATTTACAAGATTAACAAGGTGAAGAAATTTGAGTTGTTACTGACCCACAAGAGTCGTAGCACCCACGTTTTACGCCAATGAACTTTCTTTGACTGTGACACAAACCAATATTATAGTCACACTTTGTTGTTGTTTTTTGTTATTCAGCATTGCCCCTTTTTGCCATCTACTCCCCTGAATTTTCTCAAAAGGATCAAGAAGCCCTCTCCTTCAATCTTCTGTCCTCAACCACACTAATTAGCCAATTGTTCAGTTGTTGTCTCTGCTCTGTTTGTATTTGCTTCCCTTCACAATTTCAAAAATTCAGAAAAAAAAAGAAAGGAAAAGATTGAAGATGGCGGATATCATTCTTTCTGTTGTTGTAGAAGTTGCAAAGTGCTTGGCTCCTCCTATATATTGCCAAATGAGCTATTTGCGTAAGAGCAAGTACACTAGCAATTTGCAGAATCTCAAGACTGAAGTTGGGATTCCGGAGGCTGAGAGGGTAAGTAAACAGCGTGAGGTTGATAAGGCTAAAAGAAGAGGGGAAGAGATTGAAGAGTACGTTGAGAAGTGGCTCACAAGCGTGAATGGGATCATTGATGAGGCGGGGAAATTTACAGGCGTTGATGCTAGAGCAAACAAGCGCTGCTTCAAGGGGTTGTGTCCTAATTTGAAGACCCGCCGTCGACTTAGTAAGGAAGCAGAGAGGCAGAAGGAGGCTATTGTCAAAGTCCGTGAAGTTGGAAGGTTTGATAGAATTTCCTACAACATCATTCCGGATGATACATTGCTTCTGTCGATCAAAGACTACGAGGCCTTTGAATCAAGAATGTCTACTTTGAATGATATACTTGATGCATTAAAAAATCCTGACGTCAACATGCTTGGAATTTATGGAATGGGCGGTATTGTGAAGACAACGCTAGCGAAGGAAGTGGCTAGGAAAGCCGAGACTGAGAAGCTCTTTGATCAGGTGATTTTTGTCGAGGTGTCCAAAATTCAAGACATAAGAAAGATTCAAGGAGTAATTGCAGATAAATTAGGCCTAACACTTCATGAGGAGAGCGATTCGGGAAGAGCAAGAAGTCTGCGTAACCGACTGAAGAAAGAGAAGACGATCCTTGTAATCTTAGATAATATTTGGGGAAATCTTGATTTCCAGGCTGTAGGAATTCCTCACGGAGATGATCGTAAGGGATGTAAAGTACTGTTGACAGCTAGAAGTCTGGATGTATTGTCAAGGAAGATGGATTCCCAACAGAATTTCTCGGTTGGCGTTTTAAAAGAAGATGAAGCTTGGAGTCTTTTCAAGAAGATGGCAGGTGATTATATTGAAGGTAGTGAATTCAAATGGGTAGCAAAAGATGTGGCAAGGGAATGTGCAGGTCTGCCAGTTTCCATTGTGACGGTTGCAAGGGCCTTAGGAACAAGAGATTATTTGAATGGAAGGACGCATTGGAACAGCTGGGGAGGCCTTCTTCAACTAACTTTAAAGATATACAACCAACGGCATATAAAGCTATAGAGTTGAGTTACGTTAAATTGGAAGGGGATGAGATCAAGAACATCTTTTTGCTAATAGGGTATACAGCCATAGCATCCATTGATGACTTGTTAATGTATGGTATGGGATTGGGTTTATTTCAAGGTATCAAAAGGATGGAAGCAGCACGAGCTCGAGTGCAGACATTGGTGCACAAACTCAAGGCTTCTTGTATGTTACTTGATGATATGACAAGCAGCAACGAAGACTACTTTTCCATGCATGACGTTGTTCGCGATGTTGCCATATCAATTGCATCTAGAGAACTAAATGTGTTTACGGCAATAGATGAGGTGGTTGATAGGGAATGGTCAGAAGCAAGTGCAATAAAACTTTACACTTCAATCGTCTTACCTGATGTCAAAACTAATGTGCTTCCTGAAGTACTGGAATGTCCTCAATTGAAACTTTTTCATATACGTGTTGATAGGGAATCTTCAACGTTAGCAATTTCAGACAATTTTTTCTCGAGAATGACACAGGTCAGAGTTATAGACATGACTTGCATGAATCTATTGTCACTGCCTTCATCACTTGGTCTCCTAACAAACCTTCAAACGTTGTGTTTGTATTACTGCAAATTACAAGATACAAGTGTCGTAGGGGACTTGAAGAATCTAGAAATCCTTTGCTTAAGAGGTTGTGATATTACGCAGTTGGCTGTACAAGTAGGTCAACTGACGCAGTTAAAGTTGCTTGATTTGAGAATTTGTTTCTTCCTAAAAGTTATTCCGCCAAATGTTCTATCAAAGTTATCACGTTTAGAAGAACTGTATATAGGTGGCGACAGCTTTAACAAATGGGAAGTGGAGGTGGTTGATGGGGTCAAGAATGCAAGCCTTGATGAGTTGAAGCATTTGCCTGACTTGACCTCTTTAGAATTACAAATCAAAGATGTCGACACCCTACCGAGAGGCTTGTCCTTCAAGAAGCTGGAGAGGTTCAGAATACATATTGGAGGCTGGCTTTGGCAGGCTATACAAAAGAGTTGTGGGGAATTCAGACTCAAGCTCAACACCAAGATTTGCCTGAAAGATGGGCTGATCGTGCAACTGCAGGGAATTGAAGACCGTGAACTATCTGGATTGCTAGAGCAGGATGTCAATTATTTAGTTAATGAATTAGCCAAAGCGGGTTCTTCACAACTCGAGCATCTTTTCTAGAGGACGTAGTAAATCTATCATTATTCTGCTGACGTTAATTAGAAAAAAAATTACGAGAATATCCGTTTTTATCTAATTTATATCAGTTACTAAGTTTAATTTTTCATATTTAAATTAACTATTAATTTTTATATTTATTAATTAAGGAATATAAAATAGTAAATTTAGATCTAGTATTGATTTGAGTTGCATTAATAATTTATTGATCTTGTGCCATTATGCATCCAAGTTTATATTCACAATTAGCTCATGCTCTAAACTCAAAATGCTTTCAATGTCACAACAGAGACATAAGGAGTCGACAAATAATATGCGGTTAAATGGAATCATTGTGGAGGACAATAACAATATTTCTAAGGCACTTTTTCTTGAGAAGGTTAGTTATTAATAACTAATAATATGCGGTTTGTTAATTCTTTACTTTTTTTTTGTTCTGCATTATTCTAGTTTGTTAGTAGTAAATATGTACAAGAGTAGTTGATAATTGTTTGGGAGAAATACTTCGACGAGACCAGGAATAGTGAGCAGATATATGATGGCAGAGTTCTGCGAACCGGAGTGTTCCGTAAAAGCCTGGTGCGCGGGGAACAGGAGCAGAAATATCCTGCTCGTCCACGAGCACGTCATCCTCGAGGCCAATTTTCTGTAAGAGGTATAAGGCCATTCCGGCTAGAGGTCGAGAGGCGAGGAGACCCGGTCGACGGCAGTTGGCAAGACATGTTCTCCAGCCCGAGTATCTAGCCACGACAGCCACACTTTCCCCAGAACGGTGGCGTAACACGCAAGATCCCACGTTTGCCCATAACGCAGCAGTTGGAGTCCCATACCGTCCCCCAAAAAGCGGAAACAAGATCTCGCAGAACCACGACAGCCACGCCTTCCCCTGAACGGTGGCGTAACACGCAAGATCCCACGTTTGCCCATAGAGTCCCATACCGTCTCGAAAAAGCGGAGGACCGTGACTCGAGGAAGCCTATAAAAAGGTAGCCAACGAAGGTAAAAGGGTTAGCAATTTTGATTCCAAAAGGGGAGAAAACAACCTAATAGCCACATGATTTCTGGCAAGCGTTCCCCGAACCTTCATATCTGACTTGAGCGTCGGAGGGTTTGCGCCGGGAAAACAACCGGCGTACTCTGACTTGTCTGTGTGTGCAGGGATCTCTGAAGAAGAAGCCTTACGAGGAAACCTCCTGGTCGTGACAAAGTTGGTCGAGCAAAGATCCTGGTAGTAGAACGAGGAGAACCGGAATCTCGCATCAACAACATGATTTCTGGGATCTCTGAAGAAGAAGCCTTACGAGGAAACCTCCTGGTCGTGACAAAGTTGGTCGAGCAAAGATCCTGGTAGTAGAACGAGGAGAACCGGAATCTCGCATCAACATTTTGGCGCCGTCTGTGGGGACTGAGCAAAAAGCTTCTGTTGAAAGCAAGAAGAGGAGTGAAACAAGTGAAAAGAGATGGAGACAGGAGGGAGTAGTGCACAAGGGGGTGATAGGAGGCTTAACGATTCCGTGACGCTGAGGGAGATAGTCAGTGAAGCAAGGGAAAAAGTCATGTTCGACCGGATGGAACGGATGGAAAAGCAGATGGAGACTTTGACAACCATCCTGCATGAGCTGCGGAGCGAGCGAAGGGTAACCCAAGAGGAAAGGGTGAGAGGCGGTGGAGTGGCACCAGGTCCCGATAGTGCGGGGAGAAGTCAAACCACCGGGAGATTTGGTGGTGAGAGAGGTAACGTCTGCGGGAGAATTTCATGGAGAAAGAGGCGGTCCGGCAAGGCGAGGGACGACGGGGTGGTGAACGCAGAGGAAACAGAGTTGAGGCAACACTTGCATGATGTAGAGCAAGAGCGGGATCAAGTTGCAGCACGTGACCCTGGTCGTGCAATACAGCTGGAGGAGGAAGTGCGCAGACTAGCACAGATAATTGACGACATGCAAGGAAGGAACAGAGCCCCTGGTTGGAGGATAATGCTGGACGGGGAATCACCGCTCGCAGCAGAGATCATGAGGGCAGTTATTCCGAGAGATTTCCGCCTCCCAGACCTCAGATACTCGGGAAGAACTGATCCGCTGGTGCACGTAGAGCGCTTCAACGACATAACTGGGGTACAAGGATTATCTCAATCCCAAAGGTGCAGGGTGTTCCCACTATCCCTTGAGGGACGTGCACGAGAATGGTACAGGAAACTTCCTCGGGGCAGCATTAAAACCTTCGAGCAGATGTGCCAGGAATTCGCGGAGCAGTTTAGTGGGGCAATGGCACCGGAAGATGACATGATGGAGCTGAAAAGCATGAAACAGGGGGAGCAAGAAACCCTTCAGGAATTCATCAAGAGGTATCACCGTGCTGTTCTAGATTTGGGAGCCTTCAACCATCCCCAGGCATTAATGGGACTGAAAGAAGGGGTGAAGATAGGAAGAACAACCCGAGCCTGATTATTGGACGTATGCGGCAAAGCAAGAGATATTGAGATTGAAGATGAGAGGGCAGCGCGGATTAAGACAGACCAGTTAGAAGGGTTGGGGAGGAAAGAGAGGAAAGCATTACCAGGGAATGGGCCGACTAGGAGGAGGGACCACCAGACCTCGGGTAGTGGAGTAGGAGGTCGCTACCAACCTCGCCGAGGCCACCATGCGCGACAGGCGCAACCTCCTCGTTCCCCAGCTAGGGAGCCTTGGAGAAGGCATGATTCGGCATATGGTGGTCTTCATCAACATTCCCATGGTAGCAGAGGGAGCAGACCAGAAGTACTGCCACCGCCCCCAACTCACAACGGAGCAAACAGAGAAAGAGCAGTGCACCTGATCGACCAGGACCAGGACTATGGGCGGTATACTTCCTTGAAGATGTCCCTGGATGAGGTGTACGAGGCCATAAAGGATCGGGGGTTGCTATACCTCCCTGCCCCAATAACGAAGCTACCCAACAGGAGAGATAGGGGACGCTACTGTAAGTTCCATGGCACTCATGGCCACACAACAGTAGATTGCAGAGATCTTAAGACCCAGGTTGAAGATTTGGTGAGAAATCGGTATCTGGACGAATTTGTGGATGGGGCATTCCCAGTGGTAACCTCAACAAGTGAAGGGGAGCAGAACTTGGCGCGGCATGAGGTGATTCCAACGAGATCGAGAAAAATTATGCTAGTACGCCATGACCATAAAGAGGTACTCTTCACACCCCGAGCAAAGGTCGAGCAAGTGCCAATCATGTGGACGGATGAGGATGAGGAAGGGATTCTATACCCCGAGGATGCTTTAGTCATCAAGGCAAAGCAGAAGTTTGGGATCGGTGTCTGAGGAGCTCGATTGATGTGTTGTTTAAGTCCACCTGGAAGAGATGGGAATAGCCGGAAGTTGGAATACACCAATACCTCCTTGAAGGGGTTCGGAGGAGGGAAGCTGGTCCCTCTGGGCGTGGTCGAGCTGCCTATCACAATTGGGAGCTCCCCGACGGAAAGAACAATGATACTGGACTTTGTCGTAGTGGATGAGGAAAGTCCTTACCAGATGATCCTGGGTCGGCCATTTTTAAGGATGAGCAAAGCGGTGTTGTCCAACCATTATCTGGCTCTGAAGTACCGGGTGAATGGGGTAGTAGGAGTGGTACGAGGAGACCAGAGGATCGCAAGAAGCTGCTACTCCTCGGCGGCAAGGGAAGCAATGCAGATAACATCCCTCGATACCCGAGTGGAAAACAAGAAGGGCAGACAAGAACCTGTAGAGGATCTGGAAACAGTAAGCCTGGGACCAGAGAATCCGGGAAAGACGGTCAGAATCGGGTCGAGACTTAAGGGAGAGCAAAAGCAGGAGTTGGTGAAATGCTTACAGGCTCATGCTGATGTGTTTGCTTGGACACATGAAGACATGCCAGGGATTGACCCTGAGGTAGCATGTCATAAGCTGGCAATAAAGAAGGGTGCTCGGGCAGTAAGGCAGAAGAGGAGGTGCTTCAACCAGGAGAGGTATGAGGTTATAAATGGCGAGGTGGAGAAGCTCTTGAGAGCAGGGTTCATTCGGGAAGTCAGTTACCCTGAGTGGATATCGAACGTGGTGTTGGTAAAGAAGGCAAGTGGAGGATGTGTGTGGATTTCACAGACCTCAATAAGGCGTGCCCAAAAGACAGCTTCCCTTTACCAAAGATCGATCAGCTAGTAGATTCAACGGCTGGACATGGTCTGCTCAGCTTCATGGACGCGTTCTCGGGATACAACTAGATCCCCATGTACGAGCGGGATGAGGAGAGCACGGCTTTTATCACTAACCAAGGTTTGTTACGGTAATGCCATTCGGTCTCAAAATGGGCCACCTATCAAAGGTGAACAAAGCCTTTAAGCCATTGATTGGGAAAACCATGGAGGTGTACGTGGATGACATGATCACCAAGTCCAAAATCCAAGGAACATGTCGGACACCTCGAGGAGACATTCGAGCTTTGAGGAAGCATAAGATGAAGCTCAACCGGAGAAGTGTGCTTTGGGGTCGAGTCGGGAAATTCCTTGGATTCATGGTGAGCCATAGGGGATCAAGCAAATCAGAAAATCCAGGCAAATGACGCGTCTCCTCGTAACTGAAGGAGATGCAGAGCCTCACGGGAGGTTGGCGGCGTTGAGCGATTCATATCTAAGGCCACGAGATAAGTGTCGGCCATTCTTTCAAGTGATAAGGAGGAAAGAAAATGGACCCCGAATGCGAGGAAGCCTTAACTTGAAGCAATACTTACAAACTCCGTTGTCCACACCGGGATGGGACAAGTTGTACTTATCGGATCGGGCCGCCAGTTCTGTTCTGGTGAGAGAGCAAGAAGGAGTTCAGTATCCGATATACTACACCAGCAAGGCCCTGCTCGACGCCGAGACCAGATACCCACCGTTGGAGAAATGTGCACTCGCCCTTGTGGTTGCTGCTCGGAAGTTGAGGCCATATTTTCAAGCGTTCGGTCTCGGTAATAACAAACCAAAGAATTACGTCCAAACTCGCACAAGCCGATGCCTCGGTCGGCTCGTCAGAAGTGGCGAGTTCGACATAGACTATAAACCCGCGATAAAAGCCTGCAATGGCCGATTTCGTAGAGCAAGTATGCTTAGATCAACAAGATGCGATTAGAGGCAATGGCTCGTATGGCGAGATGTCATGGATGGGTCATCGGAGCGGGGTTCGGGAGCGAGGATTATCTTGGAAGGCCCAGAGGAGGAGATCTCTTATGTAAAGTTGGAATTTGCACCCAAATAACCAGTATGAAGCCTTGATACAGTGGAATTGGCTAAGGCCGTGAAAGCATGAGTTAAGATCGAATCGATTCACTGGTTGCGAATCATGTCGAAAGATTCCAACCAAGAGAGGAGAAGATGGAGCAAGATCAAAGATAGTCGAGGCAAATGATGGGAAGTTCAAGCATGGAGGTGATACAAATCCCGGGAGCGAGAATAGTCGGCACATTTTGGCTAGGATGGCGCAGAAAAAAATGCCAAAGTCTCCCCTGAGGTGAAGTCCAGCCCAAGTATCAATCAGAATTTGGGGGTGTTGCGGATAGAACAAAAATGCTCGTGGAGGGACCCGATAATTTCATACCTTAGAGACGGGGTATTACCGCTGAGATAAGGCTGAGCTCGCAAGATTAGAGCCCAGGCCTCGAGGTACACGATGATTGATGGGGTACTGTATCGGCGAGGATATACACTACCGTTCCTTCGGTGTCTGGATGAGGACGACGCGGATTACGTACTGAGAGAAGTACATGAAGGAATTTGCGGAAATCATTCTGGCGGGAGGTCCCTGGCCCACAAGGTTTTAAGGCAGGGATATTTCTGGCCGACAATGCACCAGGATGCGCAAGAGAAGACCAGGAGTTGTGTAAGCTGCCAGAGTTTTGCAAATTTCTCTAACCAACCACCAGAGAAGCTCACCTCCATGACCTCCCCTTGGCCATTTGCTCAATGGGGAATTGATCTGATCGGCCCATTGCCAAAGGCACGAGGAGCAGCAACACATGCGATAGTTGCTATAGATTACTTCACGAAGTGGATAGAGGTAGAAGCCCTTAGCAGGATCACGGAGAAGAAAACAACAGACTTCGTGTGGAGAAACCTGGTCTGTCGATACGGGATCCCTTATGCCTTGGTAACGGATAATGGCAGGCAGTTCGATAATCACAGCTTCAGGGATTTCTGCCAGAACCTCGGGATAGAGCTGAAGTATTGCTCGCCTGCTCACCCTCAATCGAATGGGCAAGTAGAAGCAGCCAACAAGACCATCAAGAGGCTTTTGAAAACCAGGCTCGGAGCAAAAAAGGGTGCGTGGGTTGACGAGCTGTCAGGTGTGCTATGGGCATACAGAACAACCCACAAAACCGCAACTGGGGAGACACCGTTCGCTTTGGCCTTCGGACATGAAGCGGTCGTGCCGGCTGAGATAGGAACGACCACACACCGGACAGGTCATTTCAATGAGCAGGAGAACGACGAGCAGATATGTTTGAATCTTGATCTAAAAGGAGGGCAAGCGATCGATCATTTACCAACAGAGGGTTGCTCGGTATTATAACCAGAAGGTGAACATACGGCAATTCAGGGTCGGAGACTGGGTACTGAGAAGAGTGAATCAGAGCACCAAAGATTCGACTCAAGGAGTGCTGGGACCGAATTGGGAAGGGCCATATAGAGTCAAGCAGATAGCGGGACCCGGAGCTTACAAGTGGTTGTGGACGCCACGAGTGAAGCGCCCGTGGAACGCAGCACATCTCAGGAAATATTTCCCGTAAGGGTTGTTCATATTTTCAAGTTCTTTCTGTTCGAATTTGCAGTTATTTATTTTATGTCCAAAGCAAGTTCATGTAAAATCAAAACCGCAATTAATGGAGCAGTCATTCACTTGAAATCGATAAATCGTCTAAGGCATGCAAAGGCTCGCCAAGTCTCAAAGCGTTTATGGCGAGACAAGCATGCCAGGATCTCACGGCTTTGAAGAAATCTAAGGCATGCAAAGGCTCGCCAAGTCTCAAAGCCTCATGGCGAGACAGAAGCATGCTGTGGATCTCGGCCACGAGAAGGCGAATCCCAAGCTTTGAAGAAATCGTCTAAGGCATGCAAAGGCTCGCCAAGTCTCAAAGCCTGATGGCGAGACAGAAGCATGCCAGATCTCTCGGCCACGGTAGAATCCCAAGCTTTGAAGAAATCGTCTAAGGCATGCAAAGGCTCGCCAAGTCTCAAAGCCTGTTTATGGCGAGACGAAGCATGCCGAGGATCTGCTGCCACGAGAAAAGAAAGCAAAGGCTAAGTCTTTTCTAAGGCATGCAAAGAAGTCTCAAAGTGCCGGATCTGCTCGGCCACGATCCCAAGCTTTGAAGAAATCCTAAGGCATGCAAAGGCTCGCCAAGTCTCAAAGCCTGCTTTGGCGAGACAGAGCTGCGAATCCCAAGCATTGAAGAATCTTCTAAGGCATTTGGCAAAACCATATACCAAGCCAGAGCCAGCTTGACCAGATAAAGACGAGCATACTCTCAAGCGGAAAAATAAGTCGTAATTACAACACAAGAAAGTAATCAAAAAACATTTTTATTAATTTGTTAATAATTAACAGAGGGGAAAACCTTCATGAACATTGTTCATTACAATACAAGAAATATATCAAGAAGATGGTGGGCCAAGAAGCTCGGACTCCTCGGGAGCAGGAGGGTATCACCGCCAGGGGTGCTCGCCGCCAACATCAGGCGCACGAGGAGGAGTTTTCCTCCTCAATCACGATCGGCTCCACCCCATCTTCCTTGGCCGCCTCCTCGTCCATATGTTGAGCAACACCGCAAGGTCGTCCCATCTTCGTTGCTTCCGAGGACGGCCATGATGCAACGATAGAGTGCCAAGTCCACAGTCATCTTGGTTGTCGGCCTCTCTCTCCAAGTTCTCGACCTGAGCTCGGTGGGAGTCGCGGAGAGATTCGAGCTGAGCCTCGTACATAGCTTTCTGCCTTTGCAGATCCTCCTTGACCTTAGCCAGCTCCTCCTCGAGAGTAATGGCCTTTGCTTGAGCAAGAGATTCCTGCTCCATCAATTTCAGGTTCTCGAGATTCAAGTCTCCCGCTTTCTTCTCGGCAGCGTCGGCTCTGGTCGTCGCCGATTGAATGTCCTCCTTCATCTTCCTGTCGTAACGGCCAACCTTGGCCTTATAGTAGGTGGTCATGCAGCTGAGATGGAAAGCGCTATGCTGCATGGCTCCCACCAGCTCGCCCAGGGTACAACCGTCAAAGTCCTCCAGGTCCTTCTTGCTCACGAGTTTAGACAACTCATTGAGATAGGGGACCAAGTGTTCTGCTCGGCTGTCTGGTAAGCGAGACCGAGGTGCGACGGGTGGAGAAGAGGAAGCAGGATCAGTGGCCGCTCCGCTAGATTCCCCGACTTTTACAGGAGCAGGAGGTAAAATCTTCAAGGGTGGGACCTGCTGCACGATGTTGGCCCGCTTTGCAGTAGGGGCATCCTTACTCTGGTCCCTCTTCGTCGTTGGAGGTCGAGAACGTTTTCGGGTCAGAGCTCCAATCACTGCGTCCTCCATCCTATGGCCAGGGGGCACCAAACGAGACTCGAGCAGGTTGTAGGTGGTTAACAGCTCTCGACTCGGGCAGGAATTAACCAATACGGCCTCGACCCGTTTGAGCTGATCAGGCTTGAGCGGGAAATGAACACCCCAAGAAACTACAGCACAAGCAGACACTTGGTTAGAGACAAACCAATACAGCAAGAACAATTATGAATACAAGACATCTAAAGCGAGCAAGCAACACCGTAAACGGGGTGGGACGCGATAATCCTGCCCATCGACCTGAGCAAATTGACCCCAGGGACCCCCAGCAAAGAAGAACTTCTTCTTCCAATTCCCACCACCACCAGTAGGGAGGTCGGTAATGGGTTTCCTGGTCTTAGTACTTGATTGGAAATAATACCAACCAAAGATCTTTGGGTGCTTGCACAACCGTGGGCTCGCTTTGGCAACATCTGTCCCACAATATGAACAGACCGGAGAGCACTCTCCATCCATTGGGGTTCAGCTGACCAGGAGCTAGATTGAGCCCGTGGAGTATGCGAGCAAAATAGGGCTGCAAGGGGCACCTTAGCCCGTACTTAAAGCTCTCGAGGAACAAGGTGACATATCCCTTAGGAGGCCTGCTAGGACTATCTCTCTTTCCTGGGATCCTAAGGAGTACCTCACCAGGAATGTGATACCTGAGCCGGAGGTCATCCAGCTCGTTGAATGTGGTCGTGCAGGTCATGTAATCAATAGCATAATCCCGCGACAAGGCTCTACCTCCTACCGTTCTACGCCCTTCTGGTCGCGGTGTTTCCGGTGAAGATCCTTCACCAAAATCACCTCCTTGATCCTCACTTAAGGTGTCTTCCGAACCAGAAGGTCCCTCTGCAGCACTACTTCCGCTCGTGGAGGTCGTCTGGGGGGACATCCTCCTAGCGCTAGTCCCGACACTAGACCTAGTGGGTTCTAAGGGGACCCAGGGTCAAAAGCGAATCAGGCAAGAAACCTAGTTCGTCGTCGCCAACCTCAACGACTTTCTCCTTGCCCTTCGACATATCCTAAGTTCTAACCAAAACACCACCGCCAACTACAACCTCAAGCAAAGCAGAGAGAAAAGAAATTATCTACGACTAACTAAGACCGAGAAAATAGAAGAAATACCTGAGGCAGGGACTCGGTTAGAGAGAGCGAGGATGAAAGCTTCAATGCCGAGGTTCATTCGGAGAGACAAGAATGGAGAAAATGACGAGTTCGCGTCTGGACTTTGGGTTTTCTTGAGAGCAAACTTTTGGATTCCCATTTAATTACACATATTCCGAGAATCTTGCTAACTTATATTTGAAATTCAAATGGAGGATTTACGCCACGTCACCTCGTCCGCAATTAAATGCGACATGACTCTTGGCAGCCTTTTCCAATCCCACGCGAGCGGTACTATCAAGTTTCTAATGTCCACTACATTGCCCAACACCAGAAACTGGGGGACCGGTGTTTGGGAGAAATACTTGAGACCAGAATAGTGAGCAGATATATGATGGCGAGTTCTGCGAACCGAGTGTTCCGTAAAAGCAGAGTGCGAAATATCCTGCTCGTCCACGAGCACGTCATCCTCGAGGCCAATTTCCTGTAAGAGGTATAAGGCCATTCCGGCTAGAGGTCGAGAGGCGAGGAGACCCGGTCGACGGCAGTTGGCAAGACATGTTCTCCAGCCCGAGAATCTAGCCACGACAGCCACACTTTCCCCAGACGGTGGCGTAACACGCAAGATCCCACGTTTGCCCATAACGCAGCAGTTGGAGTCCCATACCGTCCCCCAAAAAGCGGAAACAAGATCTCGCAGAACCACGACAGCCACGCCTTCCCCTGAACGGTGGCGTAACACGCAAGATCCCACGTTTGCCCATAACGCGGCAGTTAGAGTCCCATACCGTCTCGAAAAAAGCGGAGGACCGTGACTCAGAGGAAGCCTATAAAAAGGTAGCCAACGAAGGTAAAAGGGTTAGCAATTTTGATTCCAAAAGGGGAGAAAACAACCTAATAGCCACATGATTTCTGGCAAGCGTTCCCCGAACCTTCATATCTGACTTGAGCGTCGGAGGGTTTGCGGAAAACAACCGCGACTTGTCTGTGTGTGCAGGGATCTCTGAAGAAGAAGCCTTACGAGGAAACCTCCTGGTCGTGACAAAGTTGGTCGAGCAAAGATCCTGGTAGTAGAACGAGGAGAACCGGAATCTCGCATCAACAACATGATTTCTGGGATCTCTGAAGAAGAAGCCTTACGAGGAAACCTCCTGGTCGTGACAAAGTTGGTCGAGCAAAGATCCTGGTAGTAGAACGAGGAGAACCGGAATCTCGCATCAACAATAATCATATTCCGTTTTCCAAAATTGTTCTAAACTTTTCATCAGAGAGTTATAAGGTGCAGCAAATACTTAACTTTGTGAATACTAATAGTATGGCGTTATGTAAAACAAATATTAACAGGAAGTTAACTTTGTGATGGCGCAGGTTGCATTATCGAAGTTGGAGACCTTGTACTTGTCTTCAATAAATATTGAAAGGATTTGGCAAAACCAAGTTGCAGCCATGTCCTGTGGTATTCAGAATTTAAAGCGCCTGATTCTGTTAAAGTGTCGGAATTTAACCTGTCTATTTACATCTTCTATAATTAGCAGCAGCTTTGTTGGACTCCAATGCCTTGAGATATGTGAGTGCCCTGTCTTGAAGGAGATAATAGTCACCGACCAAGAAGAGAGCAAGAATAATATTGTTATGTTCCCTAAGTTACAATATCTAAAGATAATAGATCTTAGAAAGCTCACAAGCTTCTGCACAGGAGATCTGCATATTGAATTTCCATTCTTGAAAGAATTACAAATACTAAGATGTCCTGAATTCTTGTTTAACAATAAAAGAGCTGCTCATGAATTGACAAAAAAGGTACGTACAATATTTTTATAATTAATTGTTCCATTTTTATTACATATTTGAACATATTTCTCTAGTTTTACAGGGTTTAGAGTTTTAATATAAGCCATCAACAACTTTGTTTTTGTTTTCATTTTCTTCACGTTGGTTCCTTAATTACTAGCAAAATTAAGCTGTCCACAACTCTGTTTTTGTTTTTGTTTTTTTTTTCAAAGGTATGAGCGTGTGGGAAAAATTGGACATAATTTTTTACCCTGTTATCTTTTCTAAGATTTAAATTCGGGTGACCAGTAAGTGAAAACATATTGAAAATTACTTAGCTGGACCTTGGGGGCAATCAACAATTTTATTGTATACATAACATTGTTGATAGTTAAATGCCTCACTAGTGTGGATGTACTCTTAACTAATAGTGCTATTAATTTCTAAAAAGAAGGTGTTTATTGGATAAACTAGTGGTATACTTCAAACTGGTTCTATTCTATTTTGTTAAATTTTCTCTGTAAAAAATAGTTGGTGAAAGAAAGAACATCAACTCCATTTTGGCTTTTTTTTTTTTTGATTGATCACCCAGATATTCCCTACTTTAGAAGGTTTGAGAGTTGACGCAAAGCACATGGCAACAATATGTCAGCTTCCAGAGGACTTCATTTGCAAACTTAAATGTCTTGAGGTCATGTTTGATGGGTCGACTACTACTTCATCACTTGATTTCCTCCAAAGATTTCATACCATTAAAATTCTCCATATAGCAGGAGGGCAATATTCTGTTGCGTACTCGGTATTTGAAAAGGTTGAAAATGGGATGAAGGCAGTCATAAGTGAAGTAAACAAGTGCTATCGTTTGAAGCACATTTTGAAACAACAAGATCCCTGCTCCATTTTGGAAAATTTGGAATGGCTGGAAGTAATCCAGTTTGATAATTTGGTTAATCTAGTGCCATCCTCGACATCATTTCGAAATCTAACAACTTTGATGTTATGGAGATGCAAAGGATTGAGAAACGTATTAACATCCTCAACAGCAAAGACTCTAGTGCGGCTACGACGCATGAGTATAGGATCATGCCATAGGGTCGCAGAAATAGTGGCTGATGATGATGAGGGAGATAAAGATAGTGCAGCGGCAGCAAATGATGAAATTGTGTTCAGTGAATTGAAGGAGTTGGAGCTTCGTCCTTTAAACGATCTCACAAGCTTCTACTCAGGCATAAATTGCGCCTTCAAATTCCCTTCTTTGGATGTATTAACCGTGAGCTTTTGCCCCAATATGAGGATTTTCTCCGGCGGAGAATTAACCACGCCCATTTTAAGCAAAGTATTACATGAAGATTTTGTTAGGGACTGCTGGGACATTAAAGAACGTTGGATTTGGGAGCATGACCTTAACACAACTATACAAATGCTATATCTTCAGAATAAGGTACGTATTCATTTACTACTTAATTAAGAAATATTATTGATTTCACTCAAAAGTAATGTGTTGAAAACAGAGGAGGACTAAGTTGCATAAGATTGAAACTATACGAGCAATTGTATGATTTACTAAACCTAAAGAATTTTATTGATATTTCACAAGAAATACTACACAGCTCACAGCTCACACTTCTTATTTTTCTCTTATTCTTCGCATTTCACTTGATGCCTGTAAGTAAGAGCCTAGAGGTACTTATTATAACCTAAAACTAATACAAACCACGCAAATATTAAATTATAAAAATAGGATAACCACATTTTACAAATCTCACCAAGCATTCAAGAATTTTCTAAACTTAGATATTTTTACCACCATTTGATAGTTCTTGATTAAAGTCATCTTCTATTCTCTACACAATTTTTGAATCTTCTATCGATTGAGCTTTGAACTTGGAATTGGACAAGTGTAATTGAATTGGATCATAAAATTGAGCGTTAGACTTTTAACACGCACTAATCATTCTGAAACATATAGTTTCTATTTTGATTCTTGTGCTGCATGTGCATGCATTTATCAAATTTTTACTAATTAATTTCATTTTTAATCTGATTTGTTTATCGATCATTGCCATATCTTTATTTTTAATGGGTAAATACTAGGAAGAGAACAAAGAAGAGGATGACAATGAAGTGTAGGACGAGGAGAAAGATGCAGAAGGCAATGATAACTAAAGTTCTAATTGTAAGTTTTGTCTCGGATGTTTTGATTTTTGTGATGACTAAAGTTCTATTTGGGTTGAAGTGTTATAGATTTTAAGTCACAACTGTTAATTAAAAAAAAGTTCTAATTGTAAACTAAAAGCTAATAAAATGTAATAAATATAACTTTTAAATTGTAATTTTTATAAAAATAATAAATATATTGTATGTGTTTCATCATATAACTGTAGGATCAAGTCAATTTAACTTCCAAGTCATAGCAGTTAGTGTTTACTAAATACTTTAATATTGTACCTTTTAACCTATAGCTATCCATCCTTGATATAAATGGACGATAAATATATGGTTTGTTTAATTTATGTTGAAATTTGCGCTTATCTTTAATTGATAATTAATATCTCTTTAGGCGTTTAAGAGGGGCTGCCTTCCTTTAACCTACTTGGGTGTTCCAATTTTCAAGGGCTGTCCTATCCTACACGTTCTCTAATTCTCCACTTGGATACTCCTTAAATGCTACGTAATCTTTGTTACAATTGTAGTAATATTTTTTCATGGTATGAATTTTCGTTTTTCTCACACCTATCCGAAAATAATAGTGTGACTGACCTCTTGACTAGTGAATATGGAGGTTCGTTTATTGTCTTTGTCGAGGTAGGGAGGTGGGTAAAGTTTAAATTAAACTTTAATCCTTATTTTTTATATGATTTGAATTTAGATAATAGTTAAATAAAATTACTTAAAAATTACTTGATTAAGCTTCTGAGGTCTTTTTTTGGTGATAATCTAATACAAAAATTTTTCTATGGAGGTGTTAAGCACACCCAAGTTATACACAAAGCACAGGTGAGCTTGTGGGACAAAGAACCATCGGACTTTGGGACCACGATCTTAGTAAAAACCATACAACAGCTCAACCGGCGGAAAAAAGTACTTATTCGATAATTAACTAATTAAGTGACAGACATTGATTGAAACATACAATTTCTGTTTTAATCTGAATTTGTTTTTCTCGTCTACACTTCTATTTCTATAAATAGAATTAAGATTTATGAGCTTGCTAAATAATTGAATGTGCTTAAAGTATAAAGCTTCTTAATTTGATTTCGACCGGCAAGTATTTCTTTTCAAACTTCTTTAAATTCGACGATAAATTTTATCGTTGGTGAGCGATTGTTTAACTTCTTGAATTTTGTTATTATCATTATTGCGAATGTAATTTTATTGTTTACTATTAGTTGTTCTTTCTTTACCACTTCATGCGTTTGGAATGATTTGTAATAATACATTTATAATTTAAACGACAAAAAACTGTTGAACAAAAATTATAAAGGTTGAAGCCAGGGTTTTAGTATTAAATCATGACTGATAAAAGATTAGAAAAGGCCGTGAGCCCGTGAAAGAAAAATGATAAGGGAAATTATGATAATTGGCTTACTAAGTGTATTTTGGGTATTAACATGGGTCTATTAAGTAAAATATTAGATTTTAAATTTTAATAATGTATTTATTGAGTAGATGAATTTAATAAGGGTAGGACTATTTGAACCTACCAATTTACTCTGTGCATTCTCTTTTTAGTTAAGAATTTTATTATATAAATAATTTTTAAAAAAATAAATAATCCTTTCTTCTCTGTCTCTTTTCAATTTCACAAACTGTCATTAATTCATTCAGATATGTTCTTTTAATTACAAATAATTGATATCACTAACTAAGAGGAACATAATCCACTATTTAAATGTAAACATCAATAAATTTTTATCAGCCATGAAATTTAATAAATAAAGTAATTAATTATTACGAAACATAAAAGCTAATGAAAAAAAATTTAATCTTATACATAGAAAGGATGAAATAAAATCATGGTATACTAGGAAAGACCAAAAAAATGAATTAAAAAAATATGAATTTGAGTGTTTAGTTTGTAGAATATAAGAGTAGAGAGAGAATACATAAGTATAAGGTAGAGAGAAAGAGATTAGTGAGGGTAATTTTGAGATTTCTAAAGTATAATGAATTTATTTTTTTAAAATGGGTGTAGAGAGGAATTTGGTGGGTTCAAATAGCTCTACCCATTTAACAATATTTTGGTGTTCAAATAGTTTCCTTTTTTAGAATGACAATTTTGCCCTTTCGTATTTTAATGAATATATATTATTGAGTTTAGTTTATTTACAAAGACATTTTCCCTTCTATTACACTAGCACGAAGTCAAGGGACAACTAACTGTTTTGATTAAAACATAATAAAATATAAGATTTTGTAATTCTTTTAGTAATAAAGCTTTAGTACTACATGAAATACTATCTAAGCAACCCAAGAGGGGAGGGGGGTGAATTGGGTTTCTAAAAATTATGCAATGCTTGAACGAAAAATTAATGCAAATCTTAAACGAATTTAAAACAATAAGAAATAAATCAACCAAAATGTAAAAGATAAGGGAAGAGAGATTTAAACACATATATTTTTACGTGGTTCGGCTAACCTTGCCTACGTCCACGCCTCCAAGTTCACCGGGCTTGAGGATTCCACTAGTCAAGCCTCCAAGGTTTCAAGAACACTTACAATTGATTTCACAAGTGTCAATCAACCTTTACACCAAGAGATTATCTTCAATCTATTTACCCAAGTGTATCCCAATACTTAGAATCAGTCAAAACAAAGATTACAAAAATATTTTTCTCTCACATAAAATATATGATTACAAATCTATGCTCAATGTGTGTATAAATGAAACAAGAATGAATTTGAAGCTCAATGAATGTTGTATTCTCGATTACAAGCTCAATGATAACGTTGTGATCAATTCTTGTTTGAATTTGATTGAGCTTATTTATTGTTGAAGTTGAAAAATAGCTGTTATTGACTTTCTGCCCGAAATCGGATCGCCGTTAACAGTTATCGGTTACCCGTTTTGACTGGTCCATGTGACCATTGAGCTGAAATTTAAATAAACGGTTGACCGTTTGCCACTATCGGTTCGCCATTAATTTTCATAGACTTGCAAAACAAATTTCGGCTATTTGTTCTTGTTAAACGGTTCAAGGTTAGCATGGAATGACATTCTGAAAATTATTGGTTAGCCGTTTGAAGTTAACGGTTCGCCAGTTATTTCTAGTAACCTGCAATACAAAATAAGCTTATCCGTTTTTGTTAAACGGTTTAAGGTTAGCACAAAATTCCATACTGGAGATTATCGGTTAGCTGTTTGATATAAACGGTTCGCCGTTTAATTCCAGTAACCTGCAAAACAGATTTGCCTTATACGTTTTTGCTAACTGGTTCAAGTTTAAGGATTTATCCCTCTCTGAAAATTATCGGTTAACCGTTTCAATGTTAATGGTTCATCGTTTATTTCTAAAATTACAATTTTAATAGAATTTCGTAAGGGATGATTTTTCAATTAAGGTTAACGATTATCCATATTTCATGAACTCATTTAGAAATATTGTTCAACTTTTAAGAAAATATTTATTAATGAAAACTCCTACATTTTTAATAAAAAACATATAAAGTTTGTTATCATCAAAATCAATACAATAAACATATACATGTTAACACTACATAGTATTTGTTGCACCATGTTGTCATTTTACAATAACTTAAAGTTGTGCGGTTAGTATTAAAATCTTGACTAAAATATCTAACCATTAATTTCATCGTCATCATCGTCATTGTTATTATTATTATTATTAAGAACAATTACAAAAATAAGAATAATAACAATAACAGTAATATAATATATTAATATTTTAATAGAAGATAAGAGTGACTATGAAATTTGAGTGGGGTAAAATAGAGAGTTCAAGAAATGAGAACTTGATTCCCAATTCTTTATCCTAAAAATATGTGGACCCCGTATGTTCCATTCTCATTCCCACCTTTATTTTAGTAAGTAAACATCATAAATTATTTTTATTCTGGATTTCGCCTCCTCAAGGCAGGAAGTAAACACACTACAATAGTAGAGAAGGTAGGTAGCTAAGTTGGCAACTTTTTCATTTCAAAATATCTACTAAGGGTGGGCAAATTCAGATACAGATCAGATTCGGGTCAATTCGATCAAATTTTGGATTGTTCGGATTTGTAAAAAAGTCATCCGAATGTAATCCGAATTTAAAACTGACCCGAATTCGATCCGAATATATTCAGATCGAATTCAGATCAGATAAATAGTTTAGATTAATTCAGATTCAAATTGGTAATATCATATTGAAATTAGGATAATATTTTCTTAAATAAATCGGATGAATCTAGGTCATTTTCAAGTTACAATACAAATTTGAAATCACACAAATAAGAAAAAATACAGCAAGCTAGCAAATAGAGAAAATAAAGATAAAAATTAAAAGTCAAAAGTCCCAAATCTCTGTAATTTTTTGAAAGACAAATATCTATTCTTATTTCTCTACACCTCACAAGCTTTGATAGATCCAACTCCATTGGAAACCCTTGCAGTAAAGAAATAAATGCAGCGGCGGGGGTTTGGGACTTCAACTTCTGCTGCGGCTTCAGTTGGAAGCGTAGCAACGTGCGGCTCATGGCCTCAGCGGCTGAAGTCGTCGGCATGCAGCTAAGGCATCGACAACTTGAGACTCAAAGAGATTGGCTGGGTTCGTCGGCTACAAGTGATTCTCCGATCCTTTGGCTGGTTTCGTGCTGCTGCAGCATGTAAATGCTGGGTTTGTGCTGCTACAACCTACAAGTGCTTCTTCGATTTTGGGTTCATGCGGCTGTAAGGGCTTCTTCAATTCTTTCTAATTTGGGATTTTAAGGATTTAGTTTAGGGTTGATGTTTAACTTTTATTTTTTGTTTATAATTTAGTAACATATTTTTTTTAATTGGAAGGGGCAATTAGATTGGATTGATCCGGATCCGAACCGATCAGAATAAAATCTGATTGTGCAAAATTTTTATCTTATCGGATTTGGAAGTCAATCCGAATCCGATCCGAATCAGTTTAGATTGATCCAAATCCTATCTGATGCCCACCCCTAATATCTACCACACTTACATGATTTATATATGATCACATGTAATCAACAATAGAGTCACAAATAATCATAATTAAAGTTAGGGTCTTGCTTTCGAATTTGATTCAGCAAGTGCACTCCACTGTTTGGATCTCTGTTTCCTAATATGATGGACAACGATTAACCGGCCACTTTTAGTAAAAAGATGATTAATTAATTCTAAAAGATGTGACCAACATTGGCTTTCTAGCGGCACTTAAAAATGCAGAGGGGTCACTTTTAGTAAAAAGAATACGGCAAACCATTATTCTTCAAGGTTCACCCATTCCTGAGATCATTTTTTAATATCACTCTTTCTTTGCATTCATTAATTTTTAATCAACAAACGCTTTCCTTATTTCCATCTTTTGATCAGAGCCACACTTTGCGTTTGTCTATTTTGTTCATTGTTGTTTTGTTATTTAGCCTTTTGCCGTAAACTCTTTTGAATTTGCAATCTCAACTTTGATGCTATGGAGATGCAAAGGATTGAGAAATTAACATCCTCATCAACAACAAAGACTGTAGTGCGGCTACAATGAATGAGTGTAGGATCATGCCATATGGTAGTAGAAATAGTGGCGGATGATGATGAGGGAGCTAAAGAACCACCACAACTTGAACTTGGCACATCCTGCAAATTAGAGCACACAAAAACATTAGAGGGGGAGCTGGTGGTGGTCGGCGACCGCACTCTCACGTTCAAGTAAGATTTTGAACAATGAGAGATTGCCTCAAGGTTGAAAATGAACCTTGAAGCTGATAAAAAAATGGCAAAAATACTCTGTGTGTGCGCTCTGAGGAAGAAGATGAGAGCAATATTTCTGGGTGAACGAAAGTTGGTTACTATTGGAGAGTGTGACTTGAGCATTTTAGGAATGTGTGTAAGGGTCTTTTCATAATTTTGGACACATGGCACTAATTGATGTAGTTTCCCTCCCTTAGGTAAGGATATTTTAGAGATTGTAATTGTGGTCCCGAGATGGTGATGTACTCAAGCAAGGGAGACAGAAAAACCAATAGCCACCCTCTTGCTCCTTGCTTTCTACACGTGGCCTTTCCTCCAGCCAGTGGTCCTGCTCGTTTTTGGACCACTGCAGGGGACAGATGAGGTGGCAGCTCTTTTATCCCCTTTTTTTGGCTTCTTTTCCCTGATTGGTTCCTTGTATTCAGTAGAAGCAAGATATTTTCGATTTGGTATATGAAGGCAGGTACTGTTCACGCGTGATTTTAACCACCAAGGACATGGATTCTGACTTTGCCTATCAATTGCATATATTTTTACCAAAGCTATCCTCCCCCGCGGGGCCGGGGGAGGGGGGGGTGGTGTTATCTCCTAGCTTGGCTTAAGCTTCCCTGCCTTTTTGAACTAGCTGTCTGGTTTCACTAATTTGACCCTACTAATGCCGCGTGTCGGCATTCCATTGGCCCATGTATGCACCTGTAATTCCCCTCAAATAATAATAATGTGGCAGCAACAAATGATGAAATTGTGTTAAGTGAATTCATCGGATTTGGAGCTTCCTTCTCTAAACGATCTCACAAGCTTCTATTCAGGCATAAGTTGCACCTTGAAATTCCCTTCTTTGGATGTATTAACTGTGAGTTTTTGCCTCAGTCTAAAGATTTTGTTTGGAGGAGAATAAAGCACGCCCATTTTACATAGAGTATTGTATGAAGACTTTGTTAGGGACTGCTGGGACAATAAAGAACGTTGGATTTGGGAGCACGACCTTAATACAACCATGCAACAACTATGTCTTCAGAAAAAGGGACGTATTCGTTTACCAATTAATAAAGAAGTATTATTGATTCACACAAAGTAACGTCCTCATCATTCCGAAACATATGGTTTCTGTTTTGATTCTTGTGCTGCATATGCATGCATTTAATTATCAACATTTTGCTAATTAACTTAATTTTTAATCTGATTTGTTTAACGGTCATTGCCATATCTTTGTTTCTAATGGGTAAATACTAGGAAGACAACAAGGAAGAGTATGATAATGAAGTGTAGGACATGAAGGAAGATGCAGAAGGCAATGATAACTGGTACTAAGTTGTATTTTAGATGTTCTAAATTTTGTGATCACTATCAAATTATATAGAATGACATTAACTAGGGGTAGCATGAAATATTTTAAAGTAATCTGTGGCACTTTTATCATTTAATAATTCAACTGAGACACTTTCATAAATAATAAATAAAATATATTTTTTTTAAAAATCATCAAAAAATTTTCAAAAGCCAACTGGGACATGAGCCTCAACTGGTCTTATGTTAGCTCCATCCAATCTTTTACATGATATGAATTTTCATTTCTTCAACACTTACTGAGAAAATAATAATATGACTAATCGCTTGACTAATATGGGATTCAAAGTGTCAAGTTCTTTGGCAAGATACTAGCTTGGCATGATTCTAGAATTTTCTATCTAACTCTCAAGCATCTCTCTACACATCTCTAAAGACATGTAAATAAATAGATATTTAGACAGTTGGTAGAATTCTCTGTAACTCTCATAAATAGTGTCATTTAGCATTTGAGCAAGCGCTCTTGTAAACTCTCTTGTAAATATTTTGTAAGTAATACAATTTTCCTCTTTCGGCTCAATTGTTCTCTTTCAGAAACCTCCAGGCTTAACTAGTCGAGAAGCTCAAAGACTTACTTAGTAACTTGCGGAAAGAGCTGTCTAAATGCTGCACGGGTTCATTGCGCAAAGCACTCATCCCGTGACTCAAGACTTCCTTTTGTCGAGATTTCATATAAAAAGTTAGTAGCAATTGGATAAATAATATTAGCCAGTGGTAACTAACTTTAAATTAATTCTCTTCTATTTTGTTAAATTTACTCCAAAAACAAACAAAAAACATACTACTTTATGAAATTGTTTGAAATAACTTTCAACTCCTACTTTAAATTCTTTTTGTTTCTATTGATCACCCAAGGCCAAGTACTAATGAAAAGGTTGAAAATGGGATGAAGGCAATCATAAGAGAAGTAAATAAGTGTCATGATCTGACGTACATTTTGAAACAACCAGCAAGGTCCTCCATTGCCATTACAGACAAGCCACATAAATTCTACTGTTTACTATCATTTTCAAGCCATATTTAAATTCGTTCAGTGTACAGTGGTTGTATTTCTTTGAATTTGTTTTCCTCATCTACACCTCTAGCAATGTAAATCTTCATTCGCTCAAAAAATTTATTGTTGGTAAAGCTTGTTAATTTGATTCCACCAGCAATTTTTCCTTTTCAAACTTCTTTAAATTGGACAATAAATTTTATCTTTGGTTAATCATTGCATATCCGTCAACAAAAGAGCTCATATGAGGCCTCTTTAACTACTTGAATTTGGTTAGTATCCTAATTACAAATGTAAGTTTATTATTAGTTGTTCTTTCTTCAGCATTTCATGCGTTTGGAATAATTTGTAACAATATATGTATAATTTAAGGGCAAAAACCTACTGAAAAAAATTAAAAAGGATGAACCTACGGTTTTGGTTCAAAATCATGACTAATAAAAGGTTAGAAAGGGTGGTGAAGGAAGAAGGATAAGAGAAATTATGATAATTAGCTTACTAAGGGTATTTTGGGTATTAATGTGTCTTTATACAGTAAGATTTTAGATTAATGATTTTTTTTGTCGAGTAAGTGAGTTTAATACATATTTTGGTGTTCAAATATTTTGTTAGAATAATAATTTTGCTCTCCATATTTCAATGAATATGCATGAGTTTAGTTTGTGTAAAAAGACGCTTCCCCTCTACTACACTGGCATGATGCTAACGGTCAATTAACAATTTTTGTTGGGAGAATCTATAGCGGAAACTTGTCTAATGCCGTGCCTCCTCCAAAAATACCTCAAGTAAGAAAAAAATGTAAGATATTATAATTCTTTTGGTAATAAAGTGTTAGGATATAATATTTGTACATGGTCTCAAGTTGTTATTTTACAATAACTTTCAAGGTGAGGTTATTTTAATTTAAAGTTTTGAATTAAAATCTTAATACAAATTTATAACCATTGATCTTATTAGCTCATGATAGTGGAGAAGGTGGATGAGTTGGGCAACTTAAATAATAAAAGAATAATAAGCCGAGGGAAAAGATGAAATAAGAAAGCAAAGCAATGATAAAGGCTCCGTTTTTCACTTCCTTTACTTCAAAATATCTACCATGTCTACCTGGTTTATTTATCATCGCTTGGAAATCATCATTAAAGTGACAAAGGGTCATGCTTTCAGCAAGTGATCTCCACCGTTTGGATTTCTGTTCTCTAATCCGACGGACAACGGTTAGCTGGCCATAAAACTAAGATATGATTAATTAATTTCAAAAGACATAGAGGGGTCACTTTTAGTTTCCAATCTCATCCTTTTTCTCCGTTCTCTGCCACAACAAAAAGTTAAAAAGAATACGACAAAACTTTATTCTTCAGAGTTGAAGAGATCATTTTATCACTCCTCCATTATTGAGATCATTTTTTAATATCAGTCTTTCTTTGCATTCATTCCCAGTCAACAAAACAAACCCTTCCTTACTATTTTCATCCTTCCATCAAAAACTCACTTTGCTTCTGTTTATTGTGTTCATTGTTGTTTTGTCGTTCAGCTTTTGCCATCAACTCTTTTGAATTTTCCATCTTCTGATCTCAACAATATTTGGCCTCTGTTTGTTGTAATCTTCAGTCTTGTTATCTGGTTTTGCTCTGTTCTTTGTCTAGTCTCTGTTTTATTCTGTATCTACTCTTTCTGTTGTCTTCTTACTCTGCCCCATCTTGTTGTAGTCACTTGTGTTTAATCACTTAGTTTGCTTCATAACTGGGTCAATTATTTTTCAAAAATTCAGAAAAAGAAAGAGAGAGGAAAAGGACTGAAGATGGCTGAAATCATTCTTACTATTGTTGTAGAAGTTGTAAAGTGCGTGGCTCCTCCCGCGTATCGCCGAATTTGCTATTTGCGCAAGAGTAAGTACACAAGTAACTTACAGAATCTCAAGACTGAAGTTGACAATCTGAAGTCTGAGGGGGTTACTCTAGAGCACCAGGTTGATGAGGCTAAAAGAAAAGGAGAAGAGATTGAAGAGAACGTTGAGAATTGGCTTGCAAGGGCCAACAATGTCATTGAAGCGGCAGATAATTTTACAAAAGACGAAGCCACTGCAAATAAGCGTTGTTTCAAGGGGTTATGTCCTAATTTGAAGACCCGCCGTCGACTTAGCAAGGAAGCAGAGAGGCAGAAGGAGGCTGTTGTCAATGTCCGAGATGCTCGAAGATTTGATAGAATTTCCTACTGTACTGCTCCAGAGGATATACGGCTCATCTCTAACAAAGACTACGAGCCCTTTGAATCAAGAATGTTCACTTTGAGGAATATACTCAGTGCACTAGAAGATCCCGATGTCAATATGCTTGGGATTTATGGGATGGGCGGCATCGGAAAGACGATGCTGGCGGAAGAAATTGCTAGGAAAGTCAAGAGCGACAAACTCTTTGATCAGGTGGTTTTTGTTGAGGTGTCCCAGAATCAAGACATACGAAAGATTCAAGGAGAAATAGCAGATAAATTAGGCCTGAAGTTTCATGAGGAAAGTGAATCAGGAAGGGCGAACAGCTTATTTAAACGTATAAAAGCAGAGAAGAAGATCCTGATAATTTTAGACAACATTTGGGAAAATCTTAATTTGCGGGTTGTCGGAATTCCTCATGGAGATGGTCATAAAGGTTGTAAAGTACTGTTGACGGCCAGAAGTCTAGATGTATTGTCTGGGAAGATGGATTCTCGATCAAATTTCTCAATTGGTGTTTTAAACGAAGAAGAAGCTTGGAATCTATTCAAGAAGATGGCAGGTGATTATATTGAGGGTAGTGAATTCCAATCGGTGGCAAGGGATGTGGCAATGAAATGTGCAGGTTTGCCTGTTTCCGTTGTGACGATAGCGAGGGCATTGAGGAACAAGAGATTATTTGAATGGAAGGATGCGTTGGAACAACTAAGAAGGCCATACGCAACGAACTTCAAAGACATACAGCCAACTGCGTGTAAAGCTATAGAGTTGAGTTACAACAAATTAGCAGGGGAGGAGCTCAAGAACATATTTTTGCTAATAGGATATACAGCCATATCATCCATTGATGCCTTGTTAATGTGTGGTATGGGATTGGGTTTATTTCAAGGTGTCAATAAGATGGAAGTAGCACGAGCTCGAGTGCGGACGTTGGTGCACAAACTCAAAGCTTCTTGTATGTTGCTAGACCATATAAGCAAGAGTGAAGAGTTCTTTTCCATGCATGATGTTGTTCGCGATGTTGCCATATCAATTGCATCTAGAGAGCAAAATGCGTTGACAGCGACAAATGAGCAGGTTGATGGTTTCAGGGAATGGTCAGACGAAAGTGCAGTAAAGCGTTACACTTCGATCGTCTTACATGATGTCAGGACTAATGTGCTTCCTGAAGTAGTGGAATGTCCTCAACTCAAACTTCTTTTTATAAGTGCGGATAAGGAATCTTCATCATTAACCATTCCAAACAATTTTTTCAAGAGGATGATACAGGTCAGAGTTATAAACTTGACTTACATGAATCTGCTGTCACTGCCTTCAACACTTGGTTTTCTGTTAAACCTTCGAGCACTGAGTTTGTGTTATTGCAAATTGCTAGATATAAGTGTTATAGGAGGCTTGAAGAAACTAGAAATCCTTTGTTTAAGAGGCTCTGACATTAAGCAGCTGCCAACAGAAGTAGGTCAATTGACTTGGCTAACCTTGCTTGATTTGAGAGAATGTAGGAAACTAGAAGTTATCCCGCCAAATGTTTTATCAAATTTATCCCATTTAGAAGAACTATATATTGGTCCTAGAAGCTTTCAAAAATGGGAGGTGGAGGTGGAAGGGGTTAAGAATGCTAGCATTGAGGAGTTGAAGCATTTGCGTAACTTGACCTCTTTAGAATTAGACATCCATGATGTCAACACTCTGCCCACAGGCTTGTTCTTGGAGAAGCTGGAAAAGTACAGAATACGCATTGGAGATTGGTATTGGGAGAGCACCAACATTTGGCGTAGAGAATTCAGACTCAGGCTGAACAACAAGATTTGCTTGAAGAATTGGCTGATCGTGCAACTGCAGGGAATTGAAGACCTTGAATTACGTGAATTGCAAGAGCAAGATGTCAATTATTTTGCTAATGAATTAGCCAAAGTGGGTTCTTCAGAACTCAAGTTTCTCAGGATCCATGGTTGCCTCGACGCCCTCAATCCGCCGGCAGAGTCAAAGGTATGATCATTCCTAATTGAAATAATTGGTATGAAGGAATTTTTCACTTGGGATCTAATATTAAAAATAATATAATGATAACATCAAGTACTTTTTTACTGTAATCATAAAATTTACTTATAATAGCTTAATAACTTTTTACTATTCCCCAACAACAAAATCTTGTTGACATCAGACTTGGAGGACATAAAATAAACCTTTAATAAAGAAGCTCAAATAAAATCGTAATTGTACTTTATTCTATGTGTAGAGTTCTCAAATTTAGATCGGTAATTTTATTTTAAATTAAAGCTTTGGTCATTCTTTCCTAGCTTAATTGATCTAACCCTTGAATTTAAACCATTTTTCAGACCTTAAATCGTATCCAAATATCATAAGACATGTATGTAGCATCATAGAAAGATTTCAATCCGGAATTTTAAAGTGCGGGAACATCCGAGAAAATACATAAACCGTGCAGTTTAAGCATTTCAAGTTGTAAGCCTTTAAAACCCTACGATTTTAAAGTTTTCTTTTCCCACACTTTAAGATCTTAGACCAGAAAACTACTATGTAGCATCATATTTATAAAAATTATGACGTCGTTTTGTCAGATTATAAGTTACAATAAAAATAGAAGTTTCTTGTGCATCAAAGTTAATTTTTAAAAATCATCAAATGTTATGTTCATGCTCATTTCCAAAGTAACCAATTTTGCTAAGTCTTTAATGTTTGCAACTAAATTAATATTTAAATCTTTTAGCTTCAGGATAAAACCACAAATATATATATATATTTATGTAAAATTAATTGTCTTATATTTTCCGTAGTCTTAGAATAATCGTATTAAGAGAATATTCATTGTTTATCTAATCTAAATAGGTAACAAGTTTAATGTTTTATATTAACTCTGTTATTATTATTATGTTTTCTAACGAAATCTCAAACATGCAATTCAAAATATCGAATTTCGATCTAGTACCAAATTAAGTTTTACTAATTTTTAAAGGTCTTGTGTCACGTTGTATTAAAGATTGTGCTCACAATTAAATTTATACTCTAAAATCAAGACGCCTTCAATGTTGACAGAGACAAGAGGAATCAGCAAATGATATGCAGTCGAATGAAATCATTTTGGAGGACAATGTTAATATTTCTAATACACTTTTCATTGAGAAGGTTGGTTACTAATAACCCAATGGCCTTTTTAGTTCTCTGATTTTTGCTTTTTCATCCTTCGATATTCTTATATTTTTGCAGATATGGCAAGAGTAATTAATAATTATATGATTTTTAATATCAACTGTTGTAGGTGTAACAAATACATTCTCAGAGAAAATAATTGGTACTCTTGACAAACTAAATGAATTGATAATAATAATAATAATAATAATAATAATAATAATAATAATAATAATAAAACATATGTATTAGGGAATACCAAATATGTTGTAAGGAAAATGTTATTTTGACCCAAAAAAGTGGGTTTTTAAATTTTGACAAAAGCATGAAAATACTAAAATGTCTTGACAAAAAGCAAGTTGGTTGATAACTACCCTGATATTGAAAATCTTTTTTTGTTTTTGTCAAAATTGTGTTACTCAATTTTTTTGTCAATATAGCATTGTTGATCTTGTAATTCCTAAAAATGAAAATATATTTTGACTGATAAATTGATTAACATTTATGACTTCACATTTTCTTTAATATACATCTTTAGAGTACCTATCAAACTAGTGAGGAATAATTTGGAAAACTCGATTGATGCTTGTTTGTATGAAAGACTGAAGAGAACTGTAACATGACAAAGAGTTAATTTTATTGATTTGTCCATTAAGCAAGAAGTTAATTTTTTGATCGACCAGGTTGCGTTACCAAAGTTGGAGAACTTGGAGTTGTGTTCAATAAATATTGAGAGAATTTGGCAAAACCAAGTTGCAGCCATGACTTGTGGTATTCGGAATTTAACGCACTTGACCTTGTGCAGCTGTATGAATTTAAGATGTCTATTTTCATTTTCTACAGTGAGCAATAACAACTTTGTTCGACTCCAATGCATTAGGATAGAAAAATGCCATGGCTTGGAAGAGTTAATAGTCATGGACAACCAAGAAGAAAGGAAGAATAATATTGTAATATTTCCTCAGTTACAATATCTAAAGATGTATGATCTTGAAAAACTCACAAACTTATGCACAGGAGACGTACATATGCTTGAATTTCCATCCTTGAAAGAATTATGGATCTCTCGGTGTCCTGAATTCATGGCGAGATTCAAAAGAACTACTAATGACTTGACAAAAAAGGTACGCACATGAAATTTAAAATTAATTTTTCAACTCTTGTATGTACTTTCTGCATGTTAGGTGTATTATTATTACTTTCTAAAAGGTTAAAATTTATTGGATAAACATATTGTATTGGCTAGGTACATGAAATTTAAAATTAATTTTCAATTCTTGTATATACTTTCTACATGTTAGGTGTGTTATTATTATTTTCTAAAAGGTTAAAATTTATTAGATGGACTTATTGTATTAGCTAGTGGAAGCTTCTAATTCTTTTCTATTTTGTTAAATTTCCTCCAAAAACCACAGAACTAATTTTGTGAAATTGTTAGAAAGAACATCAACTTATCCATTTTGCATTTTTTTGTTTGTTTGTTATGATTGATCACCCAGGTGTTCCCCAATTTGGAAGAGTTGATAGTAGATGCAGAGTATATAATCACAAATAAATTTCTATTTTCAGAAGACTTGCTATGCAAACTTAAATGCCTTGATGTTGAGTTTGTTGATGAGTTGACTGCTATTTTATCACTTGATGATTTCCTCCAAAGATTTCACACCTTGAACGTTCTCCAAATAGAAGGATATACTGGTTGGTTAACAAAAGAAAAGGTTGAAAATGGGATAGGGATAATCATAAGAGAAGCATTCAAGTGTTATGATCTGAAGTACATCTTGAAACAAGAGTCCTCCTCTATTATGAACAATTTGGTTATTCTACGTGTAACGAAGTGTCGCCGTTTGATCAATCTAGTGCCATCCTCAACATCCTTTCAGAATCTTACAACTTTGGAGATATCGTATTGCAACGGATTGAAAAACGTATTAACATTCTCAATTGCAAAGACACTGGTGCGACTCAGAGAAATGAAGATAGAATCATGTGTTATGATAACAGAAATAATACTGGCAGATGATGACGATGATCATGATGCAGCGAAAGATGAGGTTATTGCTTTCAGCGAATTGAAGGAGTTGAAGCTTTTAAATTTAAAGAGTCTGAAAAGCTTCTACTCTGGCAATCGTGCATTGAATTTCCCATATTTGGAAAGATTACTGGTGGATGATTGCACCAATATGAAAACTTTCTCCAGAGGAGAATTAAGCACACCCAAGTTACACAAAGTGCAACTGAATACGTGGGATGAAGCATGTTGGCCTTGGAAGGAGGGCTTAAATACAACCATAGACCAGGTAAATCTTGAAAAGGAAAGCTACCTCAAGAAGCGAAGTGAAGCTTCTCCATCCCAGCAATTTCTTTCTTTCTCTCCTGCCCCCAATCTCAATCTCCAAACTAGGTTGGAAATTTTGCCCACGATGGTTGCTGGCGTTTGGTCAGATGACAACAGCTTGCAGCTGGAAGCAACTACTCAGTTCCGAAAACTGCTTTCAATTGAGAGGAGTCCACCAATTGAGGAAATCATACAATCTGGCATTGTCCCGCGCTTTGTTGAGTTTCTTATGAGGGAAGACTATCCGCAACTTCAGTTTGAGGCTGCTCGGGCTCTTACAAACATTGCTGCTCATACTTCGGAGGCCACGAAGGTGGTGATTGACCACGGTGCTGTTCCAATATTTGTAAAACTACTTGTTTCTCCAAGTGATGATATCCGGGAGCAGGCTGTTTGGGCATTGGGAAATGTTGCTGCTGAGTCAGCTAGATGCCGTGATCTTGTGCTTAGTGAAGAAGCTCTAGTTCCATTGCTAACACAGTTAAATAAGCATGCAAAGCTTTCAATGCTAAGAATAGCCACACGGACGTTGTCTAATTTTTGCGGCGGCAACCCACGGCCAATATTTGATCAGGTGAGACCAGCTCTTTCGGCGCTTGCGCAGCTTGTTCATTCAAATGATAAAGAGGTCATTACTAACGCCTGCCTGGCACTCGCCTTTCTTTGTGATGATACGAATGAAAATATTCAAGCTGTGATTGAGGCAGGTGTCTGTCCACGACTTGTTGAGCTCCTTGGTCATTCATCACCCTCAGTGGTTACTCTTGCCCTGCAGACTGTTGGAAATATTGTGACGGGAGATGATTTCCAGACTGAGTGTATAATTAACTGTGGTGCACTGCCGTACCTTTTGGGCCTGTTGATCCATAATCATAAAAAGAGGATTAAGAAGGAGGCATGCCGGACTGTTTCAAATATTACAGCTGGAAACAGGGAACAGATTCAGGCGGTAATTGATGCTGGCTTAATTGGTCCCCTTATCAATCTTCTTCAAAATGCTGAAATTGAGATAAAGTACTCGGCTACGCGGGCAATTTCAAATGCCACCTCAGGTGGTACTCATGAGCAAATCAAGTACCTCGTGAGAGAGGGGTGTATAAAACCATTGTGTGATCTCCTTCAATGTGCTGATCCAAAGATCGTCACTATTTGCTTAAGGGGATTAGAGAACATTTTGAAGGTCGGGGAAGCTGAAAAGAATATGGACACAGCCGTTGGAGATGCTAATCAATATGCCCAGTTGGTTGAAGAGGCTGACGGATTCGAAAAGATAGGTAATCTACAAATTCATGAGAACAACGAGATCCATGAGAAGTCAGTAAAGATTCTCGAGACATACTGGTGTGGCCGTGTGGTTGGTCCTCAGCCTGGTTTGCCGCATGCAGGGAATGGGGAGGAAGATGCACTGGGAAGTAATGTGATAACCAATGGTAAGGTCTATTAATTATTATTAATGTTATTACTTCGAGTCGGCTTTCAGATTTTAAAACAACGCTCATGATCTTGTTTCTTTCACTTGATGATTTCAGGTTGAATGGTGGAACAGTCCTTTATCCATGTCGTTGCAGGATATACGGTTGCCAGATTCATTGCTTGGCATTAATTGTGTTACCAAATTTCAATTTGTAGGCGCCCTCAAAGACTTTTCAAGTACCATATTTTAGTTAATTAATTAAAGATGCATGTGCGAATCAATAATCATGCTTGTGTGTGCGTGCCTTGAGTTAACATGCATTGGAAAGCTCATACTTAGACATCTAAGTTTATGGCTCTAAAGATGATATCAGAGGTTTTGAGTTCCAATGACGTTGATTAATATTACTAGATTTGGTTAAAAAAAAGAAAGCTCATACTTAGATATCTAAGTTTATAGACTTAGATATCTAAGTTTATGGCTCTAAAGATGATATCAGAGGTTTTGAGTTCCAATGACGTTGGTTAATATTACTAGATTTGGTTATAAAAAAAAATCTCATACTCAATAGATTGTCTTTGCACATTTACAAATACTCAATGTGAAATGCCAAAAGGAATGAATGATCCTACGCCATAGTTTTTTATCCTATTTACATTTTTTTATTTTTCATTTACTTTTGACAAAAATATTCAGATGGACTTACATGTTTAAAAAGTATGTGAAGACCATTCAGAGTTGGATTGTTCTTCAATGACTTGTTTGATTGTTTTCTTAGGTTGAATTAGGGTTGATACATCTTGTGTTCATTCTTGAGTGCAAGTTCTTGGTCTTGGGGGTTCCGTTTGTGTGTACGATCAATTGAAATTTGAAACCCCAACAGTGTTTTTTTTTGTTTTTGTTTTTGTTTTATGTTAGAGTTGCTTATATCAATCACTCCATGAAATGGCCAAAATTCCTTATATTCCTTATCCCTTTATCTTTTATTTTCATTTGGTTATTTTATTCAATTATAATTGTTTCACTGATCTGCAATCGTGCAGCTGTGTTGATCTCGTGACCAAACAGAGCAGGTACTTGGCACTCCCAAAGCAACATTGTGTAGAGCACTTTCATGGGAAGCAATTTATCCACTTTATTTTCTGCTTCTCTTGCCCAACATGGAGCTGTACAAAATTAATGTTGAAAAGATTTGGGATAGTCAACTTCCAGCTATGTTTTCTCGTTTTCAAAGTCTAACACGATTGATTAAAAAATTGAAATATATATTTTCAGCTTCTGTGGTCAGAAGCTTTCAGCAGCTCTAGCACCTAGAGATATGCAATTATAGCACAACACATCAAAAAATAAAATGGGTCACTTTCAACTTTCGTTCCTCTCTCGACTTGTTGAATTTGTGGAATGTCATCCTTAAAACTTTTGGCAAAAACCATCGTCGTTTAGTATCATTCATTCATTGCAATCGACAAAGTCCTTCCCTTGTTTACATCCTTTGATCTCAATTACAATTCGCTCCTGTTTATTGTGCTCACTGTTGTGTTGTATGTTTCTCAGTTTTTGCCATAAACTCTTTTGAACTTTCAATCTTGTAATCTCAACAGCACTTGGTATCCTTTGATCTCCAGTCTTGTTATTTAGAATTGCTCTGCTCCCTATCTAATTGTCCCGTTGTTGTCTCTGTTTTGTTCTGTTCTGTTCTGTACTTACTCCTGTGATTTTTTCCTTTTCTTTTTTTTGACCTTTTTCTAGCCCAGATTGTTGTAGTCACTTCACTCGTGTTTAATCTCTCAATGTCAATTTGCTCCCTAACTAGTCAATTGTTCAGTGCTCCAGTTCTTGTCCCTGAGATTCTGTTTCTGTATTATTAGTTGTTTTGTTTCTGTGTTTTTAGCTTTTAGATGTATAACTCTTATTTTAATATGAATGAATGTCCGTGTCATTTAGACTTAAAAAGTCTGACAAGCTTCTGCTACGGCAACGGTTGCCCCAATGTGAAGATTTTCTTGGAGGATAATTGAGCACACGCAAATTGCACAAAGTAACACTGGGTTGATAGAAATGGACATTTAAAGATTCACATTTCGGAAACTTTACCAATGATTATTATATGTATATTCAACACAACAGCTTTAATCGAAGCATATTTACGAATATGATGGCTTTAACTTTAATTAACATTAAATTATACATGGTTGAATCAGCATTATTGTTCCTGGATTTTCTTCAACGAGCGGAAAGAAATGTCACTCCTTGAACCTTTAGCAAACCATTGTTCTCCTTTGTATATTTTAATATTTAATTTAGCTTTTAACTACTCAAGTATTCAGGATTTTAGTACCAAGTACCAACTGACATCACAAATACTCTGTTCTGTATTTTAACATTTATGCTTGGTCTACCATCAGTTGGCTAACAAATAATCATAATTAAAGCTATCACCTTCTCATCCTTTATCTTCATTTACTCATTCTTTATCTTCAATCCTAAATTAAATTGAACTTTGGCTTTACAGCGTAGCATGCAATTAAAAAATAAAAAGGCTCACTTTCAACTTTTGATCCTTTCTTGATGTGGAGTGTCATTGCAATCCACAAAATCCTTTCCTTATTTACGTCCATTATTCTTCTACCCCTCTTCCATTAAAGAAATCATTTTTTAATATCGGTCATTATCCTTGCATTCATTCCCAAAATTCAACAAAACCTTTCCTTATTATTTCCATCTTTTGATCAGAGACACTATCCTTCGGTTTTATTGTGTTCATTGTTGATTTGTTATTCCGATTTTGCCAACAATCCTTTGTTATTTTCAATCCTCTGATCTCAACAATACTTGCCTCTGTTTGAGATGACTTGAAAGAAAAGGTATATATATGAAACTTATAATTAATTATTCAATTCTTATATATATACTTTCTGCATGTTAGGTGAATTGTTGTTATTTTCTAAAAGGTAAAAATTTATTGGATAAATATATTGTTTTAGCTAGCCATATGTCACGGGATGAGTGTGTTGCGCAGCAAACCCGTGCGGCGCTTAGACAACTTTGTCGAATGTTGCTAAGTAAGCCTTGAGTTTCTCGACTAGCTAAGCCTAGAGGTTTTCGAAGAGATAAAGAGAAGAGAGCAATGGAGCCGATTAAGAGAAATTGTATTACTTACAAGAGCGATTACAAGAGAGCTTACAAGTGTTTGAGTTGCTTACTCTAAGCTTGTTTCTCAATTGCTAAATGACATGCCCTATTTATAGGGAAGGCTTGCCAAGCTCTAGAGATTCTAGAGAACTCTAGATTATTCTGAAATGTCTTTGTAAGTTTCCTTGGACCACTCTTGCTTGTCTTGATTTCTACCGAAATGGTGGGCTTGGGCGGTCCGCAACCCGTAGCTTCTAATTCTTTTTTGTTTGGTTAAATTTCCTCTAAAAGTTACAATACTAATTTTGTGAAATTGTTAGAAAGTGCATCAACTAATCCATTTTGCAATTTTTTGTTTGTTTGTTCTGATCGGCCAAATAAATGTCTATTTTCAGAAGACTTGCTATGCGGACTTAAAATGTCCTGATGTGAAGTTTGTTGATGAGTGGACTGCTATTTTATCACTTGATGATTTCCTCAAGAGATATCCTACCATGAAAGTTCTCCAAATAGAAGGGTATGATGAATGACTGTCAAAAGAAAAGGTCGAAAATGGGATGGAGGTAATCATAAGAAAAGCAAACTAAATTTTGTGATGGGAAGCACATTTTGAAACAAGAGTCCTCTAATATGAACAATTTGGTTATTCTACATGTAAGGAGGTGTCAGAATTTGATCTTGTTTCTTTCACTTGATGATTTTAGGTTGAATGGTGGAACAGTCCAAGTATCAATTTGTAGGCACCCGCAGAGACTTTTCAATTAATTAAATATGCATGTGTGAATCAATAATCCAGGATTCTAAACTTTCTTAAAGTTTAGGAAAACTGTTACGCCACATAATTACACTATATGACATAATGTCTTTTTTGGACTTTAAGAACAAGATCGTGGACTGATTTTTTATATAGGATGTTACTTACAAAGCAAACTACAAGAAAATAGGCAATAAATGATGGTAAATAACTGTCATAAAAAAGGGTGTATGACAGACAATTTATCTGTCATCTCACTATCATTAATTTATGAAAGAATATTTTCCATCATGAATTCATTACGGTTTTCACAATCATATATTTGTCACTCAATCTTTTAATGGGAAATTAAAATTATTTAATTTTTTGGTATTTTTGAATTTTTTTGGCTGAAAATTGATATTATTTCAATATTAAAATTACTCAAAAGCATTGTTATTTTGAATTATACTGTTATTATTATTTGTATTGAATTAATATTAACATCGTCGTCATCGTTGTTGTTGTTGCTACTATTAGAATTCTCAAATTCTACAAATTTGTTTTTAGAATAAATTTATAAATCTAGAATAAATATTAAATGTGATACAAAAAAATAAAAAAATCCAGTTAATAAAACCTGGATATCCATTTAACCATACAATCCAAACCATTGAAGTATTCAAACTACAACAATCCAAAATTTCACAAAATATCCTAAATATCCTACAATTGTTGGCCTCAAGAATATTAGTCTTGTAACTCCTAGTCCCATAACTCCGCATCTTATTCTTGTTCAAGAAAATAATTAGAGTAATAACCAATGTAACTATGAGCAAACATGGATACCTTAATAATAGTTTATAGTCTAATAATTGCACATAGCTATTTTTTTATAAGTTGAACTATCCAAATGAAAATATCTATCGTACCTCCAAAGAAAAAGAGAACTCGTAACTCCTAGTCCCACAACTCCGCATCTCATTCCTATTCAAAAAAAGAATTAGAGCGATAACCAGTGTAACTATGAACAAACATGGACACCTTAATAATAGTTTACAGTCTAATAATTGCACATAGCTATTTTTTTATAAGCTGAACTATCCAAATGAAAATATCTATTGTACCTCCAAAGAAAAAGAGAACATAGAAGCTAAAAGAAAGTAAAATTGACAATTCAATTTGCCTAATTTAAGAAAAGGAGAAAAAAGTTCATCACATGCTACTATAATGCCAATATATGTTATCATCGATTCACATATTCATAAGAACTCTATCTCCACTATATTTTAAATTAGCAATTTTACCACAAGCCAGCACATAAAAATTAGAAAATCATTTTCACAAATGAAGTATTTGTAGCAGCAATTGTTGGAATATTTTATAGTGGCCCATATGCCAGATTGGTAAATTAGTAATAATTCAGAATTTAAATTATGAAATAAATTATGGGCTGAAATCCTATTCAATTTGGGAAAAAACTAGCTGCCCATTTTGATGGAAAGTGAGAATTAGGATTTTATTAAAATTGGTCCTCTCTCCACCCAATACAAAAAGGGATATCACATTAATTTTCTCTCCATCAGAAAGTGAGTCACTCTAAAGGGGTCAAGAGAGAGAAATCAAATTTGCTAATTTTTAATTGTTTATTGTAGTGAGATTTGATTAAGAAAAATTACTATAGATCAAGGTATATTTTATCTCAATTATGATGATATGAAAATCATGATATTCCACGATCTTAGAGATTAAAGTTTATGCAAATTAGGGTTTATTTGCTTTATGGGAATTGTAAAAATTCTAACAGCAATCAAATTCCATCAGTTGCAATAGGGGTATCCATCTCAAAACTAGTTCTAAAATAGAAGAAAGCAAAGCACTAGAAAGATTATAACTTAATGAAACCCATGAAAACATCAAGAAAATATAATAAAACATGAAATAAAATTCACGGAGTTCAAGCAAAAGACAGATATCTAACCATTTATTCAAATACCTAATTACAAATTTCTAAAGTAATCCAATTCGGCTGCCTTGACAAAATCATTAATGGCACTACCTTACGTAAAATAAAGCACTTCACAATTGGAGGACCAAATGCGTAGCAAGAGCATTTACCCCACTTTGATCAAACATCATGAAAAACCACACAACATCATATTCTAAATTCTCAACAATATCTACTAATAATCCCTTCAACATTTTAGTTTCAGGATTATCGACTTGCCTAGAGGAAAACTAGCATCAACAAAACTCAAACATACACAAAACAATCTAATTCTTTCATGTTCAAGTAAATATTAAAAAAAAAACTATGAAAGATATAAGATTCACAATTTTTGTGGATTTAATTCTTTATTCCAACTAGACCAAGGCCATTCACATCAACATAAGTTTTCTAAAACAAAAGTTAAAGCAATAAAGAAAATGGTTAACCATCGAACTTGGGGATTAAGAATTCTTGCCAAGAGAAACGAGCTACAAAAGCAGCTTTTAGGGATTTTGATTTCCCAGTGTGTGAGTGTTTAACACTGAGAGAAGAAAAACAAAAGGAGTGTTATGTACCAAAAGACGGAAGCATCTTGCTAGTGTTTTTTTTTCAATTATTAAAATGCACCTTTTATTTTTTAAATAAAATAATACATCAAAATTGGGTCAAACATGGTGAAGATCATTATTCTATCTCAATTTCTTGATAGATCAAATTTCCATCAGAATTTTATCATAAATCCGTGATAAATGATAATTATATCATAAAACCATCATAAATTCGTGATATAAAATATTTCTATCACAAAACCATCATTGATCTGTGATAGATTGAAATTTCTATCACAAATCCGTCATAGTGTTATAATTTAAGTTATTTTGCCTAAAATTTGTCACAAACTGTCTGTCATTTATTATCTGTTTTCTTGTAGTTGAAATACTAACTAGGCAACCCAAGAGGGGGGGTGAATTGAGATTTTAAAAATTAAACTAAGTAAACCACATAATAATTCAATCTAATGCCTTAATGGAATCGAAAATAATAAATTCAATAAACCACAATAATAAAAGAGTAAGGGAAGAGAAAACAAAGTAAGGGAAGAGAAAACAAACACAATGATTTTTACATGGTTCGGCAACCCCCGCCTACGTCCATGCCTCTAAGCTCACCGGGCTTGAGGATTTCACTAACCAAGCCTCCCAAGGCTTCAAACGCTTACAATTAACTTCCAAGGTGTCAACGGACCTTTACAACAAGAGATTATCCTCAATCTCTTAACCCAAGTATATCCCAACACTTACAATCTCTCAAGGATAAAGATTACAAATGAATTTTCTCTCACACAATGTGTTTGATTACAAATGAATGCTCAATGCGTGAATCAAAGAAACAAAAACAAGTTCAAAGCTCAATAATAGTTTTATACTCAATAGCAAGCTCAATAATAACTCTTGGATCTATTTTTGTTTGAATTGGATTGAGCTTATTTATAGTTGGAGCTAAAAACTAGCCGTTATTGACTTTGCTCACTGTTGGATCACCGTTAACTAGATGTCGGATCGCCGTTTGACTGGTCAATATGACTGTTGGGCTTAATTTTTAAATTGTCGGATCACCATTATCTAGATGTCGGATCGCCGTTAGTGTCCAGAGGCTACTCTTTAATTCTGCTCAAATTGTCGGATCGCCGTTATCGAGATGTCGAATCGCCGTTATCGCGATGTCGGATCGCCGTTTTCTACCGTGACTGCTACAGTGAACTATTTTGTAAAATTATAGTTTGACCCCAAAACTTTATAAAAATATATTATTGCCCAAAACGTTATGAAACTTATCAAATAGGTCAATTTTTAGGATTTTAAGCAATACTTGTTATTTATCAAAATTTTCAAAGCTTTTTTAATTGAAACCATTAACATGAGAATAACCAATTTTATAAAAATATTTTCATATAATATAAAGCTTTTATAAAGTGAGAATGATGATTTCAAAGTATATGAACACTATTTTGAGCTTTTAAAACCTTAATCATTCTTAATCTTATTTGTTATCATCAAAATCAACCTTATGGATACATATATGCTAACAGTAGTGTCATTATTTTTACAATTCAATTTAAGCCAAACAATAGATGTACAAAATATGGGAGAAAACACCATTGTGGTCTATTTGTTATTTTGATTGGAGCTTTTCACAACCGTCAAAAATCTTGATAAAAACCTATATAAAGTTTAGAATTTTAACTTGAATGAAAAATTAAAATTTTCTAGATCTGTGTTTTTTGTTCTAATTAAACTAATCTTGAAGGCAAGTAAGAGGTGGAGGTGCTGATCCGAGCCCCCGCAAATTTATTAGAAAGAAAAGAAAAAGTAGAGGAATATATATGGAGGGTGGTTTTGGAATTGTTCTTGTGCTATTAGATTTATTATAATTTTTTAATATTTTTTATGGGGTACTTCAAGAGAGGGGTTTTATAAGTGATATATATAATCAAAGATCTCTGACTATATTAAAGTCAGTAATAAACTAAAAAAAATAGGTCTCCAATACACTATATTTTGTCATTTAGTGTATTGAAATAAGTGTTTTTTTTTTAAAATCTTATTCATAACTTTAATAAAGTGGGGGATCACTAATTGGATAAACCCACTCTACACACACACATGCACACCCTTAGCCACCCACCCACACACACACACATGTACGAGTATGCCTTTCTATACTTCTCAAAATTCCTTTTGAAACCCCCTTTTTATTGAAATTACCTAAACAACCAAAGACAAATTAATTTATTTTTTATTTTGAGTGAAAATTCAATTAAACACTGAAATAAAATATTCTTTTAACAAAATTTTTACACCCACCCCATTTCATAATTTATATTTATATTTTAAATTTAAATTTGATTTTTTTTAAAAGATGAAAAGTGTTTTGAATTATGGAGATATAAGTAAAATAATAAAAGGAAAATAATTAAAGAATTTTAGGATTATATGTATTTTATAATTAAAACTTCAAAGAGACTTTTTTTAGGATGACATTTTGTAGGAATATGGTCAGTTTTTTTTATAGGGATTTATACTTTATAAATTAAAACTAAAATATTTTAAAAAATAAAATTCAAAAGAGGTGTTGTGAGGATTTTCACGAGGGTGTTAAAAGCTAAACTCACTATATATATATATAAACAGCATATGAATGGATCGTCTAGTCCGGCGGTTGGTGGGAAAGATGGACCTATGCCTGAAATTTTTAGGCTCCGACCGGGCCGAGTCTAGGTCCAGTTATTAATCTCATGTTTTTGTTTTCTAAATATATTAATTTTTAATTTTAAACGATCCATTTAATGATTTTCAAGGCCCAATCTAAAAGGCTACTAAAAAATTTAAAAATTTATTCCTTTATTAACTGATATTTTTTTTTATTTTTTTCAAAAAATAAAAAAACTTTGGGCTTGAAGTAGATCAATCATTTTATAAACTTAGATATCTAAGTATGTTATTCTAAAGTTGATATAATTTAAAGTTGACCTAGGTGGTTGTAAGGTTCAATTACGTCCAATAATATTAATAGATAGGGTGAAAAAAAATTCAATAATATTAATAGATTGGGTGAAAAAAAAAATAATCATACTCAATCGATTGTGTTTACATATTTACAAATATCGAGTGTGAAATGCCAAAAGACATGAATAATCGCCATAGTTTTTGGTCTCACTTACATTTTTTTTTCTTTTTCACTTACAATTGACAAAAAGGAATTTAGATGGACTCAATGCCCGGCATTTACTCGACGTGGTCGTGAAAAGGTGTTTATTCACACAGTTTTTGACCAATGCCGTTGTTACCTGAGACTACATATTGATATTCGCCGTTATATTGTGAGTTCATGGCTTTAACCCTGTAAATGAGTATGTTTTGATGTTATAAACTCAAACTAATTACACTGATACTCATGAGGATCTTGGAGGACTTTGGACTAGTTTGGTAATGCTGTAACTTTTAAAATAATAATTATTAGTTATACTGTAAAAATAATCAACTATGAAGAGAATCAGTTAAACGTTTAGTAAAATTTATTTTAAAGGTGTTGTAAGTTTTAAAATTAATCATGTGTTCAGTAAATATTACTCTTAAACTACTATAAGAATATAAATGATTGAATTGGATAAAATGTTAAATAAAATTTATTTACACATTTATAAACATATATATATATATATATATATATATATATATATATATATATATATATATATATATATATATATATATATCGAATATAGGTTTTTACCCATGGATTCTCTACTCTGTAGAGCATCTTCCTTTTCTAGCTCTTCTTCCGAGAACACTAGCGATTCAAAGCGTGTTGTGAATAGTAGAGAATCCATGGGTAAAAACCTATATTCTAGTTTTAGTCCTGTAGGTATGACTACAATCCAAGGTTAAGAATTGGTTTTACTGCCCTTCAACCAAATCGGGACTTATGACCAAAAGCTACCAAGGCACCCAGAAGTAACACTCACCACACAAACAATGTTCAACTAAAACACCAGTCTTATAACACAGAGTCTCTATCTATATTACACTATCCTCTCCCTGGCTCTGATACCAGTTTTACACAGGATCTGAAGAGTGTGTGTGTTGATAAAATAAATAAATCAAAGATAATCAATATGCAGGTTTAGGTTGGAAGTGTTTTAAGCAAAATTCATAAATTAAACTTTAAATTGCGATTAATTGGTACGTGGCGTTGTTTTACCAGATCAATGCAGAAGTTAATCTGCCTTAGGGACCAGATCTGACTTAGAACAAATCAATATCCCGCATGTTCGGGTTTCCAGCCGATATACCAAGATAATTTTAAATCTTTTAGTTTTCTTTTAAATTACTTTAGGCAAACCTAAGCAACGCAAAGGCTCATAGATAGTATTAGATCTGGATCCCAGAAATAATACTCTGATTGGATGGAGGGAGAAGAGAAATACGACTAAGGGGATAGATCAGGTCTCTGTACCTTAGAAGAACGTAGCAGTTTTAATGATGCTTATAAATTTAAATTACAAAATTTAAACATACATTCAAAACTTTAAATAAGTTAAACGTTAAATGTTTACAAGAAATGCTTACATGATTTGCTTGAATCCAAAATGCGTTAAAGCTTTAGAAGAAAGGGAAAATTACAAGACAGGAAATATTTCCTCTAAGTCTTGATCCAGATTTCCCAGAGAGAGAGAGAAGAAAGAAATATTTTGAATGTCGAAGGAAAGGAGTGATGAGTCTCAGTCTTCATCCACCCCCTCTTTATACAATAATTGCAATACAAAAGAAAATGTTACAGCTGGTCTTCACATGCGTTGGTGGAGAAAGGGGCCATCAACAGTAAAAGCAGTATGTGCTTTTGGAACGTGGGAGACAGCAATAATAGGCATCTTCTGCTTTGTAGACTTTAGGGAAACTTCACGTGAGTGGGTCCTTGAACTTTGGCAAAAGGTCTTCACGTGGAGACAATATCATGAGCTTTTGACTTTTTCAAAAAAGGAGAGAAATGTCTTCACAATTTTTCCCATAAAGGGTAGTGAGTAGAGGAAGACAAAATCTCAGAAAATACAGATACAAAGAAATAGAAAATTACCAGAAAATTACTTTTTTTTTTTTTACTTACAATGCTTTATCGGAGGCAGGATCCCGAAGCAATCATCTTCATTATCATCTCCAAGGGAAGTGAACGGCTCATCTTCTTCCTCTTCCTTATCTGAAGAACTGGCAACGGACGGTTCAGATCTAGAAGCAAGGAGCTGTTGCATTACTTTAAAATATTCCTCTTCAGTCTTTGCACTGGCCAACAGTGACTGGGCCTTAGATCTCTGGGCGAGGAAAGTGTTTTGGGCTTTGATGTCGGCAAGGAGGCCTTTTGAAGAAAGCCAAGCTTGAATTGTGGCTTCTGACAATTTGGATTGTTCATCAAACTTAGACCACCATTTAACTTTAAAGGTTCTTTGTAATATAAGTTGGGCTTCTTGAGTGTGGTAGTTGAAGTTCCACATCCAGACCCAAGGAAGAAAGAAATTTGTACAGAAGCAGAGAAAAGGAGGAAACCTCTTTTCGGACTTAGAAGGAACATAATGGGCTTTAAAAAGGTTTAAACAATTTATGGCATTTGGGGTTAGGATGTCTGGGCTTGGCCCAAAGTAGTTCCACCATTGTTGGAACCAATTTGGAAGGCTTTGTACGGTTATTTTTGAGTTAAAGAAAAATAACCAAGAATGGGTCTTTTTAGGGTTTTGAATAAAAAAATGTGTTAAACCAGGCCTGCTGGTAATCCCAGTAAGAAAAAGATTGGCAATGGTTTAAACGCATTTGGAAATTGGCAGGAAAAGTCTTTGGTTTGTGGAGTTGGTCACCCCACTAGTTTGGGCTCAAGACTTTTAAGATGGTGGCTGTAGAGTAAGCCGGCTCATGGTGAGATTCACTAAGAAAAAAGTGTTTGAATCTTACAGACTCAGTGAACTCTAGAATACTTTGGTAGAAAGACTGGGGTTTTGACAAATCCCACGGTTTGAAAAGCCAGCCTTTCGGGAAAATCTTTGTAATGGCTTGAAATGGATCAGAGTGATAAAACCCATCTTCCATAGATAAAACATTTTAATGATAGGTTTTATTAACCCAATCCGAAGATTTTTGTGAAAGCTTTGATTGAGAAACAATAATTTGTGAAGAAGAGCTCTCACAAGAAATTACTTCTTTAGAAGAAGAAGGCTTTGAGAATGCTTTAGAAATAGATTTTTCTTTCTTAGGAATTTGAGAAAGAGCTTTATTTTGGGAAATACTTTGTAAAGCCAACATAAGTTCAGGGGACTTCGTAATGGAGTTCATCCATTCTTTTACCTGTTTATTGGAGGTAATGGCTTTAGACTGTGCTTCTTGTTCCTCAACCATGTCAATCCATGATTTAATAGGCATGGCAGAAGAAAGTAATTTTTCTTTAGGAGGGGTTGTCTGGGTTTCTTTAGGGATTGTTTGAGGTGTCGAGTCTTTAAGAATGGCTTTGCCTTTGTCTTTTTTTTTTTGGGCGGCATTATCTGTTTTAGAGAAATTCCCTGGTTAGAAAATCATGCATAGAATTTGTATCTCCTTTAATAAACTCAATGTCAAAATCAAAAACACTTAAAATAGCTTGCCATCGTGCAAAAATCTGTTTTGAAGTAATATTTTGAACATCTTTTTCCAAAACATGTTTTGCAACTTTGCAATCAATTTTAAGTAAAAATTTTTGATTTAACAAATCGCTTTGAAATTTAGAAATGCATAATACAATAGATAGAATTTCCTTTTTAATAGTAGAGTAATTTCTTTGACATTCATTCTAATGGGCAGAAACATATTGTACTATTTGTTCTCTATTATTATTGGTTTGCTTTAATATTCCTCCATAACCTAAATCTGATGCATCAGTCTCAACAATCTTAGGTAAAGCAGGATTAGCAAGAAATAAACATGAAATATTTTTAACAGAATCTTTTATCAGTTTAACAACTTTGGTATGCTCATTTGTCCAAGTAACAGGATTTTTCTTTAATCTGTCATGCAAAGGTTTTGAAATTCTATTGATATTAGGACAAAAATCAATAAGATAATTTAAACTACCCAAAAATCTCTGCAACTGAGTTTTGTCAAGGATTTTATCAGGAAATTTCTCTGCAAAAGCAAGAGATCGCTCAATAGGTGTAATGGTTCCTTTGGAAATGTAATGACCAAGGAACCTGATTCTTGTTTGAAACAAGGAAACTTTAGAACTAGAAATGGCTAATCCAGCCTTTCTAGTGGCAAGGTAAAACGTTTTTAGATGTTTGAAATGTTGATCAATTGTTTGAGAAAAGATCAACACATCATCAATATAGACAATGCAGAATTTAGAGAAAGGGTTATAAATATCATTCATAATTCTCTGAAATTCCGATGGTGCATTCTTTAATCTGAATGGCATTACAGTTCATTCATACTGTCCAAAAGGAACAGTAAATGCAGTTTTATAACGGTCTCTTGGATGGATTTGGATTTGCCAAAAACCTGATTTCATATCAAATTTTGAAAAGATGAAAGTAGAATGAAGTTTTTGGAGTAAATCCTTTTTATTAGGTATGGGATACCTAATCCATTTTAATGCTTTATTCAGGAGTTTGTAATTTATTACAAGTCTAGGTGTTCTTCTTTCTATTTCAGAGTTCTTATTGACATAGAAAGCAGCACAAGACCAAGGAGACCTAGATTTCACAATGAGTCCTTTTGTCTCTAAATCTTTGATTTCACTTTTACAGTGTTGTTCCAAATCCATGTTCATTTGGATAGGACGGGCTTTAGTAGGTATTTGTCTTTCATCAAAAGAATTTTCGTAAGGCAAATCTACTAAATGTTGTTTTCTGTTCCAAAAAGCAGATGGTAAATCAGCACATATCTCTTTCTCAATAAGGGTCTTAAAATTAGAGATTTTTCTTTGTATAAAACCATTTTGTAATTGATTTTCAATTCTTTGTAAACTCAAATCTTTCTTTAAACAAACCAAGTTATTTTGTTTAGATTTGAGAAGGGCATTGATTTGGTTCTGGTAAATAGAACAAGCTTTAACAATATTCAAATTTCTGGTTTTAGGCTTTTCAATGAAGGGAAAAATGAGTTTTCTGCTCTTTGCTTTAAAAGTTATACTATCATAATTGACAGTATATGGGGTAATAAGGTTTATGAAAGGAGTTCCTAAAATAACAATGTGATGTATGTCATTTGTAAGAATAAAGGAAGTCCGAAATTCAAAACCATTATTATGTACAGAGGCATCAACTTTAGAATTGACTTTTAGTTTTGAATTGTTGGCGGCAGAAAGTCTTTCGGTAGTTTTTTCATGAAAACATTTTGGAACAATGTCTTCTTTAATGCAATTTAAATCAGCACCAGTGTCAAAGAGGGCAATGATGTCAATTTCAAAATCTATAGAAAAAATCAAGGTAATTTTAATCAGATATTTTCTTGTGGTGATTTGTTTTAACACGAAAAGAAAATCATTGGGCATAGATTCAATGTTTTCTAAACTTTGTTCTCCATTATTATCACCATCAGATTCTTTATCAAAATTATCTTGTAATTGTCTTTGTAAGAGGAGTTGAATGGTTTCAGAATCATTCTTTTGCTTTTCTTTTAACTCTTTTATCTCGAGTTTGATGTCTTTTATTTCTTTCTGAAGATCTTGGATATTAGGAGTCGTTGTTTTCTTTGTTTTCTTTTTATCCAGAATTTCAGTAAGATCATATGTATTCTTTTTAATCATTGGGGCTTTAGAAGTTTCTGTTTTATTTCGTACTTCTAAAGTTTTTAGAAGCTTATCAAGATACTCTTTCTAAAGAGTAGGGTCAGAAATGTGTTTAACTAATTCAAGAAAGGTTTCTTGTTCTTTAGTCAACACATTGAGTTTTTTTGTCTTTAAATAGGATTCTGTATCAGAATCACTATCACTAGATACATATGTATCTGAATCAATTAACTCATCAATCTGTAGAGGCTCACTGTTTCCTGACATGGAAGACTCAGAGTCAGAAAGCTCTACGAGCAAAGGGGCCACCTTAGAGAATATCTCTTCATCTAGGTCAAGTTCATGGAGTTTTCTGCTCATTCTATAGAATTTTACAGTATGACTTTTCTTTCCACATTTGAAACATGTGGCTTCTTTGTAATTAAAAGGAGCTTTTGATTTTGTTGTGGTATCTTTCCTTTTAGAGAAATGAGGTTTCCGATAATGCTTCGATGGTTTCCTATAGGAAGGTTCTCTAAACTCATGGAAGGGTTTCTCATGGATTTTAGACTTGTAATGTTTTTTGTAAGGTTTCGAAGAACACTTACCATTACAATTCTTAGAAGTGGAGGCTTTAAAAGGGTCATAATTAAACTGTTTACAGAAACTACCTAGTTCTTGCTTAGACTTTCTAAGCTCCCATTTTAATCGCTTCTGTAATTTCAAATCCAGGCAAATCTTTAAACCTTCTTTGTTAATAAAACTGACAAGTTCACCGTAGGTGAGCTCATCATAAGGAATACGGTTGTCATAAAGGGCTTTAATAGAATTCCTAACCTTTTCTCCTAATAGGGTAGGTAAACCTGCAAGAAAATTTTCCTTCCAAGTTATATGATTTGCATCATCCCTAAGGAAAAGTCTGGTAAAGAATGTGGTTTTATAGTTTTGGAATTCACTAAGTTTCCTACATCTCAGGTTATGTAGTAACTCAGTATTTTTATCCCTAAGGTGAGAAGGGTCACCTATAAAATGTAGGGAAGTGGTAAGAATTAAGGTAGCAACAACATCCTGAATTGGGTCATTCAATTCGTCATAGATGGGTGCTCCATTCTCATCTGTCTGAATTGCATTAAGGATATCTAATTGTTGCTGTTTGGTGAGAAAATGATCCCACCAACCTTTAAGTTGACCAGTAAAACCAGCAATGAGAACTTCTGTAATGGCTTTGTCAGAAGTTCCCGATTGAGTTTTATATGCATTAGCTGCCATGGTCATCTGTTGCAACAATCCTAGAATGTTGTATTCTGACATACCATCAATGTTCCACTCATGGACAGAGGATACATTAAATCGTGATTGGTTTAATGCACTGGGTCTATTGTCTATGGCTAAGTCAGGTGGAGACTTGACAGTAGGTAGGGCTAATTCCCAATGAATTTTGTTGGCTTTAGAAACAGGTTCTTCTTCAAAGGCTTCTATATCAGAAGAGGCTATAGACATATTGTCTTGTTCTAGTACACCAATTTCACTAGATTGGGCACTATCAGGAGCTATTTAGACCTTACTAGATGAGGAAGAAGCTTCTATTCTATCTAATTGGTCTCTAATGGCTTTAGCAAAATTTGATTTTGACTCCTGAACAAGCTTTTGACTAGTTTTCGAAACCTGAAAAGGTTTGAAAATAGGCTCTTTAAGCTTTTTGTCATAATCCGATCTTGATTTAACAGGAGACATAGCTATGGTTGACTTCTGGAATTGGTTTTCTATTCTAGTCAACTGTTTTCCCAGCGTATTTAGGTTAGCATTACAAAAATTATTCTGTTGAATAATACTACCTAAATTTGTCTCTGGATCATTTGGTTTATGGATTTTATAGGGTGAGGCTTTAATCTCAACAGGAGGGACACCATGGTCAATGGTTAAACTCCTAAGAGGTGGATGCTCAGATTCTATGGCTCTATCACTATCAGTAAGATGCCATTCAGGAATCTTTTTCCTAACAATGATAGGATTCGATTCTTTAAAAGATAATCAATGTTATTATCATAGGCATACATTTCAAACCAATTAAAGAATAATATATTAACTTTATGAAGATTTACAAACTCATAATAGACTTGTTGGATTTCTTTTCTTTGATTTAAGAAATGTTTGAAAAACCAAAGTCTTTTTTCTTTATTAGTGTCAGAATAAAAATCATTGTGAAGAAGAGTTTTATCTAATTCAAAATCTTTTTCAAGAACATTGATTGCATTTTTCGTGACAGCGGAGAATGTAGGAGAAGTTGGAGGAGAAGGTTTCTTCTCTTCCTGGCTTTGTTCATGTTGCCGGCTAGTGTAAATGGGATGTGGAACACTAGTAGCATAGTCAATAGAATGTATAGAAGAACTAGGTATATCTAATATGGAAAACCTAGGTTGACTTTTTACTGGTTGGAAAGGGAGATTTATAACAGAAGGAATCTTTGAAAATTTCCTTTCTAATGAGGGAATACTTGAGCACGAATCTTTATCAGAGAATCTAGATGATGTAGATCTCTTAAAGGATAATTTGACTTTACCATCTGAATACTGAGTCACATTTTGTAACTCTGTATTTGGCTCAAGTTGTTTAGGAATCACTGGTTTAGTGGCTCCTTCTAAGATCCACTCTTCAGGGAGGTTGACATCCTTCCATTGGATTGGTCTAGGAATAACTGTATTGGCTTTAGACAAGTCAGTTTGCAAGAGCAGAGTTTCATATCTTTTTGACTGAAATAGATGTTTTGTATTGGTAAATGCAGATACCATGGCTTTGTAGGATATTCTGAAAATTAGGGCAATTGGTACAGATCCTTCAATCATGTTGTAATTATAGGTTTTGATCTGTAAAATCATGCTTTTCAGAATGTTTTTATCTTTAAGGGAAACTGTTATATTTGGATAACAGCTAAAGGAAATGGGTCCTTTACAGAGGCTTGATTCAATACTGCTAAGTAGAGAATCATCAAAAGAGATGAATCGTCCATCTCTTAGGACGGCAAGAATGGAAGTGTTTAAACCTTCCTTAGTAAGGGGTTTTATGCCAACTTGTATTAAGCCGATGTGAGCATAATTGAAATTCTTTTCTTTTAATTTCTTTAAAGAATGTTCTGTAAATAAGTGAATTGTTTCAAAAGGCTTTGAAAGGGTTATGTCACGTTCTTCAGTTTTAATGACATAATCATTCTTTAAGAAATCAAGCTTTTTTGTTTTGTAAATCATTTTTTTAGAAACCTTTGGGAGTTCCCAACAATCAATTGCTTTATTGAAGTCTTCGATTATGTATTTTTCTGAATTCACAATACGCTTTGAATCGCTAGTCTTCTCGGAAGAAGAGCTAGAAAAGGAAGATGCTCTACAGAGTAGAGAATCCATGGGTAAAAACCTATATTCTAGTTTTAGTCCTGTAGGTATGGCTACAATCCAAGGCTAAGAATTGGTTTTACTGCCCTTCAACCAAATCGGGACTTATGACCAAAAGCTACTAAGGCACCCAGAGGTAACACTCACCACACAAACAATGTTCAACTAAAACACCAGTCTTATAACACAAAGTCTCTATCTATATTACACTATCCTCTCCCTGGCTCTGATACCAATTTTACACAAGATCTGAAGAGTGTGTGTGTTTATAAAATAAATAAATCAAAGATAATCAATATATATATATATATATATATATTAGTGTGTATATATATAATAATTGATAGTTAAAATAAGTATTTTATTTTATTATTTTTATTTTATTTTGTATCTCAATATAATTGTTAATAGTAATAATCTCTTTAAAGTTAATAATTTTATTTCCTATATAAGGATATACATGGAATTATATTGAGTATAAAACTTATTCTTAAAATCTGATGTTGAAAAGCTACTCCTTGCTTTTCAACATCTTCTATAAGTTATGATAATTTTGGCAAAAGTGATTTTTTAAAAAATTTATCAAACACTAAAATTAATTTTTAACTTTTTAAAATTACTTTTGAGCCTCCTAAAAAATAATTCCAAATGGCCCTTAGATGTTTGTACCTCGAAATGCATACTAGTGGCCAGCATTAAAAAAGTTGTTGGCGTCTTCTTGTGACAAAGTAAATGTAATTAGATAATCTCACATGTGGTAAAATGCGAGGCTGATCAGAGCAACGACAGAAGCGGTAAGAAAGTGAGGCTGATTCAGAGCAACGACAGAAGTGGTAAGAAGTGATGGAGTGTTTTAGTAAAGTTTATTGAAGTAGCATTCAACATAAATGTCATTATGCACTAGAATAACTTCAACGTATATGATACCAAACATCATCACTACTCCCAAATTAATCGGTTTCAAACCAAGCCATGTCCTCCCCTGCGTATAAGTATTGTAGTTTTGTACGAAACTTTGACTAAGAAATGCTCGCAAGAAATTGGCCCACAATACAAGTAAGCAATGCTTCATATTCCAAGTTAACTTTTCCTCAGAGAGAAGAAATGGACATTTAAAAGATTTGCATTTCTGAAATTTATCTTTAATTAACATTAAATTCTACATGATGGAATCAGCATTCATGGACTTTCTTCAATGATCGGAAATGAATGTCATTCCTTGAAGTTTTAGCAAACCATTATTCTCCCGTTGTAGCTTTTCATATTTAGGGAATGAAATAAATAAATAAGTTGATAAACTTATCAAGTACTTGGTGAAAATGCTCAAACACTGTTATAGTAGTATAGCTTCATCTCCCATATTAACGTTTCCTCGGGGGAAGAGATGGACATTTAAAGGATTCACATTTACGAAACTTTACCAACAATTATTATATGTATATTCACACAACAACTTTAATCAAAGCATATTTACGAATATTAACTTTAATTAATTTAAATTATCCATGGTTGAACCAGCATTATTCCTAATTTTCTTCGATTAGAGGGAAGGAATGTACCTCAAACTTTTAGCAAGCCTTAATGCTTCCTTGTAGATTTTAATATTTTATTACATGAATTAAATAACTAAATTGATAAACTTGATGAAGTTGTTTGCTAATATGCCTTATTTTTTCTTAAGTTTTGTGCTTTTGTTTGTTTCTCAGTTTTTGCCATAAACTCTTTTGAATTTTCGATCTTATAATCTCAACGACACTTGGCATTCTTTGATCTCCAGTCTTGTTATTTAGGCGCTACTCCTTATAGTTGTTCTGTTCCGTATCCACTCTTGTTTTTTTCCTTTTTTAACTTCACTTGCGTTTAATCTCTCAGTGTCAGTTTGCTTCCTAACTAATCAATTGTTCTGTGCTTCAGTTCTTGTCTCTGTTCTATATCCCAATTTCCTTTTTTTTTTTGAAAAAAAAAAAACAGAGTGAGCGAAAAGGATAGAAGATGGTGGAAATCATAGTTTCTGTTGTTATAGAAGTTGTAAAGTGCTTGGCTCCTTCCATAGAACGCCAATTTAGTTATGTGCGCGACTACACTAGCAACTTTCAGAATCTCAAGACTCAAGTTGAGAAGCTGGAGGGTGAGATCGTGAGTATGGAGCACGCGGTAAATGATGCAGAAAGAAAAGGTGAAGAGATTGAACAGAACTTTCAGAATTGGCTTGCAAGCGCAAACAATGCCATTGTTGAGGCAAAGAAATTTGTAGGTGATGAAGCTACAGCAAATAAGGATAGTTTCAAGGGTTTTTGTCCTAATTTGAAGATGCGCTGTAGACTTAGAAAGGAAGCAGTGAGGCAGCTGGACGCTATGGTCAAGCTCCGGGACGATGGGAGATTTGAAAGAATTTCCCACAGTATCATTCCTGAGGATACATTGCTTATGTCCAACAAAGGCTACGAGGACTTTGAATCAAGAATGTCCACTCTGAATGATATTCTTGGTGCATTGAGAAATCCCGATATCAACATGCTCGGGATTTGTGGAATGGGCGGCATTGGAAAGACGATGCTGGCGAAAGAAGTTGCAAGAAAAGCCAAAAATGACAAGCTCTTTGATCTTGTGCTTTTTTCCGATGTGTCCCAGAGCCCAGACATAAGAAAGATTCAAGGAGAAATCGCAGATAAATTAGGTCTAACATTTCGTGAGGAGAGCGAATCGGGAAGGGCAAGACGTCTTTTTAGCCGACTGAAGAAAGAGAAGAGGATCCTTGTCATCTTAGATAATATTTGGGAATATCTTGATTTGCAGGTGGTGGGAATTCCCCACGGAGATGGTGACAAGGGATTTAAAGTACTGTTGACGGCAAGAAGTCTGGAGGTGTTGTCAAGGAAGATGGATTCTCAACAAAATTTCGTAGTTGGTGCTTTAGCAGAAGAAGAAGCTTGGAGTCTATTCAAGAAGATGGCAGGCGATTATGTTGAAGGTAGTGAATTGAAATGCGTTGGCGAAGGAATGTGCATGTTTGCCTGTTTCCATTGTGGCGGTAGCAAGGGCATTAAGGAGCGCCAGTATATTTAAATGGAAGGACTCGTTGAAACAACTAAGAAGGCCATCCTCAACGAACTTCAAACATATACAACCAGCAGCGTAGAAAGCTATAGAGTTGAGTTACCACAAATTAGAAGGAGAGGAGCTCAAGAACCTCTTTTTGCTAATAGGATATGCTTATGTGGAATCCATTGATGAATTGTTAAGGTACGGTGTGGGATTGGGTTTATTTCAAGGTATCAGTAAGTTGGAAGAAGCACGAGATCGAGTAAGTACGTTGGTCTACGAACTTAAAGCTTCTTGTATGTTGCTAGATGAAGGCCTTTCAATGCACGATGTTATTCGCGATGTTGCGATATCAATTGCATCTGCAGAAAAAAATGTGTTTTCGGCGACAGGTGAGCTGTTCGATGGTTACGTGGAATGGTCAGACGAAAATGCGGTAAAACTTTACACTTCAATCGTCTTACGTGATATCAAGACTAATGTGCTTCCTGATCGAGTACTACCGGAATGTCCTCAGCTGAAACTTTTTTCTGTACATGCTGATCATCAGGAATCTTCATCATTAACAATACCAAACAACTTTTTCGAGAGGATGATACAGGTTAGAGTTATAAACTTGACTTACATGAATCTACCGTCACTTCCTTCATCACTTGGTCTCCTGTTAAACCTTCGAACACTGAGTTTGTATTACTGCAAATTGCTTGATATAAGTGTTGTAGGAGACTTGAAGAAACTAGAAATCCTTTGCTTAAGATCTTGTGGCATTAAGCACTTGCCAGTAGAAGTAGGTCAATTGATTTGGCTAAAGTTGCTTGATTTGAGAGATTGTAGCAAACTAAAAGTTATTCCACCAAATATATTGTCAAGTTTATCCCATTTGGAAGAACTGTATATAGGTGATAATAGCTTCTATGAATGGGAGGTGGAGGTGGGTGGGGTCAAGAACGCTAGCCTTCAGGAGTTGAAGCATTTGCATAATTTGACCTCTTTGGATTTTCACATCAAAGATGTCAACAATCTCCCGAGAGGCTTGTTCTTCGAGAAGCTGGAAAGGTACAGAATACTTATCGGATATTTCTGGAATTGGAAGTACAACATTTACAGTAGCGATTTCAGAATCGAGCTGAATACCAAGGTTTGCTTGAAAGATGTGCTCATCGTGCAGCTACGGGGAATTGAACACCTTGGATTAGAGGGACTGCAAGAGCAAGATGTCCAGAATTTTGTCAATGAATTAGTCAAACTGCAGGGTTCTTCACAACTCAAGCATCTCTATATCTCCGGTTCCCGCCTCGCCCTCAATCCGGAAGAATCAGAGGTATGATCAATGTGAAAATTTGCAAACACAAATAACACATTACAAAAAAACAATACTATCTTTTTTTTTTTTTTTTTGGTGATTGAAATTGGTTAAAAACAAAAGTCTAGTTTGTTTACCTTTTAGTGTCATAAACCGACAAAAATCTTATTGATGTCAGATTTGGATGGCATAAATTAAACCTCTAATAAAGAAGCCGAATTAGGATCAGCAATTTTATTGTAAATGAAAGCTTTTTGGTCATTCTTTACTCGCTTAATTAATCTAACCTTCAAGTTTTAAATATTTTTCCGAACCTTAAATCGTATGCAAATGTCGTAACACCTGCATATTTATAAAACTTATAAAATTAATGTCCATCATTTTTAACTCCACTAATCAAGATTAATCCTTAGCCTAAAATTACTAGCAAGCTATTCTTTTATCAAAACTATCTGAAATTGTTAGGAAGAAAATACAGGCATGTACTACTTTGAATCGTAATGCATGTTCTCATCAATCTAAGTTTAAGAAATGTCATAAATCATTTTATCAATAAGCATTTGATTGGGACGTTGAAAAGAAAAAATAAAGTTATCCTTAATTTATGAAATTACGAAATTTTGTTGAAATAAATTAGACATATATGTAAGAAGGTTATTGAAACTTCCTAAATTTTGCAAATTATAGTTATTATGAAAATCATTCTGTTAATTTAGACGTTAGACTAAAACTAGAAATTTCTACAGTATCAAAGTTAACTTTGAAAATTCGTCACGTATCATATTTATATAATCAATTTAGGAGAAATCTTTAATGTTTGCAATTTAATTAATATTTTAATCTTTTAGCTTCGCTGTCACACCACCGTAACAACTAACATAATATTAATCTTTAATGTTGGGCATTATGCTTCGTGATATTATTCTTCTTCCCTCTACTAAAATTCGCAATATTCATATAAAAAAATGTGAAATTAATCTTCCTATATTTTCGGCACTCTTATAATGATCATATTTAGAGAATATTCACTATTTACTTAATGCACAAGTTTAATTTTTCATATTTTGGTCAAATTAACTCAATTAAATTTTTTATTAAAAAATTTATTGATTATCAAATCTAACATATCAGATTTGGATCTAGTGCTAAACTAAATTGTACTAATTTTTGAATATTTTATGTCAATATGCATTAAGATCGCTCATAATTAAGTTTATAAGCTAAACTCAAGATGGCTTCAATGTCAACAGAGACCGGAGAAGTCGTCATATGATATTCCGTCAAACGAAATCATTTTGGAGGACGATATCAATATTGCCAAATCACTTTTCATTGAGAAGGTAGGTTATTATTAACCCAATAATCTTATTAATTCTCTATGATTTTTGTATTTTTGTTCTTTGTTATTCTCGTTTGTTAGAAAATACGCAAGAGTAATTAATAATTATATATTATTCGAAACTTTTCATCCCACAAGTGTTGTAGCGTGTGGCAAATACATTCTCAGAGGAAAGAAAAGGTACTGTAGATACACGAATTGAATCGGTGATAATAATAAAGCATCTGCTAGGAAATACTAAGTATGTTGTAATTACTAAATAAAAAATAATTTGACAAACAATTATTGATTCACATCTATAGCTTGTTATTTTCTTTAATATGTGTCCTTAGAATATATGTAAATTAGCAACGAATAATTTGAAAACTTGATTAGTGCTTGTTTGTATGAAAGACTCGAGAGAACTACAACATGAGAAAGAGATTAATAAGTTTACTGATTTGTCCATCTACAGAAATGATTATTACTTGTCGTTAACAAGAAGTTATTATTTTGATCGAGTAGGTTGCGTTACCAAAGTTGGAGAACTTGGAGTTGCGTTCAATCAATGTTGAGAGGATTTGGCAAAACCAAGTTTCAGCCCTATCTTGTGGTGTTCAGAATTTAATACACTTGACCATATACAAGTGTAGGAATTTAAGATGTCTATTTTCATCTTCTATTGTTAGCAATAACATCTTTGTTCGACTGCAGCAACTTGAGATATGGGGTTGCCCTGTCTTGGAAGAGATAATAATCGTGGACCAAGAAAAATGGAATAATAATATTGTAATGTTTCCTCAATTACAATATTTAAAGATGTATGACCTTAAAAAACTCACAAGTTTCTGCACAGGAGATGTACATATTATTAAATTTCCATCTTTGAGAAAGCTTTGGATATCTAGATGTCCTGAATTCATGGTGAGCCATAAAAGAACTACTAGTGACTTGGCAGAAAAGGTACGTACAGGAATTATATAATCAATTTTTCAATTCTTATAGAGCTTAAAGTTATATTTTCATTGCCTTCACGACTTGGTTAATTTTTTACGAACAAAATGTCATTATTTTCTAAAAGGTTAAAATTTATTGGATAAATATTTTGTATTAGCTAGTGGTAATTAAGTTCAAATTCATTCTCTTCTATTTTGTTAAATTTCTTTAATATAAATATATCAATTAATCCATGCATTTTTTTTTTTTTTGGGGTTATGATTGATCACCCAGTTATTCCCCAATTTGGAAGAATTGAGAGCTGATGCGAAGCACATAGCAACAAATAATAGTCTGTTTCCAGAGGACTTGCTTTGCAAACTTAAATGTCTTGAAGCTGAGTTTGGTGATGAGTCGACTACTATTTTCTCACTTGATGATTTCCTTCGGAGATTTCACGCCATCAAAGTTCTCTGTATAGGAGGAGGAAGTTATGCTTGGGAGGCAAAAGAAAAGGTTGAAAATGGGATGAAGGTAATCGTAAGAGAAGTAAACAAGTGTTATGATTTGAAGCACTTCTTGAAACAAGAGTCCCCCATTGCGGACAATTTGGAACAGCTGAAGATATCCGAGTGCAGCCATTTGATTAATCTAGTGCCATCTTCGTCATCTTTTCAAAATTTAACAACTTTGGTGGTATCATGTTGCAAAGGATTGAAAAATGTATTAACATCCTCAGCAGCAAAGACTCTGGTGAGACTCAGAGAAATGCAAATAAGTGGATGCAATATGATAACAGAAATTGTGGCAGATGATGATGATGCAGCAAAAGATGAGCTTATTGTTTTCAACGAATTGAAGAAGTTGACGCTTTCTTATTTGAAAAGTCTGACAAGCTTTTGCTCTGGCAGTTGTGCCATCAAATTCCCATCTCTTGAAATATTAGTGGTGGATGATTGTCACAATATGATGATTTTCTCGAGAGGAGACTTAAGCGCACCCATGTTACACAAAGTGCAGCTTAAGACGTGGGATAAAGAACATTCGGCATGGAAGGACGACCTTAATACAACCATACAACTGGCAAATCTTAAAAGGGAAAGCTTCATTAAGAAGCGACGAGAAGGTCTCCAATCCCAGTCATTTCTTCCTTCTGCTCGTGCCCCCAGTCTCAATCTCCAGACTAAGTTGGAAATTTTGCCCGCGATGGTTGCTGGGGTTTGGTCAGATGACAATAGCTTGCAGCTGGAAGCAACTACTGAGTTCAAAAAACTGCTTTCGGTTGAGAGGAGTCCACCAATTGATGAAGTCACACAATCTGGCGTCGTCCCGCGCTTTGTTGAGTTCCTTATGAGGGAAGACTATCCCCAACTTCAGTTTCAGGCTGCTTGGGCTCTTACAAACATTGCTTCTGGAACTTCGATGAACACTAATGTGGTGATTGACCATGGTGCTGTTCCAATATTTGTGAAGCTACTTCCTTCTCCAAGTGATGATGTCCGTGAGCAGGCTGTTTGGGCATTGGGAAATGTGGCTGCCGACTCACCTGGATGCCGTAATCTTGTGCTTCGTGAAGAAGCTTTGATTCCATTCCTGGCACAATTAAATGAGCACGCTAAGCTTTCAATGCTAAGAATTGCCACATGGACATTGTCTAAATTATATAAGGGCAAGCCACAGCCACCATTTGATCAGGTAAGGCCAGCCCTTCCGGCACTTGCACAGCTTATTCATTTAGATGATAAAGAGGTCTTGAGTGACGCCTGTTGGACACTCTCCTATCTTTCTTATGGTACCAATGACAAAATTCAAGTTGTGATCGAGGCAGGTGTCTGTCGACGACTTGTTGAGCTCCTTGGTCATCCATCACCCTCAGTGCTCACTCCTGCCCTGTGGACTGTCGGAAATATTGTGATGGGAGATGATTTCCAGACTCAGTATAAAATTAACCATGGTGCAGTGCCGTGCCTTTTGGCCCTGTTGATCCATAATCATAAAAAGAGCATCAAGAAGGTAGCCTGCTGGACTATTTCAAATATTACGGCTGGAAACAGGGAACAGATTCAGGCGGTAATTGATGCTGGCTTAATTGTTCCCCTTGTCAATGTGCTTCAAGATGCTGAATTTGATATAGAGAAGGAGGCTGCATGGGCAATTGCAAATGCCACCGTTCGTGGCACTCATGAGCAAATCAAGTACCTCGTGAGAGAGGGGTGTATAAAACCATTGTGTGATCTCCTTCTATGCGTTGATCCAAAGATCGTCACTGTTTGCTTAGAAGGATTAGAGAACATTTTGAAAGTCGGGGAAGCTGAAAAGAACACGGGTAGTACCATTGGAGATGTTAATCAATATGCTCGGTTGGTGGAGGAGGCTGAGGGATTCAAAAAGATTGAAGGTCTAAAAAGTCATGACAACAATGGGATCCGTGAGAAGGCAGTGAAGATTCTCGAGACATACTGGTTGACGAGGACGATGATACAATAGCTGCAGGTGATAGTCCTCACTCGTCAGAGCCAATGATGGCTACTCCACCGAAGTTGAGATGAGGAAGATGCAGAACACAGTGATAACTGGTAAGTTCTACTCGGGAGATTCTGATTTTTGTGGTGACTAAATATGTTTTATTTATGCCAACCAGCCACCATTTGATGATGGCTTTTCATGTTGTGAGATTCTGTTTTGGGTATACAGACTATTTGATTATTTGACTCAAATATTGCATTCAGTCGGTCATTTGATTATGAAGTCAATTGGTAGCATTCATAAAACTTATTGACTAAATATTATTATTTTTAATATAACGATTTGGTTTTTACTTTTACAGGAGACGCGTGAAAGAAGTTCAAAATTTTTCGAGGCAAAGAAATTTTATGACTACAAAGGATTTTTTTTTTTAAACCAGTTTGTTTAATTTGTACATTTTTTATTTTAGTTTGTTTAATTTGTACATTTTTTATTTTGACTGACTGTAACAACTTTATTGTTTTAGCGTTCTATTGGCTTCAAATTTTATTGATTGCCACATCAAATTGATATAATAAACCCTTGCATTCTTATGACTATATTACATGAATCTAAGGGATATTATTTATGTTATTTTTAAACTTGTAATGGTTTTGGATTCAAGAAAAAGTTGGAATGGATTTTGTTGTTGATGAATCAAAATTACTGATAATTGGTCCCCTTATCAATCTGCTTCAAAATGCTGAATTTGACAAAAAGGACTGGGCTGCTAGGGCAATTTCAAATGCCGCCTTTGATGGCACTCATGAGCAAATCAAGTACCTCGTGAGAGAGGGGGGTATAAAACCATTGTGTGATCTTCTATGCGCTAATCCAAAGATCGTCACCGTCTGCCTAGAAGGATTAGAGAACATTTTGAAGGTTGGGGAAGCGGAAGAGGATAAGGACATAGACATTGGAGATGTTAATCAGTATGCCCAGTTGGTTGAAGAGGCCGAGGGATTAGAAAAGGTAGAAAATCTACAAAGTCATGACAACAACGAGATCCATGAGAAGTCAGTAAAGATTCTCGAGACATACTGGTGTGGCCGTGTGGTTGGTCCTCAGCTTGGTTTATGTTAAGGAAGCTCATCATGCTTGCTGTACAATAGGAAAAGCAGGAGATAAAGCAGAGGATTACAGCAAGAATAATAGCATACGGTTGAAAGTTGATGATCTGGATGTCCAGCTGGCACCTGGTGGTTACATAGTTAAAAGCACACGTGAAGACTAGCTTAATCTGTTTTAACTAGCTATTGTTAATCAGTAGTTAGTTACAACAATGAGCTGTTAATTCAGCTGAGTACAAGTAGCATTGTCTCATTCTGTATTAAGTTCAGATTGATTGAATAATGATTCCAGAACATTCATAATTCTTTCCTTTGTTTTCTTAGCTTTTGTTTAACTTTCTCACTTGCCAAACACTAAATAAACATTTCTAACTGTTTACCGCATGCAGGGAAGTCATTAAAGATTCTAAAATATTTTTCTAATGAATGCGTCTTAAAATATCCGATGTTTTATTTGGTAGCATGTGCGAGTGTAACTAAAGTTGGGTTTACATATTCAACGGTTGCTCAACCAACCAACCCAACTAACTGTCGCTTACTATCTCGTACATTGGCAAACAATTAATTTTCTCCTGAATCTCCTCCATTTTGTAAATCATTTAATATCAGTCATTAATTCTTTGCAGTCACTCTCAATCAACAAAACCCTTTGCTTTATTTACATCCTGTAATTTCAAAGACACTTTGCTTCTTTAAGTTGATATACATTCACAAATATTGAACGTGAAACGCCAAAAGACATAAAATGAATGACCCACGCCGCAGGTTAATTTTAGTCTCATTTACATTTTTTTTCTTTTTTTTTTCATTTAGTTTTGACAAAAGGGAATTCAGATAGAATCAAATGTTTGAAACTTAGATGAAGACTGTTCAAAGTTGGAATGATTCGAATTATTAATTCAAATTGAGTGAAATATGTTGATGCGAGATTCTGGTTGTCTGCTCTTCCACGACCAAGACCTCTCTTCAACTAACTCGACCACGACCAGGATCTCTCCACACAAGACCTCTTCTCTACAGACTCCTGCGTACACAGAAATAAGTCAGAGCACGCCGGGTGTTTTTCCGACGTAAACTCTCTGATGCTCAAGTCAGAAACGTAGGTTTCGTCTCCTTGGGAAAATCGGCCACTAATCTTATGGCTCGTTCTAATCTCTCAATCAAGAGCTCTTTTTTATCTTAGTTTTTAATATAAAAAAGTCTAACCCTTTTACCTTCGTTGGCTACCCTTTTGTAGGCTTCCTCTGAATCCAAGCCTTCCACAATCCACGTCCATCACTTCCCCCACTCTCGGAAGTGGATGCTCTATTATCGTAATTGTGGCTGAATGGAAATGGACTTCATGCCTTGATTCTCAGGCAGGAGTGCACGTCTTGCCAACCGTCATTGACCGGGTCTCCCCACCTCAACTTCTAGCAGAAATGGCCTCATGCTCTTAGTAGGAGGCTAGCTCCCGCTGTGACCCCGTGAAGAGTGCGTTCGTGAATGAGAAGAATATTCTTGCTCGTGCAATCCCGCTACCAGATATCTGCTCATCATGTCTGGTCTTGTCGGCGTATTTCCCCCAAACACCGGTCCCCCAGTTTCTACTGTCGGGTAACGCTTGTCGGCATATATCCCCCAAACACCGGTCCCCCAGTTTCTAATGTCGGGTAACGCAATGGACTGACAGTAGAAATTCAACAGTCTTGGCTCGTACAGGATAAGAAGAGGCTTCGAAGAGTCGTGTCGCATTTAATTACGGACGAGGTGATGTGGCAGAAATCTTTCCCTCCATTTGAATTTCAAACTAATGGTTACGAAACCCTTGGAATTTGTGCCGTTAAATGCTGGCAACCCAAGAGTCTGTTCCTCATTAGGGAACCCAAAACCCCCCAAAAGAGAAACTCGTATTTTATCCCTTTTTTGTCTCTCCGGTGACTGAGTCATTCCTCTCCCTCGGCGTAAAAGCTCCCATCCTTGTCTCTCTCCGGCTAAGCCACAACTTCAGGTATTATTTCTATTTTCTCAGTCTTGGATAGTTGTAGACAATTTTTTTCTCTCTATTTCGCTTGGGTAGTGTTTGGTGATATTGCTCTGGTTATAGTTTAGGAAATGTCAAAAGGCAAAGAGAAGGTCATTGAGATTGATGACGACGAGTTAGACTTCTTACCTAGTCTGCTCGCCGATCCTACCTTTGACCCTGGGATCCCCCTAGAACCCATTAGATCTAGTGTTGGGATTAGTGCTAGGAGGATGTCTCCCCAAATAACCTCCTCAACCAGCAATAGCGGTGATGAGGGATCTTCTGGTTCGGAAGACACCTTAAGTGATGACCAGGGAGAAGATTCTGGTGAAATGTCCTCACCAGGAACATCGCAACCAGATAAGAGGAGCAAAATAGGAGGTAGGGCTCTATTGGAGCATTACGCTATTAACTTCATCACATGTACGACTACAGTAGACGAGCTCAATAACCTTCGAGCTAGGTATGACATTCTTGCTAATATACCCCTTAGGGTCCCAGGAAAAAAAGATACTCTTAGCCGGCCTCCTAGGGGATACGTTACTCTGTTTCTAGAAAGTTTTAAGCTCTGGATGAGATGCCCCTTACAACCCTATTTTGCTCGAATATTTAGTGGGTTGAACTTAGCTCCTGGTCAACTGAACCCCAACGGGTGGAGGGTACTTTCTGGTCTGTTCATATTGTGGGACAAATACTGCCAGAGCGAACCCACAGTTGATGAGGTGAAGCATCTATACCAGCTAAAGAGCAGCCCCAAAGAAGCCGGCTGGTATTACTTCCAGTCAAGTACCAAGACCAGGAAACCTATAACTAATCTTCCAACTGGTGGTGGTGGGTGTTGAGTGTTAGAAAATGCATATTTATAAAGGAGAAAACCATCATTTTACATTTCAAGTCTTATTAACAACCCTTACTTTTATGTATTTAACCTTTTTGTGATTTAATTACATGTGTTTTATTTTAATTAAGTATTTTATGTATTTTAGGGGCATTATAGTCATTTCACAATAAAGGAGAGATCAGATGGCAAAACGGACATCACTTTTGAACTCGAAAAAAACCTTAGGAGGGGCATAAAAGGAAAAATGGCACTATTCACATGTATCTATTCACGTATACGATCTTGTATATATTCACTAGGCGGATCGATGATGTGGCATTGACCGATGATGTGGCATTGACTGATGAGGTGTCACGATCCTGTTGGACTAAAATTCTTATGTACTGTTGATGGTGACGTGGCAGCATATCAGTGGACGAAAAATCTCGCGTACGGTGCATGCATCACACAGGATTATTTTCAACCAAACCGTGTTACTGTTCATCCGGGTCAAACCGTGTTACTGTTCATCCGCGTGGTCAAACCGTGGACTGTTGACTGATGACGTGGCGCAATCCTGAGCGTCCAAACTGTTTTTAATCCGATGGCCATGATTTACTCCATGTATCTATAAAAAGGGGGCCTCTCCCCCCTAATTTGATAGCTCTGAATCCATTTTTGGGATCCATTTTCTGTAATTCCTTCTCCATCTTGTATTTTCTTTGTATTTTAATAAATTCCCATTTTGCCCCTAGTTCAATTATGAGTAGCTAATTTTCTTTCAAGCTTGGGTTGAAGGTGAAGTCTCAACATGTGTCATGGGCTTTATTTGGTAAATTTATTTTCTTTTCCCCTCTAGTTTTTGTGGATGATTTGACTTATCGTCGACAAATAATACTGATCTTGTCTAGATACCGCCTTGGTTACACCGGCTCTCTAGTATAAGGTTATTATTATTTGGCACGATAAGCCCTTAGCACCATATTGATTAGAGCGTGGTTCATGAGGTGTGGATTTCCCCCTCATGATTTAATTGGTATTAATAAGGAATATTTAGCCCATGATGCATGTTGATACGGATCCAGATACCCAAGTACTTCATTTCAATAGAATTCTCTTCAATTTATTCTCGCCATTTCAATTCCAATTTTAGAATTTATTCTCGCCATTTTTATTTAAGTTTTAGCATATTCCAAATCATTTCCACCACAAATCCAATCCCCCATTTACAAAATTAATTCTACACACAATTAAAATCCACCTCCTCGTGGGATCGACACTCGTCACCATTGACCTATACTACAATAGATTCGTGCGCTTGCGAGTACATTAAAATTTGCACAACAAGTTTTTGGCGCCGTTGCCGGGGAGGTAAGTAATTTTAATTCATAGAATTAATTTTTGTGAATAATTTCTTTTATTTGTTTTCTTGTATTTTTTATTAAAAAAAAAGTAAATCTACATTTAAAAGTTAGTATTTCTTTTCTTTTTCTCTTCTTTAAAATTCTGTAATTTAATTTTCAATTTATTTTTTTTCTTTGTAATTTTTGTTTATCTTACTAATTTTTTTTAGTTAATTTATTTCACGTATTTTTTGTTTTTGTGTGTATTTTTATAGTAAGGTTGTAATAGCGCAATAAGGTTAGTATTGTAATTTCTCTCTTATTTATTTTTATTTGTTTTTTTCCCATCTTTATTTTTATTTTTATTTTATTTTGCATGCATGGTCGTAGGTCATTATTACCTAATCTTGAACCTATAGACCTTGAATTAGAAAAAACACTTCGCACACACAAACACGTTAAAAATAAAATGGATTTGCAACCACAGGAGAGGCCATTTAAGGACTATTTAAGTCCCTTAGCTAATTTGAGCACATCATGTATTAGATACCCAAATGTAGCTGCTAGGAGTTTTGAATTAAAACCTAGTGTGCTAAATTGTCTCCCCACATTCTATGGCCTAGAAAATGACATATAATCACCTGAATGATTTTCATGCTATTTGTCAAACTTTTAAATATGAAAATTTTTCAGACGATGATGTTAAACTTAGATTATTCCCATTTTCTTTAAAGGATAGAGCTCGTTCATGGTTAAATACTTTGCCTGCTAATAGCATTGCATCATGGGAACAAATGATTACAAAATTTCTAAATAAATATTTCCCAGTGCATAAAACCAATTCTATTCGTAGGGAAATTTCAGAGTTTACGCAGAGAGAAGACGAGCAGTTTTTCGAAACATGGGAGCGATTTAATGTGCTACTCTTGAAGTGTCCACATCATGGGTACGAGAAATGGCACCAATGCCAATACTTTTTGGAGGGTGATGGGTGTCGAAGCCAACAAAAATAAATTCCTACTCTAAATAAATTGTGTATAGTGATTGAGCAGGGTCGTGTCCACAGAGATCGGTAATTATTTAAATCCTTTTGAAACGTAAAACGTAAAATGGGGGAATTGTTGACAATAATAAAAATCAAATTAAAATAACAAGAATGCAAATTAAAGTTGTAATTCAAATTGGAGAAAGCTCTGGTTGAAGGAATTAACTCACGATTCGACTACTGATCATTGATTTAAATATAAATTATTATTACTTATGAATAGACCGGTTATAGCTATTGAGACCCTCTAATAGCCAATCTCTCCTTAACTAGTCGATAACCAAGGTACGACCGTTGGTTATTTCCCTAATCAATAGACAACCTTAGATACGATCATAGGATTTAATCAATTGACAAAAACCGAGAGACCAAATCTAATCAACACATATGATGATTCATTTAAATTAGATTGTTTATTCTCACAACACAACTCTGCTATGTTATTTGTCACAAACATTAAATTCTTCATACGATGAATCCTTTAATTGACAATAGATTAAGTTGATAATTAAATAGTGGCCAATTACCTAATTAACAAACATAACCATGAAACTAATTCATAGAATAAACAAATACCCAAAAAGTAATAAAACAATTAAAGCATAAGAAAGATCTCACAGTAGTGATGAATCAAAGCTTCATTATCCTTGACCAGGAAAAATAGGTTTAGTTCTTCATAGAGAGAAAAATTAGATCTAGGGTTTCTTTTTCTCCAATCAAAATTCCCCCTTTTTCACGAGATTCCTCCTTAAATACTCTCTCTCTCTTTTTAGAATTCTATTTAAAATAAAATCCTAATATCTGAAATATTAAATTCGTAATTACAAAAATAGCCAAAAATATAAAACACGTTAAACTAAAAGCTGGTCCGATTGGCACGCCTTATCAACAATGTTCTTCTGCTCATAATTTCTCCAGGAACAATCATCTTTAAACATCATCTTATACTTCAATTTTATCACAAATCAATAGAATTGCACCTACAAAAGTAAAACACAAGTAAATCATTATTATTAAGTGCAAAACATCGATATTAAGAGAAGTAAACAATGCAAAACTAGTGCATAAATTGCACTCTAACAAATTCCCCCACACCAAGATGATGCTTGTCCTCAAGCATATAACTCAAGACTAATCCCAAATCTCCACTCAATTCTCATCTCAACTCATCCAAAAACAATTTTAAGCAAGCATACTTCAGGAAATTAAGTCGATCGATATTCAAGAGATAAGGATTTTAAAGCATAGAATCTCATAAGATAGAATTAGAACATTCAACCACCAAGAAGATCCATTCAAAATTCAAGTGCAACAAGATTTAATAGCCCTCTCATTGACTTCACTCCATGCACTCAAAGTGTTTAGGGTGTCATTTATCCACTCAAATCAAATCAAAGAATGCTATTACCATAAGCTTGCTCATATATCACATCTCAATCCACAAAACATGAATAAAATGCAAAAATCTAAGGGTCTTAAAAGGGTTGTAATGGGGTTAAATAGGTGAAATGAAAAAGAAAAGTCTATGAAAGAAAAATAAATAAAATGAGAAGAATGAACTCATTGAATGAACTTATGATATCAAAATGCTTATTTCTACTCAAGTCACCAAGAATGTAAATTTTTTTTTTTCGATTTTTCTTTTTCTTTTTCTTTTTCTTTCCTTTTTTTTTCTTTTTTCTTTTTTTTTGTTTTTGTTTTTTTTTTTGATTGAATTTTTTTTTGAATCAAACAAAAGAAACGAATCTTGCACAATTTAATTCAAGCATAATGCTTGTTGATCTAATTGAGAAACTTTAATACAAGGTAGAAAAAGCAACAAAATATAACCACACAATGAGTTCAAAAATCTCCTTAAATTGAGGCTCAAAAAGGAGAAAAATGGTTAAGTCAACGGAGAGAATTAGATGGGTAATGGTTAAGGCTCAAACAAAGGTAGCAAATAAAGGTCTTCGGGTAGAGAAAAAAAAAATGCGAGATAGAAAAATGGAATATGGTTTGCCCTTATCATTTTAATGCATAAAATCCCGTAATGTGGCTTCAACATGCATAACAAAGCAAGTTCTAGAATAAACAAACTAGGATTGATATTCACATAACAAAAATAATTAGAGCAAAGTGGTTGCTCATAGGCTCAAATCCTCACAAAGTTGGTAAATTTGCCATCAAATCATGTACACTCTTCAAATGAATCAACCATCAATAGTGGTGTAGAATGAGAAGAAGGTATGAGTGATATATAAAAGAAAAGGTAAAAATGATAAGAAGTGAGAAAGATGTATGTAGTAATATGAAAAGTGAAAGATAAAATGTGAGTGATGAAAGAGTATGGTAAAATAAAAATAGATATGAATAGTTTGAGATAGATGGGAAAAAAAAAATAGTGAGAAAGAAAAGAAAAGAAAAATAATAATATATGAAGCATACTAACTCCAAAATCATTTAAGGATGAGTAGAGTGAAAACAATAATTCCAGACATCAATAATGCAAAAATCCCTCCCCCACACCAAGAACTTACATTGTCCCCAATGTAAGATAATCAAAGCTCACATAAAAATTAAAGCGTAAGGATAAAAGATTAAGGGCAAAAAGAAACTTCCCTGAATTATGAGCTTTGATCCACATAACGTCTATGGGCTTGGCGGAAATGGTGGGGTAAATCCCACACTCTCGAAGTATGCGGCCAAATTCTGCTCCATCTTGTTCAGCTTGTGCTCTATTTTCTCTAACTGAATGCTCAAAGGTGGTGCGGATGTAGAAAGAATAGTTAGGCGGTGAGTCGTCAAACTCGTCATCGAGGCACCACTCAGCATAAAGCTTCTTCGGAAGTTGAGTGGGTCTGGTTGATGGCGAAATCTACTCTCCTTGAATTCGACCACACTGTTCTTTCAAACACGACATATCCAAAATTCCTTTTGCAAGCGGGATGCAAATCATTATTGTCGGGATCAAGCACACATAGGTTTATAGCTAACGAGTAATGTATGGACCAAGAAATAAAGTCCTATATCGTTTAAGCACACTTTGAAATTGATCCGCTAACGAAAACCTAAATTAGGCCTCACATCATTTAACATGCACTAGATAAAATAAAATTCAGTTTTAGAAAATTCTGAGTGATCTTTCTTGCCTAAAAAAATTATATGCTAAGAATCGATGCACACATTTCAAAAACAGGATCACGTAAGAAGAACTCTTTGATTTACTCGGGTCATAGGCATTGTGATCAACAGATAAATTACGCCAAAGACCATAAGGCTCAAAATTTTCGCTAAAGTCACAAGTTGTTCCTAAATTTCATCACTAGTAGAATAATCATCATCAATGAATCCTAAAGCTAGGTTAAAATCCGTGATAGAGTGTGAAAAATTTCGTCCCATTAACCTAAACTTAATGACATCCGGGGTATACAAAGTAAAATCATTCGGCATAGTAAATTGAAAAGTAGCATAAAACTCCCTAATCAACTCAACATAACCCAAACAATCAACATCAACAAATTTACGCAACCCAATCTTATCTATCAAAGAATCAAAATTATCCTTAACATTCAAATTTTCAAGAGTCGGGTAATGAATATACTTAGCTGGAAGTATTTTGCGCGTGGAAATATCTTTATACCTCTCTTTCTCTTATTGAGTCGCGAGGCACCTCAGATTGGATTCCAGTGGCAAAACACTCATGCCTTTTCCATGCTTCGATCTTTGTCTCACGGCAGCGTGAATCAAATTGTGTTCCATGGAACCGTAGTGGGAGCGGCAATCTTAGATTTCTTTACGGGTGTCTTTTAGATGACTTGGAAGTAGATGTTTTCCTCTTGGCATTGTTACAATGATTGCACTCACGGAGTTTCAATTTACCCGGAATACGGGCGTAAGTGGTTGCGTTGCGTTCTTTTCGGCTACATTGCAGCGATGTCTTGTTGATTTAAGTGCTTGGAGCGGCGTTGGGGCTGTTCTTTGCGTTAGGAGAATCTGCGTTCTTTGGGGCTTGCGTTGCTGCGTCTTCTTTGGGCTGCGAGGCGGGATAGTGCTCGATGCTTGCTAGTTCGGTGGTTTCGTTGCGGTGGGATGCGACTGTAGCTAAGGGTTGCTGCGGGAAAACGAAAATCAACAGTGAATTTTTTTGAATTAGGGATTTGTGAACAGTGATTTTTGATTTTTGGTTTTTTTTTTTTTTTATGAATCACTTTGAGACACTAAAAATTTCAGAAGTACTTTTCTAATAAGTACGTGGGCACGCCTTATAAAAAATTTTCTTTTGACCAAAATAAGCAAACACATTAATTTTTTTTATCACTTTGAGACACTAAAAACTTCAGAAGTACTTTTCTAATAAGTACGTGGGCACGCCTTAAAACTATTTTACTTTAAAAATTTCAGAAGTACTTATTAGTTAAGACGTGGGCACGCCTTATCAAAAATTTTCTTCTGACCAAAATAAGCAAACACATTATTTAAAAAAAATCTGAATCAAAATTAAAAGAAGATATAACAAAAACCAAAATAAATAAATCACTTGGGTTGCCTCCCAAAAAGCGCCTTTGTTTTATGTCTTTGGCTAGACACATTTATGCATCAATCTCCATAATTTGGACTCTCGAGAGCCACATCCTCCATAATATTCACCGAAAAACCTTAAAAAAGGTTTTAGCGATGACCATTAACCTTAAGAACTCTGCAGGTCGGACTCAGAATCTCAAGCTGCACCATGAGGAAAAACATTAGTAACAATAAAGGGTCCAACCCAAAGAACGTAATTTACGAGGAAAAAGTTTAAGCTTAGAATGAAAAGAAGAACTTTTTGACCAACGAGAACTCCTTTCTCAAAATCATTACATCATGAAATGTCTTCGTCTTTTCCTTGTAAAAAATTTCTGCGCTATAGGGTTAATAACATCCATGAAAATGCAATGTTCCTCACTAGGATATTTCATGGCATCATTCATATTGAATTCTATAACCTCTCCATCAAACTCCATAGTAGAGTCCCTTTATGTATATCCATTTTAGTCTGTGATCTTAAGAAAAGGTCTTCCTAGCAAAATTGGGACGAATTAGAGAAGTTATCCTCTTCCATATCAAGTACATAAAAATCAGCGGGAAAAACTAACTCATTAACTTGCACTAGGACATCTTCAATACCCCATCGGGATATGCATTAGACTATCAGTTGAATTATCACGCTTTCTTTTAATGGACCAACATTCAAAGATGAATAAATGGAACGAGGCATGACATTAACGAAGCTCCTAGATCTAACATAGCCTTTTCAACTTTGACATTACCAATTTTGCAAGGGATGGTAAACATACGGATCCTTGCACTTAGGAGGTAGTTTCTTTTGGAGAAAAACATTCTCCCATGTGAACTTTTTCATCTCCTCTTAATTTTCTCTTAGAGGTGCATAGTTCCTTAAGGACTTTAGCATATCGAGGTATTTGTTTTATAGCATCTAATAAAGGAATATTTACCTCAACCTTGCGAAATGTCTCGAAGGATGTCTTTCTCTTGTTCCTCCTTCTTGGATTTTGCAAAGACTTGGAAAAGGAGGAGGTATCACAATAGGCGGGGGTTTCGCTCGGTGGGTTAACTTGAGATTGAGGCATCAATTCATTCTTCTCAAGCTCATCTTCTACATGCTTTGTCACTTTCTTACTAGGCTCTTTGCAACTCCGTCCTACTTACAAGGATGACTAACGTTTTGCTTTGGATTCACCTCAGTTGTGAAGGCAATCTCCTAATACTTGAGACTCAGACGGCTCACCGTAGTCGCTTAATTGACTCATTTGATTCTCCAAGTTCGAATGCTTCTTTGTGGTTACTGCTTGAAATTGTTGAGTATTAGTCGCAAGTGATTTAACAATTTCTTCAAGAGATATACGACTTGGAGTTTGGTTGTGGAGTCTTTGGTTGTCTTGGTGGATCTTGTTGTGGGAATCTGACGGTGCTAACTCCATAGCTTAAGTTGGGATGATCCTTCCATCCCTGTATGTTTGTGCATAAGGATCATACCTCCTCTCGAGGCATGCCGAAATCCTCCAACCGCATTGGCTTGTTCAACGGGTTCTTGAAGTGTAGGACACATATCGGTTGAATGACCCATATTGTAACAAATGCCACAAGTCTTCACCTGTTGCACATTACCTACAACAAACTTTTCCACAAGAGAAGTAAGTTTATCTAAACGTTGTTCAACAGAAGAAATATTTACCTCATTCACCTTCCTTAAAATGGGATCTTGCCTGCTGCCAAATTGTTGTGCGTTGGCAGCCATATTTGATATCAACTCCCTTGCTTGAGTAGGGGTCTTGTTCACCAACACACCTCCACTAGCAGCATCTATCATACTCCTATCCATCAATGACAGTCCTTCGTAAAAATATTGAATAAGAAGTTGATTAGAAATTTGATGCTGAGGACAGCTGGCACACAATTGTTTGAATCGCTCCCAATACTCATATAAAGTCTCCCCAGGAAGTTGTCTGATCCCACAAATATCTTTTCTGATGTTGGCAGCTCTTGGGCGGAAAGTACTTCTCAAGGCTTCTTCAAACCATTCCACGTTGTAATTGATCCGGGAGGCAAGTAGTACAACCAATCTTTAGCTAGCCCATCTGAGAGACGGAAAAGCACGCGGCTTAATGCTCTTGATCCACGCCTTGTGGTCTCATACTTGAACACACAACATGAAACTCCTTAAGATGTTTATGAGGATCTTCACCGCAAAACCATGAAACTTGGGTAATAAATGAATAAGACCAGGACTTTAATTCAAAATTTACCTCCAAATCTACATATTGAATGCGAGTGGTTGCTTTGATTCAAGTGGTTCAATAACTCTCTAAGAGTTCTTTCTACAGTGCGAGTCTATCCATCACTTGTTCTTCCGAATCGCTAGATGATTCAACTAAATTAGGCAATCTGTTTGCAAAGGCGATGAGGATCGTTGCTTAGCTCGCTTAGTCTGCTTTGTCTCGGTGTCTTCTGAGGATCAAACGAAAGTGTACATGCAGAAGAGCGAACCATACACCAAGTAAAACGTAAAAATTAAATAAATGACACCAATCCCGGCAAAAATTTGATGGGTGTCGAAACCAAAAATAAATTCCTACTCAAATAAATTGTGTATAGTGATTGAGCGAGGTCGTGTCCACGAGATCGGTAATTATTTAAATCCTTTTGAAACGTAAAAAACGTAAAATGGGGAATTGTTGACAATAATAAAAATCAAATTAAAATAACAAGAATGCAAATTAAAGTTGTAATTCAAATTGGAGAAAGCTGCGGTTGAAGGAATTAACTCAAATTGATTCTGCGATCATTGATTTAAATATAAATTATTATTACTTATGAATAGGGCCGGTTATAATTGAGACCCAATAGCCAATCTCTCCTTAACTAGTCGATAACCAAGGTACGACCGTTGGTTATTTCCTGTCAATAGACAACCTTAGATACGATCATAGGATTTAATCGAATTGACGAAAAACCAGAGACCCAAATCCTAATCAACACATATGATGATTCATTTAAATTAGATTGTTTATTCTCACAACACAACTCTGCTATGTTATTTGTCACAAACATTAAATTCTTCATACGATGAATCCTTTAATTGACAATAGATTAAGTTGATAATTAAATAGTGGCCAATTACCTAATTAACAAACATAACCATGAAACTAATTCGGAGAATAAACAAATACCCAAAAGTAATAAAACAATTAAAGCGTAAGAAAGATCTCACAGTGATGAATCAAAATTATCCTTGACAGAAAAATAGGTTTAGTTCTTCAGAGAGAAAAATTAGATCTAGGGTTTCTTTTCTCCAATCAAAATTCCCTTTTCACAAGAGATTCCTCCCTTAAATACTCTCTCTCTTCTCTTTTAGAATTCTATTTAAAATAAAATCCTAATATCTGAAAATATTAAATTCGTAATTACAAAAATAGCCAAAAATATAAAACACGTTAAACTAAAAGCTGAGGTCATGATTGGCGCCACGCCTTATCAACAATGTTCTTCTGCTGCTCATAATTTCTCCAAGGGAACAATCATCTTTAAACATCATCTTATACTTCAATTTTATCACAAATCAATAGAATTGCACCTACAAAAGTAAAACACAAGTAAATCATTATTATTAAGTGCAAAACATCGATATTAAGAGAAGTAAACAATGCAAAACTAGTGCATAAATTGCACTCTAACAGAGGGATTATTGCCGAATGTGCAAGAATGGCTAATGGCAACAAGTGGAGGAGAGCTAATGTCAAAAAGTGCATCAGAGATTTGGGAATTCTTCCAACGACAAGCAGATAATTCCCAACAACGGAGTCGATCACTCAGGAATACGGCGAGTCAACTTCGGGAATCAAAGAAGTCAAGGAGATGGTTGAAGGTCTTGCTCGACAAATAGCATCGTTATCGACTGCTAAATCAACAGAACCACATGACCATGACTCATACTCCGATCAAGCCAATGCCATAGGTGTAATGAGAAAGCCATCTAATTACAACCCATACTCCAACACATATAACCCTGGATGGAGAGACCACCCCAATTTTTCATGGTCTCAAGGATTCCAACAGAATGGACCAGCTCCACAAATTCCTCAAGTTCCTCAAGCCTCTCAGCCCCCATTTAGACCATTCAATCAGAACCAGAACTACTCTCAACCCAGATCATGGGAGGATTCATTCCAGAATCTCAAGAATCTTACTCACTCCACGATTGAGCAACAGAATCGCACCATTGATGGACTACGAAATGAGTTGAGAGCGGGCTTCAACTCACAAGCCCAATCAGTTTCAAGCCTCGAGAAGATGGTGGGACAACTTGCTTCTTCAGTTCAGACCTTGGCAATTACTATTGAGAAAGGTAAATTTCCAAGTCAACCAGTGCCTAATCCTAAAGGAGTACATGAAGCAAGTACCAGTTCACCACAACAGCATGGAGAGGTCAAAGCAGTCATGACCTTGCGAAAAGGAAAAGAAGTCGACAACAAAGTGGAGATGCTGGTGACAAAAGAAAATCAAATTGTACCTGTAAATGCTGAGGACTCACCACCGGAGGAAAAAGAAGAAATCAACCCACGAGAATACGTTCCCAAAGCTCCATTTCCTCAAAGGTTAGCGAAAGGAAAGAAGGAAAAATCCACAGGTGAGATTCTCGAAATCTTCAAACAGGTAAGTGTTAACATCCCTTTACTTGATGCTATAAAGCAAGTTCCATCTTATGCCAAGTTTCTTAAAGACCTTTGTACTAAAAAGAGAAATATGCATGTTCAAAAGAAGGCATTTTTAACAGAAAACGTTAGTTCTATACTCCAACATAAAATTCCTTTAAAATGCAAAGACCCAGGCTCCCCCACTATCTCATGTAGTATAGGGAACCACACAATTGAGAATGCTTTATTGGATTTAGGAGCTAGTGTAAATTTGTTGCCTTACTCTGTTTTCGTGAAACTTGGACTTGGAGAATTACACCCAACTCTAGTGGTGTTACAGCTTGCAGATCGGTCCACGAAAATACCTCGTGGTATTGTGGAGGACGTGCTTATCCAGGTAGACAAGTTTTATTTTCCTGTTGATTTCATTGTAATTGACACTCAACCAATACAGGACTCAAGGAAGCACATCCCCATTATTCTAGGCCGACCTTTCTTGGATGCTCACATTCAATGCAGGACTGGAAATATGCAGTTGTCCTTCGGCAACATGACTATGGAGCTAAACATTTTCAACATTGCCAAACAACCTCACAGTGCAGATGATGGAATTGTTGATGTGGATTTAATTGAAGCATTAGTTGATGACACATTTATTTCAAACTTTAGTGATGATCCTTTACAAACATGTTTAACTCACTTTGGTTTGGATTTTGATATTGACAGATCGATCGCCTACTTGACTCAAAGACCCGTCCATGGACCTAATAAATGGAAGTCAAGAGTTGAACAACTAGCACCATCGAAAAACTCATCCCATCATCGGAATCACCACGAAACTCGAGCTCAAACCATTGCCCAACACATTGGAATATGCATTTTGGGAGAAGAAAGCACTCTAGTAATCATCTCATCATCCAAACGAACAAAAAGGTAAGTTGTTGGATGTTTTAAAAGAGCACAAAGGGCATTAGGATGGACCATGCATAAAGGTATAAATCAGATGGGCGCATGCATTACATTCACCTTGATGAAAATGCTAAATCTACTAGGGAAATGCAACGTCGGTTAAATCTTAATATGAAAAGTTGTTAGAATCAAGTCCTTGCTATTAGATGCGGTATCATTTACCCATTTACGATAGTTCATGGAGTCATGTTGTCCCCAAAAGTCGAGTCACAGTTACCAATGCGATAATGAATTGATACCAACTGAGTAACTACATGATGGCGTGTATGCATTGATTATAGAAAGTTGAATTACACACGTAAAGACCATTTTCCTTTACCATTTATTGATCAAATGCTTGATAGATTAGCGAATTTTATTGCTTTACAGATGGCTACTCGGATATAATCGTCCATTCTCATGCACCAAAAGATCGGGAGAAAACTACTTTCACTTGCCACTTTGGCACTTTGCATATAGGAGAATGCCATTTGGATTATGTAATGCACTGCTTACATTCCAACGATGCATGTTGAGCATTTTTATATGGTTGAACGATTCCTTGAAGTCTTTATGGATGATTTTTCTGTCTTTGGTGACTCGTTTGATCAATGTTTACATCATCTAACGCTAGTTCTGCAGAGATGTACCGAGAAGAGCTTAGTCTTAAATTGGGAGAAGTGCCATTTTATGGTAAAACAAGGTATTGTTCTCGGTCACATCATTTCGAGCAAAGGTATTGAGGTTGACAAAGCCAAGGTGGATCTCATTTCTAATCTTCCTCCACCTAAAACAGTCAGAGAAGTAAGATCTTTCCTTGGACATGCTGGTTTCTATAGACGTTTCATTAAAGATTTTAGCAAAGTTTCTAGACCCTTATGCAATCTACTTGCTAAGGATGTACCTTTTATCTTTAATGATTCATGTCTTGTGGCATTTGAAAAATTAAAGCAGTTGTTGACATCATCACCCATCATTCAGGCCCCAAACTGGAGCTTACCATTTGAGCTCATGTGTGATGCATCTGATTATGCAGTAGGAGCAGTATTAGGACAAAGAGTTGATCGAATTCCCCATGTTATTTACTATGCTAGTATGACATTGAATGATGCACAGTTGAACTATTCAACTACTGAAAAAGAAATGCTAGCAGTAGTGTTTGCATTGGAAAAATTTCGATCTTATCTCATTGGTTGTAAAATAATTATATTCACAGATCATGCTGCTCTTAAATATCTTCTCACAAAGAAAGATGCAAAAGCTAGACTAATTCGTTGGGTGTTACTTTTGCAGAAATTTGACTTGGAATTTAAAGATAAGAAAGGCACAGAAAATGTTGTGGCGGACCATCTCTCTCGTCTCCATTTTGACACAATTACAGAGCCATTACCATTAAATGAGTCATTCCCAGATGAACAATTAATGAGTGTGAAAGTATTACCTTGGTATGCTGATATAGTTAATTATCTTGTTACAGGTAAACTTCCAGAGCATTGGACCAAGCAAGACAAGGCTAAATTCTTTGCGGAAATAAAGAGTTTCTTTTGGGATGACCCATATTTGTTCAAGTATTGTGCAGACCAAATTGTTAGACGATGTGTCCCTGAAAATGAAATTCAGAATATCCTTTCATTCTGCCATGAACAAGCTTGTGGAGGCCATTTCAGTGCTAAGAAAACAGCGACTAAAGTTTTACAATGTGGTTTCTATTGGCCAACTATATTTCGAGATGCTTACACTTTCTGTTCTTCATGTGATAGGTGTCAACGAATGGGGAGTATTACACGAAGGAACATGATGCCACTAAATCCAATTTTAGTGGTTGAGATTTTTGACGTATGGGGTATCGACTTCATGGGACCCTTTCCCCCTTTTTTTGGCCATCAATACATATTGGTTGGTGTTGACTACGTATTGAAATGGGTGGAAGCAATTCCATGCAGAACCAATGATCACAAAGTGGTGATAGGATTTTTGAAAAGCAACATTGTTTCACGCTTTGGATTCCCTCGAGCAATAATCAGTGATGGTGGTGCCCACTTTTGTAACAAAGCATTCAAGGCTCTTTTGACAAAGTATTCAATCACACACAAAGTGGCGACCCCGTATCATCCGCAAACCAGTGGCCAAGTTGAGATCTCCAATCGAGAAATAAAGCATATATTAGAAAAGACGGTGAGGCCAGACAGAAAAGATTGGTCATTAAGACTTGATGATGCATTATGGGCATATAGAACGGCTTTCAAGACCCCGATTGGGATGTCACCCTACAGGCTAGTGTATGGAAAAGCTTGCCACCTACCTGTGGAACTCGAGCATCGTGCATATTGGGCCATCAAGAAATTCAACTTTGATATGCAGCAAGCCAGCTCAGAAAGAAGATTACAACTGGCAGAACTTGAAGAAATTCGCAATGACGCATATGAAAATGCCAAGATTTACAAGCAACGAATGAAAGTCTTTCATGACAAGCACATTATGAGAAAATCTTTCACTCCAGGTCAGAAAGTGCTTTTATTCAATTCTCGCTTGCACCTATTCTCAAGTAAGTTACGCTCTCGATGGTCTGGTCCCTTTATTGTTCATACTGTTTTTCCACATGGGGCAATTGAAATTAAAGACCCAAAGAACGGTGTCACGTTTAAAGTTAATGGTCAAAGATTAAAGCCATATCTAGAGTACCAACCACATGGAGAAGACACCAAAATAAATTTGAGTGACCCACCAGATTTGAATTGATTTTTTTTCTTTTCGTTGATTTGATTTTGTTTTCTTTCTTTATATTATTCTTCTGCTAATTGAAATTATTTTTGCATAAGTGTGTTTGTTTAACTATTAAGTTTTCTCTTATCATTTTTAATCATGAGTACCTTGCTTAGACCGTTCCTCCTGAACATTCTTAAACCACTTCAACGTGTCAAAACTCATCTCAAAAGGCAGATTCAATTTTGTAAAACACATCGCATTTGGGCTCTACAACCACCAGACTTAGTAGCCTATGTTGAGAATCTAGAAAGCCAACTCCGAGATATTGAGAGAAGTGTTTACGACATCCAGTTGGAGCTTGAGGTAAATTCAATAAGAGGACGATTTTAATTTTCTTTGTGTGTTTTGATTTGTTTTTCTGTTTATGTGCTTTAGTTTGTTACCCCGGTGAAGTGGCGGATACGGTGCTCGTGACAATCAAGTTACTTGCCATTTCCCATAATAATGACATTGAGGTGAAAGTATGGGAAACGAGATTCTAGCGAAAGCGATTCCCTTCACTTCCTCAGAATGCCCTCTTTACGATCTATAAAGCTCGGTCCGAACGCATGCGATTACTCATGAAGAATAACATACCTGCTGACATCCGTTGGTTAATCGAGGCTAAAGTATGATCGGCAGGTGAGTTACCTCCAAAATTTATTGCATTCATGCCTGGTTGTGGTAAAGGAAATTATGCAAGAAAACGACGAGCTCGAAGAATTTCAGTTGCTTGTCATAAGTGTGCCAGAATGAGTTGCGATAGAAACCCATGTTCTTTAGGAATGGTGTCTGATAATAGGGAAGATAAGATTCAATTCATTAGGGATGGCTTGAATAAGGAGTCATTGGATGATATCCTTTTGTCTCTTGAAACGCATCCCAGTGGATATGTGCAAGGAGCGATTCTCCGGTTATGGCCATTATTCCAGAAAGAGCATGCACGATATAGTCTCGAGAATCTGACTATAAACGACCCTGTTTGTCAGTTTATAAAAAAACTGAATGGGAAGCCGATCCTCGACCCATAGAGGGCGTTCAAGCCATTTCTGGACGTAAAACCAGAGGAAGATGTGAGCCACAGTCGCAACAACCTGTAAATATCCTTTTACTTTACTGTTGTTTTATTTTACTGTTGTTTTATCGTTTGTATTATTGTCTTTAATAATTTTATTACTGTTTGCTTTTTCCTTTTTACTGTTTCCTTTTTAACTCGCGAGCCACGTGCTTTACGCGTTATTTGACACTGACATGTTACCTCCTTCACAGCTGTGATCCACTGTCACCAAGATTCTTAAATGTGATTTATCTTTTGTCAATGACTCACAAATTATTTTTGAGAAGTATCACAATGGCAGCTACTCCCAATAGACAATTCAAGAACATTTGTGTGCTTTCTGGATTTACCTATGGCAAACATAAAGAGTTCGTGGAGGCAGCCATAGATCTTGGTCGAAGCATAGCAGAAAATTACACTTGGTGTATGGAGGAGGTAGCAGGGATTATCAAAAATGGTCTCGTTTTATCGAGGAAGTCAAGTGTTAGGCATCATCCCAAGAGTCCTAAAACCATTGGGCGGTTCGACTCATCAACTGGAGAAGAGTTAGTATGCAAGAAAGAATAACTGAAATGCTTAATCATGCTGATGCTTTTATTTTCCTTCCAGGAGATCTTGCAACACTAGAGGCACTTATTACACTAGCATCTTGGGCCCATCTACACATTCACCAGAAACCCATCGGTTTGTTAAATGTCAATAACTTTTATGATGGCTTTATCGCATTTCTTAACCATGCAATAAAAAACAATTTCATTCCTTCTAATGTGAAAAAACTCTTTATTTGTGCTCACACTGCTAATGAGCTACTTGATATGTTACAAGCTTATAAACCGGAGCCAGACCCCTGGACTTTTGTGTTGGAGCGACCAAATAATGATGGTAACAATAGCCGCAGTAAGAAGTACAAATTAGATTTAACTCTCCGCCTGTAAATATTTTCTTCTGTGTTGCACCACCCAGGTGATGTCTTCTAAACTCTACTTCTTTCCTTTAAAACATTGAGGACAATGTTTCGTTCTGGTTGGGGGGAGGGACTAGTCGACAATTGTGGAATCTTGGTTAAGTTTTTACTGATTTTTTGTTGTAGAAACTAACTGTTGCTAACGTTTTGTGTTGAAGATGGCTGAATATGGAGTGTAATTACTAAAACGCATCTTCACGTTTTCTTCCTCTTCTCCTTTATAAATATATATTTTCAAATTTTTAGTCAAGATAATATGGAGTGTAGTGCCTCTAGAAACGCATCTTCTTAGTTAAAAAAAAAAAAATTCTGTTTCTAATTAATTTTTCTACATCATTTTCACATTTCTGCATGCATATTTTCCTTTCATGTTTAGAATAGGTTGGGGGGTAGAATGTTGTTTAAAAAAAAAATTGTGTTATTTGTTTTAACATTGGATGACATGATTAATTTCAAATTTTAGTATTTGTATTATCTTTGGTCTTAAGTGATGTTACGCTATGTTTGCTACTTTACATGTTGATGTCGGAGACAAATATGAGTTGCTTGAAGGAATGAACATGTCATAAATAAGTGCCAAGTGAGTTGTTGAGCCTATCATTTTCTTGGAGAGTAACCCTTTTGTCCATTCTCTATACAGCTTAGCAGTTTATTATTTTATACACGATCTCTAGATTTCTTTTGAGTTAACCCTTTAAAAAAAATGGTAAAATTAAAAAAAAGAAAAAAGAAAAAAATGTGTGTTGCTACATTGGGAGGCCCATCTAACTAGTAGATATGGATAATTATTTAGAGCCCTAAAAGACGATGGAAAGGCCATCTTTGATCCGTTTGAGCCTTTCTAGCCATCCCTTTTATTAAATATTCATAGTTACCCCTTTTGAGCCTTTAAAAAAAAAAAGAACAAAAACCTTTTCTTTGTCAACTTATCATCTTGACCCACTCCGATTTGGAGTATTACCCGATATCTTATAAGTTTCATCACCTATTTATGTTTGAGAAAATATAAATAATTATTTTGTTTAGTGAAGTTATGCCAAATAAAAGCAAAAAGAAAAAAAAACAAAAACAAAAGTTGTTGTTTCAAAAGAATAAAAATAACAATAATAGGTGAAATCCACCTTGCAAGTTCCAAAAAAAAAAAAAAAATTCTGCATTTTTCTCAAACATACACTTTGTTTTCCTTATTTCCTTTCTTTGTTAGCCATATCCCTAGCCTACGTTACGTCCTAATAAAAGTCCTTCTTGATTTTAGGAACTATAGTTTCAAGTAGAAGTAGTTATATGAAAAAAGATGTAGTGATGCATAATAAAAAAAAAAGATAAATAAAGTGGGTTGACTAACATTTTATTTGACTTGAGATCGTATTATTTCTAAGCTGAGGGCATATTTATTTCATCTTCGTGAGAGCATGTGATATCATTTCTTTATTATTTTCTCTCTCAATTACCATTCATTGGAGTGACTATGTTTATTGGGTTTTAATTTCTTTGTGAGAGTGTCACTACTTCCAGTGAGATTTTGGGGTTTGACATGTCATTCTTGAAAGTAGCTATAACAAAGTCGATGGTTGATGTGGGTGTGATGTTGCTTTAGACTGGAGATAATGCTTATACTTTTATTTGATTGCTATCATTAATCTGATTGAATAAACACGAGTGTTTCTAAAAAAAAAAATTCATTTTGAATTTGAATTTTGTTTTCGCTTTATTTGCTAGGGACTAGCAATAAGCTGGTTGGGGGGTGTGTTGAGTGTTAGAAAATGCATATTTATAAAGGATAAAACCGTCATTTTACATTTCAAGTCTTATTAACAACCCTTACTTTTATGTATTTAACCTTCTTGTGATTTAATTACATGTGTTTTATTTTAATTAAGTATTTTATGTATTTTAGGGGCATTATAGTCATTTCACAATAAAGGAGAGATCAGATGGCAAAACGGACATCACTTTTGAACTTAGAACGGTCGAAAACCTTAGGAGGGGCATAAAAGGAAAAATGGCACTATTTACATGTACGGTACTATTCACGTATACGGTGATCAGATATCGGATCGATGATGTGGCATTGACCGATGATGTGGCATTGACTGATGAGGTGTCACGATCCTCTAAAATTCATGGTGGCGCGGATATCGAAAAATCTCGCACGCGCATCACACAAGATTATTTTCAACCAAACCGTGTTACTGTTCATCCAGGTCAAACCGAGTTACTATTCATCCGCGTGGTCAAACCGTGGATCGATGACGTGGCGCAATCTCGAAGCGTCAAATTGTTTTTAATCCGGGCCATGATTTACTCCATGTATCTATAAAAAGGGCCTTGCCCTAATTTGATAGCTCAATCCATTTTGGGATCCATTTTCTATAATTCCTTCTCCATCTTGTATTTTCTTTGTATTTTAATAAATTCCCATTTTCATAGTTTAATTATGAGTAGCTAATTTTCTTTCAAGCTTGGAAGTCTCAACATGTGTCATGGGCTTTATTTGGTAAATTTATTTTCTTTTCCCTCTAGTTTTTGTGGATGATTTGACTTATCGTCGACAAATAATACGATCTTGTCTGAATACCGCCTTACACCTCTTATAAGGTTATTATTATTTAGCACGATAAGCCACCATATTGATTAGGCGTGGTAGGTGTGGATTTCCCATGATTTAATTGGTATTAATAAGGAATATTTAGCCCATGATGCATGTTGATACGGATCCAGATACCCAAGTACTTCATTTCAATAGAATTCTCTTCAATTTATTCTCGTAATTTCAATTCCAATTTTAGAATTTATTCTCGCCATTTTTATTTAAGTTTTAGCATATTCCAAATCATTTCCACCACAAATCCAATCCCCCATTTACAAAATTATTTCTACACACAATTAAAATCCATCTCCTCGTGGGATCGACACTCGTCACCATTGACCTATACTACAATAGATTCGTGCGCTTGTGAGTACATTAAAATTTGCACAACAGTGGGAATTGGAAGAAATTTTTTTTTGTTGGGGGTCCTTGGGGTCAAGTTGCATAGATTGATGGGAAGAATTATCGCGTCCCATCCCGTTTTGTGGTCCCAGGTTGCTTGCTCGCTTTAGATGTTTTGTCTCCCTAGTTGTTCTCACTCTACTGATTTGTCTCTAACCCAATATCTCGCTTGTTCTGTGGTGTACACTACCAGAAACTCGAGCCGCCAAGCGGGTCGATGTTGTTCGAACTGAGAGTTGCTAACTACTTACAACTTGTTCGAATCTTATTTGGTGTCCACCGACCATAAGATGGAGGATGTTGTGATCGGGACTCTGAATCGGAAACGTTCTCGACCTCATGCTGCTAAGTGGGACTAGAATAAAGATGCTCCCACTACGAAACGAGTGAACATCGTGGAGCAGGTCCCCCCCTTGAGGACTCTACCACCTCCTTCTACCAAAGCCGGAGAGACTAGTGGAGCAGCCACTGACCCCATTTCCTCTTCTCCACCAGCTGGGTCGAAACCTCGCGTGCCCGACAATCGAGCAGAGCATCTGATCCTCTATATCAGTGAGTTTTATAGGCTCGTGAGCAAGAAAGACTTGGAGGACTTTGACAACAGCACCCTGGGCGAGCTGGTGGGAGCTATGCAGTATAATACTTTCCACCTCGGCTGCATGGCCACCTACTATAAGGCAAAGGTCGGCTGCTATGACCGAAAGATGAAAGAGGACATTTAATCGGCCAAGACCAAAGCTGACGCTGCCGAGAAGAAAGCAGGAGACCTGAACCTCGAGAATCTGAAGTTGATAGAGCGAGAATCTCTCACATAGGCAAGGGCCATTACTCTTGAGGAAGAGCTGACTAAGGTCAGGGAGGATCTGCACAGGTAGAAGACTATTTACGAGGCTCAGCTCGAATCTGTCAAGGATTCCCACCAGGTTCAGGTCGAGAATCTAGAGAAGGAAGCTGACAACCAATATGACCAGGGGCTTTGTCATTCTTATCGCTACATCATGGCCGTCCTTGGGAAGCAGCATCCTGATCTGAAGATGGATGAGCTTGCTGCTGGTGTTGCTCAATATATAGATGAAGAGGCAGCCAAAGAAGATATTCAAGAGATTGAGCCAAATGCTACCGTGGAGGGAGCCTCTCCTCCTCGTGCAGTTCCTGCTAATGTTGCTGAGGCAAGTACCCCTCCTGGAGCAACGGGTGACACTCCCACTGCTTCTGAGGTGGAGCAGCCACTGGAGGCGGCCCAGGTTACTGATCCACTGTCCTCTTGAATGTATCTTGTGTTGTAGTTGCTTTTTTCGAATATTGTATGTTAAGATTGGTAGCTTTTCATAATTGACAGATTAATAAGAATGTTATTATTTGCTTTCCTCGCCTCGGGCTCTTGGCAAATTATTTTATTTTATTTTGTTCACTTGCATTGTGGTTGAACAGGTTCTGAAAAATTCAGCTTTATGTTGCCTTACGTTTAAGAGTCTGCTCGCCTTCGCTGGGTCGAGTAGATCCTGGCTTGCTTGGCTTCTGGTCTCACCATAGAGCAGACTTGGAGATTTAGTCTTTGCATGTCTTAGAGAGTTTTATAATAATTGGGAGTCTGCTCTCCTTCGCTGGGTCGAGCAGATCCTAGCACACTTGGCCTCTGGTCTCGCCATTAAATAGGCTTTGAGACTTAGCCTTTACATGCCTTAAAGAGTTTTATAGTAATTGGGAGCATGCTCTCATTCGACGGATCCTGCACACTTGTTTATAAACAAAGCCTTTGAGACTTAGCCTTTACATGCCTTAGAGATTTTTAGGACGCTTGAGGGTCTGCACACCTTTGCTTGGTCGAGCAGATCCTGGCACGCTTGGCTTGTGGTCTCGCCATAAAATAGGCTTTGAGGCTTAGCCTTTACATGCCTTAGAGAGTTTTATAATAATTGGGAGTCTGCTCTCCTTCACTGCGTCGAGCAGATCCTGGCACACTTGGCTTCTGGTCTCGCCATAAAATAGGCATTGACACTTAGCCTTTACATGCCTTAGAGATTTTTAGGACGCTTGAGGGTCTGCTCACCTTCGCTTGGTCGAGCAGATCCTGACACGCTTGGCTTGTGGTCTCGCCATAAAATAGGCTTTGAGGTTTAGCCTTTGCATGCCTTAGAGAGTTTCATAATAATTGGGAGTATGCTCTCCTTTGCTGGGTCGAGCAGATCCTGTCACACTTGGCTTCTGGTCTCGCCATAAAACAGGCTTTGAGACTTAGCCTTTATATGCCATAGAGATTTTTAGGACGCTTGATGGTCTGCTCACCTTCGCTGGTCGAGATCTCGCACGCTTGGTGGTCTCGCCATAGCTTTGAGGCTTAGCCTCATGCCTTAGAGAGTTTTATAATTGGGAGTTTGCTCTCCTTCGAGCGGATCAGCACACTTGCTTCGGTCTCGCCATAAACAGTATGACACTTAGCCTTTACATGCCTTAGAGATTTTTAGGAAGCCTGAGGGTCTGCTCACCTTCGCTTGGTCGAGCAGATCCTGGCACGCTTGGCATGTGGTCTCGCCATAAAACAAGCTTTGAGGCTTAGCCTTTGCATGCCTTAGAGAGTTTTATAATAATTGGGAATATGCTCTCCTTTGCTGGGTCGAGCAGATCCTGGCACACTTGGCTTCTGGTCTCGTCATAAAACAGGCTTTGAGACTTAGCCTTTATATGCCTTAGAGATTTTAGTGACGCTTGAGTCGCATCCCAGCACGCTATGGTCTCGCCATAAAACAGACTTTGAGGCTTAGCCTTTGCATGCCTTAGAGAGTTTTATAATAATTGGGAGTTTGCTTTCCTTTGCTGGGTCGAGCAGATCCTGGCACACTTGGCTTCTGGTTTCGCCATAAAACAGGCATTGACACTTAGCCTTTATATGCCTTAGAGATTTTTAGGACGCCTGAGGGTCTGCTCACCTTCGCTTGGTCGAGCAGATCCTGGCACGCTTGGCTTGTGGTCTCGCCATAAAACAAGCTTTGAGGCTTAGCCTTTGCATGCCTTAGAGAGTTTTATAATAATTGGGAGTCTGCTCTCCTTCGCTGGGTCGAGCAGATCCTGGCACACTTGGCTTCTGGTTTCGCCATAAAACATGCTTTAAGATTAGCCTTTACATGCCTTAGAGATTTTTAGGACGCTTGAGGGTCTGCTCACCTTTGCTTGGTCGAGCAGATGCTGGCATGCTTGGCTTGTGGTCTCGCCATAAAATAGGCTTTGAGGCTTAGCCTTTGCATGCCTTAGAGAGTTTTATAATAATTGGGAGTATGCTCTCCTTTGCTGGGTCGAGCAGATCCTGGCCCACTTGGCTTCTGGTCTCGCCATAAAACAGGCTTTGAGACTTAGCCTTTATATGCCTTAGAGATTTTTAGGACGCTTGATGGTCTGCTCACCTTCGCTTGGTCGAGCAGATCCTGGCACGCTTGGCTTGTGGTCTCTCCATAAAACAGGCTTTGAGGCTTAGCCTCTGTATGCCTTAGAGAGTTTTATAATAATTGGGAGTTTGCTCTCCTTCGCTGGGTCGAGCAGATCCTGGCACACTTGGCTTCTGGTTTTGCCATAAAACAGGCTTTGAGATTAGCATTTACATGCCTTAGAGATTTTTAGGACGCTTGAGGGTCTGCTCACCCTTGCTTGGTCGAGCAGATCCTGGCACGCTATGCATGTGGTCTCGCTATAAAACAGGCTTTGAGGCTTAGCCTCTGCATGCCTTAGAGAGTTTTATATTAATTGGGAGTCTGCTCTCCTTCGCTGGGTCGAGTGGATCCTGGCACACTTGGCTTCTGGTCTCGCCATAAAACAGGCATTGACGCTTAGCCTTTACATGCCTTAGAGATTTTTAGGACGCTTGAGGGTCTGCTCACCTTCGCTTGGTCGAGCAGATCCTGGCACGCTTGGCTTGTGGTCTCGCCATAAAACAAGCTTTGAGGCTTAGCTTTGCATGCCTTAGAGAGTTTTATAATAATTGGGAATATGCTCTCCTTTGCTGGGTCGAGCAGATCCTGGCACACTTGGCTTCTGGTCTCGTCATAAAACAGGCTTTGAGACTTAGCCTTTATATGCCTTAGAGATTTTTAGGACGCTTGAGGGTCTGCACACCTTCGCTTGGTCGAGCAGATCCTAGCACGCTTGGCTTATGGTCTCGCCATAAAACAGACTTTGAGGCTTAGCCTTTGCATGCCTTAGAGAGTTTTATAATAATTGGGAGTTTGCTTTCCTTTCTTTGGGTCGAGCGATCTAGCACACTTGCTGGTTTCGCCAGCATTGACAACAGCCTTTATATGCCTTAGAGATTTTATGCGAGCACCTAAACCTAGTATTCGCCGAGAGATTTTTGCGATCCAGCACAGCATGCAGGCTTTGAGGCTTAGCCTCATGCCTTAGAGAGTTTTATAAATTGGGAGTTTGCTCTCCTTGCGGCGAGATCTTGGCTTCGGTTTCGCCATAAAACAGCTTTGAGATTAGCATTTACATGCCTTAGAGATTTTAGTGACGCTTGAGTCCGCTGCTTGGTCGAGCACGCTGCATGTGGTCTATAAAAGCTTTGAGGCTTAGCCGCATGCCTTAGAGAGTTTTATATTAACTGGGAGTCTGCTTCTCCTTGGGTCAGTGGATCCTGCACACTGGCTCTCGGCCATAAAGCAGCATTGACGCTAGCCTTTACATGCCTTAGAGATTTTAGGAGCGCTTGCTTCGAGGATCGGCACGCTGGGTCTCGCCATAAAACAAGCTTTGAGGCTTAGCTTTGCATGCCTTAGAGAGTTTTATAATAATTGGGAATATGCTCTCCTTTGCTGGGTCGAGCAGATCCTGGCACACTTGGCTTCTGGTTTCGCCATAAAACATGCTTTGAGATTAGTCTTTATATGCCTTAGAGATTTTTAGGACGCTTGAGGGTCTGCACACTTTCGCTTGGTCGAGCAGATCCTAGCACGCTTGGCTTATGGTCTCGCCATAAAACATGCTTTGAGGCTTAGCCTTTGCATGCCTTAGAGAGTTTTATAATAATTGGGAGTCTGCTCTCCTTCGCTGGGTCGAGCAGATCCTGGCACACTTGGCTTCTGGTCTCGCAATAAAACTGGCTTTGAGACTTAGCCTTTATATGCCTTAGAGATTTTTAGGACGCTTGATGGTCTGCTCACCTTCGCTTGTCTAGGGGCATCTTCAAGGAATTATACCGCCCATAATCCTGGCTCACATGCACCGCCCTTTCTCTGTTTTGAGGCTGGAGGGAGGTAGCGCCCTTCCTCTACCACCATGGGGGTGTGGATGCAGATGACTATATGTCGAGTCATGTCTTCTCCAAGACTCCCTGGCTGGTGAACGAGGAGGTTGCACCATACTGCGTTGATATTGTGGTGGCCTCTGATGAGGCTGATAAGCGGTGACCCGACCTCCTGTACCACTGCCTGAGGCATGATGGTCCCTCCTCTTGATTGGCCTATTTCCTGGTAAGGCTCTCTTCTCTTTCTTTCTCAACCCTTCTAGCTGGTCTGTCTTAATCCGTGCTGCCTTTTCCTCCTCGATCTTTATGTCTCTCTTAGCCTGCTCGTAAGCAGCTGCATACGTCTGAATAGCTGGGCTCCTCAAATTGTACCACAGCCTTCCTATCTTCACCTCTTTCCTTCAATCCCCTTAATGCCTGAGGATGGTTGAAGGCTCCCAAATCGAGGACAGCGCGATGGAACCTTTTGATGAATTTCCGAAGGGTTTCTTCCTCTCCCTGCTTCATGCTCTTCAACTCCATCATGTCATCTTCCGGTGCCATTGCCCCACGAAACTGCTCTGTAAATTCCTGGCACATCTGCTCAAAGGATTTAACGCTCCCTCGAGAAAGTTTCCGGTACCACTCGCGTGCTCGCCCCTCTAGAGATAGCAGGAACACCTTGCATCTTTAAGCTTGGGATAATCCTTGAACCTCACTTATGTCGTTAAAGCGCTCTATGTTCACCAGCGGATCGGTTCGCCCCGAATATATGAGGTCTTAGGAGGCGAAAATCCCTCGGAATGACTGCCCTTATGATTTCTGCCGAGAGCGGGGATTCTCCATTCAGCATTATCCTCTAAGCTGGTGCTCTGCTTCATCCTTGCATGTCATCTATTATCTGCGCACTTTTCTTCCAATTGCAAAGACGACTGTGGTCACGTGCACGCAACTGATCTCGCTCTTGCTCAACATCATGCAGGTGTTGCCGAAGTTCTCTTTCCTCTGCATTTGCCATTCCGTTATCGTTGTCAAAGGTCTATCTCCCTAAGGATTGATCTTATCCTCTATGACTTTCCTCCCGTAGAGATGAGTTACCCCCCTCACCACCAAATCTTCTGGTGGACCGACTTCTCATCAAGTTATCGTGCCCTGGTGTCATTCCGCTACTTCTCACCCCTTCCTCATAAACTCCCCTTCTTTCATTCCTCAGCTCGTGTAAGACGGTTGTCAGGGTCTCCATCTGTTTCTCCATCGGTTCCATCCGCTCATACATAGCTTTTTCCCATGCTTCATTGGCTATTTCTCTCAACGTCACAGACTCGTTAAGCCTCATGTCACCTCCTTGTGCACTACTCCCTCCTACATCCATTGTTTCCTCACTTCATTTTCTCTTTTTCTCTCTATCAACATAAACGTTTTGATCAGCTCCCTACAGACGGCGCCAAAATATTGATACGAGATTCTGGTTGTCTGCTCTTCCATGACCAGGACCTCTCCTCAACTAACTCGACCATGACCAGGATCTCTCTACACAAGACATCTTCTCTACAGACTCCTGCGTACACAGAAACAAGTCAGAGTACGCCGAGTGTTTTCCCAGCATAAACCCTCTAACGCTCAAGTCAGAAACGTAGGTTTGGTCTCCCTGGGAAAATCGGCCACTAATCTTATGGTTCGTTCTAATCTCTCAATCAAGAGCTCTTTTTTATCTTAGTTTTTAATATAAAAAATTCTAACCCTTTTACCTTCGTTGGGTACCCTTTTATAGGCTTCCTCTAAATTCAGGCATTCCACAATCCACGTCCATTACTTCCCCCACTCTCGGAAGTGGATGCTCCATTATCGTAATTGTGGCTGAATGGAAATAGACTTCGTGCCTTGATTCTCGGGCAGGAGTGCACGTCTTGCCAACAGTCATTGACCGGGTCTCCCCACCTCAGCTTCTAGCAGAAATGGCCTCATGCTCCTAGTAGGAGGCCGGCTCCCGCTGTGACCCCGTGAAGAGTGCGTTCGTGAATGAGTAGAATATTCCTACTCGTGTAATCCTGCTACCAGATATCTGCTCATCATGTCTGGTCTTGTCGGCGTATATCTCCCAAACAAAATATATTGTTAGTAAGTTCTTACTAAAGATATTTGATATAGTCTGTTTACAAACACGCTTTCCCCTTTATTAACTAGTATGACGCTAACGGTCAATTAGCAGCCTTGGTCATACCTTACATAGTTAAATGTAAGATATTGTTATTCCTTTTGTAATAAGATTTAAGGATACAATATTTTCCCATAGTCTCAAGTTGTTATTTTACAATAACTTCGAGGGTGAGGCTATTCAAAGTTTTGAATTAAAATCCTAGACATAAATTTACAACTATTGATCTTATAACGTCTAATGGTAGAGAAGGTGGATGAGTTGGCAATCTAAATAATAAAAGAACAATAAACTCTAGGGGAAAAATGATAAAGAAAGCAAAGTAAATGGTCAAGGCTCCGTTCTTTATCATCACATGCACATCATCATCATTAGAGTAATAAATAACCATGATCAAAGTTAGGGCCTCTCCACCGTCTGTTTCCTAATCCGACGGACAACGGTTAACCGGCACTTGAAGCTAATATGATTAATTAATTCCAAAACACATGGCCAACATTTGGCTTTCCCGAGGGTCACCTTTAGTTTTTTAATCTCATCGTTAATCTCCGTTGTCTGCCACAATAAAAATTAAAATAGAGTACGACAAAACATTATTCTTCAAAGTTCAACCACTCCTCCATTATTGAGATCGTTTTTCAATATCAGTCTTTCTTTGCATTCATTCCCAATCAACAGACCCTTCCTTGTCATTTTCATCCATCGATCAGAAACACACTTTGCTTCTGTTTATTGTGTTCATTGTTGTTTTTTTACTCAGCTTTTGCCATCAACTCTTTCAAATTTTCAATCTTCTGATCTCAACAATATTTGGCTTCTGTCTGTTGTAATCTTCAATCTTGTTATTTGGTTTTGCTCTGTGCTCTATCTAGTCGCGTCAAGCTGCTGTCTCTCTTTTATTCTGGGTCTACTCTTTGGATTTTCTTTTTTACCCTGCACCTTCTTGCCGTAGTCACTTGCATTTAATCACTGAATTTGCTTCCTAACTAGTCGATGTTCTTCAAAAATTCAGAAAAAGAGTGAGAGAGAGACAAAGAAAAAGGATTGAAGATGGCCGAAATCATTCTTACTATTGTTGTAGAAGCTGTAAAGTGTTTGGCTCCTCCTGCATATCGCCAAATTAGCTATTTGCGTGAGAGTAAGTACGCTAGCAACTTGCAGAATCTCAAGACGGAAGTTGAGAATCTGAAGTTTGAGAGGGTTACTATAGAGCACCTGGTCGATGAGGCTAAAAGAAAAGGGGAAGAGATTGAAGAGAACGTTAAGAATTGGCTTGCAGGGGCAAATAATGTCATTGTTGAGGCAGATAAATTTACGGACGATGAAGCCACTGCAAGTAAGCGTTGTTTCAAGGAGTTGTGTCCTAATTTGAAGACCCGCCGTCGACTTAGCAAGGAAGCAGAGAGGCAGAAGGAGGCTGTTGTCAATGTCCGAGATGCTCGAAGATTTGATAGAATTTCCTACTGTACTGCTCCGGAGGATATACGGCTTATCTCTAACAAAGACTACGAGCCCTTTGAATCAAGAATGTTCACTTTGAGGAATATACTCGGTGCACTAGAAGATCCTGATGTCGACATGCTTGGGATTTATGGGATGGGTGGCATCGGAAAGACGATGCTGGCGGAAGAAATTGCTAGGAAAGTCAAGAGTGACAAACTCTTTGATCAGGTGGTTTTTGTTGAGGTGTCCCAGAATCAAGACATACGAAAGATTCAAGGAGAAATTGCAGATAAACTAGGTCTGAAATTTCATGAGGAAAGTGAACCAGGAAGGGCGAACGGCCTATTTAATCGAATAAAGAAAGAGAAGATGATCCTGGTAATTTTAGACAACGTTTGGGAAAATCTTGATTTGCGGGCTGTCGGAATTCCGCACGGAGATGACCACAGGGCTTGTAAAGTATTGTTGACTGCAAGAAGTCTAGATGTATTGTCCAGGAAGATGGATTCGCAGAAAAATTTCTCAGTTGGCGTTTTAAAAGAAGAAGAAGCTTGGAGTCTCTTCAAGAAGATGGCAGGGGATTATGCTGAAGGCAGTGAATTGAAATGGGTAGCAAGGGATGTAGCAAGGGAATGCGCAGGTTTACCTGTTTCCATTGTGACCGTAGCAAGGGCATTGAGGAACAATAAGAGTTTATTTGATTGGAAAGATGCATTGGAACAGCTAAGAAGGCCTTCCTCAACGAATTTTATGCATATACAGCCAACTGCATATAAAGCCATAAAGTTAAGTTACGACAAATTGGTAGGGGAGGAGCTGAAGAACATCTTTTTGCTAATAGGATATACAGCCATAGCATCTATTGACGACTTGTTAATGTATGGTATGGGATTGGGTTTATTTCAAGGTGTGAATAAGATTGAACTAGCACGAGGTCGAGTACACACATTGGTGCACAAGCTCAAAGCTTCTTGTATGTTGCTTGACCATATAAGCCAGAAGAAAGAGTTGTTTTCTATGCATGATGTTGTTCGCGATGTCGCCATATCAATTGCATCTACTGAACGAAATGTGTTTACTGCTACAAATGAGCAGGTTGATGGTTGCAGGGATTGGTTAGACGAAAGTGCAATAAAGCTTTACACTTCAATCGTCTTATATGATATCAAGACTAACGTGCTTCCTGAAGTAGTGCAATGTCCTCAACTCAAACTTCTTTTTATACGTGCTGATAAGGAATCTTCATCATTAGCGATTCCAAACAATTTTTTTGAGAGGATGATACAGGTCAGAGTTTTAAACTTGACTTACATGAATCTACTGTCACTGCCGTCAACACTTGGTTTTCTGTCAAACCTCCGAACATTGAGTTTGTATTATTGCAAATTGCAAGATATAAGTGTTATAGGAGACTTGAAGAAACTAGAAACGCTTTGCTTAAGAGGCTCTGATATTAAGCAGCTGCCAATAGAAGTAGGTCAATTGACGTGGCTAACCTTGCTTGATTTGAGAGAATGTAGGAAGCTAGAAGTTATTCTACCAAATGTTTTATCAAATTTATCCCATTTGGAAGAACTATATATAAGTCGTAGAAGCTTTCGGAAATGGGAGGTGGAGGTGGAAGGGGTTAAGAATGCAAGCCTTGCGGAGTTGAAGCATTTGCCTAACTTGACCTCTTTAGAATTAGACATCCATGATGTCCACACCCTACCCAGAGGCTTGTTCTTGGAGAAGCTGGAAAGGTACAGGATACGTATTGGAGATTGGTATTGGGAGAGCACCAATATTGGGCGTCGTGAATTCAGACTCCGGCTAAATAACAAGATTTGCTTGAAGGATTGGCTGATCGTGCAACTACAGGGAATTGAAGACCTTGAATTACGTGAATTGCAAGAGCAAGATGTCAATTATTTTCTTAACGAATTAGTGAAATTGGGTTCTTCACAAGTCAAGTTTCTCGAGATCCATGGTTCGAAGGTATGATCATTCCTAACTTAAATAATTGGTATTAAGGAATTTCATCTCTTGGGATCTAAATATCTAATATGAAAATTAATATTTTAATAGCTTCAAGTTCATTTTTATTGTAATCATAAAATTTACTTATAATACCTTAATAACCTTTTAGTGTCCTCGAACAACAAAATCTTGTAGACATCAGACTTGGATGACATAAATTATACCTCTACTAAAGAAGCTCAAATAAACTCTACTAAAGAAGCTCAAATAAAACCATACATAGAGTTCTCAAATTAAGATCGGCAATTGTATTATAAATTAAAGCTTTGGCGCTCTTTACTAGCTTAATTTATCTAACCCTTGAGTTTCAGAACCTTAAAGCTATCTAAATATTATAACACTGCATATAGCATCATATTTATAAAAATTATGAAATCATTTTGTCAGTTTACATGTTAGACTGAAACTACAAATTTCTGGTGCATCAAAGTTAACTTTAAAAAAATCATCAATTTATATTTATACTCGACTTTCAAAAATCATCAAATATTATATTTATACTCATTAATTTTCAAACTAACCAAATTTTCAAAGATCTTTAATGTTTGCAATTAAATTAATATTTAAATCTTTTAGCTTCAGAATCATACCACCATAAAAATAATATAGTAGCCCTTGTATTGCATGGGCTTTATGCTTTATAATATTTTCTTCGCTTTTCTTTCAATAAAATTCTTCATATTCGCATACGATATAGTTAGTTGTTCAACAATAACTACGGACAGTGAACAAACCTTAAAAATAGTTTTCAGTCTTTCAATATCAATCATTCACTAATATTTCCATAAAACGCTTATTAGACATTGAATTGGCAAAGCTTTACAAATATTTTTCATTAAAACATTTTATAGAAAAATAAGTATTTTAAAGTTATTTTTAAAACTAATTTAAGAAAAATGTTTTAAAATAGCTTTAAAACCATAACTTGCCAATCCATTTGAACAACATTATTGTATTCATAAATATTTACATATATACTTATGTTAAATATTATGTATGAATTCACTTATCTCGATCCAAAGCAATCAACAATAACTCCAATCACACGAGCTCACTCTTGGCCTATAATTATCAAGACAAGATTCTTATCAATATCTTATTCAATTCTGACCTTGGTAAAAAAGCCCAAAAATTCTTAAACCATGCACTCTTACTTAAGCACATCAATTCACTAAACTATACTAGACCATCATACATGAGCTGATTTCTATCAAGCTATAAATATGTTGGAAAATCATAAATATCACAAAAAGCTACCGTGAACATGTTGGCATTCAACATAAAATTTAACAAGATTAATTAGAGTTCATAATCATCTCCGAAAACTGATTTTCCCCAAAAAAAATAAAAAATTTCTAGTGACAATATAAACAAAGGACTGCTAATTCAAAAATTCATAACTTCAATTATACATATTAAAAAATAGTTTTCCAACTTTGAGGATCAGAGAGACAATAATGAATCAGAATTAAAAATTATAAGGCATTTAGTGATGAAAAAGTAATCCAAACTCGTTTTAATATCAGCCCTCGCAATTCTGGAAAATAGTTTCTAGGATTGCAGCGTCTCAACTCTATGATTTTTAATGATTATTATATAAAGCCAAAAATTAAAAAATTAAAAAAAAAAAAAAAGAAACTAGACATGTATATGTACAATAATAAAAATTTCCAAAATTTTCAGAAGTCATTTGCATCATGAAATAAATTATAGAAATGAGAATTACTGCTAAAAATTAAAATTTTCCACCACCAGTGTTCCAAACGATGAGCTTTTGAACAATAAACATATGGATAGAAAGATAAGGTGTTTAGTTTAATAATCTATAAAATTTTGTGCATGAAAACAGCAATCATATGATGTTCAATCTATACTGTTTATAGTTTCCAGGATAACATAATAGCACTACTTCCACTCAATAACACATAAATCAATACATGATCATGCTTTTCACAATTTTATCAGTACAACACATACAAAGTCATTCAACCAATCCCATAAAATCACAATCAAAACCATAAGTTCAAAGGATTATAAATTTTTACCTACCTGGCTTCAAAACAAAATCAAAATTCAAGAACTTCTTTAATGGAAAAACAAGAATACAATCAAAATCTTCCCCTCCTCTTATTAAAAAACATGAGTTTATTGTTGTTTTTTGCTGTTGCATTCTCCTCTTTATTAACCTCTATGGTTTTGAGGAACAAAATCACGTAGATGAGCTTTTTATAGACCGAGCTTTTTTTAAAAAACCCTTACCCATTAAGGAATTTATTTCCTTTTTAAATATGGTAATTAATAAATAGAAAAAATTAAGTGGTTTGAGATTTAAAAGAAATAAAATAAAATACAATAAACTAAAGTAACCTTGAATACATTAACCCAAAATATTTTATTCTATATAATAGATATATAATAATAATAAAACAAAAACAACAGTTGTTACACTTACAATGATCATAATAAGAGAATATTCATTATTCATCTAATCTAAATCAGTAACAAGTTTAATTTTTCATATTTAATGTTATTTCTTAATTAATCTATTACTTTTTTTTTAATCTCTATCATGGAATCCAAAATAGTGAACTTGCACTTAGTGCTAAACTGAATTGTAGAAATTTTAAAGATCTTATGTCACTTTGCATTAAGGATTGTGCTCACAATTATATGTATGCGCTAAAATCAAGATGCCTTCAATATCAACAGAGACAGGAGGAATCAACAAATGATATGCAGTTGAATGAAATCATTTCAGAGGGCAATGTCAATACCTCTAATACACTTTTTACTGAGAAGGTTAGTTATTAATCCATTGGTCTTTTTGATTCTATATGATTTTTGCTTTTCTGTCCTTTGATGTTCTATTTTATTAACAGATATGGAAAGAGTAATTAATAATTATATTTAGAATAATTATTCTAAATTTGTCATACCAAGTGTTGTAGGGTGTAACGAATACGTTCTCAAGAAAATAAAAGGTACTCTTGACAAAGTAAGTGAACTAAAAATAATACCAATAGACATCTGTTAGGAAATACCAAAAGCGTTGTTAAGGAAAATGCTATTTCGATCCAAAAAAAAAATTGTTACTAAATTTTGACAAAAGCAAGAAAAGATTGAAATATCTTAACAAAAGCAAGCTGATTGATAATTACCCTAATAATTTAGTCTTTTTATGTCTTTGTCAAAATTTTGTAATCCAATTTTTTGTCAATGTAGCATTATTGATCATGTAATTGCTAAATAAAAAAATATTTTGACTAATAAATTGATGATCATTTATGAGTTGCCATTTTGTTTAATATATGTCTTTAGAGTACCTGTCAAATTAGTAAGGAATAATTTGGGAAACTCAATCGGTGCTTGTCTGTATGGAAGATTGAAGAGAACTATAACAAGAGAAAGAGATTAATTTAATTGTTTTGTCCATCAGCAAAAATGATTATTACTTGTAATTAACAATAAATTAATTTTTTGATTGAGTAGGTTGCGTTACCAAAGTTGGAGAACTTGAAGTTGCATTCAATAAATGTTGAGAGGATTTGGCAAAGCCAAGTTGCGGTCATGTCTTGTGGTATTCAGAATTTAACGCACTTGACCCTATACGAATGTATAAATTTAAGATGTTTATTTTCATCTTCAACAGTTAGCAGCTTTGTTCAACTCCAACACATTGAGATAGTTAAGTGTCATGTCTTGGAAGAGTTAATAGTCGTGGACAACCAAGAAGAAAACAGGAATAATATTGTAATGTTTCCCCAGCTACAATATCTAAAGATGTCTGACCTTGAAAAGCTCACAATGTTCTGCACAGGGGATGAACAAGTTCTTGAATTTCCATCTTTAAAGGAATTATGGATATTTAGGTGTCCTAAATTCACTGTGAGATTTAAAAGAACTACCAAGGACTTCACAGAAAAGGTGCGTACATGAAATTTATAATTAAGTTTTCGATTCTTGCATATATATGTTCTGCAGTTTTGTATGTTAGGTGTATTGTTATAATTTTCTAATAGGTTAAAATTTATTGGATAGATATACTGTATTAGCTAGTGGTAGCCTCTAATTCATTTATATTTTGTTAAATTTCCTCCAAAAAGTACAGTACTAATTTTGTGAAGTTGTTAAAAAGGATATCAACTAATCCATTTTGCTTTTTTTTGGGTTCCTATTGATCACCCAGGTATTCCCCAATTTGAAAGAATTGATAGTAGATGCAAAGCATATAGCAACAAATACATGTTTATTTTCAGAACACTTGCTATGCAAACTTAAATGTATTGATGTGGAGCTTGATGATGAGTCGACTACTATTTTATCCCTTGATGATTTTCTCCGAAGATTTCACACCATGAAAGTTCTCAAAATATTAGGAGTTGGTTATCTTGGGGAGTTCAAAGAAAAGGTTGAAAATGGGATGGAGGTAATCATAAGAAAAGCAAACAAATGCTATGATCTGAAGCACATTTTCAATCAAGAGTCCTCCGCTATCATGAACAATTTGGTTATTCTACATGTAATGAGGTGTGACCATTTGATCAACCTAGTGCCATCCTTAGCATCCTTTCAAAATCTAACAACTTTGGAGGTAACCCATTGCAACAGATTGAAAAACGTATTAACATCGTCAATAGCGAAGTCTCTGATGCGACTCAGAGAAATGAAGATAGAATCATGCCGTATGATAACAGAAATAGTAATGGCGAAAGATGATGTTATTGCCTTCTGCGAATTGAAGGAGTTGAAGCTTTTAAATCTAAAAAGTCTGACAAGCTTCTGCACAAGCAGTTGTGCCTTCAAATTCCCATCTTTGGAAAGATTACTAGTGGATGATTGCCCCAGTATGAAGATTTTCTCAGGAGGAGAATTAAGCACACCCAATTTACAAAGAGTGCAACTGAGCCGGTGGGATGGTGAAGAACATTGGACTTGGGAGCGCGACCTTAATACAACCATACAACAGCTAAATCTTAAAAAAGAAAGCTTGCCCAAGAAGCGACGTGAAGGTCTCCAATCCCAGCAATTTCCTCCTTCTGCTCCTACCCCCAATCTCAATCTCCAAACTAAGTCAGAAAGTTTGCTATCGTTGGTTGCTGGGGTTTGGTCAGATGATGACAGCTTACAGCTGGAAGCAACTACTCAGTTCAGAAAACTACTTTCAGTTGACAGGAGTAAACCAATTGAGGAAGTCATACAATCTGGCGTTGTCCCGCGCCTAGTTGAGTTTCTTATGAGGGAAGACTATCCGCAACTTCAGTATGAGGCTGCTTGGGCTCTTACAAACATTGCTTCTGGAACTTCAGAGAACACTAAGGTGGTGATTGACCACGGTGCCGTTCCAATACTTGTGAAGCTGCTTGCTTCCCCAAGTGATGATGTCCGCGAGCAGGCTGTTTGGGCATTGGGAAATGTTGCTGGTGACTCATCTGGATGCCGTGATCTTGTGCTTAGTGAAGGAGCTTTGATTCCATTGCTGGCACAGTTAAATGAGCATGCTAAGCTTTCAATGCTAAGAATTGCCACATGGACATTGTGTAATTTCTGCGGGGACAAGCCACAACCACCATTTGTTCAGGTAAGGCCAGCTCTTCCGATGCTTGCAAAGCTTGTTCATTCAAATGATAAAGAGGTCATGACTAGTGCCTGCCGGACACTCTCCTATCTTTCTGATGGTACGAATGAAAACATTCAAGCTCTGATTGAGGCAGGTGTCTGTCCACGACTTGTTGAGCTCCTTGGTCACTCATCATCGTCAGTGCCTGCCCTGCGGACTATTGGAAATATTGTGACGGGGGATGATTTCCAGACTCAGTGTATAATTAACTGTGGTGCACTGCCATACTTTTTGGACATGTTGGTCCATAATCATGAAGAGAGCATCGAGAAGGAAGTCAGCTGGATTATTTCAAATATTACAGCTGGAAACAGGGAGCAGATTCAGGCGGTAATTGATTCCGGCTTAATTGTTCCCATTGTCAATCTACTTCAAAATGCTGAATTTGATACAAAGAAGGAGGCCGCTTGGGTAATTTCAAATGCCATCTCAGGTGGTACTCATGAGCAAATCAAGCATCTTGTGAGAGAGGGGTGTGTAAAACCATTGTGTGATCTGCTTCTATGCGCTGATCCAAAGATCGTCACTGTTTGCTTAGAAGGATTAGAGAACATTTTGAAGGTCGGGAAAGCGGAAAAGGATACGGACACAGACAATGGAGATCTTAATCAGTATGCCCAGTTGGTTGAAGAGGCCGAGGGACTAGAAAAGATAGAAAATTTACGAAGTCATGATAACTACGGGATCCTTGAGAAGTCAGTAAAGATTCTCGAGACATACTGGTGTGGCCGTGTGGTTGGTCCTCAGCTTGGTTTACTGTATGCAGGGAATGAGGAGGAAGATGCACTGGGCAGTAATGTGATAACCAATGGTACGGTCTATTAATTATTATTATTGCTTCGAGTCGGCTTTCAGATTTTAAAACAAAGCTCATGATCTTGTTTCTTTCACTTGATGATTTCAGGTTGAACGGTGGAACCGTCCTTTCTCCATGTCGTTGCAGGATATACGGTAGCCAGATTCATTTCTCAGCATTAATTGTGTCATCAAATTTCAATTCGTAGGCAACCCCCAAGAGTTTTCAAGTACCATATTTTAGTTAATTAATTAAAGATGCATGTGTGCGCGTGCCTTGAGTTTAGATGCAAAGATTAATTTCTTTCCAGAGATTTTTTTTTTTTTATAAATTATGAATTAGAATATAAGAGTTAAAAATTAAAACTAAAAAACTAAAATATTTCTTTCACCTCTTAAATGCAAACATTATTATCATATATCATATGATGTAATAATTTTTCGGACTTTAAGAGAGTCCAGGATCTTGAACTGGATAATTTCTCATATATGATGTTACTAGTAAAAGAATTATTTTTATTTTCTAAATACATTAGTCTTTTTTATTTTAAACGAACCAATTTATGACTAAGATCTAATCTAAAAGATTACCGAAAAAATTAAAAACTTATTCCTTTATTAACTATTAAAAAATATCTATTTTTTTCCAAAAATAGTTTGGTTATTTTATTTTCATCTGGTTATTTGGGTACTCCCAAAGCAACATTGTGTACAGCACTTTCATGAGAAGCAATTTAAAAGATTACCATATTTTAGTTAATTAATTAAATACGCACATGAATCAATAATCATGCTTGTGAGTGCGTGCCTTTTGTTAAATGTATTGGATTGCTGGAGTGTTTCGGTTGTTATAATGATGGATCTAGCCATTGAATGAGCTTGTAATCACTGTAATCATGCAATTTTTTTTTTTTTCTAATGATACTCATTACATATTTTTTTTAAAAAAAAATTATTTCTTTCCAGCGATTTTTTTATATAAATTATGATTTAGAATATATGAATTAATTTTAAAAAACTAATATTTTTCTTTCATCTAGTCATTTCGAACATTTTTATAAGCATGAACTAGAAACTAAAAAAGAAAAAATTATTAGATGTTATATTATTTTCCATTTAATTAAATAAAATCCTTTCGATATAGACTCGAAATAAAAAAGACGTGGTTCTAAGAATTTATTGGTGTATATATGATGGAGTACTCATCTGATCTAGGATTCTAAATTTTCTTAAAATTTGGGAAAATTGTTACGCCACATAATTATATTATTTGACATAATGTCTTTTTTGGACTTTAAGAAAGACCAAGATCGTGGACTGATTTCTAATAAATGATGTTACTTACAAATCACACTACAAAATAATAGGCAATAGATGACGGTAAATAACTGTAATAAAAGAGAGTGTATGACAGACAATTTATCCAATCATCTATATCACTATTATTAATTTATGATAGAATATCTTCTGTCATGACTTCATGACAGTTTTTCACAGTCATATATCGGTCACTCAATCTTTTTAATGAGAAATTAAAATTATGTAAATTTTTGGATTTTTTTTTAATTTTTGGCTGAAAATTGATATTATTTCAATATTAAAATTACTTAAAAGCATTATTATTTTGAATTATACTGTTATCATTATTTGCATTGAATTAATATTAATGTCGTCGTCATTGTTGTTGCTGCTGCTATTAGAATTCTCAAATTCTACAAATTTGTTTCTAAAATAAATTTATAAATCTAAAATAAATATTAAATATGATACAAAAAATTAAAAAAATCCAATTAATTAAACATGGATATCCATTTAACCATACAATCCATATCATTGAAGTATTCAAACTACAACAATCCAAAATTTCACAAAATATCCTAAATAGCCTGCAATTGTTGGCCTCAAGAATACTAGTCCCATAACTCTGCATCTTATTCTCGTTCAATAAAAGAATTAGAGCAATAACCAGTGTAACTATGAACAAACATGCCTGCCTTAATAATAGTTTACAGTCTAATAATTGCACATAGCTACTTTTTTTATAAACTGAACTATCCAAATGAAAATATCTATCATACCTCCAAAGAAAAAGAGAACATAGAAGCTAAAAGAAAGCAGAGTTGACAATTCAATTGCCGAATTTAAGAAAAGGAGAAAAAAGTTCATCACATGCTACTATAATGCCAATATATGTTATCGTTGATTCACATTTTCATAAGAACCCTGTCTCCACTATATTTTAAATTAGCAATTTTACCACAAGCCATCACATAAAAATTAGAAAACCATTTTCACAAATTAGTATTTGTAGTAGCAATCAAATTCTGTCAGTTGCAATAGGGGTATCCATCTCAAAACTAGTTCTAAAATAGAAGAAAGCAAAGCATTAGAAAGATTATAACTTAATGAAACCCATGAAAACATCAAGAAAATATAAGAAAACATGAAATAAAAATTCACAGAGTTCAAGCAAAAGACAGATATCTAGCCATTTATTCAAATACCTAATTATAAATTTCTAAAGTAATCTAATTCAGCCGCCTTGAACAAAATCATTAATGGCGCTACCTTATGTAAAGTGAAGCACTTCATAATTGGAGGACCAAATGTATAGCAAGAGCATTTACCTCACTTTGATAGAACATCATAAAAAACCAAACGACACCAAATTCTAAATTCTCAACAATATTTACTAATAATCCCCTCAACATTTCAGTTTCAGAATTATCGAGCTGCCCAGAGGAAAACTAGCACCAACAAAACTCAAACATACACAAAACAATCTAGTTCTTTGCAGTTCAAGCAAATTAAAAAAAAAAAAACTATGAAAGATATAAGATTCACAATCTTTGTGGATTTAATTCTTTATTCCAACTAGACCAAGACCATTCACATCAAACAAGTTTTCTAAAACAAAAGTTAAAGCAATAAAGAAAATGATTAACTAGCGAACTTGAGGATTAAGAATCCTTGCTAGGAGAAACGAGCTACAGAAGTAGCTTTTAGGGATTTTGATTTCCAAGTGCATGAGTGTTAACCCTTAGAGAAGAAAAAGAAAAGTAGTGTTAGGTACCAAAAACGGAAGCGTCTTGCTAGTGTTTTCTTTTTTGTTTTCAATTATTAAAATGCATCTTTTTTTTTTAAATGAAATAATACATCAAATTTGGGTCAAACATGTCAAGATCATTATTCTATCTCAATTTCTTGATAAATCAAATTTCCATCACAATTCTATCATAAATCTGTGATAAACGATAATTCTATTATAAAATCATCATAAATTCATGATAGAAAATATTTTTATCACAAAACCATCATTGATGTATGATAGATTGAAATTTATATTATGAATCCATCATAGTATTATGATTTAAGTTATTTTGCCTAGAATCTGTTACAAACTATCTGTCATCTATTGTTCATTTTCTTATAGTGACATTAGTTTTACAATTCAATTTAAGCCAAACATCTAGATGTACAAAATATGTGAGAAAACACCATTGCGATCTAAAGTTATGTATAACTGGAGCTTTTCACAACTGTCAAAAATCTTGATAAAAACATATATAACGTTTACAATTTTAACTTGAATGAAAAATTAAAATTTTCTGGATCTATGTTTTTGTCCTAATTAAAGTAATCTTGACGGCAAGTAAGAGGTGGAGGTACTGATCCTAGCCCCCGCGAATTTATTAGAATGAAAAAAAAAGTAGAGGAATATATGGAGGGCAGTTTTGGAATTGTTGTTGTGCTATTAGATTTATAATAATTTTTTAATATTTTTATGGGGTACTTCAAACATATATATAATCAAAGATTCTGACTATATTAAAGTCAAGAATAAACTAAAAAATTAAAAAAAAAAAAAAAACAACATAGACTCCAATACACTATATTTTGTCATGTAATGTATTGAAATCAGTGGTTTTTATTTTTATCTTATTCTGGAATTTAATAAAGTTAGGGATCCCAATTGGATAAACCCACTCAAGACACACACGAACACATACACACCCCCCTATACCCACACCCACATGCAAACACGTGTACGAGTACGCCTTTCTATACTTCTCAAAATTCCTCCTGAAACCCCTTTTTTATTAAAATTACCTAAATAACCAAAGACAAATTAATTTTTTTTTATTTTGAGTTAAAAGTCAATTAAACACTTAAATAAAATATTCTTTTAACAAAATATACATTTCATAATTTATATTTAAATTTGAATTTTTAAAAAAATTAAAATTGTTTTGAATTATGGAGATATAAGTAAAATAATAAAAAGAAATTAAAGAATTTTAGGATTTATATGTACTTTATAATTAAAACTTCAAAGAGAATTTTTTTAGGATTACATTTTGTGGGAATATGGTTAATCTTTTCATAGAGATTTATACTTTATAAATTGAAACTAAGATATTTTAAGAAATAAAATTCAAAAGAGGTGTTGTAAGGATTTTAATAAGGATGCCAAAAGCTAAACTCTATATATCTATCAACAGCATACGAAATTATGAATGGATCGTCCGGTCCAGCGGTTGGTGGGAGAGATGGACCTAGGCTTGAAATTTTCAAACCCGGACCGGGCTGAGTCTGGGTCCAGCTATCAATCTTATATTTTTGTTTTCTAAATATATTAATTTTTTATTTTTAAATGAACCATTTTATGATTTTCAAGGCCCAATCTAGAACGTTACTAAAAAGTTTAAAAATTTATTCCTTTATTAACTGATAAAATTTTTTATTTTTTTCCAAAAAAAAAACTTTGGGCTCGAAGTAGATCAATCATTTTATAAACTTAGATATCTAAGACTCTAAGTGTGTTAGTCTAAAGTTGATATAATTTAAAGTTGACATAAGTGGTTCTAAGTTCCAATTACATCCAATAATATTAATAGATTTGGTGAAAAAAAAAATTAAGAATCTCATACTCAATAGATTGTTTTTTGCATATTTACAAATATCTAATGTGAAATGCCAAAAGACATGAATGATCGCCACAGTTTTTGGTCTCACTTACATTTTTTTTTCTTTTTCATTTATATTTGAAAAAAGGAAATTTAGATTGACTCAATACGAGCGGCATTTACTCGACGCGGTCGTGAGAAGATGTTCATAGTTTTTTTACCAATGCCATTGTTACTTGAGACTACATATTAATATTGTGAGTTCCTGGCTTTAACTATGTAAATTAGTAGATTTTGATGTTATCAACTCAAACTAATTACACTTATACTCGTGAAGATCTTGGAGGACTTTGGGATAGTTGGGTAATGTTGTATCTTTTAAAATAATAATTATTAGCTACGCTGTAGAAATAATCAAATATGAAAAAAATCAGTTAAACGTTTGGTAAAATTTATTTTAAAGGTATTGTGAGTTTTAAAAAATAATCATATGTGTTCGGTAAATATTGCTCTTAAACTACTATGAGAATATAAATGACTGAATTGTATATAATGTTGAATAAAATTTATTTACACGTTTATAAAAATGTGTATATTTTTTTTAGTGTGTGTATATATAACAATTGATAGTTAAAATCAATATTTTATATTATTAATTTTATTTTTATTTTTATCTCAATATAATTGTTAATAATAATTATCTCTTTAAAGTTAATAATTTTATTTCCTATATGAGGATATATATGGAATTATATTGAGTATAAAATTTATTCTCAAAATCAGATGTTGAAAAACTACTCCTTACTTTTTCAAAATCTACTATAAGATAGGGTGATTTTCCTAAAAATAATTTCTAAAAAAATTTACCAAATACTAAAATTAACTTTTATTTTTTCAAATTACTTTTAAACCTCCTAAAAAATATCCCAAACCGCCCATGTATGTTTATACCTTGGAATGCATACTAGTGGCTAGCATTAAAAATTAAAGTTGGTGGCGTCTTCTTGTGGCAAAGTGAATGTAATTAGATAATCTAACAATTGGTAAAATGTGAGGCTGATCAGAGCAACGACAAAGCGGTGAAAAAGTGAGGCTGATTCAGAGCAATGACAGAAGCGGTAAAAAGAGGTGGAATGTTTTAGTAAAGTTTATTGAAGTGGCATTCAACATAAATGCCATTATGCACTAGAACTTCAACGTATATGATACCAAACATCATCATCACACCCAAATTAATTGGGTTCAAGCCAAGCCATGTCCTCCCCTGCGTATAGATATTATAGTTTTATATGAAACTTTGACTAAGAAATGCTCGCAAGAAATTGGCCCACAATACAAACACTGTTATAGCATATTAGCCATGCTTCATCTTCCAAGATAACTTTTCCTCAGAGTGAAGAAACGGACATTTAAAAGATTTGCATTTCTCAAATTTATCTTTAATTAACATTAAATTCCACATGATGGAATCAGCATTCATGGATTTTCTTCAATGATCGGAAATGAATGTCATTCCTTGACCTTTTAGCAAACCATTATTCTCCCTTTGTAGCTTTTCATATTTAGGAAATGAAATGAATAAATAAGTTGATAAACTTATCAAGTATTTGGTGAAAATGCTCAAACACTGTTTATAGTAGTAGAGTTCTGCTATTTACCCCGGGTCAAATCCCGGGTCAAACCCCGAAATTAATGCAAACGACGCCGTTTCGTGAATTTTTTTTTTTATTTTTTATCTCCATCAAACGACGCCGTTTGCTATGCTTTTCATCTCCGTATCAGCACTGCATCAATTGAATTTGCTAAGTACTTCTCGGTCCCTTAAGCCAACAAGAAGCTTGAATGAACACTGTACCACGATTTACAGGCCGCGAGAGAGAAAATGAAAAGAGATATATTTCTTTTGTCATTTACATCTCATATTTACAGAATAATGCCCTCAACTTCCCCTACAAAAATTCTTGATCATCTTTCCCACCCCCTTTGCTATTACACACTACACAGATATAATCATGCGATTTCCCTGAACTTTTCCATTTTTATCTTTGTTTAAGGATGAATCCCCGAGTTCAAGCTTAATCTGCAACCATTCATCTGACGCTGACCAGTTTAGAATCCAGGGCAGTGGGATAATGCCAGAGACCAAAAATGGATAGGACAAATTTTTACAAAATTTTCTCGTCCACCTTGACAACCTCGAGGACTGTGGCGTTGCAAAAGAAGCATCTCAAGCAATTTAGAAGATGCCGACTTATGCAGCCATGACATGACCGATGGGAACACGGCACAAACTGTGCATCTGCTTCACTTGCATAACAGATGCAGCACATGCCAAGAAAGAGGAATGGGATTTCAAGACTGTTGCGCCAAGACGGGAAGAGAAGCTCGGGTAAAACGAAGAAAGAGGTTTGTGAATGACAGAGAAGAGGGTTTTTTGCAGAGGGGTAAAACGAAGAGGAAGACAAAGCGCTGGGATCTCGTTGCTTTTGCCTTTTTTCTAAACCAAACGGTGCCGTTTTACAGAGAATTAAAACATGAAAAAGAAATGAACGAAACGACATCGTTTTGGTTATTTTCGGGGTTTGACCCGGGGTTTGACCCGGGGAATATAGCATTTTCCATAGTAGTATAGCTTCATCTCCCATGTTAACGTTTCCTCAGGGGGAAGAGATGGGCATTTAAAGCATTCACATTTACGAAACTTTACCAACAATTATTATATGTATATTCACACAACAACTTTAATCAAATCATATTTACGAATATTAACTTTAATTAATTTAAATTATACATGGTTGAATCAGCATTATTCCTACTTTTCTTTAATTAGAGAGAAGGAATGTACCTCAAAGTTTTAGCAAGCCTTAATGCTTCCTTGTAGATTTAGGGTGTGTTTGGGATTGAGGTGCTGTAGCTTTTAAGCTACAGCTGCTGTGAAAAAAAACTGTAATTATGAAACAAAAGTTAATAATATATAGTAAATATAAATTTTAAATAATAATTTTGATAAAAATATTAAAGATATAATAAATTTTATATTATACAAGTGAAAAATCATATCAACATAGCTTAAAAGCTACAGCAGCTAGTGTTTACCAAACACTTTAGTGCTGTAGCTTTTAAGCTACAGCTGCCCAACCTCAATCCCAAACGCACCCTTAATATTTTATTACAAGAATTAAATAACTGAATCGATAAACTTGCTGAAGTTGTTTGATAATATGCCTTATCTTTTCTTAAGTTTTGTGCTTTTGTTTGTTCCTCAGTTTTTGCCATAAACTATTTTGAATTTTCAATCTTATAATCTCAACGACACTTGGCATTCTTTGATCTCCAGTCTTGTTATTTAGGCGCTACTCCCTTATAGTTGTTCTGTTCCGGATCCACTCTTGTTTTTTTTCCTTTTTTACTCTGCCCCATATTGCTGTAGTCACTTCACTTGCGCTTAATCTCTCAGTGTCAGTTTGCTTCCTAACTAATCATTGTTCTGTGCTTTCAGTTCTTGTCTCTGTTCTGTTTCCCAATTTCTTTTTTTTTTTAAAAAAAAGAGTGAGCGAAAAGGATAAAAGATGGTGGAAATCATAGTTTCTGTTGTTATAGAAGTTGCAAAGTGCTTGGCTCCTTCCATAGAACGCCAATTCAGTTATGTGCGCGACTACACTAGCAACTTTGAGAATCTCAAGACTCAAGTTGAGAAGCTGGAGGGTGAGATCGTGAGTATGGAGCACGCGGTAAATGATGCAGAAAGATAATGTGAAGAGATTGAACAGAACGTTCAGAACTGGCTTGCAAGCGCAAACAAGGCCATTGTTGAGGCAAAGAAATTTGTAGGTGATGAAGCTACAGAAAATAAGCATAGTTTCAAGGGTTTTTGTCCTAATTTGAAGATGCGCCGTAGACTTAGAAAGGAAGCAGTGAGGCAGCTGGACGCTATAGTCAAGCTCCGGGAAGATGGGAGATTTGAAAGAATTTCCCACAGTATCATTCCTGAGGATACATTGCTTATGTCCAACAAAGGCTACGAGGACTTTGAATCAAGAATGTCCACTCTGAATGATATTCTTGGTGCATTGAGAAATCCCGATATCAGCATGCTCGGGATTTGTGGAATGGGCGGCATTGGAAAGACGATGCTGGCGAAAGAAGTTGCAAGAAAAGCAAAAAATAACAAGCTCTTTGATCTTGTGGTTTTTTCCGAGATGTCCCAGAGCCCAGACATAAGAAGGATTCAAGGAGAAATCGCAGATAAATTAGGTCTAACATTTCGTGAGGAAAGCGAATCGGGAAGGGCAAGGAGTCTTTTTAGCCGACTGAAGAAAGAGAAGAGGATCCTTGTCATCTTAGATAATATTTGGGAACATCTTGATTTGCAGGTGGTAGGAATTCCTCACAGAGATGATCATAAGGGATGTAAAGTACTGTTCACAGCAAGAAGTCTAGATGTGTTGTCAAGGAAGATGGATTCTCAAAAAAATTTCTTAGTTGGTGCTTTAGAAGAAGAAGAAGCTTGGAGTCTATTCAAGAAGATGGCAGGTGATTATGTTGAAGGTAGTGAATTGAAATGCGTAGCAAGGGATGTGGCGAAGGAATGTGCGGGTTTGCCTGTTTCCATTGTGGCGGTAGCAAGGGCATTAAGGAGCGCGGGTATATTTAAATGGAAGGATGCGTTGAAACAACTAAGAAGGCCATCCTCAACGAACTTCAAACATATACAACCAGAAGCATATAAAGCTATAGCGTTGAGTTACGACAAATTAGAAGGGGAGGAGCTCAAGAACCTCTTTTTACTAATAGGATATGCTTATGTGGAATCCATTGATGAATTGTTAAGGTACGGTGTGGGATTGGGTTTATTTCAAGGTATCAGTAAGTTGGAAGAAGCACGAGATCGAGTAAGTACGTTGGTGTACAAACTCAAAGCTTCTTGTATGTTGCTAGACGAAGGCCTTTCTATGCACGATGTCATTCACGATGTTGCAATATCAATTGCATCTGCAGAAAAAAATGTGTTAACGGCGACAGGTGAGCTGTTTGACGGTTGCAAGGAATGGTCAGACGAAAGTGCAGTAAAATTTTACACTTCAATCGTCTTACGTGATATCAAGACTGATGTGCTTCCTGATGGAGTATTCTTGGAATGTCCTCAGCTAAAACTGTTTTCTATTTGTGCTGATCACCAGGAGTCTTCATCATTAACAATTCCAAGCAACTTTTTCGAGAGGATGATACAGGTTAGAGTTATAAACTTGACTTACATGAATCTACTGCCACTGCCTTCATCACTTGGTCTCCTATCAAACCTTAGAACATTGAGTTTGTGTTATTGCAAATTGCTAGATATAAGTGTTACAGGAGAGTTGAAGAAACTAGAAATCCTTTGCTTAAGAGGTAGCGATATTCAGCAGTTGCCTCTAGAATTAGGTCAATTGACTTGGCTGAAGTTACTTGATTTGAGAGACTGTAGCAAACTAGAAGTTATTCCACCAAATATATTGTCAAATTTATCCCATTTAGAAGAACTAAATATAGGTGATAATAGCTTTAATAAATGGGATGTGGAGGTGGACGGGGTCAAGAATGCTAGCCTTGATGAGTTGAAGCATTTGACCTCTTTAGAACTACAAATAAGAGATGTCAACGATCTCCCGAGAGGCTTGTTCTTCGAGAAGCTGGAGAGGTATAGAATACTTATTGGAGATTCCTGGAATTGGAAGTACAACATTTGCAGTAGAGATTTCAGAATCGAGCTGAATTCCAAGATTTCCTTGAAGGATGGGCTGATCGTGCAACTGCAGGGAATTGAACATCTTGGATTGTATGGACTGCAAGAGCAAGATGTCCATAATTTTGTTAATGAACTAGTCAGGGTGGGCTCTTCACAACTCAAGCATCTCTGGATCGAAGGTTGCTACGACGCCCTTAATCCAGCAGAGTCAAAGGTATGATCAATTTCGCAAATTATAGTTATTATGAAATTCATTTTGTTAATTTATACGTATGCTAAAACTAGAAACTTCTAGTGTATCAAAGTTAATTTTGAAAAGTCGTCAAATATCATATTTATACTCATTTTCAAAGTAAACAATTTAGCAAAAATCATTAATGCTTGCAATTTAAATAATATTTTAATCTTTTAGCTTCAGAGTTACATCACCGTAAAAAAAAAAAAAAAAACATAATAGCTTTATATTGTATGTGCTTTACGCCTTGTAATATTATTCTTCTTCTCTTACTTTCAATAACATTCACAATATTCATATGAAAAATGTGAAATTAACCGTCTTATATTTTCAAAAATCTTACACTGATCATATTTAGAGAATATTCACTATTTATCTAATCTAAATCGGTAACAAGTTTAATTCGTCATATTTTTGTTTAAATTAACTCAGTTAAATTTTTTATTAAAAAAAATCTCGATTATGGAATCTTACATATCAAATTTAGATCTAGTCCTAAACTAAGCTTTACAAATGAACATTACGCTCACAATTAAGTTTATACTCTAAACTCATAACACCTTCAATGTCAACGGAGACAAGAGGAATCGTTAAATGGTATTCAGTCAAACGAAATCATTTTGGAGGACAATGTCAATATTTTCTAATGCACTATTCATTGAGAAGGTCAGTTATTGTTAAGCCAGTAGTCTTATTAATTCTCTATGACTTGTGTATTTTTGTTCTTCGTTATTCTTGTCTGTTAGCAAATATGCAAGAGTAACTAATAATTTGAAAACTGTCATTTTTTGACTAATAAATTGATTCACATTCATAACTTGTCATTTTTATTTAATGTGTCGTCAGAATACATGTAAAATTAGCAAGGAATAATTTGAAAACTTGAATGGTGCTTGTTTGTATGAAAGACTGAAGAGAACTATAACAAGAGAAACAGATTAATAATTTTATTGATTTGTCCATCTATAGAAATGATTATTACTTGTAATTAACAAGAAGTTAATTTTTTAATCGAATAGGTTGCGTTACCAAAGTTGGAGAACTTGGAGTTGCGTTTAATTAATGTTGAGATGATTTGGCAAAACCAAGTTTCAGCCATATCTTGTGGTGTTCAGAATTTAATGCACTTGACCTTATACAGATGTAGGAATTTAAGATGTCTATTTTCGTCTTCTATAGTTAGCAATGACATCTTTGTTCGACTCCAACACCTTGAGATATTGGGATGCCCTGTCTTGGAAGAGATAATAATTGTGGACCAAGAAAAAAGAAATAATAATATTGTAATGTTTCCCCAGTTACAATATTTAAAGATGTATGATCTTAAAAAACTCACAAGCTTCTGCACAGGAGATGTAAACATTATTAAATTTCCATCATTGAAAAAGTTATGGATATCTAGATGTCCTGAATTCATGGTGAGACATAAAAGAACTACGGGTGACTTGATAGAAAAGGTACGTACAAGAATTTTATAATTAACTTTTCAATTCTCATAGAGCTTAAAGTTATATTGCTATTGTCTTCATGACTTGGTTAATTTTTTACTAACAAAAAGTCATCATTTTCTGAAAAGTTGAAATTTATTGAATAAGTATTTTTACTAGCTAGTGGTAGTTAATTTCAAATTTAATCTCTTCTATTTTGTTAAATTTGTTTAAAATAAATATATCAACTAATCTCTGAATCTCGCAAATTTTTTTTTCTTTGGGTTGTGATTAATCACCCAGTTATTCCCCAACTTGGAAGAATTGAGAGCTGATGCGAAGCACATAGCAACAAATAACAGTCTATTTCCAGAAGACTTGATTTGCAAACTTAAATGTCTTGAAGCCGAGTTTGGTGCTGAGTCGCCTACTATTTTCTCACTTGATGATTTCCTACAGAGATTTCACGCCATGAAAGTTCTTCGTATAGGAGGAGGGCGTCATGCTCAGGAGGCAAAAGAAAAGGCTGAAAATGGGATGGAGGTAATCATAAGAGAAGTAAACAAGTGTTTTGATCTCAAGCACTTCTTGAAACAAGGATCTGCCATTATGGATAATTTGGAACAGCTGAACATATCCGAGTGTAGTCATTACTGATGAATTTCTCCACTTCAAACTTTGCATTAGTCGCAATAGTCATTGCTGATGAAGACGATGACGATGCCTCTGCCATCCTTTTTATCTCAAATGATCAGTTTCTTCAACAACTATTTACACTTAAAAAACAGCCTCTATGATGTTTATTTCGCGTGAATAAATGCACCAGGAAAGTTCCTGGGAGACTGGATGGGAACTCGGTCCCAATTAAAACCAGAATCCTTAGACTCTTATCGCCTTTGTTGACAGAACTTTCCTAGATATGCAAAAATACACACTACTTACAATAGACTGTCTCCCAAGTATAAATGGTCATCTCCACCGTATTTGTGAACAGTATCGTATATGAGAATAGTACGGTATATATAAATAATACCGTATATGTGAATAGTACCGTATCCCCCAAGTACGAACCGTCGGCTCTGATACCACTTGTTTTGGAAACGCGGGTTGAGCAATTACTAATACTATAACTTTTGGAGAAATATAAATGTTGTGTTAAACAAATGTAAAGAAAAATAAGACACAATAATTTACGTGGTTCGGCGTAATGCCTACGGCCACGAGCAAAAAACTAGAAGATAATTTTACTAACAAATGAGAATTTATAAAAGTTGGAAAAACTCACAAAACTCACAACCCCCATACACCCAAATGAAACCTCACTAGAACACTCAAGTGAAAGCTCTCACGAATTCTCTCAAAGAACTCACTTGCAATTGCTCTCTACTTCTCTCAAATTCGGGATGCTTACCATTGCAAAATGCTTCTCTATTTATAAAGTGCATTCTGCTCCAAGTTGGGTTCAATTGGTCAAAACGTTGAGCTGATCTTGTATTGCATGCACAAGTTTTTCAACACCTAACTTTGTCTTTTGAAATTAGCAAGCCGACCATCTTTGCTTTTTTGAATTTGGCAAAACCCACCAACTTTGCCTTTTGAAATTGGAAAGTAATTCTTTGACTTTTCAACAACCTCTTTAACTGCTTGAATTTGGTTAGTATCCTAATTAGGAATGTAATTTTATTATTAGTTGTCCTTTCTTCGGCATTTCATGCGTTTGGAATAATTTGTAACAATATATTTAGAATTCAAGGGCAAAAACCTACTGAAAAAAATTAAAAAGGATGAACCTAGGGTTTGGGTTCAAAACATAACTAATAAAAGGTTAGAAAAGGTGGTGAAGGAAAAAGGATAAGAGAGATTATGATAATTAACTTATTAAGGGTATTTAGGGTATTAATGTGTATTTATACGGTAAAATTTTAGATTAATGATGTTTTTATGGAGTAATGGGGTTTAATACATATTTTGGTGTTCAAAATTTTTTAGAATAATAATTTGGCACTCCATATTCCAATGAATATACATGAGTTGTGTAAAAAGACGCTTCCCCTCTACTACACTGGCATGATGCTAACGGTCAATTAGGTCTTGGACATTTCTTACATAGTTACCTGTGACAAAGGGTCATGCTTCAGCAAGTGATCTCCACCGTTTGGATTTCTGTTCTCTAATCCGACGGACAACGGTTAACCGGCCATAAAACTAAGATGATTAATTAATTCCAAAAGACATAGACGGGTCACTTCTTAGTTTTTAATCTCATCATTATTCTCCGTTCTCTGCCACAACAAAAAGTTAACAAGAATACGACAAAACTTTATTATCCGGAGTTGAATCACTCCTCCATTATTGAGATCATTTTTTAATATCAGCCTTTCTTTGCATTCATTTCCAGTCAACTTAAATAATAAAAGAGTAATAAGCCCAGGGAAAAGATGAATAAGAAAGCAAACCATCGGTAAAGGCTCCGTTTTTCACTTTTTATACTTCAAAATATCTACCATATCTACCTGGTTTATTTATCATCACTTAGAAATTTTCATTAAAGTAACAAAGGGACATGGTTTCAGCAAGTGATCTCCACCGTTTGGATTTCTGTTCCCTAATCCGACGGACAAAGGTTAGCCGGCCATAAAACTAAGATGATTAATTAATTCCAAAAGACATAGAGGGGTCACTTTTAGTTTTTAATCTCATCCTTATTCTCCGTTCTCTACCACAACAAAAAGTTAAAAAGAATACAACAAAACTTTGTTTTTCAGAGTTGAGTCACTCCTCCATTATTGAGATCATTTTTTAATATCAGTCTTTCTTTGCATTCATTTCCAGACAACAAAACAAACCCTTCCTTAGTATTTTCATCCTTTGATCAGAAACACACTTTGCTTCTGTTTATTGTGTTCATTGTTGTTTTTGTATTCAGCTTTTGCCATCAACTCTTTCGAATTTGGCCTCTGTTTGTTGTAATCTTCAGTCTTGTTACCTGGTTTTGCTTTGTTCTTTGTCTAGTCTCTGTTTTATTCTGTATCTACTCTTTCTATTGTCTTCTTACTCTGCCCCATCTTGTTGTAGTCACTTGTGTTTAATCACTTAGTTTGCTTCATAACTGGGTCAATTATTTTTCAAAAATTCACAAAAAGAAAGAGAGAGGAAAAGGACAGAAGATGGCTGAAATCATTCTTACTATTGTTGTAGAAGTTGTAAAGCGCGTGGCTCCTCCCGCATATCGCCGAATTTGCTATTGGCGCAAGAGTAAGTACACCAGTAACTTACAGAATCTCAAGACTGAAGTTGACAATCTGAAGTCTGAGAGGGTGCGTACAGAGCACCAGGTTGATGAGGCTAAAAGAAAAGGAGAAGAGATTGAAGAGAACGTTGAGATGTCTTGCAAGGGCCAACAATGTCATTGAAGCGGCAGATAATTTTACAAAAGACGAAGCCACTGCAAATAAGCGTTGTTTCAAGGGGTTATGTCCTGATTTGAAGACCCGCCGTCGACTTAGCAAGGAAGCAGAGAGGCAGAAGGAGGCTGTTGTCAATGTCCGAGATGCTCGAAGATTTGATAGAATTTCCTACTGTACTGCTCCAGAGGATATACGGCTTATCTCTAACAAAGACTACGAGCCCTTTGAATCAAGAATGTTCACTTTGAGGAATATACTCAGTGCACTAGAAGATCCTGATGTCGACATGCTTGGGATTTATGGGATGGGTGGCATCGGAAAGACGATGCTGGCGGAAGAAATTGCTAGGAAAGTCAAGAGTGACAAACTCTTTGATCTGGTGGTTTTTGTTGAGGTGTCCCAGAATCAAGACATACGAAAGATTCAAGGAGAAATAGCAGATAAATTAGGCCTGAAGTTTCATGAGGAAAGTGAATCAGGAAGGGCAAACAGCTTATTTAAACGTATAAAAGCAGAGAAGAAGATCCTGATAATTTTAGACAACATTTGGGAAAATCTTAATTTGCGGGTTGTCGGAATTCCTCATGGAGATGGTCATAAAGGTTGTAAAGTACTGTTGACGGCCAGAAGTCTAGATGTATTGTCTGGGAAGATGGATTCTCGATCAAATTTCTCAATTGGTGTTTTAAACGAAGAAGCTTGGAATCTATTCAAGAAGATGGCAGGTGATTATATTGAGGGTAGTGAATTCCAATCGGTGGCAAGGGATGTGGCAAAGGAATGTGCAGGTTTGCCTTTTTCCGTTGTGACGATAGCGAGGGCATTAAGGAACAAGAGATTATTTGAATGGAAGGATGCGTTGGAACAACTAAGAAGGCCATACGCAACGAACTTCAAAGACATACAGCCAACTGCGTGTAAAGCTATAGAGTTGAGTTACAACAAATTAGCAGGGGAGGAGCTCAAGAACATATTTTTGCTAATAGGATATACAGCCATATCATCCATTGATGCCTTGTTAATGTGTGGTATGGGATTGGGTTTATTTCAAGGTGTCAACAAGATGGAAGTAGCACGAGCTCGAGTGCGGACGCTGGTGCACAAACTCAAAGCTTCTTGTATGTTGCTAGACCATATAAGCAAGAGTGAAGAGTTCTTTTCCATGCATGATGTTGTTCGCGATGTTGCCATATCAATTGCATCTACAGAGAAAATTGCGTTGACAGCGACAAATGAGCAGGTTGATGGTTTCAGGGTGTGGTCAGACGAAAGTGCAGTAAAGCGTTACACTTCGATCGTCTTACAAGATATCAAGACTAATGTGCTTCCTGAAGTGGTGGAATGTCCTCAACTCAAACTTCTTTTTATATGTGCGGATAAGGAATCTTCATCATTAACCATTCCAAACAATTTTTTCAAGGGGATGATACAGGTCAGAGTTATAAACTTGACTTACATGAATCTACTGTCACTGCCTTCAACACTTGGTTTTCTGTTAAACCTTCGAGCACTGAGTTTGTGTTATTGCAAATTGGTAGATATAAGTGTCATAGGAGGCTTGAAGAAACTAGAAATCCTTTGTTTAAGAGGCTCTGACATTAAGCAGCTGCCAACAGAAGTAGGTCAATTGACTTGGCTAACCTTGCTTGATTTGAGAGAATGTAGGAAACTAGAAGTTATCCCACCAAATGTTTTATCAAATTTATCCCATTTAGAAGAACTATACATAAGTTGTAGAAGCTTTCAAAAATGGGAGGTGGAGGTGGAAGGGGTTAAGAATGCTAGCGTTGAGGAGTTGAAGCATTTGCCTAACTTGACCTCTTTAGAATTAGACATCCATGATGTCAACACTCTGCCCAGAGGCTTGTTCTTGGAGAAGCTGGAAAAGTACAGAATACGTATTGAGATTGGTATTGGGAGAGCACCAACATTTGGCGTAGAGAATTCAGACTCAGGCTGAACAACAAGATTTGCTTGAAGGATTGGCTGATCGTGCAACTGCAGGGAATTGAAGACCTTGAATTACGTGAATTGCAAGAGCAAGATGTCAATTATTTTGCTAATGAATTAGCCAAAGTGGGTTCTTCAGAACTCAAGTTTCTCATGATCCATGGTTGCAGCGACGCCCTCAATCCGCCGGCAGAGTCAAAGGTATGATCATTCCTAATTGAAATAATTGGTATGAAGGAATTTTTCACTTGGGATCTAATATTAAAAATAATATAATAATAACATCAAGTACTTTTTTACTGTAATCATAAAATTTACTTATAATAGCTTAATAACTTTTTACTATTCCCCAACAACAAAATCTTGTTGACATCAGACTTGGATGACATAAAATAAACCTTTAATAAAGAAGCTCAAATAAAATCGTAATTGTACTTTATTCTATGTGTAGAGTTCTCAAATTTAGATCGGTAATTTTATTTTAAATTAAAGCTTTGGTCATTCTTTCCTAGCTTAATTGATCTAACCCTTGAATTTAAACCATTTTTCAGACCTTAAATCGTATCCAAATATCATAAGACATGTATGTAGCATCATAGAAAGGTTTCAATCCAGAATTTTAAAGTGCGGGAACGTCCGAGAAAATGCATAAACCGTGCGGTTTAAGCATTTCAAGTTGTAAGCCTTTAAAACCCCGCGATTTTAAAGTTTTCTTTTCCCACACTTTAAGATCTTAGACCAGAAAACTACTATGTAGCATCATATTTATAAAAATTATGACATCGTTTTGTCAGATTATAAGTTACAATAAAAATAGAAGTTTCTTGTGCATCAAAGTTAATTTTTAAAAATCATCAAATGTTATATGTTCATGCTCATTTCCAAAGTAACCAATTTTGCTAAGTCTTTAATGTTTGCAACTAAATTAATATTTAAATCTTTTAGCTTCAGGATAAAACCACAAATATATATATATATAATTAATTGACTTATATTTTCCGTACTCTTAGAATAATCATATTAAGAGAATATTCATTGTTTATCTAATCTAAATAGGAAACAAGTTTAATTTTTTATATTAACTCTGTTATTATTATTATGTTTTCTAACGAAATCTCAAACATGCAATCCAAAATATCGAATTTCGATCTAGTACCAAATTAAGTTGTACTAATTTTTAAAGGTCTCGTGTCACGTTGTATTAAAGATTGTGTTCACAATTAAATTTATACTCTAAAATCAAGATGCCTTCAATGTTGACAGAGACAGGAGGAATCAGCAAATGATATGCAGTCGAATGAAATCATTTTGGAGGACAATGTTAATATTTCTAATACACTTTTCATTGAGAAGGTTGGTTACTAATAACCCAATGGCCTTTTTAGTTCTCTGATTTTTGCTTTTTCATCCTTCGATATTCTTGTTTTTTTGCAGATATGGCAAGAGTAATTAATAATTATATGATTTTTAATATCAACTGTTGTAGGTGTAACAAATACATTCTCAGAGAAAATAATTGGTACTCTTGACAAACTAAATGAATTGATAATAATAATAATAATAATAATAAAAAACATATGTATTAGGGAATACCAAATATGTTGTAAGGAAAATGTTATTTTGACCCAAAAAAGTGGGTTTTTAAATTTTGACAAAAGCATGAAAATACTAAAATGTCTTGACAAAAATAAAGTTGATTGATAACTACCCGGATATTGACAATCTTTTTTTTTTTTTTTGTGAAAATTTTGTAACTCAATTTTTTGTCAATATAGCATTGTTGATCTTGTAATTCCTAATAATGAAAATATATTTTGACTGATAAATTGATTAACATTTATGACTTCACATTTTCTTGAACATACATCTTTAGAGTACCTATCAAATTAGTGAGGAATAATTTGGAAAACTCGATTGATGCTTCATGCTTGTTTGTATGAAAGACTGAAGATAACTATAACATGACAAAGAGATTACTTTTATTGATTTGTCCATCAAGCAAGAAGTTAATTTTTTGATCGACCAGGTTGCGTTACCAAAGTTGGAGAAGTTGGAGTTGTGTTCAATAAATATTGAGAGAATTTGGCAAAACCAAGTTGCAGCCATGACTTGTGGTATTCAGAATTTAACGCACTTGGCCTTTTACAATTGTATGAATTTAAGATGTCTATTTTCATCTTGTACAGTTAGCAATAACAGCTTTGTTCGACTCCAATACATTAAGATAGCAAAATGTCATGTCTTGGAAGAGTTAATAGTCATGGACAACCAGGAAGAAGAAAGGAAGAAAGTAATGTTTCCTCAGTTACAATATCTAAAGATGTATGATCTTGAAAAACTCACAAGCTTCTGCACAGGAGACGTACATATGCTTGAATTTCCATCCTTGAAAGAATTATGGATATCTCAGTGTCCTGAATTCATGGTGAGATTTAAAAGAACTACTAATGACTTGAACAAAAAGGTACGCACATGAAATTTAAAATTAATTTTTCAACTCTTGTATGTACTTTCTGCATGTTAGGTGTATTATTATTATTTTCTAAAGGTTAAAATTTATTGGATAAACATATTGTATTAGCTAGGTACATGAAATTTAAAATTAATTTTTCAATTGTTATAAATTCTTTCTGCATGTTAGGCATATTATTATTATTTTCTAAAAGGTTAAAATTTATTAGATGGACATATTGTATTAGCTAGTGGTAACTTCTAATTCTTTTCTATTTTGTTAAATTTCCTCCAAAAAGCACAGTACTAATTTTGTGAAATTGTTAGAAAGGATATCAACTTATCCATTTTGCATTTTCTTTGTTTGTTCTGATTGATCACGCAGGTGTTTCCCAATTTGGAAGAGTTGATAGTAGATGCAAAGTATATAATAACAAATAAATTTCTATTTTCAGAAGACTTGCTATGCAAACTTAAATGCCTTGATGTTGCGTTTGTTGATGAGTTGACTGCTATTTTATCACTTGATGATTTCCTCCAGAGATTTCACACCTTGAAAGTTCTCCGAATAGAAGGATTTAATGGTTGGTTGGAAAAAGAAAAGGTTGAAGATGGGATAGAGATAATCATAAGAGAAGCATTCAATTGTTATGATCTGAAGTACATCTTGAAACAAGAGTCGTCCTCTATTATGAACAATTTGGTTATTCTATGTGTAACGAATTTTCACCGTTTGATCAATCTTGTGCCATCCTCGACATCCTTTCAGAATCTTACAACTTTGGAGATATCGTATTGCAACGGATTGAGAAACGTATTAACATTCTCAATTGCAAAGACTCTGGTGCGACTCAGAGAAATGAAGATAGAAGCATGTGAGATGATAACAGAAATAGTACTGGCAGACGATGACGATGATCATGATGCAGCGAAAGATGAGGTTATTGCTTTCAGCGAATTGAACGAGTTGAGGCTTTTAAATTTAAAAAGTCTGGGAAGCTTCTACTCTGGCAATCGTGCCTTGAATTTCCCATCTTTGGAAAGATTACTGGTGGATGATTGCACCAATATGAAAATTTTCTCTAGAGGAGAATTAAGCACACCTGTGTTACACAAAGTGCAGCTGAATATGTGGGATGAAGCATGTTGGGGTTGGAAGGAGGGCTTAAATACAACCATTGAACAAGTAAATCTTCAAAAGGAAAGCTTCCTCAAGAAGCGTCGTGAAGCTCCTCCATCCCAGCAATTCCTTTCTTTCGCTCCTGCCCCCAATCTCAATCTCCAAACTAGGTTGGAAATTTTGCCCGCGATGGTTGCTGGCGTTTGGTCAGATGACAACAACTTGCAGCTGGAAGCAACTACTCAGTTCCGAAAAGTGATTTCAAATGAGAGGAGACCACAAATTGAGGAAGTCATACAATCTGGCGTTGTCCCGCGCATTGTTGAGTCTCTAATGAGGGAAGACTATCCGCAACTTCAGTTTGATGCTGCTTGGGCTCTTACAAACATTGCTTCTGGAACTTCGGAGAATACTAAGGTAGTGATTGACCACGGTGCTGTTCCAATATTTGTGAAACTACTTGCTTCTCCAAGTGATGATATCCAGGAGCAGGCTGTTTCGGCATTGGGAAATGTTGCTGCTGGCTCACCTCGATTCCGTGATCTTGTGCTTAGTGAAGGAGCTCTAATTCCATTGCTAACACAGTTAAATAACAATGCAAAACTTTCAATGAAGAGAATAGCCACACGGACGTTGGCTAATTTATGCGAGGGCAAGCCGCAGCCAATATTAGATCAGGTGAGGCCAGCTCTTCCGGTGCTTGCACAGCTTATTCGTTCAAACGATGAAGAGGTCTTGACTGATGCCTGCTGGGCACTCTCCTATCTTTCTTATGGTACGAATGACAAAGTTCAAGCTGTGATCGAGGCAGGTGTCTGTCCACAACTTGTTAAGCTCCTTGGTCATCCATCACCTTCAGTGCTCACTCCTGCTCTGCGGGCTGTTGGAACTATTGTGATGGGGAACGATTTCCAGACTCAGTGTATAATTAACTGTGGTGCACTGCAGTACCTTTTGAGCCTGTTGATCCATAATCATAAAAAGAGCATCAAGAAGCAAGTTTGCTGGATTATTTCAAATATGGCATGTGGAAACAGGGAACAGATTCAGGCGGTAATTGATGCTGGCTTAATTGGTCTCCTTGTCAATCTGCTTCAAAATGCAGTATTTTATATAAAGAAGGAGGCTGCATGGGCAATTTCAAATGCCACCTTTGGTGGCACTCATGAGCAAATCAAGTACCTCGTGAGAGAGGGGTGTATAAAACCATTGTGTGATCTCCTTCTATGCTCTGATCCAGAGATCGTCACTGTTTGCCTAAAAGCATTAGAGAACATTTTGCTGGTCGGGGAAGCCGAAAAGAATACGGACACAGACATTGGAGATGTTAATCAGTTTGCCCAGTTGATTGAAGAGGCCGAGGGAATAGAAAAGATAGAAAATCTGCAAAGTCATGATAACTTCGAGATCCATGAGAAGTCAGTAAAGATTCTCGCGACATACTGGTGTGGCCGTGTGGTTGGTCCTCAGCCCGGTTTGTCGCATGCAGGGAATGAGGAGGAAGATGCACTGGGCAGTAATGTGATAACCAATGGTAAGGTCTATTAATTGTTATTATTATTATTATTACTTCGAGTCGGCTTTCAGATTTATAACAACGCTCATTATCTTGTTTCTTTCACTCGATGATTTCAGGTTGAATGGTGGAACAGTCCTTTATCCATGTCGTTGCAGGATATACGGTAGCCAGATTAATTTCTTAGCATTAATTGTGTTACCAAATTTCAATTTGTAGGCACCCCCAAAGACTTTTCAAGTGCCATATTTTAGTTAATTAATTAAAGATGCATGTGTGAATCAATAATCATGCTTGTGCGTGCGTGCCTTGAGTTAAAATGCATTGGAATGCTCGAGTGCGAACATTAAATGCGAACATGATTATTTAATATTTTAGTAGTGATGCAATTTTAAATGCTCGAGTGCCTTGAGTTAATCATTCTAATCATACAATTTTTTCATGAAGATAATTTAATATTTTAGTACTTGTTGATGCTGCAATCTGAACCAATTGGTTAGTGACTCAGTTTCAGATCCCTGCATCAGCATTAAATTTGTTGGTGGGAAGCTGCTGGTCAATCTCCGAGGATATTCTCTGACTATGAGCAGAACATTCATGAGCATATAATCTTCAAGCTGACGATCAACAAGCACCTGGAATTACAGAGAATGGTCAGAGGTGCCGGAAGTTTTTCCGGCGTAAACCCTCCGACGCTCAAGTCAGTTATGGGGTTTATAGGAAAAACCAAATATGCCATTTCTCATATGGCTTAATAAATATTGCCTTAAAACCAAAAGCTTTTTGAATAATTTGCAGAAAAGTAAAGTAGAGTCTCCAGAAAGAATTTCTCCGTGAGATCAAGAGAAAAAAGAGCCTTCCTCCCCGCGTGGTTTTCTCGGGATCTTTATAAAACACCTCACACCCACGACCTTAGATCGTGACAATAACCATTAATTGATCAAATTCGTGCTCTGCTTTTTCGGAGGAGCTTTGTGGTGGTTTATTTTAACTGAGTCTTTATTCCTGGTCATCACCTGGTCGAGGTGATCTGCTCAAGTTTAGACCACATGGTCGAGGTGATCTGCTCGAGCTCATAGCACATGGTCGAGGTGATCTGCTCGAGCTCATAACACCTTGTCGAGGTGATCTGGTCGAGCTCATAGCACCTGGTCGAGGTGATCTGCTCCACCTCATAGCACCTGGTCGATGTGATCTGCTCCACCTCATAGCACCTGGTCGAGGTGATCTGCTCCATCTCATAGCACTTGGTCGAGGTGATTTGCTCAAGCTCATACCACATGGTCATCTGCTCAAGCTCACACCACCTGGTCAAGGCGATCTGCTCAACCTCATTGTACCTGGTCGAGGTGATCTGCTCAAGCTCATACCACATGGTCAAGGTGACCTACTCAACCATTTGCTCACTTTCACTTGGAGGAGATCATGGTCGCTCTATTTAATTCCTCAAACAGTAGTGAAATCATTGGAGTAGCATTCGAACATTATTAGCTTCATTCCTCTGGAAATTCAACATACGTGAATGATACCCATTACATATATATATTTTTTGAAAAAAGATTAATTTTTTTCCAGCGATTTTTTTTTTATAAATTATGATTTAGAATATGAGAGTTAAAAATTAACACTTAAAAACTAATATATTTCTTTCACCTATTAAATGCCAACATTATTATTATTAGCATGAACTAAAAATTAAAAAAATTATTAGATGTTATATTATTTTGCATTTGATTAAATACAATCCTTATGATAGAGACTCAAAATAAAAAGATTTGTTAATAGGAACTTATTGGACCATGCATGATGGAGTGCTCATCTAGTTCAAGATTCTGAACTTTCTTAAAGTTTGAGGAAACTAATACGCCACACTCATACACCGTATGTTGTAACAACTTTTTTGGACTTTTAAGAGAGTTTAAGATTTTGAACTGGATAATTTCTCACATATGATGTTACTTGCAAAAGAATTATTTTATTTTTATTTTCTAAGTACATTAGTCTTTTTTTTTTATTTTAAATGAACCAATTTATGACTAAGGTCCAATCTAAAAGGTTCCTGAAAAAATAAAAAATTTATTCCTTTATTAACTATTAAAAAATATCAATTTTTTCCAAAAAAAAATTAAAAAAAAAAAACTTCGGGCTTGAAGTAGATCAAGCATGTTATAGACTTTGATATCTAAGTTTATGGTTCTAAAGTTGATATAAGAGGTTATAAGTTCTAACGACGTTGATTAATATTATTACATTTGGTTAAAAAAAAAAAAATTCTCAGACTCAATAGATTGTCTTTGCACATTTACATTTACTGAATGCGAAATGCCAAAGAGAGCAGGTACTTGGTACTCCCAAAGCAACATTGTGTAGAGCACTTTCATGAGAAGCAATTTATCCACTTTATTTTCTGCTTCTCTTGCCCAACATGGAGCTGTACAAAATTAATGTTGAAAGGATTTGGGATAATCAACTTCCAGATATGTTTTCTCGTTTTCAAAGTCTAACACGATTGATTCAGAAATTGAAATACATATTTTCAGCTTCTGCGATCAGAAGCTCTCAGCAGCTCCAGCACCTAGAGATATGCAGTTATGGCACAACACATCAAAAAACAAAATGGGTCACTTTCAACTTTCGTTGCTTTATTGACTTCTTGAAATTGTGGAATGTCATTCTTAAAACTTTTGGCAAAAACCATTCAATACAATCAAGAAAGTCCTTCCCTTGTTTACATTCTTTGACCTCAATTACAATTCCCTCCTGTTTATTGTGCTCACTATTGCGCTGTTTGATTTGCAGTTTTTGCCATAAACTCTTTTGAACTTTCAATCTTTTAATCTCAACAGCACTTGGGATCTTTTGATCTCTAGCTTGTTATTTAGAATTGCTCTGCTCCCTATCTAATTGTCCTGCTGTTGTCTCTGTTTTGTTCTGTTCTGTACTGACTCTTGTAATTTTCTTTTCTTTTCTTTTTTAAACTTTTTTCTACCCTAGATTGTTGTAGTCACTTCACTTGTGTTTAATCTCTCAATGTCAGTTTGCTTCCTAACTAGTCAATTGTTCAGTGTTCCACTTCTTGTATCTGAGGTTCTGTTTCTGTGTTATTAGTTGCTCTGTTTCTGTGCTTTTAGCCTTCAGATGTATAACTCCTATTTTAATCTGAATGAATGTACGTGTGTTTTAGACTTGAAAATTCTGACAAGCTTCTGTTATGGCAATTATGCCTTCAAATTCCCATCTTTGGAAAGATTAGTGATGGATGGTTGCTCCAGTGTGAAGATTTCTGTGGAGGAGAATTGAACAAAAACCCAAATTGGACAAAGTAACGTTGAACTGCGTTGATAAAAGAAGTCTTAAAACAAAAGGTACATATTCGTTAATTTACTAATTATTAATTAAGAGATATTGATTGAAATGTACAATTTCTTCTTCTTCTTTTTTTTCAGTTTGTTTAATTTGAATAATTTTTTTTTATTTTTTCAAACTGTAATAATTTCATTGTTTTATTTTTGTGTATTTATTGGCTTCAGTTTTTATTGATTGTCTCTTGAATTTGATATTGTTAATCATTGTATTCTTATGATATAATGAATGGAAACGATATAGTTTATATTCTTATGATATAATCAATATAGTTTATATTGATGAATCAATATTCAAACCAGGAGAAAAAAAAAAAAAAAAAACGCTGCGTTTGCTTTTGGAATTCCTCATTTGGGTCCTCACGTGTTTGCATTACGTGCATCGCGTATTCCGACCAAGTCAAAGGTCAATCAAATTCGTTACAAAGGGAAGGGAAGAAGCAGTTTTGCAGATTCCCTGACTTTACCAAAAGTATCCGTTTGATACATCTTGTGTTCATTCATGGGGGTAAAGATCTTCTCTTAGATTTCTTTTCTCTCTCAATCTCTTCCAGTCAAATGAGTGGTTAAGATTAAATTTTTAAATTTTAATATTGACATTTACAATCATCCCAACTCTTTTCACTTTATTTACAATTAAGCTAATTTTTTAACTAGATTTAAAAAAATAGTTCAATTCATTATATTATCATGGAGGGTGTGACTCTTTTCATTATAACTCTTTTCACCTTTTCATATTCTCTTTTGCTTTGTACATCCTTCCAAATACCAAAATAAATCTTAGCTAAATGTTTTACTTTTATTAAAATAATAAAATAACTTTGCTTACCTCTGCCATGTCCCTTCATTGTTGTACATTATTTTCTTATGAATATTGATAATTAGTATAATAATTAGTACAAAATCTATAAGAGAGCAAAAATAGTTTGTCTTATCGTGTAATTTTCTTTTTTATTTTTGTAGTAAATAATTTTTTTTTTACCCAGTAGTAATGGTGTACTAACTGCAATATTAATTGTAATAAGTATATCATTACTGTTTTTTTTTTTTAATTGGCATAGCGATCATCTCCATTTTCAAAACACATATATAACAAAACAAATGCAATAACATATTTTGTACTTTGTCGTTGATTTGATTAATTGTGTAGAAAACTAGCAATTCGTGCCACAAAAGGTTCGAATGCCTTCGAATTTGTTGAACGTATCAATAAAAACTGATTTCATCTTTGAAGAATTGTCTTGAATCTTAAAAGAAAAAAAAAACACATGAATTTTCTTTGGCTAATTATGATTTTTACAAGAAAACTAATTAATTTGCTTCTTTAGAAGTGAATGTTCATCAATTTTTTTGGCAAGTATGATTGACCATTTATGCATGTTAAGGAACATACTCTGGAATATATTCTTTAGATGCTTCAGTTCGTTAAGTTTGTTAGATAACTAAACTGGTGATCTGGCAGTCTGGGCAGCAAGTTTGTTACTTGTAATTAAGGGTGCGTTTGGGATTGAGTCTTTTACAAAAAAAAAACATGAAACAAAAGTTAATAATATATAGTAAATATAAATTTTAAATAATAATTTTGATAAAATTATTAAAGATATAATAGATTTTGTATTATACAAGTGAAAAATCATATCAATATAACTTAAAAGTTACAGCAGTTAGTGTTTACCAAACACTTTAGTGCTGTAGCTTTTAAGCTACAGCTGCCCAACCTCAATCCCAAACGCACCCTAACTTTAGCTCAAGCATATGATTTTGATGTTTGTAGAATGTTCCAGAGACTGATATAAAAGGACTTGTAATTAGATTTAATATGTAATGAAAATGATCATGATCATCTGATCTGAAAATTTTCTTTCAATGCTTAACTTTCTTTTACTCTTTCTCAGTAACCAAACGTTACAAACAGGTTAAATAAACTTTGATTATGCGTACCAAGTATTTGGTGAAATGCTCGCAAGAAATTAAACACTGTTATACCATTGCTTCGTCTTCCACGTTTAACTTTTCCTCAGAGTGAAGAAATGGAACATTTAAAGATTCACATTTCGGAAACTTGAGCAATGATTATTATATGTACATTCAACAAAACAGCTTTAATCGAAGCATATTTACGAATACGATGGCTTTAACTTTAATTAACATTAAATTATACATGGTTGAATCAGCATTATTGTTCCTGGATTTTCTTCAATGAGCAGAAAGGAATTTCTCTCCTTGAACTTTTAGCAAACTATTATTCTCCTCTGTAGATTTTAATATTTAATTTTGCTTTTTAACCACTCAAGTATTCAGGATTTTAGGTACCAACTCACATCACAAATATTCCGTTCTGTATTTCAACATTTATAATCTTTGGGCAATTCTGTGGAGATGACACAAGACATCCAGGACTGGACCAACTTCAGTCACACAATTTATTCCATTCTTTTATCTTTTATTTAATTATTCTTTGCTTCACATCTGAATTTAGCCAAGGAACTTTGGCTTTTCAGCAGAGCACTTAAAAAAATAAAATGGGTCGCTTTTAACTTTTGTTCTCATCCTTGAATGATGTTCATTGCCCGCCACAGTAAAAAGGTTAAAGAAGATGACAATTGTACGTCATGTATCTTCACTTTAACAAAGCTTATTAAGTGTGGATATTTTATTCCTTCATTGACTTTGTTGTAATTGTCGAATGTCATTCTTAATTAAAACATTTAATATCATTCATTAATTCTTTGCAGTCACTCCCAATCAACAAAACCCTTTGCTTTATTACATCCTGTAATTTCAAAGACACTTTGCTTCTTTAAGTTGATATACATTCACAAATATTGAACGTGAAACGCCAAAAGACATAAAATGGATGACCCACGCCGCAGGTTAATTTTAGTCTCATTTACATTTTTTTTCTTTTTTCTTTTTCATTTACTTTTGACAAAAAGGAATTCAGATAGAATCAAATGTTTGAAACTTAGATGAAGACTGTTCAAAGTTGGAATGATTCGAATTATTAATTCAAATAATAAAAATAATAAATATGTTATACGTTTCTCATAATAGAAGTGATTGATCAAATCAACTTAACTTCTAAACTACAAAACTAGTGTTTGACAGACAGGGCCATAGTCTTATTCCTATATAGACCTTTTTTTATTATTTTGATTTGGTTAAAATCAAACATAAATGGTTCATTGATCAGCAATTCATGCAGCTGTGTTGATCAGTTGACCAAACAGAGTTTCCACGTCCTCCCCTGCGTATAAATATTACAGATATATACAAAGCTTTTTGACTAAGAAATGCTTGCAAGAAATCGACCCACAATACAAACACGGTTTTAGCATATTAGCCTGCTTCATCTTCCACGCTTACTTTTCCTCAGAGGGAAGCTATGGACATTTAAAGATTCGCGTTTGGACAAGAAGACAACTTCACCGATGCGTGTTGTATGTATATTCAGCACAGCAGCTTTAATCGAAGCATATTTACGAATGTGATGGCTTTAACTTAAATTAACATTAAATTTTACATGGTTGAATCAGCATTATTGTTCCTGGATTTTCTTCAATGAGCGGAAAGGAATTTCTCTCCTTGAACTTTTAGCAAACTATTATTCTCCTCTGTAGATTTTAATATTTAATTTTGTTTTTAACTACTCAGGTATTCAGGTTTTTGGTACCAACTGACATCACAAATACTCTGTTCTGTCTTTCAACATTTATACTTGGTCTATCATTACTAGCATAACAAATGATCGTAATTAAAGCTATCACCTTCTCATCGTTTATCTTTATTTACTCATTCTTTCTCTTCAATTCTAAATTAAATTAGCCAAGGAACTTTGGCTTTACGGCATAGCATGCACTTCAAAAATAAAATGGGTCACTTTCAACTTTTGTTCCTTTCTTGACTTGTTGAATTTGTGGAGTGTCATTCTTAAAACTTTTCGCAAACCATTGTCGCTCAATACCAGTCATTCGTCTATTGCGATCAACAAAATCCTTTCTGCTCAAATATATTTTGCTCCTGATTATTGTGCTCACTGGCTGTTTTCTTGTTTGTTATTCAGCTTTCTGCCATCAACTCCTTTGAATTTTTAATCTCATCCGTAATCTCTGTTGCCTGCCACCGTAAAAAGTAGAAGAAGACCACAACCATTATCCAACAAACCCTTTCCTTATTACACCCATTTTTAAATTAGAGACACACTTTGCTTCTGTTTATTATGTTCATTGTTGTTTTGTTGTTCCGCTGTTTCCATCAACTCTTTTGAATCTTCAATCTTCTGATCTCAACAACACTTGTCCTCTGTTTGTTGTAATCTTTAACCTTGTTATTTGATTTTGCTCTGTTCTGTGTTCTCCATCTATACACTTGTCCTGCTGCTCTCTCTGTTTTATTCGGTACCTGCTCTTTCTGTTCCGTGTTCTCCATCTATACTCTGCCCCATTATTTCATAGTCACTCGTGTGCGATCACTCAGTTTGCTTCCGATCGAGTCAATTGTTTTTCCAAAGTTCTATACAGAGAGCGAGAGAGAAAGGAAAAGGCTTCAACAGAATGGCAGAAATCATTCTCGATATTGTTGCAGAAGTTGTAAAGTGCTTGGCTCCTCCTGCATATCGCCAAATTAGTAATTTGCGTGACAGTGAGTACACTAGCACCTTACAGAATCTCAAGACTGAAGTTGAGAATCTGAAGTCTGAGAGGGTGAATACAGAGCGTAAGGTTGATGAGGCTGAAAGAAAAGGGGAACAGATTGAAGAGAACGTTGAGAATTGGCTTGCAAGGGCCAACAATGTCATTGAAGATGCAGATGAATTTACAAACGATGAAGCCACTGCAAATAAGCATTGTTTCAAGGGGATGTGTCCTAATTTGAAGACCCGCTGTCAACTTAGCAAGGAAGCAGTGAGGCTGATGGAGGCTACTGTCAAAGTCCGGGAAGCTGGAAGATTTGATAATATTTCTTACAGTATCATTCCGGAGGATAACTTGCTTATGCCTAACAAAGACTACGAGGCCTTTGAATCAAGAATGTCCATTCTGAATGAAATAACTGATTCACTAAAAAATGGGGATGTTAACACGCTCGGGATTTATGGAATCGGCGGCATCGGAAAGACGACGCTAGCTAAAGAAGTTGCTAGGAGAGCAGAGAATGAAAAGCTCTTCGATCAGGTGGTTTTTTCTGAGGTGTCTGAGAGTAAAGACATAAGAAAGATCCAAAGAGAAATCGCAGATAAATTAGGTCTCAAATTTGATGAGGAGAGTGAATCGGGTCGGGCAAGAAGGCTTCATGATCGACTGAAGAAAGAGAAGAGGATCCTTGTAATATTGGATAATATTTGGGGAAATCTTGATTTGAAGGCGGCGGGAATTCCTCATGGAGATGATCACAGGGGATGTAAAGTGCTGTTGACGGCAAGAAGTCTAGATACATTGTCAAGGAAGATGGATTCTCAAAAAAATTTCTCAGTTAGCTTTTTAAAAGAAGAAGAAGCTTGGAGTCTATTCAAGAAGATGGCAGGTGATTATGTTGAAGGTAATGAATTGAAAGAGGTAGCAAGGGATGTGGCAAAGGAATGTGCAGGTTTGCCTGTTGCCATTGTGACTGTAGCAACAGCACTAAGGGACAATAATAGCTTATTTGATTGGAAGGATGCATTGGAACAGCTAAGAAGGCCTTCCTCAACGAATCTTATGAATGTACAGCCAACTGCATATAAAGCGATAAAGTTGAGTTACGACAAATTGGCTGGGGAGGAGCTCAAGAACATCTTTTTGCTAATAGGATATACAGCAATAGCATCCATTGATGATTTGTTAATGTATGGTATGGGAATGGGTTTATTTCAAGGTGTGAATAAGATGCAAGTAGCACGAGCTCGAGCACACGCATTGGTGCACAAACTCAAAGCTTGTTGCATGTTGCTCGACCATATAAGCCAGAAGAAAGGGCTGTTTTCCATGCATGACGTCGTTCGCGATGTAGCCATATCAATTGCATCTACTGAACAAAATGTTTTTTCAGCGACAGAAGAGCAGGTTGGTGGTTTCAGGGAATGGTCGGACAAAAGTGCAATAAAGCTATACACTTCAATAGTCTTACATGATGTCAAGACTAATTTGCTTCCTGAAGTAGTGGAATGTCCTCAACTCGAACTTCTTTATATATGTGCTGATAAGGAATCTTCATCATTAACAATTCCAAACAAATTTTTCGAGAGGATGATACAGGTCAGAGTTATAAACTTGAGTTACATAAATCTACTGTCACTGCCTTCATCACTTGGTCTCCTGTCAAACCTTCAAACCCTGAGTTTGTATAATTGCAAATTGCTTGATATAACTGTTATTAGACACTTGAAGAAACTAGAGGTTCTTTGCCTACGAGGTTCTGATATTAAGAGGTTGCCTGTAGAAGTAGGTGAATTGACTTTGCTAAGGTTGCTTGATCTGAGAGATTGTAGGGAACTAGAAATTATCCCACCAAACGTTTTATCAAAGTTATCCCATTTAGAAGAACTATATATGGGTCCTAGAAGCTTTGAAAAATGGGAGGTGGAGGTGGAAGGGGTCAAGAATGCTAGCCTACATGAGTTGAAGCATTTGATCTCTTTAGAATTACAAATCCAAGATGTCAACACTCTTCCGAGAGGCTTGTTCTTGGAGAAGCTGGAAAGGTACAAAATACTTATTGGAGGTGTTTGGGGATGGGAGTACGCCGACATCTGGTGTAGAGAATTCAAAATCGATCTGGATTCCAAGATTCGGTTGAAGGATGGGCCGATCCTGAAACTGCAGGGAATTGAAGATCTTTGGTTATCTGATTTGGAAGAGCAAGATGTCAATTATTTCGTTAATGAATTAGTCAAAGTGGGTCCTTCACAACTCAAGCATCTCTATATCAGGGGTTCCCACCTCACCCTCAATCCGGCAGAGTCAAAGGTATGATCATTCCTAATTTAAATAATTGATATGAGAGGATTCTTTTGGTGTGTGTGTGTGTGTGTGTGTAGATATATGTGTGAGTGTGTGTCTGTGTCCGTCTGTGTGTGTGTGTCTGTGTGTCTGTGTTTGTGTCCGTCTGTCTGTCTGTATGTACGTACGTTAGGCTAAAGCTAGAAATTTCTAGTGCATCACAGTATTTGCTAGTAATTAACTTTGAAAAGTCTTCAAATATTACATCATCCTCATTTTCAAAGTAAACAATTTTGCAAAAATCTTTAATGTTCGCAATTTAATTAATATTTTAATTTTTTAGCTTCATAATCATACCATTTTAATCTTTTAGCTTCAGAATCTACCTCCCTAAAAATAACATAATAGCCCTCGTACTGCATGAGCTTCATGCTATATAATATCCTTCTTCTCTTTTCTCTCAATAAAAATATATCTATATCTAAAATTAATATAAAAAAATGTGAAATTAATGGTCTTATATATTCTCAGCACTCTTACAATGTCATATTAAAGAGCATGGCCAAGTAGTTTTTAAATCACTGTGTTTGCGTAACCATCTCAGTCTGAATCTTAAGGAAAGTAATAGAGTAATTAAAAATAAATAAATTTAGGCTTTGCCAATTCCCTTGCCTTGAAAAAATTATTAAGAGCATATTTATTATTTATCTAATTTAAATCCTAGTTAGAGGTTTACTTTTTCATATTTAATTTTTATTTTGAAATTAATTCTATTAAATTTTTATTAAAAAATCTGAATTATGAAATCCAAAATATCAAATTTGAATCTAATGCTAAACTAATTGTACTAAGTTTTAAAGATCTTCTGTCTATCCTTTAAGATTGTGCTCACAATTAAGTTTATGCCTAAAATTGAGACACCTTCAATGTCAACAGAGACAGGAAGAATCAGCAAATGATATGCGGTCACATGAAATCATCTTGGAGGACAATGTCAATAGTTCTAATACACTTTTCATTGAGAAGGTCAGTTATTAATAACCCAATGGTTTTAATAATTCTCTATAAACTTTTTTTGTTTGGTATATTCCTGTTTGTCAGCAAATATGACAAGAGTGATTAATAATTATATTTCACAATTATTCAAAAGTTTTCTTCAAAGTGTTGTAGGGTGTAACAAATACATTCTCAAAGAAAAGAAAAGGTACTTGACGCAACAAGTGAATTAATAATAATAAAAACAACAACGTCATCATGTTACGAAATACTAAACATGTTGTAATTAAATAAAAAAACTTTGGCCAATAAATTCATTCATACTATGACTTGTCATTTTCTTTAATATATATGTCTTTAGAATACATATATCGATTTAGTGAGGAATAATTTGGAATACTTGATTAACGGTTGTTTGCACGAAAGACTGAAAAGAACTTTGACAAGAGAAAGAGTAATTTTATTGATTTGTCTATCAACAGAAATGATTGTTACTTGTAATTAACAAGTTAAATTTTTTTGATCGAGTAGGTTACATTACCAAATTTGGAGAACTTGGAGTTGCATTCAATAAACGTTGAAAGGATTTGGCAAAACCAAGTTGCAGGCATGTCTTGTGGTATTCAGAATTTAATGCACTTGACCCTATACAACTGTGTAATTTTAAGATGTCTATTTTCACCTTCTATAGTTAGCAGCTTTGTTCGACTCCAGCGCGTTGAGATAGAAAAATGTCGCGTCTTGGAAGAGTTAATAGTCATGGACAACCAAGAAGAAAGGAAGAACAATACTGTAATATTTCCTCAGTTACAATATCTGAAGATGTATGATCTTGAAAAGCTCACAAGCTTCTGCACAGGAGATTTAGATGTTCTTGAATTTCCATCCTTGAAAGAATTACGGATATCTAGATGTCCTGAATTCATGGTGAGATGTACTAATATCTTGACAAAAAAGGTACGTACAAGAATTTTATAATAAATGTTTCGATTCTTATGCACGTACGGTGAAAATTTATGTTTCAAGAGTTAAATTGCCCATTGTCTATTTGTCTTCATCACATGGTTTCTTCCTAAAAGTCAATTTCTCAGCAACGTAACTCTCAGATTGGTATACAACATTCATTCATGATTTTAATTATTCTGCATGTTAGGTGTATTATTATTAATAATTTGTAAAAGGTAAAATTTATTGAATAAATATATTGCATAAGCTAGTTGCAACCTATAATTCCCTTCTATTTTGTTAAATTTCCTTCAAAGTGTATTGTATTAATTTTGTGAACTGATCCATCTTCTTCTTCTTCTTTTTCTCGGTACGGATTGATTGCCCAGGTTTTCTCCAATTTAGAAGAATTGATAGTTGATGCAAAGCATATAGTAACAAACAAAAGTGTATTTTCAGAAGACTTACTTTGCAAACTTAAATGTCTTGATGTGGAGTTTGTTGATGAGTCAACTACTATTTTATCACTTGATGATTTCCTCCAAAGACTTCACACCATGAGAGTCCTCCAAATAGAAGGATCTGACGCTTGGTTGTCAAAAGAAAAGGTTGAAAATGGGATGGAGGTAATCATAAGAGAAGCAAACACGTGTTGTGATCTGAAGCACATTTTGAAACAAGAGTCATCCATTTTGAACAACTTGCTTATTCTACGTGTAAAGTCGTGTCACCATTTGATCAATCTAGTGCCATCCTCGACTTCCTTTCAGAATCTTGCAACTTTGGAGATATCGTATTGCAATGGATTGAAAAACCTATTAACATCCTCAATAGCTAAGACTCTGGTGAGACTCAGAGAAATGACAATAGAATCATGCGTTACGATAGCAGAAATTGTACTGGCAGAAGATGCCGCAAAAGATGAGGTTGTTGCTTTCAGTGAATTGAGGGAGTTGAAGCTTTTAAAAATGCAAAATCTGACAAGCTTCAGCACTGGCAATTGTGTCTTCAAATTCCCATCTTTGGAAAGATTACTGGTGGATGATTGCCCCAATATGAAGATTTTCTCTGGAGGAGAATTGAGCACACCCATGTTACACAAAGTGCACCTGAGAATTTGGCATGAAGAACATTGGATTTGGGTGCACGACCTTAATACAACCATAAAATACCTATATCTCAAGAAGAAAGGTGAATTTCTTCAATCCCAGCAGTTTCCAATTCCTACTCCTGCCGCAAGTCTTAATCTCCAAACTGAGTTGGAAATTTTGCCCGCGATGGTCGCCGGGGTTTGGTCAGATGACAACAACTTGCAGCTGGAAGCAACTACTCTCTTCCGAAAACTGCTTTCATTTGACAGGATTTCACCAATTGAGAAAGTCATACAATCTGGCGTTGTCCCGCGCTTTGTTGAGTTTCTTTTGAGGGAAGACTATCCGCAACTTCAGTTTGATGCTGCTTGGGCTCTTACAAACATTGCTTCTGGAACTTCGGAGAATACTAAGGTAGTGATTGACCACGGTGCTGTTCCAATATTTGTGAAGCTACTTGCTTCTCCAAGTGATGATGTCCGCGAGCAGGCTGTTTGGGCATTGGGAAATGTTGCTGGTGACTCGCCTAGATGCCGTGATCTTGTGCTTAGTCAAGGGGCTTTGATTCCATTGCTGGCAGAGTTAAATGAGCATGCTAAGCTTTCAATGCTAAGAACTGCCACATGGACATTGTCTAATTTCTGCAGGGGAAAGCCACAGCCACCATTTAATCAAATAAGGCCAGCTCTTCCGGTGCTTGCACAGCTTATTCGTTCAAACGATGAAGAGGTCTTGACTGACGCCTGCTGGGCACTCTCGTATCTTGCTGATGGTACGAATGACAAAATTCAAGCTGTGATCGAGGCAGGTGTCTGTCCACAACTTGTTACGCTCCTTGGTCATCCATCACCCTCAGTGCTCACTCCTGCCCTGCGGACGGTTGGAAATATTGCGACGGGGGACGATTTCCAGACTCAGGGTATAATTAACTGTGGTGCACTGCCATACTTTTTGGACATGCTGGTCAATAATCAAAAAGAGAGCATCAAGAAGGAAGTATGCTGGGTTATTTCAAATATCACAGCTGGAAACAGGGAGCAGATTCAGGCGGTCATTAATGCTGGCTTAATTGGTCCCCTTGTCAACCTGCTTCAAAACGCTGAATTTGATATAAAGAAGGAGGCTGCATGGGCAATTTCGAATGCTAGCTCGGGTGGTACTCATGAGCAAATCAAGTACCTTGTGAGAACGGGGTGTATAAAACCATTGTGTGATCTCCTTCTATGCCCTGATCCAGGGATCGTCGCTGTTTGCCTAAAAGGATTAGAGAACATTTTGAAGGTTGGGGAAGCTGAAAAGAATATGGGTACTGCCATTGGAAATGTTAATCAACATGCCCAGTTGGTAGAGAAGGCTGAGGGATTAGAAAAGATAGAAAATCTACAAAGTCATGACAGCAACGAGATCCATGAGAAGTCAGTAAAGATTCTTGAGACATACTGGCGTGGTCGTGTGGTTGGAAGAAGACGATGATACAGCTGCCGGTTTCCCGTATGCAGGGAATGAGGATCAAGGATGCGGAGGGAGATTCACAAGACAATGATGCGATGACTAATGGTAAGGTCTATTAATTATTATCATTATTATTATTACTTCGAACCGGCTTTCAGATTGTAAAACAACACTCATGATCTTGTTTCTTTCACTTGATAATTTCAGGTTGAATGGTGGAACAGTCCCCTATCCATGTCGTTGCAGGAAATACGGTAGCCAGATTCATTTCTTAGCATTAATTGTGTTACCAAATTTCAATTTGTAGGCACCCCAAAGACTTTTCAAGTACCATTTTTAAGTTGAGATGCATGTGTGGTGTGAATCAATAATCATGCTTGTGCCAGGGTGCCTTGTATTATATATATTGGATTGTTAGAGTGTTTCGGTTGTTATAATGAGGAAACCAGCCATCAAATGAGCTTATAATCATTCTAGTCATGCAATCTTTTTTCACAAAGATAATTTAGTATTTTAATAGTAAAATTCATTGAAGTAGCATTCGAACATTATTAGCGTCATTGCACTAGAAATTCAACGTACATGAATGATAACCATTACATTTTTTATTTGAAAAAAAAATTAATTTCTTTCCAGCGATTTTTTATATAAAATATGAATTAGAATATAAGAAATAAAAAATTGATTTTAAAAACTAATATATTTCTTTCATCTATTAATTTAGAACATTGTTATAAGCATGAACTAAAAACTAAAAAAAAATTATTAGATGTTATATTATTTTGCATTAATTATATGCAATCCTTACTATATAGACTCGAAATAAAAAGGATGTGGTGATAAGAATTTATTGGAGTATATATGATGGAGTGCTTCTTCGATCTTAAGATTCTAGACTTTCTTAAACTTTGTGAAAATTGTTACTCCACATTGTCACACCATATGGCGTAACTGCTCTTTGGGCTCTAAAAAAATCTAAGTTCTTGGATTGGATGATTTTGTGAAACTTGTTACTCCACACACGCACTCACACACACAGGAGCGCATACGCACACACACGCGCGCCCACCTCTTATCCGAGGGTAAGAGGCGCATACGCACACACACGCGCGCCCACCTCTTATCCGAGGGTAAGAGGCGCATACGCACACACACGCGCGCCCACCTCTTATCCGAGGGTAAGAGGTGGAGGTACAAATCCTAGCCCTCATGAATTTATTAGAAAGAAAAGAATGATTAAAGGAACGGAGGGCAGTTTTTGGAATTATTTTTGTGCCATTGCATTTTTTATAACTTTTTAATATTTTTTGTAAGGTATATTTAGGATAGGGTTTTAATAAGGAAATCTGAGGGGGCCTCCAAAGCTATATATATATATATTCATCATTTTCAGATACAGATGTGTTCATTTTTTTTATTGTGGATACGCTCTAAGCTGTGGGTTTTAACAGACTTATCTTTTAATAAATTATAAAGCTATGTGGTTTAATAGTATTAAAAATTAATTCTTTTAAATTGCATGACTTAAAAGCGTGTTCGTATGAAAAAAAATAAAAACTTCCGCACTAGAAAAGAACTATATATATGTGTGTGTGTGTGTGTATTGGGAGTAAGATTATCTAAATAACCAAATACCAATTAATTCATTATTTATTGGGAGTGAGATTTCAATTAAATGCTTAAATAAAATATTCTTTTAACAAAAATTTTACACCTACCGCCCCGTTTCATTTAATTTTTAAGATTAAATGAACTAATTTATGACAAAATCTTCAAGGCCCAATAATCTAAAAGGCTACTAAAAAATTTAAAAATTTATTCCTTTGTTAAATATTAAAAGATATATTTAAAAAAAAAATTGGGCTTGAAGTAGATCGGTCATGTTCTAGATTAAAAGATATTTCATATCGCTTCATCTTCCATTAAAACTCTTCTTCTGAGGGAAGAAATACACTTAAAGATTTGCATTTCTTAAATTTTACCTTCAATTAACATTAAATTCTCCATGATTTATAATTATGAACCGATACGCGTTGTCGCACATCTTACAGTGTGCGACGGCATAGGTGTCATGATTTTATTTGTAAGGCTGTAATATGGGCCACACAGCCCCACCATTGCCAATGAGATAATGACATGCGTCTCATTGCGCACCACAAGATGCGTGATGGCGTGCATCAAAGCATCCCTCTACAAATTAACTAAGTGTCTTTTAACTAAAATGGATTTTTTTAATCATTTAATCATATAAACTAATGGTACAATTATATTTTTATATGGTCAAAGCGTCAAGATTAAATTAATAAAAAACTAACGAGCGAGGATGGACTAATGATTTTTCCAAATATTGAGTGGAGTAGCAGCAAATACCAATTTATTTGGTGTGTAGTAAGTAATAATGTATATTAATGCAAATTTTAAAATAAGTTATTTAATAGTCAAACTATGTCAATGCACTTCAGTTAAAAATTTTAAAACAATTTAGACTTATGAGTCAAAATATTGAAATATTACCATTTTTAATTCGGATGTAAATAGCAAGGACTGTCAATAACTTAGTAAGTTCATCAAAGCCATTGAACTACCTTTATGTTAAATCTAATGATTACTATTAATTAATAAGAATACGACAACATATGGGGTATGGTACTAGAGGGGCACCATTGTTGAACCCATTTATTTCGTTCATATTGACAACAAGTTTAATTTTTCATATTTAACTTTTAATTCTAAATTAACTCTGTTATATTTTTGTTAAAAAATCTCAGTTATGGAATCTAAAATATTGAATTTGATTCTAGTGCTAAACTGAATTAAGATTAAGATTGTACTAACAATTTTGAAGACATTGTGTCACTTTGAATTAAGATTGTACTCACAATTAAGTTTATACTCTAAAATCAAGAAGCCTTTAATGTCAATAGAGATCAGGGGAATCAGCAAATGATATGCAGTCGAACAAAGTCATTTTGGAGGACAACGTTGATATTTCTGATACACTTTTCATTGACAAGGTTGGCTATTAATAACCCAATATTGGTCTTTTTAATTCTTTTTTTTTTTTGGGGCTTTTTTTTTCTTTGGTATTTTTGTTTGTTAGCAAATATGGCAAGAGTAATTGATAATTATATTCCAAAATTAATCTAAGTTTTCCATGCTAAGTGTTGTAGGGCATAACAAATACGTTCTTAAAGAAAAGAAAAAGTACTCTTCACTCTTCACACACTAAGTGAAAACAATAATAATAATAACAACTGTTAGGAAATACTAAATTAAAATATATTTTGACTAATAAATTAATTCACTTCTTTGATTTGTCATATTCTTTAGTCTATGTTTTTAGAGTACATGTCAAATTAGTAAGGAAAAATTTGGAAAACTTGACTGATGCTTGTTTGTATGAAAGACTAAAGAGAACCATAACAAGCGAAAGAAATTCATTTTATTGATTTGTCCATGAGCAGAAACGATTATTACTTGTAGTTAGCAGGAATTTAATTTTTTGATCGAACAGGTTGTGTTGCCAAAGTTGGAGAACTTAGAGTTGTGTTCAATAAATGTTGAGAGGATTTGGCAAAACCAAGTTGTAGTCATGTCTTGTGGTATTCAGAATTTAACGGACTTGACTTAAGATGACTTAAGATTTCAATAAATGTTGCGAATGTATGGATTTAAGATGTCTATTTTTTATCTTCTATGGTTAGCAGCTTTGTTCGACTCCTACGCATTAAGATAGAATACTCCAACGCTTTGTTCGAAACCAAGTTAATAGTTACAAACATCTAAGAAGAAAGGAAGAATAATATTGTAATGTTTCCTCAGTTACAATATCTGAAGATGTATGATCTTGAAAAGTTCACAAGCTTTCTCATAGGGGATGTAGATATTCTTGAATTTCCATCCTTCAAAGAATTATGGATATATCGACGTCCTGAATTTATAGTGAATATAAAAAAAAAAAAAAACTAATATCTTGATAGAAACGGTACCTACAAGAATTTTATAATTAATTTTTCAATTCTTATGTATGTGACTGCTTAGAGTTATTTTGCCATTAAACTTTCTGCATGTTAGGTGTATTGTTATTATTTTCTAAAAGGTAAAATTTATTGGATAAATATATTGTATCAGCTAGTAGTAGCTTGTAATTCATAAATTTTCTCCAAAAAGTACGGTACTAATTTTGTGAAATTATTACAAAGGACATCAACTGATCATTTTACAATTTTTTTTTTAATTGATCACCCAGATATTCCCCAATTTGGAACAATTGATAGTAGATGCGAAGCATATAGTAACTAATAAATGTCTATTTTCAGAAGACTTGCTTTGCAGACTTTAAGTGTCTTGATGTGGAGTTTGTTGGTGAGTCGACCACTATTTTATCACTTGATGATAACTAAACTATTACAACAGTGAAAAGCAATCGGAGTATTTTTCTTACAAACGAAATAATTTTTACTAGTTATTCATGAAAACAAATAGTTTCACTATATTTGGTGATAAATTATAATGAGTGGCGTTGCTCGTCTTAGATAGAGGATACTATCAGAAATTATTAAGATTAATTATACACGTGCCTTAACATAGTGTCTGTGTATTTAATGCTTAATTTGGGTACATATGAAAATTTATGTAAACATAAATGACACCGTATGTAAATATAAATAAAAAAAAGATTGTTCAAACATACAAAATTACAAATATCACACGTATAATGTTTCAAACATGAACAAAATCTTAAGTTCTTTATAATCATGTATGTTCATTTTGGCATAGAGTAAAAATTTTTGTTTTTTGTTTTTATTTATTCTTTTCGTATGTATATAAAGATCTTTGTTATGAATTATGAACCATGGATCTCATTCAATGGTTATGTTTGAAATTTTGACTAGGATTCACCAATTTAAAAATGAATATGTATATATCATTTAAATCAAAACAAAGGAGAAAATAAATTATGAGAAAAACTTATCACATGTTTTCGCTTGTAGCTTCTAATAATATTAGTTTAAGGTTGGCACATTGTTTCATTATTTTTAAAAGGGTTCATTTTTCACGTTTTGGGAAATCTTTACAGAGTTTCTGCTAGCAAAGGAAGTACCTTAATATTCTTGCTCATAAAGTTTATTTCACGAGTAAATTAATTGGTTGAAAAGACCCCATGACCCAGGCAGGCGCATGTTATTTTTATTATTTTTGAGTTTTATTTCAGCCAATCATTTTATGCCATATAATTAAGTTTATGTAAAATATTTTCTTCAAAAAAATTGTGGATCTCTCATCTCTTTTGTGCCTCTGAACTTCTCTGGTAGTCCAATGTTGCATGAATGAGCAAGAACATTAATTTGATAGCCAAGTACTCGACTTACTTTTGAGTATTAGCTTCTTTCGCTTAATCCATTTTTATCCTTTTTGTTGGCTAATTACCAAAAATTTCATTTCTTTACAAACCCATTATTATGATTCACTTCTAAATTAAGATTGGCTTGTAAAAAAACAAAAGAGAGAAATATTATAGCATATATAGTTGGACCTATCAAGTATAAATTGAAAAACTGTGCTAAACATTTAGGAACATTCAAAGAGGAAAATTTTAGATTCTCTATTGTAGACTTGAACCCTAATCCTTGGCCATCCAGCCAATGCCTCCGGTGACACAAGAAAAGAGAGATTAAAATTCGTATAACTGCGTGGCAGGCAACATTTTTCCCCACACTGTTTGGTACTCGTATATGTCAGTTGGAGAAGATTTTTATATGTGTTTTTCAAGTGGATACATCATATTTAAGGGGTGATGATTCGGATCAAAATTCATTTATTCGATTCGATTCAAATTAAATGAGGTTAAATTTGAAAAAATTAATTCATTGGGTGAATTTGAATCAATTAATTAAATAAACAAATCGAACTCGGGTTTGAGTTCACTGATTTATTTGTATTTTGGAGGATGTTCATTTTATAAGTTTTTATTTTAGAGTGGGACTATTGGCACCCCTCTAAATATCTCTCAACACCTTTTTTTTTTTTATTAACTCCATTAAAATATTTAAAAATATTATAAAATTCTTTTAACAGCCCTTTAATGACAAAAATACCTTTAATTTAAATTTATTAGTATAAACCCCATTGTTTAATAATATATTAGTTAACGATTCAAAGGAAAGAAAAATATATGTAAGAAGATTTATTTAGCATTATACATCTTCAGTAGTGAATGCAGCAGTGTAATCCATAACATCTACTTTATTATCAAGAATGACATCTATGGTAAAAGTAGAACTTTCGTCCTTCACAATCATTGTACAGATATTACATAAGTTAATACAAGACACAAAACTCGAACAATAGTAATTTATTCAGCAATAATCAACCATACAGTTGACATTTATTAAGGGGATATTTGTTGAACATTGTTCAACACTCCCCTGTCATTATAATTATAAAACAATAAAATAATAGCAAACTTATTTTTTTATTATCATCCTCATCTGTTTGCACGATTATTTTTTCTTAAATTTGAAACTCTTATATTAGGGTTTAAGAAATAAAAGAGAGTTTATACCAAATGCCGTATAAAGATTTTAAAATTCTTAAATGAAAACATGCCGTATAAGGAACTTTTAAGGGGAAAAATTATTTGATTTTGAGTAGGAGTTTAATTAGAAATTCTTACTATGTAATTTTAATAAATGTTAAAATTATAAAATAACTAAAGGGGTGTTACAAGATATTTACAGGGGTGCCAATAGTCCCACTCTTTATTTTATTTTTGTTTGATTTTTGTTTATCAATTATAATTTTTGTAAATGAATTATAAATGGATCCATATTCGATTGATTCATTATTAATTCTGTATAAATGAATTAAATAAATTATAGATGAATCCAAACTAGATGCGATTCGATCCGTTTAGTTTTGTACAATAAATGAATTAAATGATATTTATTTAATAAATAAATCGAATCCAAATCATAAGATTACAATTTATTTAATAATCACATTGAATTTAAATCCATTAAATTTTGACCAAATTCATTTACTATTCAATTTTTATTTGTTTTGTCACTTCTAATTCATATTATGGCCCTAAATATCAAAACTGTGACATTCTAAAGTCGACATAGGAGGTTCCGAGTTTCAAACAGATTTTTTTCAACATAAAAAAAAATCATGCTCAAAAGTCAAAAATCTCTTTACACATTTTCTATTTTTCTTTGATATAATCTAGCAACCAAAAAAAAAAAGTAAAAAACGGCATAAAATTACAAAAGGCTCATATAAGCCGAAACCAGAAATGGTCGGCCCAAAAATTATGTGACAACGCACCATCGTGGACTTTCCTCAACCCCGACCAAAGATAAGGGTATCTTTTAAATAAATGCATAACTAATAAATTAATTAATCACCCAATTAAAATCAAATTAAATTAAACATTACTGCTTATGGTTATCATTCCCTCTCGTGGAAAATTTTAGTTGCTTTGTTTAGTCACTCCATCCATTATCGTCAGTGACAAAGTCACCAACATTTTGTGCTCTCCACAAGCGCAAATGTTGTGTGATAACAAAAAGGAAAAAAATAAAAAAAATAAAACAAAGAAGCACTTCGCCATTTGCCAAACTCTCTAAAACATTTCAGTTCCCTGACAAAACTCTCTTCCTTAGCATCTCGTTAGATTCTTATACTCAAAGATGCCCTTTTGTATTATTTTAGTTTCTTAATTAAATTTTGTTGATGTTGACTAATCTTTGTTGATATCAAAGCAAAATACTTTGTTATCGAAGCAAAAGAGAGCAGAACTGGGCTGAGCTGAATTGAGTTCCGATTGAATTTCTTGATTTCAGCTCAGGATTTTCAATATGGGTTCTTCAGTTCTGTTTCCTGCAACTTCAGTGACTGGTGTTAGTTGGTCTCGGGTTCAAGAGAAGTGTCGAAGATTCTGTGTACGGGCTTCTTTGGACGCTAATGTTTCTGATATGAGTGTTAATGGTAAATTTATCTTCTTTTTGTTTTATTTGATTTGTTTGTGTACCAAGTATTGATCTTTTGGCTTTTCTGGTTTCTGGTGGGATTCTTATGTGTTTATTGCTGGGAGCTCTTTTTGGTTCGTAGTGTTTGCTGATTATAAATTTTTGAGGGAATTCATGGAGAATTTAGCAGTGTACTTGGAACAATTTTGGATTGAATTTTTGGGAGAATTGCTCATGGATTGTAGTTATAGATCAAGATAACGTTTGAAAATCTGGCTTTGCAGTGTTATTGAGTGGCTTGCTTGCCCTCTAGTGGAAATTTATTAAAGGAATTGAAGAACAGACCGAATATTATTTATTCTTGAAATTTATTGGGAATTGAAATGCTTATGCAATTTCTGCTTTGTTTTTCTTTTGGAAGACATTTCATGTTTAGAAATTTAGTACTTTCAAACACATATATATTTCCATTATCGCTGTGGATAATTGGATGGTATACCTGGCAGCTCCCAAGGGTTTGTTTCCGCCAGAACCGGAACATTATAGAGGACCAAAGCTGAAAGTGGCTATTATTGGAGCTGGGCTTGCGGGCATGTCAACGGCAGTGGAATTGTTGGATCAAGGCCACGAGGTTTTGCTCATTTAGATTTCAATCTTCTGAATGTTTTTATTGGCCTCTGACGTACTTTCTTTTTCCCTAAAATGTCTCACTTTTACCATTCATCCTCTTGCCTAAACTCAAAATCTCAAGTAAATGTGTTTTTAACCTCAATTTTTTCAAAGTAAATAGCAGAAGCTTTTATCAGCAGTTCAGAAAAAATATCATCAGTCGTCATTTTTCTTAAGAGCAGGCATTATTTCAATTTACAAAGTTTATTTCATTTTGAATTAGTATGTGTTTTTCTCATTTTGTTGATCGTAATAGAAATTAGAAGAATTTTTTTTCCCCTTTTCCTTTCTTCCAGGTGGATATATATGAGTCAAGGTCTTTTATCGGTGGTAAAGTGGGTTCATTTGTTGATAAGCGTGGAAACCATATTGAAATGGGCCTGCACGTTTTCTTTGGGTGCTACAATAATCTGTTCCGATTGATGAAAAAGGTAAAGCTTGCTTATTTGTGGATATATGTGTTTTTGAATGATTATAAAAGCACACAAGCCTTGCAAAAGAATTATGATTTGCAATTCTTGAAACAACAACTATCATTCCTCATGACCATATCATTTATAGTGATGATAACTGATTATTGCTTAGGGTTGTAAGAAAATCCGAAAATGTTGTTCAAATAACATGATGGATCATAATCATAGATCCTCTTTAAATGGAACCTGTGTTTATGATCTGATAGTTTTTCATGGTTGTCTTCAGGTCGGTGCGGACAAAAATTTACTTGTCAAGGATCATACTCATACATTTGTAAATAAGGGTGGTGAAATTGGTGGTATAGTTATTTCTTGATCACTTAAAACTACTGATAATTGTGCTTGGTGGTTAGTTATGCTTGATGGTTTGACATCACCTTCTATTGGTTTATGGATTGTCTAATCCAATAATAACTCTGATTTGGTTCATGATTTTAATTTTCAACTCCAGAACTTGATTTCCGGTTTCCGATTGGAGCTCCATTGCATGGGATTCGCGCATTTTTGTCTACAAATCAGCTTAAGGTAGTGCATATGGATTTATGTTCCATTTTGATTTTGTTGATGTTATCTTTTGTACTGTGATTGCAAAGCAGTATGATGAGGCAGTACTCCTTTTTTCATGTTGAAGCTTCTTGCCTATTTTGGATTCTCTTTTGATGTACTTTGCCTCGTATATTGCTCAAGTGCAGACTTATGATAAAGCAAGAAATGCTCTTGCTCTTGCTCTGAGTCCTGTTGTAAAGGCACTTGTTGATCCTGATGGAGCCTTGAAGGACATACGAGATTTGGATAGTGTAAGAATTGACATCATATTTTCTTGTTTGTTTGAATTTCAATCCCTGTTCCTGCAAGTTGTTATTTTACCTAAAACTTTATTTCTTCTTACAGATAAGCTTCTCTGATTGGTTTTTGTCCAAGGGTGGAACACGGACGAGTATTCAAAGAATGTGGGATCCTGTTGCTTATGCCCTTGGGTTTATTGATTGTGATAACATCAGTGCTCGTTGTATGCTTACTATATTTGCACTGTTTGCGACTAAGACTGAGGCTTCCTATTGCGGATGCTCAAGGGTTCTCCAGATGTTTATTTGAGTGGGCCCATAAGAAAATATATCACAGATAAAGGGGGCAGGTACAGTTGTAGTTACAGGTTCACACCATTGTAGTGATTTGTTAATCTTGTTTGTTTTCTCCTATGATGAACTGATTTTCCCAACCTTGGGATCTGTTTTTGTGAGATCAGGTTCCATCTTAGGTGGGGGTGCAGAGAGATACTTTATGATAAATCTGCTAGCGGGGAAACATTTGTCAGAGGACTTGCCATGTCTAAGGTAAATTGTTTCACATATGGCTCTAATTATTTTTTAACGCATCTATTAATATTCCCTCTGATGGAGGCATGGAGCTAATGCAATGACCTTTGTAAATTTGTTGTTTATATCATCTGTTAGAAGCAGCTTCTTTGAGTTTATTCTTTAATGCTTAGTGTCTTACAAGTTCTTATTCTATTTCAGGCCACTGACAAGAAGGTTGTGCAAGCTGATGCATATGTTGCAGGTTGATGGTTAAATCTTCCTTATTTATTTCTACTTGTAAATTTTTTTTTCCTCCTGAATCATTTAGTTGAACGATTTTTCTTTATTCAACTTCTTATTTAATGGCAGCATGTGATGTCCCTGGAATTAAAAGATTGCTTCCATCATCGTGGAGGGAAATGAAAATTTTCAACAATATTTATGAGCTAGTTGGAGTTCCTGTGGTCACAGTGCAGCTTAGATACAATGGTTGGGTTACTGAGTTGCAAAACCTAGAACAGTCAAGGTGATGCTCTAATCTTTTGTGGGGTTACAGGAATTCAAACGCAAGATGCTCTTTAAAGGCCTAAGAAATCAGCTTTCACTTCACTTCCCTTTACTAAGGCATTGAAGAAATTTCCATTTTTTAACAGATCCTTGTTTTGAACATGTAGGCAGTTGAGGCAAGCTCTGGGGTTAGATAACCTTTTGTATACTCCAGATGCAGATTTCTCTTGCTTTGCAGATCTAGCACTCACTTCACCAGAAGACTACTACAGAGAAGGGCAAGGTTCATTACTCCAGTAAGAAAAATTTCTAATCCTTGTCGTTTTTAGTTTCATTTTGTGCATGGAATCTGGTTGACTTCCTTTTGCCAAGTGTCTTTGTATTCTGTGTTGCTCACTATAACCATATTATCTTGCAGATGTGTTTTGACGCCTGGCGATCCTTACATGCCCTTACCAAATGATGAAATCATAAGGAGAGTGGCAAAGCAGGTTGGTAGCGTTCAGTGACACCTTCAATTCATATAATACATATGAGGTTACGCTTTTTTGCTTTTCTTATCCTAGATGTTTATCTCACGTTTTTTTTAGTGACCTGAGTACCACAAAAGGTCATGCAACTTTCTGGATAGCATACATCAGTACATATTATCCATTCATGGTTCATTTTATTAGGTTTTAGCTCTATTTCCATCATCCCAAGGTTTAGAAGTTATTTGGTCATCTGTTGTCAAAATCGGGCAATCTTTGTACCGTGAGGGACCTGGTAAAGACCCCTTCAGACCTGATCAAAAGACACCTGTGAAGAACTTCTTCCTTGCTGGCTCGTATACAAAACAGGTAACTGTATATCATTGTTTCATCCCAAATATTGGGAAAAAAAAGAGATGTCTCCTAAATGGTTTCACTCTCACAGGATTACATAGATAGTATGGAAGGAGCAACTTTGTCTGGTAGACAAGCCTCAGCCTACATATGCAATGCCGGGGAAGAATTAGTAGCACTGAGGAAGCAGCTTGCTGCCTTTGAATCTCAAGAACAAATGGAAGCTCCAACTACTACTAATGATGAACTAAGTCTTGTGTGATCGCAATCTGTTTGAGGCACAGCGGCAGGAGTAAGGTTTTTCCACATCTAAACGCGCTTCGCTTTTACAGGATTACATAGATAGTATGGGATGAGCAATTTGCTGCCTTAATTTGAATCTCAAGAACAAAGGGAAAATCCAGCTTTTACTGATGAGATGATGCAACTGAAGGGTTTCCAATACCTATGTAATTTCAATGAGATAGCCAATTTTCATAAAATTCATTATTAAGTTAATGGACATGAGGCCTAACCTACTATGTATGACTGTTTCTCTTACGAGACAGCGATTTGTGCTGTTGTTTTCATTTCATGATGTATACATCTGTTCCATGAGAAAGTGGGAAAGAGAAAGCATGAGCAAAGCTCCAGGAGTTTAAGCTACAAATAGGCAATGGTATCTTCCACAAGCTTCACAGCTTAACAATGACTGTTCCCTTGTCTATCCGTGTATTTTTCCCAAATTCATGTAAACCCAATAGTACTAGGAGTGTTTAGAATTCGGTCCGATTCGTAAAAATATGGTTCGTAAAAATCCGATCCGTTGATTGGTGGATTAAATTAGATTTAAAATTTTAAAATCCGCAAGCAGTGGATTAGATATGGATTCACTTTTGTAAACTCGTAAAAATTCGCCAATCCGCAAAATAATATTTATTTAATTAAAAAATTTATAAATATGACATTATTAATAAATAAGTTAAATGTAATTACATACTTATATTAACACCATAAGATACCTTATCCATTATTCAAAAATGACATAAATAATTAAATAATTACAAATATACAAAGATAAGTTGTAAAAATTCTTAAACAAAATAAAAAATTATAAACCAAACAAAACATTTATCCTAAATGCCACTTCACCGAAACAGCCACTAGAAAACAAAAAACCTCGACTTCTTAAACTTTCCCGTCACAAGCACACAAAAAATCCTTGACTTCCTATCCTTCCCTCTCACAAGCACAGAGCCACCAGCACCCAACGATTCTTACTAGCTTTAAACTTCTCCTTCGGCCATCTTCTCCAATGATTCTTGATCTCAAGCATTAAAACAAAATTATTTTATTTGTTAATTTTTTTATTCAATAAAATTATTTTATTTGTTATTTATTTCAATTATGTTTATTTAGTTCAAGTTAAAGTAAGAAATACAAATTGGCAGCAAACATTTTTCTTTTTGATGTGTCATAATTTGATACTTTAAATGTATTATTATAATTTTAATTGAATAATTAATTTTAATGTATTATATTTTGAAACTTTAAATGTATTATTTTATTTTCATTTGAACAATTAATTTCGGTGTGTTGTATTTTAAAACTTTAATGCATTATTTTAGTTTTATTTAAATAATTTATTTATTTAAATCTTATTCAATTTTGAATTTGATTGGTAGTAAAATTATTTTTATATTACTTTTTTTCATTTTATTAGTTCGTGGATTGGACCAAATGAAAAATTTGTAATCCGCAGATCAATCCGCAAAATGATGGATTGGATATGAATTGAGTCAAATCCGCATCCGATCCACAAATATATGGATTAGATTTGGATTGAGTTTAACCAATCCGTGGATCGTGAATTGGATATGGATTGATATCGGATCCGCAAAATCCGATCTGCGAACACCCCTACCCAATACCCTAATTCCGATTCCTTGCGTAAATAAGTGGAGTTTTAACACCCCTAAAAAATTCTTATAAACACTCTTTCTGAATTCTATTCCTTAAGATACCCCCAGTTTAATTTATAAAATACTAATTCATAAATTAAAATTTAATAATTTTCTCACTAAATCTTATCTTGAAAAGAGTATTTCTTGCAAGTTTTTATTTATAAATACATACAAATCTTAAGAATTTAAATTATTTTCTTCTTATTACATAATTTTTGTTTCCATAATTCTTAATTCTTAAAAGTTTCTCAAAACGTACTTTCGATTAAAATTTAAAATACAAATATAAATTATGAAACAAGATGGGCGTAAAAATTTTGTAAAGGGAGATTAGCTTATTTAAATGTTTAATTGAATTTTCATTCAAATAAAAAATAAATTAATTTATCTTCAATTATTTAAATAATTTTAATTAAAAAAGAATTTTTTAAGGAATTTACACATAGAGAGAGCAGTTTTAGATCTTATTTGGGAATGAGGCGATTAACCTTAAAAGCTACAATTGCTGTAGAAAAAAAAAAGTAATTATAAAATAAAAATTAATAATATATAGTAAATATAATTTTTAAATAATAATTTTAACAAAATTATTAAAGATATAATAGATTTTCTATTATACAAGTAAAAAATCATATCAACATAACTTCTAAACTACAACAGCTAATGTTTACTAAATACTTTAATATTGTGACTTTTAAACTACAATTTCAATTCCAAACGTACTCTTAGAAATTGAGGCCATCATCATTACTATAAGGACAATCTTAGAAATATAAGGGGTAACAAACACATTTCACCCTTAGGAGAAAGGGTTACAAGTTACTAAGAATATATATGATAAATATTCATCTGAAATGGGAAGTAATAAAAAATAATGTATAACATCTCAAATTGAGTTTTTATTTCCTTTTTTCTGACCAATGACATAGTGAGTGAAATAATATTATTCGTGCCCTTATCAGCTAATTAAATTATCAAACATAGAGTACACGGGAACACTAAACAAACATGATATGCTACAAAATATCAATTTTTGTATAATTCTATAAAATTATTAATAAGCTAAGGGAAATATATAAAAAGAACATATATTAATCGACATAATTTTAGATGTATTTAATGTTTAATCTCATTGGAGAGTCCAACTAGAATGGTGAACCGAAGAAAGAGGCTAAAAGTCGGTGAGCTGTGCCCATTCCAAGGGGCGCACAACTTGTGAATATACTTTCGACACACTAAAAAGGAGAATTTGTTGTCATATATCCCTAATCGTTATGCACAAAAATATTAATAAATTTGAAGAAATATGTATGGGCGATCACAGGCCCATCAAGGCAAACCTAGCTAGTCAATTTTAGGTAAAATATTTTAGTCTCAATTTCAATCATATTAAGTATAAATTTTACATTATACAGACATCATTTTAGTCTCAATTTCAATCATATTAAGTATAAATTTTACATTATACAGACATCCAAACTCATGCATGACTCTTGTCAAATTATTTTCCCACAAATTTTTTCCCTTTCAACATTAGGGATGGCAGAAATATCAGGATCTGGTCCAGATCCGCAAATATTTAGAATTCAAATCTACATATTAAAAAAATTCAAATTCGGATCCTAAGATTTAGAATTCAAGAGGATCCAAATCCAGATCTGGATCCATCTTATTGTTTAATTAAATTATTTGTTAAATTAAAATTAAATGAAAAAATATATAAGTTAAATGAAAAAAGATAATAGGATTACTTAAAAAATATAGAAGTAAAATTAAATTAAGAAATATATCGGAATTCACATTATTTTATATGGATTTGAGGTGTTTTTATAATTTTATTCGTGGATTTGTGGTGGTGCTAAACTTAGATTTATGTTTTTTTTTTAAATTTTGATTTATATTGTGATATTTTTATTTATGACTTAATGATGTTATATGTTATTTTAGGTATTGAATTGTTGATTGTTAAATTATAATTGGACTTTACTTGATATTATTAGGTAAGTTTTTGAATTTTAAATTATTAAATTTTAATTTATGCGGATCCAAATATACGGGATATCTGCTTGCAATCCCTGCGGAGATTACCCACATCCAGATTTGCACAAAAAAAAAAAAAGTGTGGATTTGGATGCGGATCCGAGTATAGAAATATCAATTTAGATCCGGATATGGACTTTGCCATCACTATTCAACATACATCCCGCCAATAATAATACAGTGAAAAAATGCAACAGCTAAAGACGTTTCATAGGAGTTAAAAAATTCAAGATCACATTTATTTTTATTTTTCCCAAAACAGCAAATATAGAACCTAGAAAAACAGCAAACTACAGTTGAAAACCTAAAAAAGACAACAAAACAACAACTATAAACTCAAAAAAAAATAGCTAAACAACAGTAAAATTGTAGCAATAGAATTATATGCCCAATAATAGCAATTCACTACTAATTTAGTTCATTGAATTGCAACTGACCGCGAAAACAACAATTATAGAACCTAGAGAAACAGCAAAGAAAAAGAAAATTTTGAAATTAAGACGCACACCTTATTGCCAATCACTTTTCTCCATTTTTTGCCTTTGTTTTCAATAATTTGTTGGAAATCGGCGTCAAAATATAAAGAGTTGAGAGGAAAAGAATTTGACAAGGGTCACATGTGAGTTATCTTTTATAATTGTCCGTACGTTGTATTTTACATAATTCATTAATTAATTATCATATATTTTACTTTACATCATTTGTACTAAGGGTAAGTAAGTTAAAATAATAATTTTTACAATTATACTTTTATTAAGCTATAATTTTTTTATAGAAGTGAAATTAATTTGGTTCTAATATTATGATTATAGAAAAATTTTACAATATTGTTTGATCAGAAGAGTATGGCATGGCGAGTAAATAACCATAAAATTATATGATATTCCAATGTTAAGTAAAAAATTAACAATATATTTTTATTTTTATCGCCATTGGGTAATCATTAGAATTTTGTACCACTTTTCTATCGCCATCGTGTGACACGCGTCATGTAGATAATGCAAGTGGTAATAGAACCGCTTGTCAAGAAAAAAAAAAGGGATGCTTTCCCACTCCATTAAAAATTTTTGCCTCCATTCTCCACCCTATTCCCCAATAAATTTAGTGGGTTGGGGATGGAGAATCCCCACGTGGGGAATGATTCACCCATCCCCACCCCATTCCCCATTTATTTATTTTATAGTAGATACAAAAATATGATTTCAGTAAATTAAAAATTAAAGACTTAAAATAAAATCATCCTCATATTATAAAGTATTTAATTTTTTTTTTAAATCTCTAAAAGTTTGAAACAATATCTTAAACTGATATTAAAAATGAAAAATATTTAAAGAGAGCAGCACCTTAAAGGAGAAAAGAAAATATAATAATATTTTAAAATTAAAAAATATTGTAGGGTTTTCTTTTACTCATATCATATTTATATTACATAAAAATTAAAAAATTATTAATTGACATTATAGTTGATAAAATAAAAATTATTAACATATTTATATATAGTGGGGATTGGGGTGGGGGTGGGGTGGGGAGTGCAATATCAAACCCCACCCCGTTAATAATTTGGGAATTATTTTTCTCCCACTTCCTACATCATTTCCCAAAAATTATTAAAAATTTTTTCCATTTAAGGTGAAAAAAACCTGGAGAATTTCCATCCCTAAAAAAAAACAAAAGCAAATTTCTTCCATTTTCCCGCCTCTCAGTCAATCAAATGCTTTCGCCTTGCAAGTGTGTGTGAGTTTCAGTTTCAGAGGGAAAAAGCTTTGTGGCGGAGCGACTGAAAACGGACAAAGTAGATTATAGAAATGGACACTCCAGACAGGAAACAGATCACTGTCGCTTCTGTTTCCAAGTTTGAGGTTAATCTCCCCATTTTAATTTTTATTTCAATTTTTTTATTCAGTGTGTTAAATTTAGTGTGAAGAGAACGACTCAACTTATGGGGTTGTAGTTTGAATTTGAGCATTTTTCTCCTGATTTTTCATTTGGGCATGTGTTATTTTTCATTTGCAAATTGGGTTCTGAGGTACTAGTGCTTTGTGTGACAAATAGCTTTCGTAAATTGCTCCAATTCTGTTTAGCGTTAGGGTTTTGTGGTGTTGATTGGGTAGAATATTTTGGAATATGATGATTTCAGCTCATGGATTTGTTCCTCTGTACATATGTTGTGTACAGCAAACAAAGGCCCTAAGAATATGATTTGTTTATAGCATGCTATGCATCGTTAATATCTTCAGAAAGACAACAATTCGTTGGACTTGAAAATTTGCATGTGTATGAAAATTCAATCTCTGAGAATTCACTGTGGCACTTGTTAAATCATGTTTAAAACCAAGTCACAACCCCTTAAATTGTGCATGTGGTGATTTGAGATGGGTTATTTTGCTTTTCTTCTATCTGCTTGGTTCTTGGTCTTATTTTCTCTTAGTGATTTGTTGAGCTCTGCTGTTTCTACTTCAGATTTCTTGTCATGATCATTTGCCACTGACTAGGTTTTTAAGACTCTATGCTGATTAAAAATGATGCTTGTCAACGTGCAGGATTCTCCAGTCTTTAATTATATCAGCAGTCTTTCGCCCATTGAACAAATCAAGTCCATTACACAATGATCGCTCATTCAACTCAGTGAATTTTACTTCGCCTTCTTCTTTATTTGCTTCACCGAAGATCGGTTACCGTCGGGAGTCTAGATTTTCACTTTGCAGGTAAAACTAATTACCCATTCTTGCTTTACTGTACTCAGTTGAAAATTGCATCATTCTTTGATAACAATTTGTGTCCTCTACCGTATGCTGTCTTTATCATTAGTAATCAATCCCCAGATATATTGAAGCCTGAGCTCCCTTTACATGGAAAAGAAAACAAGATAAGCAAAGGGAATTCAGAAGCTGTTCAACTGTTTGATGATTGCACTGGAAAACTGGATTGTGTTACTCCAGGGAGTTCAGCGAGAGAGGTTATCTCTAAACTGCTTGATGAAACATTAGAATTAGCTATTAAGTTACCAATAATAGTTAAGGCCACAACTACGATGCGCATGCTCTATCGATAGACCGTGTGGAATTAAATATAGGCAAAACCACAGAATTTTAATAAATGTACAATCAACTGTGGAGTGTGGACATTGAATACGAAAATTGAGGGGAACCGGGAGAGGCAAGAGGTGGTGGCCCAGTTGATGTTGAAGTGAATTATGGAGAAACGTAAAAAGGCAGCAAAAGTAAACCCAAAAAAAAGGGTAAGGACAGGAAAGAGCTCTTTAACTATTCTTCACGTACATTATAGCAAACTTAACGGGGGAAAAAAAAAGGAAAGAGCTTTGCGGCGCGAATAAATCTGGCAAAATATGTGATGGATAAAGATTAACGTTATGATTACAATTTAAATGGTGATGCAGAAATGAGAATGTAAGGGAACATAAGGTAAGAGAGGGAACAAAATTATCGATTAAAGAGGTAATTGTAAACTTTTTATGGAAAATAATGTGATGATAAAGATTAAGGTAGGATTATTAGTATTTTGAATATTACTTTGAGCATTCTTTTACTTTGTACGCTCGTACCTTAATTCTAAAAAAATTAAACTTTACTTTGTACACTGTTTTAAATTTAAAAATATCCTTACTTAAACTTTTTAAGTTACTTAACTTTATTTATTTAAAAAACTAATAAAATTATTCAACATTCTATTTTTAAGAGATTTAGCATATACTCACAATAAAATAATTAAAAATTAAGTTATAAAAAATATTTTAGTTACTAATTTTTTATTTAATTTATTTTCAATATTGAATTTTGCACTCAAAATAACTTGCCATGAGAACATAACAATAGAAAATGTTCCATAAACACTACCCAAAAAAAGAGAGAGAGAGAAGGAGAAGAAGAAGAATGGCCAAAGCCCCCAAAAAAATCTTGTGCAATACTTTTGTTTTATTTTATTTTTAAAAGCATTACACATATTTTGTATTTAATTTTTTCTCAAAGATAATTTCCTTAGTATTCATCTACCTATTAATTAAGATGTTGGAAATAAAAATTTTATATTTAAGTCATGAGAATAATAAATTGAATTAGGATTGTGCTATATAATTGGTCAAAGTAGTTATATAATATTGACTTATAATATATTGTCCAATAACTTATATGATAAATATTTTTACAATATATATTCTTATTAAAATTAAAATGTTTAAAATACAAATAGTTCCACCCTAAATATTAATGCTGCTGGGTCCACCACCGTGAACATAGTGCCCAATTAAAGTTCCTATCTATTTTAAAGACTTGCAGATTGGTCCCCATTTTCCCCAATTGATAACTAGATTTGAACGACAAAATACTACAACGAGATGAGAAGATGACACGAATAGTCTAATGGCTCAATAGAGACGGTTTAAATGGCGGTTTAATGGACACAGATTTTTTTTATGCTGTATGAGGTTGACGACATTGATGGACTGATTGGGGTTGGTTTATACACTTTCTTCTGGGTTAAGAGTATTGCTCAGTGAGAGTGTAGAAATTGATGCCTTTGATAATTTTTTTGTAGTTTTCGTGAAGGAAATATTGGAATCTATGGCCTCCATCCAAAACAAAGCGTTTTGCTCTTTTTTTTTTTTCTTTTACATAATTTTTTCATTGATTTTCCAATTAAAACAAGACAATTACAACGCATTTTCTTAAACATATTTAAAAAAAAAACTTAAATTTTGGTCAAAATAATTCAAAATTAAATTTAAATTTTTTTCACAAATTCATTTTATTCTTATTTAATTAATTAAATAATTTATTTTATTAGGAACTTTTCGTTCTAAATTTGTGCCTCAAAGTTTACCACTTGAGACAGCGATCGTACCAGTGACATATATTATAAAACCTGTAACATTATTGAGCAACAGTTGCGATAATTTAGACTAATCAGAGAACTCTAACACAGAGTACACAACTTGGAACATAAACACACAAACAAGAGATCTTGTGAATCCAACCGGAATAACCGGTACTTTAACAGTCTTTATTGCAAGCATGTCAGAATTTAATTGGCTGTATGTCATGTCATAAGGAATCATGCATACACCAGGTGCATAAGGAAGACCCAACAGTTAAATATGATGGTGGTACCCTAGTTAAAAACGAGGTGTCTCGTGATGTGAGAGAGAAAAGCAGAGAGTCAGAAACGGACAGAGCGTCATCATCATTCGTTTGATGTAATGAGGACAATCCAAGAGGAAATTTACTTTTGGTAAAGGCTGATGCTACAATGCCGGGCACTGAAGGCCCGGCACCATGCCGGAAACGAAAAAAAACCGTTGGATTCAATTAGATTGAATCCAACGGTTGAGATTCAATTTATATTAAAAATAGAAAAAAATGGGTGACCTGGTAAACCAATTCCCTGAAAAGAAAAGCCCAGAAATTCCTCTCTCCTCAATCCAATTTCTTTACTTTCTTAAAAGAAAAATCCCTAAAATTTCATCTCTTTTTCAAGTTCATAGTTTCTCTCATCCCAATTTGTTCACTCAACAAGATAAAATCAACGGTCTCTCTTGTCAACCAATCGGATCCATGTATATTTTGTTTGTACGAGAGGTAGAGAGAGGTAGAGGCAGAGGCGATCGCCCGCTTCTTTTCCAACCACCGTCACCTTCGTTGCAATGTTGTCTGATGAGCTACTCAAATGAGGGAAGCTTTTAGGGTGGCGTATCCTGGAATGGAACCAAAAAAGAGTTGAGGTTTATGTTTGGAGTCATTCTTGGACATGACGAGCGGATGAGTTGCGGAAAGAGCATCGTGGGGGAGGTAACTCTTGTTCTTGTCATGTAAAGAACCTAGTGTTGTGATGCTAACTAGTAAGTCCTAGTTTTTTTATTATCTTTGATCATTTTGCATTTCCTCACTTGCATTCTCAAGATTTTTATATTTATCATCAAGGAGAGGTGAAATTATTATTTAATGACTAGTATTTTGTATATCACTAGCATTATTCTTTATTTTTGTGATTTTGCTTTTAATTTGTTTAATTGGGTGTAGCCATTATATTGTGCCTGAATTGGTAGTTGATGTGAACTAATCTTATGCATCTTGCAAGGCTATTCAAGAGTATATAAAGGGAAAATCTCTAAGTTCTCTTCAAAATATTAGATTTCCTGATTGTGTAATCTCCTTTTTCTTTTTCTTTTATGCAATGCAGCTTGGTGTGGAAAAACACAATGAGAGCTTATAAACAGAAAGAGAGCTAACAAATATATTTATTTGTTTCTTTTTCTTTTCCAGCCGTTCAATCTCGATAATCATTAAAATCATTACTTGTGAAAGTGAAGTTGTGTGAAGCTCCTCAAAACAAAGGTTTTATTTTGAATTTTTGGTCTACAAATTTTCTGAGATGATTAATGGTTTGAAGAGATGATTAATGGTTTGGAAGCATGAAATTGGCAAGAAAAACATGAGAAAATGGTGGGTTGTAGGGAGAGAGAGCGTAGGTTATGAGTTTTAGAGAGAGAAGAAACTAAAAAAAGTTATCAAACACACTACATGGGAATACACTTCCTCTGGAATATATCAACTAGTTATGAAATAAACGGTGAACCGTTATCTTCCGAGTTAGAATAATATGTTTATGGAAATTGTCGGTTCACCATTAGCTCTTGTTATTGTCTAGAATTGTAAACACCGTTATTGTTTTTCTTTTAGCTCTCGTTATAAATTTAATTGATACTACATTTATGTATGGTTTATTTCAGGATTTGAATTATAACATACAGTTATAAAATGGAGTCAACAGAAGCTAGAAGGGGAGGACCTGGTCAGAGAGCGTGGATACACTTTTTGTAAGTATAAAATTATTGCTTTGAATAAAGTTCTTATTATAACTATCAATTATGTTGACGTAATTAGCTGAACTAAAATGTTGTGTACAGTAAGCATGAAGCAGAAAAGGTCAGGCAAGAAGGGATAAAAAAAGTTTGTAGGGCGACAATTGTTGAAAAATGGAAGAAATTAACGAATGAGGAGAAGTGCCGATTTGGTACGATGCATGAGGACCCAAGTTCAAATGTTGGTGAAATGAGCATTGAAAAAACAGATGAAGAACAAAAAATTGAGGATAAGCATAGCCAATGTAATTTATCTCGTTGTCGTGTCGCATTTAGTAAGGTCATTTCCACATGTCACCAACAAGGCAATTAGAGAAATTGGCTTTGGAAGCATGCTAGAATTACGATGTGGTCGCCTGAGACAAGATTTCTGTGAAACACTTGTCCAACAATGTGATACAAAGAGGCATTGTATAGTTTTGCACGGGAGAGAGTTTTGTTTAAACCCTACAACCTTCAACATCGTAATGGGGATCAAAGATGGAGGGGAACCAGTACACATCCGAGAAGAAGCGGGTGATATAATTGAACTGCGTGCCAAGTATAGAACAGGTGGAAGAGGAATTGAAATAGCCGCAGTTAGTGAAAGATTGATAGCTAGTGAGAGTAGTGATGATGACTTTAAGATCATGTTTTGTTTGTTTCTTCTAGGAACTGTATTGTGTCCCACAAGTGCCAGCTACATCAATCCAATGTATTTGCATGCCCTAAAAGATGTGCAGTTAATTAGGAAAAAGAATTGGGCTACATGGTGCTTCAACTTTCTGTGGGACGGCATAGCGAAGTATAAAGATCATCAAGTGAAGTCAGTTAGTGGTTGTGTTGTGTTTTTAGAGGTATATTTAAGAAATCTTAGATGCCATAATTAATTTGCCAAATACGAAAAATAAAATGACGTAGTAATTGTTTTTGAATGAATTGTTCTACTTTAGTCTTTGTTTTGTATGATCGGTATTCTATAGAGTTTGCCTGTTAGTGTATGGACCAAGGAAGAGATTCGCGCTTATTGAATTGGCGGAAAAAGTTTGGGGACATGACAAGTGAGGTTTGTTTTATTTTTGTCTTGTTCACACATGTATTTAATTTTGTTTACGATTATTTAAATATATTTTTGTCTTGTTCACACATGTATTTAATTTTGTGCATATTTATTGTAGGTTCCAAATCAAATTTTTTACAGCTCGAAAGAAATTTCCCTCATTTTGAACAAACCAAAGATGATGGGCCGAGCACTGTTAATATGGAGGAAGCTTTTAGGGTACTAACACAGTGTGTCCACAGAATTGAACACAAAATGGATTCGTTCAATGTGAGAATGGAAATGGTTGAGAAGTCTTTAGAGGAATTGAGATCCAAGTCTCCGGTTGGTGCACCATCAAAACAACCATCTGATCCATGCCCGCAATCTCCGAGCTTGAAAATAGTAGAACCAACATGTCCAGAAAAACTGAGCCAACCCCTGATGGAAAAAACAAAATGGTAATGGATAGCGAGGACTCATGGATCGCAAATTGAACATGAGCCTCGATAAAATAATGGATGGGGACAAGAGAAGAATCGGTGAATTTCGCAAAGATCCTACCCACTTTGTCCTATTCCACCACCTAATCTCCGAGATGAGGTACAGTTTTATAACGTCGTTTTCTTAAAATTATTTCGATGATAACTCACTTATAAAGTAACTTACATATAAATTTATTTTTTATAAAGGATATAGATGAACTAGTTCAACTTAAGCAAGAACCTCAAACATCTACTAGTGTCGTGTCCGCCAACCCGACCAGTAGGAATCGTAGGCGATATCAACTTTCACCGTGCGATCAAGTGTCCGGGAGCAAATCCCAAGTATAAAGTCGTTTCAAGTCAATGATCCAAGAATTGAAGCTTATTCAATATGCTTTTAACAAAGAGGTCGGAAGGTAAAATTGAAATTAGTTTTACGTATATAGTTGTTATGCTATACGACTAAAAAATTACCGTGTTTTGTCTTTAGTGAAATCATTGTTTCTAATTACGGTGAAATTCTTAATCGGCATTCTTTATTGACTCTTTTGGGGCTTATCTATGTGGCGAGGTATTAAGTTTCAACATTTGGTGATGTCACAATATATGTTTGTCATTTATTATATGTTATTATATATCTGAATAAATATGATCACTTTTAGGTTATTTCAATGAAAGCGCATCACCTCACCCTCATTCAGCAGGTGGTGGATAAAGATGTGCCAATGAACTGGTATTTACCAACAAGATATTCGGTGAGTATCGCCGGTACTTGTTGCATTGTGCTTTGGTTTCTTTATTGACAACTTCCTTATGCAACATTGTCTTTATTATGTGTAGCAAGCAGTTCTAATGGTCGGAGATGAGGTGGATTGTTTTGCAAGGGCAGCTAGATGTGGAAAGAATTTTATGCAACATGTGCATAGGTGTCAAAAGGTTAGTTTGTTAACCTTTAACTTATTTCGATTTCTACTAGTGTGCTTGGTGTATGACATTGACAATTGAAATGTCGGTTTATGTGCCAATAAGCGATGAATCATCTCATTGGTACTTATCGTGAATGTCGAAATACAAGTGCGAAAATATGGGATCCTCTTCCGGATCCCATGAATAGAAGGCACGATCAAGCCATGCGCATTGTATCTTAATCATGTTCTTTTTTTGGTTATCTATTTAACATTATCGATTATGTATATTGTGATATATTCATATCCATAATATTGTCAGTTTTTGACATTCTTGTACATTCCTTAGATTGGATTCTGATTGCCAAGCAATATGCAACACGTGAAGTTTCAAGACTTTCCAATCAACCGGGGCATTGGAGTTCCAAAGCAAAGGAATGGATATGTGTGGGGTTTATGTGATAAACTATATGACAAATTTATTAGAAGAAATCGTCAACTTTGTACGACTATGCCAAACTTGTTTTATTGTTGAACTAAAAATTTTGTTAACTTTATAATTATATAAAAGCTACTAATTATATCAAAGTAATATTAGTTTCCTTTCAAATTGTCCACATCGAGGATACGGGTAGGCTAGCCATTCAACTAATTAATTGCATTGAATCAAAATCGAGATAAATTCTTTGGAACTAAGCAATGCATTTGCAATTCATCTTTGTAATGGTGAACCTGTATCCTCTCAAGTGCAAAAGCCTTTTCACCAACAAAGCGGCAACATTCGTAAGAAGAAGAAAGTTAACACGAGCGCGCACTTAGATATCGAACCATACTAGGGAATGATTATGCAAGTAATTGCAGACTATTTTTTGTTGTAAGTTGTTTGAAACGTGTTAGGAGGTAATACCGTGATTTTTTTTGTCTTCTTGCTTACGATGGATGTAAAACCAATTTACTGGAGAATTATCTTTAAATTTATGACATGGTTATGTATTCTCGGCTGAGACATTATTTAACTATACTGAACATATGCATGTTAACAGTGTTCACATCTCATCATTTGATATTAAACTAGTCGTCATGATGGTACATTATAGTGGAATTCAAATGGTAATACATATTCAGTAATTTTAATGGCACTGTTTAATGAGGCCACCAATAAAAAACATTAGAAAATTGGTTGCTTGCATGACCTAACAATGTTGGACTGACACCAGCAAAGGCTCCAGGATTCTGGGTGCTTGATGAATCGAATGCGGCAAAACCGTTTCCATCGACACTAAAATCAATACCATGAAAGTTATTTGCAATGAAATATCCAACAATGCAATAATTAAACACATGATAAAGAACTTGGGACATACCTTAGTTGGGGGCTATCATTCCCTTGAATAGAACAAGTTCGTGCTGTATGCCCAACCTGACGACATTTCCCACACTTTCTAGAGCTTTCTGCTACACATTTTGCTTTAGACATAGCACCCTTGGTTTTTACAACTGCAGGATTACGAAGTTTTGTTCCCATCCGTAATTTTTTATTTGGGAGACCGTCTCGTTCAGATTGTTGTTCATAAGTTAATGTTAGCCGATTGATTTCTACCAATGCATTTTCATAGGCTTCAACGTTTTTATTGCAGGCTGCAGACAATGCACTAAATCTAGCCATCTCTGAAACATCAGTGTCAACTTCTGGTTTTGTGGTCCTGCAAGTTTTGTGCTCCTTGGCTTTTTTTGTCCATCTACGAAGAACCATATTGTCAGGAATCTTTTCAATTTGTTCCACTTTCAAGACATGAAACATATGCCTTCAAAGAAGCCCAATGACTCCATCATTTGACACGAACACTGTATGTGGTTTTCTTGTAGATTGTGGATGACATTCCAACATGTTGTAGGTGTCCCAAATTCAGTCACTGTGTACAATGCAACATCGACAGCTTTGACAGTTTTTACTTCGATGACCGCTCCTTCTCGCAAAGATCTCATCTCGACCTTTGAAAAAACTCTTAATGGGAACAATTGTGCAGCATGTTTCTCGAGGCTCTGTAAGTGAGTTCTTAAGACAGGAGTACTGTATTTGGTTTTGAACTCATCGGATGTTTCTGTGGTACGAATATTGCGGAGAGCACGATCAATTTGTCGCACAAACTCATACAATTTTAGTTTATGTTGGACAAATCGGCTAAGATATGCATTCATACTTTCACATCGTTGAGTGCTTCGCATACCAGCAAAGAATGTTCCTCTAAGATAAGCTTCCGCCCACTTGCACCGCTTCGAATACATTTTCTGTACCCATGCATGATGTTCAAGTGCGAATTCAGCCACTACAGCTGACCATTGGGTTTCAAATTCAGTTACCGTCATAGGTGTCAACATCAAATCACGAAATTTTCTCGTAAAGTCTTCGTTCTTCAAATTAGCCTGCGCATTGCGCTCAAGATGCCAACAACAAAGACGATGGATGCACCCGGTAAACACTGTCTTTATTGCCTTTGACATTGCCTTGTCACCATCAGTAATTACAGACACGGGCATTCGGTTGCCCATAGTGGAAAGAAAAGTTTGTAGCAACCACGTGTATGAGTCAATTGTCTCATCTGCGAGCAAAGCAAAACCGAAGACCGTTGTTCTGAAGTGATGGTTTGTTCCGACAAGTGTAACGAGGGGTTTATGATATACATTAGTCTTATACGTTGCATCGAATGCCAACACATCACCAAAACACTGATAGTCATAACGAGCTACACAATCAGCCCAAAACAAATTTCGTAGTCTATTTTCATCATCTAGTGTGTACTCAAAGCAAAGCCCAGGGTCATGTTCAGATTTTGCCGCAAAGTATGCTATAGTTGTGTCTGAGTCAGAATCTCCAACCTCGGCACGAGTGGAAGCATCTAGCGTGTTTTGCATGTCTTTGCATGTGAACCTTAGGTTTTGAGGCCCCTCTACTTGATCAGCCATGTAATCTATGAATTGGCAAGTCTTCACACCAACATACCTTAATGCCTTTGCTTGCACAAGTTCTGCATCAGTAACCTTTCGATGTGAACGAATGAGATGAACTTTATTATTAAAAGCCAAATGATGGCTGTGCTCAGGCCTGAATTCTTTGGCGATGTATTTACCAACTGATTCATCGTAATTCACTCGAAATGATAAATGATGCCCGACACCCAGTTCGTGTTATAGGTCCTGGTTCTCGCACCCTATTACAGTTTTGAGACTGTCTTTCATCTCTTATCCCTTCGAAATGACAAACCTAACGTCGAATTGTGATTCGTCCAGACTTTTTTCCGCGCCGTATATCATCTTTCCTAACACCAAAATCAATCATTCGGGCATAATTGTTATATCACAGTTGTGCATCCTCTACTGAGTCGAGATGACTGTCAAGTACGTCTGATGCCTGTAAACCAACCTTTGAAGCAATGGATATTCCTAGGTTGCTGGAATTATGTGGGCTACTCATATTTAACCCCTATTCAACGAAAACTTTGTTAATAACATAATTCACACCCTTTATCTTAATAATTTAATATAATAATATTTCTGAAACCATCTATGGACGCACAAATCTACTACTTAAATTACAACACATACCTTTGTTGGAGAAAAACTTAACTTTTGAAAAGTTGAAAACTAGGCACCATAGATGTTGAACGAGACCGCAGTAATAGTATTTGGGACTATGTTTCGGAGTGACTGTGTTTTTTGTGAAGAAGTCTTGGACATGAGCCTTAGGATAATCCCTCATTAATGGAGGGAAGGTGAGTTTTTTTTTCATCATATTTATTGCATACCTAACCAACCAACCGTGGTAATTTTACCTTTATTTTTTTAAAAATTATACAGGACATGCAATAACCGAAAAACCGGTTAGGAAATCCGGTTATCCGGTTTCGATTGACGTGCTTGCTGTCAACAGCCGGATAACCGGTTGTGGCCTTCCAGCATCCGAATTCGTGGCAAAGAGGCGTGCTTCTTTGTCCACATCCGGATAACCGGTTGTGCCTTATCCGGATTCGCATCACAAGCATGCTTGTCCACATCCGATAACCGGTTGTGGCCTTGCGGTTATCCGTATTCGCATCACATCAAGCATGCTTGTCCGGATAACGGTTGTGGCCTTAGGTTATCCGGATTCGCATCAGCATGCTTGTCCCACATCCGGATACCGGTTGTGGCCTTCTTATCCGGATTCGCATCACATCAAGCATGCTTCCACATCCGGATAACGGTTGTGGCCTTCCGATTTTTTTATCTCGGTAGAGGCGGTTCTTTTTTTCTTGGAGACGGATAGCGGTTATTCAAACCGGAAATTCGCGTGGGTAGGTCACGCCTACAACCGGTTTAATAATTTCCGGATAAAATTCGCAGTATATAAAGCTTCATCTCCTCCTTTATCTTTCGGTTAGCTATCTCTCTAAAACTGAATATTCCTCTCTCGTTTTCTCTCCAAAATCCATCATTTTCACAGGTTTTTTATGCAATTGGATCCATGAAACTTGTTTCCCATCCGTGCTTGTATCCAAAATCATCCTTCAAACCTTTTTTGAACCTCAAAATCAATAGATCCGAAATCAATTCTAGGGTTTAAGCCGAAACTTCTCTCTCTAGATTTCCCCCTCTGAAGCCGTTTTTGATCGAAATTGCTTCTCAAAATCTCTTTCCATCCTTATTATCTCCCTTCTTATTGATTTATTTCACTTCAAATCAAACAAATTCACCATGTCAAGCTCACAGAAGAAAAGGCAAAGAACCGGTTCAACATACCAACCGGTCACGACAAGCAGGGGGCACATCCAATAAATCCAACTTTGAGGCCAGACACTTTCAGAACCACAAACATCTAGCCAAACGATTTCACCAACAGTTCATGACTCGTGAGGTACTCCAAACCTTTTTTGTTTTACCGGATTGGTTGAATAATCTTAGTATTAGTAATAGAACTTTATTGCAATTGTTGGAAGATGTTGGTTGGCTTAATGCAATTGTTTTTGAGGAAAATGTATATCCCGACTTGGTGAAAGTGTTTTACTCGAATATGGATTGTTCCGCGGAGAAAGAGAATCGAGTAATCACCACAGTTGGAGGAGTTTCGATTGAGTTTGATGATTCGGAGTTGAACTCTATCCTGGAACTTAGATGATGGCCTAGAATTTTTTCACCTAGGAAACCTCCTGATATTGATGATTATGTTCATATTGATGCTGTTAAGAATATATGTCGTCGTATTGACCTTTCGGATGATGATTGTACTATCCATTTTCGCACCCAATGTCTTTGTTTTCAAACTCGGATATTACTTCGTTTTATTCAGAGTATTGTGCTTCCTAGATTAGGCCATTTGGATGAGGTTTCTCATATGGATGTTGCCTTGATTGATTGTATTCTTAGACATCGTCCAGTCGACTTAGGATACACCATTGTCCGAAACATGCTTAGTATACCTAAGTTGATTACTCGTTCCCTTCCGTATGGTCATTTCATCACCCGAATCCTCAAATACTTTAGCGTTGCTATCCAAGAACCATCATGTAGGCCGTCTAAGAGCATTGGGGATGAGGCTGTTAGTTCTTTAGGTTTTGAGTGTCGTAATGGCACTTGGGTAAAAGTCACTGATAATAAGTTCACCTTTCTTGCTCCAAGTGATGATCGACCACTTAATGCTGTGGTTCTAGCCCATCAGCTACCTATTTTTGCGCTTTCATTTCGGGGTCGAGACGTCGAGCTCCTTGATATCTCCCTCGCTCCTACGCACCTTCTTTACCACATCCCGAGCATCCTACTTTTGAAGAAGTTACTCTTCAGCAGGTTATGGATGAGGTGAGGACACTCTCTGTGCGGCAGACTGAGTTTCACCAGCAGCAGCAGCAGCTTATTCATGGACAGCGCCTCCTCTTTGAGCACTTCGGCATTCCATATCCGTATCCACCTCCATCACCACCATCCTCACCACCTTAGTAGTCTCTTATGCTTGTATTTGGACACACCTACATTTCATTATGATTTTGGATTATGTATTTGTTTTGAATGACATGGATTTGTTTTGATTGTTTGATATTTCATGGATAATATGTTATTTCCGTATGCTTTGGATAATTTTGGACTAATGTGTTGTATTGAGATTTCGATAACAAACCACATGTGTTGATTAAATAAAGATTTATGTATTGTGCTTTAACAATAAGAATATGTCTTTATGGAGTTAAGTTGTTTTTCATAATCTTTTATTTTAATAAATTATTGTTTTGAATTTCGGATTTGGGCTATTTCAAAATATTTAAATGTTTTAGGTCATTCTATAATTTCTCATATTTTGGATCATATCTTAATTTTAGAAAGTTTTGAGTTTAATAAAGTAATAATTAGAAATTCTAAAATTGGACCAATTTGAAAATTTTTATAACGTTTTGGGTCATAATATAGTTTCATACAGTTTTGAGGTTAAACTGTATTTTTAAAACAGAATTCATTTAACACTTTACGTAGAATATACAACTTATCACGTAAAGTTTGCAACTTCGACGTCAAACATGAAACGGGGCGTCGGACATGCAATAACTAACGTTAAACATACAACTTGCAAAGCTTTACGCGAAATATGAAACTCATGGCGTAAAGTTCGCAATTTCGACGTCAAACAGGCGAGAATATTACGAAATATTCTTAATTTTGGCTTTATTCAAAACATGCAACATCTTACGTTAAACATGCAATCGGGACATGCAACGAGCGTCAAACATGCAACCTACAACACTACATGTGAAATATGCAACTTATCACGTAAAGTTTGCGACGTCAAACATGAAACGAGAATATTCGAGAATATTCTTTATTTTGGCTTTATTCAAGACATGCAACTTACGTCAAAATGCAACCGGGCGTCCGACATGCAACGACCGTCGTTAAACATGAAACTTGCAAAACTTCACGCGAAATATGCAACTTACCACGTAAAGTTCGCAACTTCGACGTCAAACATGAAATGGACGAGAATATTCGAGAATATTCTTTATTTTGGCTTTATTCAAGACATGCATCACGTCAAACATGCAACCGTGGCGTCCGATATGCAGCGGACGTTAAACATGAAACTTGCAATACTTCACGCGAAATTAAACGAAATATTCCTAATATTCTTTATTTTGGTTTTATCCAAAACATGCAACTTCATAAACATGCAATGGGACGTTTAAATATGAAACTTGCAAAACTTCACGCGAAATATGCAACTTACCACGTAAAGTTCGCAACTTGACGTCAAACAAAAGACGAGAATATTAGGAATATTCTTTATTTTGGTTTTTATCCAAAACATGCAACTTCTTATGTCAAACATGCAATCGGGACATGCAACAACGTTAAATATGAAACTTGCAAAACTTCACGCGAAATATGCAACTTACCACGTAAAGTTAACTTGACGTCAAACATGAAGCACGAGAATATTCGAATATTCTTTATTTTGGCTTTATTCAAGACATGCACATGAAACTTGCAATACTTCACGCGAAATATGCAACTTACCACGTAAAGTTAACTTTGACGTCAAACATGAAAGCGAGAATATTCCTAGGATATTCTTTATTTTGGCTTTATTCAAAACTTGCAACATCGTCAAACATGAAATCAAGTAAAAATGCAACAAGCGGCGTTAAATATGAAACTTGCAATACTTCACGCGAAATATTTACTGCGTAAAGTTAACTTTGACGTCAAACATGAAACGAACGAGAATATTCCGGAATATTCTTTATTTTGGTTTTATCCAAAACATGCAACATCTTACGTTAAACATGCAATCGAGACGTCGGACATGCAACAACTGACGTTAAAACTGAAATACTATTTTTTTTCATTTTCAATTTCTTTATTTTTTGCCATTTTATTTAATTATATTATATTGTATTATAGGGTTTGTATTATATTATTTAATTTCTTTATCTTTTGCTATTAATTATATTATAAAAAATTATTTTTGACATTTTATTTAATTTTTTTCATTTTTATATTGTATTTTTAATATATATTTTTTAAAAAAATATGGTGCAACCGGTTTGTTAACCGGCTGCACCAAGTCTTTGGCTGCCAAATGGCAGCCAAAGACAGCTGGGCTCTCTTTTTTAGAGCCCGGCATGGTGCCGGGTACAATGGCAACGGCATTGTAGCCAAACCCTTTGGTAAAAGAAAATTCATGTTGAACTAGATGTTTGAAAGTAGGACAAAACTACGTTACAGACTCTGTATGTAACAGCTCAATGGAAATTAGTCTTGTATCAGCTAAGTTCCAACAACTTTTCCTCTCTCCTGCAACGCGTGGATGCTCCTCATTTGCTGCGTTACATACAGAATCTGTAACGTAGCAAGGTCCTTGAAAGTAAGGTGAATATCGTTCATTTATACTTTTTCTTTTTTTCTTTTCATTAACTTTAGACTTTGTAATTAGATGCACATGTGGGTGTCCCACCTTTTGGCATTTTGGCCTCGGATACTTTGCCGAGTGGGTTTAGATATTTTGATGTAAGCAATTGCTACCTACCATTTCAAAATAATTAGGAAAAAAAAGAAGAAAAAAAAGGTAATTGCTGTGAAATTAACAATCAGTTGAGTCCTTCATAACTCAATATTTTGTCTTTTTAGTTGACTGAGACGACGAAGACTTGACGGTGTGGTCCACCGTATATTGAAATATCTTCTGAAATGTCTTGAAATTAATTATTTTTCTCTATTAAAATTATTATATTATTACTTACTACCTTACAATTTTCATTATATCTAAAAATCCTCCTACTAACAAAAATTTAAAGAAAAAGTGAGTAAATGAGTCATTTACTCAAAATTCATCTTAAGAATATAAAATGTACATTTATTATAAGAAAAACATTTAAAAATAACAAAAAAAACATAAGAAAAATATTTTTATTTTCAATCTTTTATTCACACCAAAACATATTGTGTTATTTTAATTTTTATTGATATGATTTAATTAATTTATAATAAATATGAATAAAAAAATACTTATAAATAAAGATAATATTATAAAATTATACTGCTAAGAAAATTATTAGTTATTATAAAAATAATAAGGAGTTAGTGGTATATTTATTAATTTTGAGTAGATGCAAGATTGACATTCTCTATTTATCTCTTTAAAAATTTATTATAAGTTTCTTGATGTTACAATAATAAACGATCTAATACATTTATTTGGAGGGCAAATCAAGCTACTGTGTGAATCGAAAAAGGAAAAATTGAAAATTTAATGAATTATAGAAGTAATTTTGAAATAAAAATTTTGATAGTTAACAAAATATTTATTAACATAAATCATTGATCTTTAAATTCAATAATAGAGAACATAGATGAGTTGGCTACTTAAAAATAAAAGAATAATAACTCTAATTTTAAAAGATGATAAGCAAGCAACAGTAAAGGCTCTGCTTTTCACTTCAAAATATCTACCCTATGTACCTCTACGAAAGAAATGGCAAAAGATATGAATGACCCATGCCACAGATCTTTGTCTCGTTTAATTGTTAATAATAATTAACAATAATATTAATAATTATTATTTTTTTGAATAATTATAATAATCACAATAATTAAAAATATATAATAATAATTATGATAAAAATTAATTAAGGATTTTATAGTAATTTATTATAATTTAACTTATTCCAATTTTGATTAAGGCAGATAAACACATCGTAATACTACTTATTTCAATTACGATTTATATAGTTGAAGTAAATAACTTATTTTGATTTTAATTTCATTTTTTTCATTTCGATTCTTGTTTAGTGAACGCACTATAAAATTATAAAAGGTTCATATATATTTTCTCGTTTCTTCTTCTTTTCTCTTACTCTCTCTTTATGATGAGTCTAATGGTGGTTTTAATTGTCGATAAAGATTACTGATGAAGAGAAATTAATAGTGGAGAGGGATGTATTCAATGGAAATTTATTTTTTATTTTGTTAATTATTTTGTCATGAAAGTATTAATTATTTTGAGATGATATTATAAAGAAGATGAATGGTTATATCCTTAAAAGTTTTGTTGATGATGAGTGGTGGAAGATGAGATACCGTAATTCCTCAAAAAAAAAAAGTATTTTTTTGTTTTAATTTAAAGATGTCTTTGTCTTTTTATTAATATTAGTGTTATGATAATTAATGTATCGTGGTTGTAAATATAAATTCTTTTGATACTATAAAATAATAGTAAATGAATAAGAGTGTAAGGAAACAAATTAAATTTTTATATAATAAGTAAGCAGAAATTGTTATAATACTTATAAATAAATAGTAAATAATATCGAGTATAAGGGGTTAAACAAACTTTTACAGTAACTTAGTCAGAAAAGACCAAACCTGTTGTACAGTAGTAACATAGGCGGACCCCTATCATAAATTACATTAAATGTAAGTTATGATCCCCCTAACTTTATATTTTGTAATTAAAAGCACACGTGGGTGTCCCATCTTTTAGCCCTTTGGCCTCGGATACTTCGCTGAATGAGTTTGGATATTTTTCAAAACAATAGTGGGAGAAAGAAAAGGGCAATTGCTGTAAAATTAGCGATCAGTTGAGCCCTTCACGCTCAATATCCAAAAATCTTCTTAATAACAAAAATTTAAAGAAAAAAATAGTAACTAAATCATTTATTTGATAATTTATATTGAGAATATTAAATATATATTTATTATAAAAATATTTTAAAATATTAAAATATAAAAAAAAAATCTTATTATTAATTTTTTATTCAAGCCGAAACATATATTTTCTCATTTTTATTACTTAAATTTTTTATTTAATTTTCATTGATATAATTTAATTAATTCATATAAATATGAATAAAAATATGTTATAAAATAAGGATAATAATATAAGAATTATGATTATGATGTCAGGAGAATCATTAGTTATTATTAAAGTAGTAACATTGCATTTTCTAATCAGCAATTTGAATTGGCTGGAATTATAATGAACTAGAATCAGAATAGACTAAAATCAAAATGAAAAATGGGAATTAGAATAAATTATTTACTTTAGTTGTAAAAATTAGAATCGAAATGGCTTGTATTGTTATTGATATATTTATTTTGTCTTAGAATAAAAAATTATTCTGAAGTTATTAAAATAACCTTAATTGATTATTGTCGTTGTTTGTTATAATAATTGTGATTATTATTGTTCAAAATAATTATTTATTAATAATAATAAGAACAAAAACGATAATATTAATGATTATTATTGTTGCTTTAAAATTATAGTTATTATATTCATTATTATTATTATTATTATCAAGTATTATCATCAACAACAATAACAGAAGCAACTACTACAAAAATAAGAATAATAACCATAATAATAACATAATAATATTTTAATTAAGGACAAAAGTAAACTTATAAAACTTTTGTGTGGTAAAATTAAGAGTTTAAAAAATAAGAATTTGATTTCCAACACTCCTCATAAAAAATTAAGTTATTATTCTTTAATTCTAAAAATATATAAACTTCATAAATTTTATTTTTATTTTAATAAATGAACATCATCAATCATTCTCATTTTAAACTTCAATTTCTCAATATAAAGAGTAATTTATTAATTTTAACTTTTGGTGGGTTATATAATACATTTTTTTTTAAATGTGGGAGAAGATGCTGTTAACTTTTGCTCGGTGGGAGTAACGTTGTCATAATTAATTGGGTCCGCCTACCGTGCAACAGTTGCACGGTATCCCAAATTTTGTCTTTTTTCATCTCAGATCAATGATTAAAGTGTTGAACGGTCAGGATGTGTTCAATTGATTATTAACACTTAAATCTCTACTATTTATAACAAAATCATAAAGTTAAAAGTTTTTAAATATTCACTTACATGATTTTTATTGTTTTAAATTTTTTAAAGTTTGATCCATTAACTTTATTTGATCATAAAAATGATTTATGGTGTAAATATAATAATATAATATTACATAAAATTTTTAAACACATAAAAATTTGATAAATGTAAATAATTTTTCTATTATATAACATATATTTAATGTAAAATAAATAAACTGAATATGTATTAAGAACATAGGTTATTAAACTTATACTTTAGAAAATTATAAAATAAAAAAGGGGAAATTTCAAAATAAGAAACATATAAAAAGTCTTAGGTTGTAAAATTTTATTACTTTAATATTACAAAACTTTACTTTTTTATTACATTTTTGTTTTTAACATTAGTTGACATGTTAGTTTATTTATACATACAATATATTAATTTACCTATAAAATATCAATATATATATAGCCCAATAAAGTCATAGAAAGATAAACAATGAATAATATAAAAGAAAGTTAGTTTATTTTTTAAGAATATTTCAAAAGTATTTGAGCTTCATGTTTTTTGAGAATTATTATTTTTTAAAGATATTTGAGCTTGTGAATCTTGTTGTAATGATAATTTATTATTTATTCTTGATTAAAAATAATTAAACAGTAAATTTATTGGTTTTTAAATGCTCTTTTAAATATAGGGTAGTTACTTAATTTTATTGTATTAGCCTAAACTTTGTGATGATAACTAATCAACCATTACAAAAGATATTATCTTTACTTTCTCTACATCCCTCTAAACCATCATCACTCAAAAAATTATGATTATCTTTACTTTCTCTACATCTCTAGACCATCATCACTCAAAAAGTTAAAAGTATGTTTGACACACTATATTATATTATGTAAGGCACATGTATTATATTATATTACATTAGCAATTGGTATTATCTTGTATTGTATTAATTTTGTACTAATATTAAACTAAAATTATTTAAAATTATTATTAATTATATTGAAAATTAAAAAATAATTAAAATATATTTAATGCTTAATTAAGGTAAAATAATAATAATGACTGTGGTATTACTTAAAAGTCAAAATAAAAAATTTATAAAGTTTAATGATGATGACGACGACATTAATATTAATATAATAATTAAAATAATAAAATTAATAAATTTTATTAATATTAATATTAATCAATAATATTAATAATAATTCAATAATAAATTTAATATATTTTAATAATAGTGAGAGTAATAAAATCAATAAATAATAATAATAATAATGACTAATTACAGCAATCATAACAATTAAAATAATAAATTTTAATAATATTAATATTAATAGAATAATAATGATATTAATAAATAATAATAATAATAGTTAAAAAAATTTAAAAGTTATTTTATAATTTTATCTAGAGAAAAAGACCTATATATAAAATTTATAACTTATAATATCTATTAAATTATCTTATAAAATATAAAATAATATAGTGTAATTTTTGAAAAAAAAGATAAAATTTAGTGGTATCTTGCAAGTAGAAGGGTCTTACAAGTCTGAAAATGCCGACAGCACTTGCAGTCGAGGAACAGAAGTTTGTTTCGTTATTTGCCCTTTTTTTTTTTTTTACTTTTGTAAAGGGGAGTGCAGATTCAATAAGGATCACAAGTTTGAAAATTTGGTGGTCAATAAGTCTGTTCACACTCAATAACAATTTGTCTTACAGTTGACTGGAGGACAAAGGCTTAAGAGTATGAGACGCAGCTCTTGACGGAATTAATCTTCAAAGATCTCTCAATAATTCACTTTGAAAATACATCCTTACCCTTTCCTTAATTTTCTTAACTTCAATCTTCTAAACTCGCGTCACTGCTAATTCTCTGTTCTGTTGTAATCTCCACTATTTAAAAGAGATTAAAGATATAATATTTTCAAAAATAGTGTTTGTAGATAAAAAAATTTATTATCATGCCTATTGATCGAACCTATATTAATTAGTAATTATGCTCATTTGATGACAAATGTAAACTCATGGTATCAACTCACTCTGAGATCAGATTGGTTTAATCTGTGAGAGAAAATAGACATTATAGTATATATAGTTTAAGGGTCTCTTGTCTTTGGTTAAAAGTTTAAGTCAATACTTTAAGCGTCTATTAGAAGCGTCCTTGAAATAAGATTTTATTACTTATTTAAAGAATCATATTTAAAAAAAGACACTCTAATTAAGATTTTTTAAATAAGAGATGATTCTCTCTCTTTAAATTTGGAGAGTTGATTTCTCCCTCTTTAATTTATATTTTATTATTATTTATTGAAGAAAGAGAGAGAAGTGTTTTAATTGCTATTGACTTTTCCTTTAAAAAATAATTATTTGATTAAAATAATATTAACTTATTTATTTGAAGAGTCTTTTGAAGAATAACGTATTTTTATTTCTTTTATTTTATATAGATAAGCAAATAGATATTTGAAGAGTAAAATTAATAGAGACTTTTGGAGATGTTCTTATTAGAGAAGAAGTATGAGTTTTCACTATAAAAGAGAAATATGAAAACATAATATAATATAAGGTTTCGTAATTTTGTAGCAATAAAGTATAAGATATAATATTTATTTTACTAAGTTATTATTTCTCAATAACTTAAAGATTATTTTAATTTAAAGTTTTGACTTAAAATTTTCACACAATTTTATCATCATTGATCTACAAATTCAATAAAAAAGAATGCGGATGAGTTGGCAACTAGAAAAATAAAAGAATAATAATTCTAATTTAAAAGATGATAAGGTAAGTAATGGTAAAAGCTCTGTTTTTTTTTTAATTTAACTTTAAAATATACCATATCTACTTTGTTTACCATCACAAGTAATCGTATACATTAATAAATAATCACAATTTATTTTTTAAATTAGTGATATGTATATATGTATATTCAAAGGTCGTTAGTAATTAAAAAAATAAATAAATATTTATATAAGATATTTATTGAAAATTAATTACATTTATTTTATGATGAAATAGTCTAAATATCTACCTTAAAACATTTATTTTTGAGGAGGATATATAAATCTCCTTAAGAAACTGCAGCCCACCACTCCCTTTGCTCTTGAATTTTATTCTCCAAGTATATATATCCACCGTTGGATGTCTATATGCTAATCCAACGGACACCGGTTTACCGGCCTTAAAGCTATAAGGCATAGGCTAAGATGATTAGTTCCAAAAGACATGGCCCATAAATAAAAAAGTAAAAGAAGGCCACAAACAATAATCCAGCGAAAGTTCAATTATTTCAATACCAGTCTTTCTTTCCTTTCATTCATTTTCAATCAACGACCCCTTTCCTTACTTCAATCTGTCGATCACAAACACACTTTACTTCTGTTTATTGCGTTCGTTGCTGTTCTGTTATTCAGCATCTGCCATCAACTCTTTTGAATTTTCCACCTTCTGATCTCAACAATAATACTTGGCCTCTGTTTGTTGTAATCTTAAGTCTTGTTATTTGGTTTTCCTCTGTTCTCTATCTAGTTGTCCAGCTGTGCCGCTGTCTCTGTTTTATTCTCTATCCACTCTTTGTATTTTTTTCCTTTCTATTTTGTTCCATCTTGTTGTGGTCACTTGTGTTCAATCACTCAGTGTGCTTCCTAAATAGTCAATTGTTTTTCAAAAATTCAGAAAAGAGAGATAGAGAGACAAGGACAAAGGACTGAAGATGGCTGAAATCATTCTTACTATTGTTGTAGAAGTTGTGAAGTGCTTGGCTCCTCCAGCATATCGCGAAATTAGCTATTTGCGTGAGAGTAAGTACACGACCAACTTACAGAATCTCAAGGCAGAAGTTGACAATCTGAAGTCTGAGAGGGAGTCATTGTTGAGGCAGGTTGATGAGGCTGAACGAAACGGGGAAGGAATTGAAGAGAACGTTAGGAGTTGGCTTGAAGGGGCCAACAAAGTCATTGAAGAGGCAGATAAATTTACAGAAGATGAAGCCGCTGCAAGTAAGCGTTGTTTCGGGGGATTATGTCCTAATTTGAAGACCCGCCGTCGACTTAGCAAGGACGCAGAGAGGCAGAAGGAGGCTGTTGTCAAAGTCCGAGAAGATCGAAGATTTGATAGAATTTCCTACCGTACTGCTCCAGAGGATATTCGGCTTATCCCTAACAAAGACTACGAGCCCTTTGAATCAAGAATGTCCACTTTGAGGAGTATACTCAGTGCACTAGAAGATCGCGATGTCAACATGCTTGGGATTTATGGAATGGGCGGAATCGGAAAGACGACGCTGGCCGAAGAAGTTGCTAGGAAAGTCAAGAGTGACAAACTCTTTGATCAGGTGGTTTTTGTTGAGGTGTCTCAGAATCAAGACATACGAAAGATTCAAGGAGTAATCGCAGATAAATTAGGCCTGAAGTTGCATGAGGAAAGTGATGAAGGAAGGGCAGGCAGGTTATGTGAAGGTATACAAGCAGAGAAGAAGATCCTGATAGTTTTAGACAACATTTGGGAAAATCTTGATTTGCGGGTTGTCGGAATTCCTCACGGAGATGGTTGTAAAGTATTGTTGACGGCCAGAAGTCTAAATGTACTGTCTGAGAAGATGGATTGTCGAACAAATTTCCCAGTTGGTGTTTTAAACGAAGAAGAAGCATGGAGTCTATTCAAGAAGATGGCAGGTGATTATGTTGAAGGTAGTGAATTGGAAGAGGTGGCAAGGAATGTGGCAGAGGAATGTGCAGGTCTACCAGTTTCCATTGTGACGGTTGCAAGGGCATTAAGGAACAAGGGCATACGTGAATGGAAGGATGCATTGGAACAGCTAAGAAGGCCTTCTTCATCGAATTTTAAGGACGTACAGCCAGCCGCATTTAAAGCTATCGAGTTGAGCTACAATAAACTAGGAAGGGATGATCTCAAGAACATCTTTTTGCTAATAGGATATACAGCCATAGCATCTATTGATGACTTGTTAATGTGTGGTATGGGATTGGGTTTATTTCAAGGTGTGAATAAGATTGAAGTAGCACGAAATCGAGTACATACATTGGTGCGCACACTCAAAGCTTCTTGTATGTTGCTTGACCGTGAAAGCGAGAATGAAGAGTTGCTTTCTATGCATGATGTAGTTCGCGATGTCGCCATATCAATTGCATCTACTGAACGAAATGTGTTTACTGCTACAAATGAGCAGGTTGATGGTTGCAGGGAATGGTCAGACGGAAGTGCAATAAAGCATTGCACTTCAATCGTCTTACATGATATCATGCCTAGTTTGCTTCCTGAAGTACTGGAATGTCCTCAACTCGAACTTCTTTTTCTAAGTGCTTTTTCACTATTAACAATTCCAAGCAACTTTTTCGAGAGGATGATACAGGTCAGAGTTGTAAACTTGACTGACATGGATCTACGGTCACTGCCTTCATCACTTGGTCTCCTGTCAAACCTTCGAACACTGAGTTTGTGTGGGTGCTACCTGCCTGATCTAAGTGTTGTAGGAGACTTGAAGAAACTAGAAATCCTTTGCCTAAGAGATTCTGCTATTAAGAAGTTGCCGGTAGAAGTAGGTGAATTGACTTGGCTAAAGTTGCTTGATTTGAGAGATTGTGAGGACCTAGAAGTTATTCCACCAAATATACTGTCAAAATTATCCCGTTTAGAAGAACTATATATAGGTCAAAGCTTTGCTGCTTGGGAGGTGGAGGTGGAAGAAGGGGTTAAGAATGCAAGCCTTGAGGAGTTGAAGCATTTGCCCAACTTGACCTCTTTGGAATTACACGTCTATGACGTCAGCACTCTGCCCAGAGGCCTGCTCTTGGAGAAGCTGGAAAGGTACAGCATACGCATTGGAGATGATGACTATGGGGAGAGCACCGGCATTCCGTGTCGTGAATTCAGACTCAGGCTAAATAACAAGATTTGCCTGAAGGATTCGCTGATCGTGCAACTGCAGAGAATTGAAGATCTTGAGTTACGTGGATTGCAAGAGCAAGATGTCGATTATTTTCGTAATGAATTAGTCAAAGTGGGCTCTTCCCATCTCAAGCGTCTCCATATCCATATGAGGGGTTCAGGCCTCGCCCTCAGTTCGCCAGAGTCAGAGGTATGATCATTCCTAATTTAAATAATTGGTGTGAGTGTGAGAGGGTTCTTTTCACCTGGGATTCGAATATCGTTTTGTCAATTTATACATTAGACTAAAGCTAGAAATTTCTATTGCATCACAGTAATTAATTTTGAAAAGTCTTCAAATATTATATTATTCTCATTTTCAAAGCAACCAATTTTGGAAAAAAAATTAATATTTTAATCTTTTAGCTTCAGAATCTTACCATTTTAATTTAAAGAAAAAACCATAATTGCCCTTATATTGCACGAGCTTCGTGCTTTGTAATATCCTTCTTCTCTTTTCTCTCAATAAAAAAAAAAAAAGAAAAGAAAAATAAAAGTGAAGTTAACTGTCTTATATATTTTCAGTCCTCCTACAACCACCCCAAGTTTGAATTATGGGAGAGTAAGGGACTAAAAAAATGAATTTGGGCTTTGTACGCTCTTTTACCTTTTAAAAAAAATATAAAGAGAACATTCATTATTTATCAAAATTAAATCCATAATTGCAAGTCTAATTTTTCATATTTAATTTTTATTTTTAAATTAACTCTATTAAATTTTTATTTAAAAAATCTTAATCATGGAATCCGAAATATGAAATTTGAATTTAGTGCTAAGTTTATTATCCTAATTTTTAAAGATCTTGTATCTATGCATTAAGATTGTACTCACAATTAAGTTTACACTCTAAAATCAAGACACCTGCAATGTCAACAGAGACAAGAGGAATCAGCTAATGATTTGCAGTCACATGAAATCATTTTGGAGGACAATGTCCAAATTTATAATACGTTTTTCCCTGAGAAGGTCAGTTATTAATAAGTCAATCGTCTTATTAATTCTCTATAATTTTTGTTTTTTTTTCTTTGTTATATTCCTGTTTGGTAACAAATATGGCAAAGAGTGATTAATAATTATATTTCACAATTATTCTAAATTTTTCATCCGAAGTATAGTAGGGTGTAACAAATACATTCTTAGAGAAAGAAAAGGTACTCTTACACAATAAGTGAATTAATAATTATTATTATTATAAACATCATGTTATGGAATACTAAATATGTTGTAATCGCTGAATATATATTATATATATATATATATATAGATTAATAAGTTGATTGAAATTATGGTTAATCATTTTCTTTAATATACGTCATTAGAATACATATAAATTATATTAGCCGCCATCTAAATCTATACTAAATATGTTGTTCACTTTATAATATAAATTTTTTAAAAGATCTCGGTGAGGGATGCTCTAAGATAATGTGTCCACTCCTGCATGAGCGGAAATCACGTTGATTCTCTAGCATCTGAGGAAATCATGATGATCTGCCAAACGTGATATCTGCTGATTGATTGTTGATGAGACTCTTCTCGCCTAATTTCTTAGAATTATATGTGAACCCACGGCAATTAATGATAATTACTATTTGCAAGGGGGAATTATTTGATTTCCTTTGAAAATATTCCAAATCTTTATATAATCGAGGTGCCAGTTGTTAAATCCCCGAGAACTGCTCGCGCTGGATAGTAGGTCCTATTGCGAATCAACCAAAATTTAATATTGCAAAATTCGTTACAATCAAAGAATATTTGCAATATGAATTATATTAGCCGCCGTCTAAATCTATACATTTAGTAAGGAATAATTTGGAAAACTTGATTTACGGTTGTTTGTATGAAAAACTGAAAAGAACTATAACCAGAGAAAGAGTAATTTTATTGATTTGTCCATCAACAGAAATCATTGTTGCTTGTAATTAACAAGTTAATTTTTTGATCGAGCAGGTTCCGTTACCAGAGTTAGAGAAGTTGGAGTTGTATTCAATAAACGTTGGAAGGATTTGGCAAAACCAAGTTACAGTCATGTCTTGTGGTATTCAGAATTTAACACACTTGACCCTGTACAGCTGTATGAATTTAAGATGTCTATTTTCATCTTCTACTGTTAGTAGCTTTGTTCGACTCCAACACATTATGATAGTCAAATGTCCTGTCCTGGAAGAGTTAATAGTCGTGGACAACCAAGAAGAAATGAAGAATAATATTGTAACGTTTCCCCAGTTGCAATCTCTGAGGATGTCTGATCTTGAAAAGTTCACAAGCCTCTGCACTGGAGATCTTGATATTCTTGAATTTCCATCCTTGGAAGAATTATGGATATCTGCATGTCCTGAATTCATGGTGAGATACGAAAAAACTACTAATATCTCGACAGAAAGGGTACGTACAAGAATTTTATAATCAATTTTTCAATTCTTATGTATGTACTGTGAAAGTTTATCTTGTATTTATTGATTTATTGAATAAAATATATTGTATAAATTAGTGGTAACTTATAATTCTCATCAACTGATTCATCTTGTATTTTTTTTTTTTGGTTCTGATCGATCTCCCAGGTATTCCCTAATTTGGAAGAGTTGAAAGTTGATGCAAAGTACATAGGAACAAATAAATATCTATTTTTTGAAGACTTGCTTTGCAAACTAAAATATCTTTTTGTGGAGTTGGTTGATGAGCCGACTATTGTATCACTCGATGACTTCCTCCAGAGACTTCACACAATGAAAGTCCTCCAAATACAAGGATATGGTGGCCGGTCGCCGAAAGAGAAGGTTGAAAATGGTATGGCAGTAGAAATAAGTGAAGCAAATAATTGTTATCATCTGGAGAACATTTTGATAAGGGAGTCCTCTGTTACGAACAACTTGGTTATACTACGTGTAAAGGGGTGTGACCGTTTGGTCAATCTAGTGCCATCGTCGACATCCTTTCAGAATCTTACAAATCTGGTGGTATTCAGTTGCGAAAGATTGAAAATCGTATTAACATCCTCAATTGCAAAGACTCTGGTGCGACTTAGATATATGAAGATAAAATCATGCGTTATGATAACAGAAATAGTGCTGGTGGATGATGTTGTGGCAAAAGATGAGGTTATTACTTTCAGAGAATTGAAGGAGTTGAAGCTTTTAGACTTAAAAAGTTTGACAAGCTTCTGCTCTGGCAATTGTGCTTTCAAGTTCCCATCTTTGGAAAGATTAGTGGCGGATGATTGCCCCGATATGAAGATTTTCTCTGAAGGAAAATTAAGTACACCCAAATTACACGAAGTGCAGCGGTGGAGTGGCGCACGTTGGGCTTGGAAGGGCGACCTTAACACAACCATACAAAAGGTATATATATTTCTCAACAATCAGCTTTTTCCCTCTCACTCCAAATCCCTAACTTAATTTCCTCCTCCTGATCCTGCTCCTGCTCCTAAAACAAGTAGGTGATTTTTCCCGCGATGGTTGCTGGGGTTTGGTCAGATGACAGCGGCTTGGAAGAGGAAGAGGACGATGATACAGAGAAGGAAGATGGACAAGGCAGTGACCACTAGTAGTAACTATTAACAAAGGTCTATTATTATTATTATTTCGAATCGGCTTTCAGACCGTAAAACAACACTCACCTTGTTTCTTTCATTTTATGATTTCAGGTTTAATGGTGGAAGATTCATGCATGCTTGTGTGCGCCTCTCGTGTTGAGTGTATTGTGGATTGCTGTTGTGTTTCGACAGTGTCAATGATGAAACTCGTCATTAAATGAACTTTAATCATTCTAATCATGCAATTTTTTTTTTTAATGAAGATCGTTGAGTATTTTAGTATATAGTAATAAAATTCATTGAAGCATTACATTCAATATAATATCATTGTCTGATACTAGAAATTAATGTGTCTTACCAAAGTGTGTGTATTTAATGCTTAATTTGGGTCCATATGAAAATTTATGTAAACATAAATGAGATCGTATATAAATAGAAAGCGAAAAAAGTTGTTCAAACATACAAGTACAAAGTTTTTGAAAGCATTGGTTACAGAGTAAAATATATATATATATAACAAATTTATATTATATTGATGTACGTAATATAATACTAGTCAAATTTTGAAAATCTTAATTTACTTATAATCTTTTCTAATTTGGTATGAAAAAAAGATTTTTATTATAAAACCAACCTTTAATTTGCAATTGTGAACCATGGATCTCATTCAATTATTATATATAAATTTTTTATTACGATTCGTCAATTATTCTAATTTGGTATGCACATGGTGCGCCCAACCCATGTAAGTTTTTGTTTTGTTACGGATTTTAAAATTTTACGCTTTACAACTATCTCTCACATAAATCAAAACAAAGGAGAAAACAAATTCCGAGAAAAATTTATCATATGTTTTCTGAAAACTTTCACTTATAGTTTTTAATAATATTAGTTTAAGGATGGCACATTGTTTCATTATCACAGGCATTTTGTGCCGTTGTTAAAAGTGTTCACTTTCACATTTCGGAAAATTTGGCAGAGTTTCTGCTAGCAAATAAATGTACTCATAAAGTTCAATTTTTCGTGTAAATTAGTTGGTTGAAAATATTGCATGACCCAGGCGTGTATTATTTTTATTATTTTTTAATTTTATTAAGGCCAATCATTTTATACCATATAATTAAGTTTATATAAAATATTTTCTTCAAAAGAATTGTGAATCTATCATCATCACTTACATCCTTGGACTTCTCTCTAACTATAATCAATAAATGTCAGAAAACTTGAGAAAGTATCATACTATCCTTACTCAACCTCGAGTAAATTACTTTGATTGTTAAGTACTCGACTTACTCTATATTAACTTCTTTCGTATAATCCTTTTTTTTATTTTGTCAGTTAATTACCGAAAATTTCATTTCTTTACAAGTGCGTTATTATGCATGATTTACTTTTAAATTAAAAGGAGAGAAATATTATAACGTATGTGGTACGGGATCTATCGAACATTTACAAAGGAAATTTTCGATTCTCTATTGTAGACTTGAACTCTGCTGTTTGGCCATCCAGCCAATGCCTTGGGTGACATAAGAAAAGAGAGCTTAAAATTCATATTGCTGCATGGTAAACCACTTTTTAGCCCACACATTTTGGTATTCATATATTTTAAGTAGGTCCATCATATTTAGAGATGGCAATTTAGGTTAGGATTTGTTTATTAGATTCAAATTAAATAGGTCTGAATTTAAAAAAAATAATTCATTAACAAATAGGTGAATTCAATTCAATTCATTAAATAAATGAATCGAATCCGAGTTTGGGGTCACTAATTCGTTTGTATTTTGTAGGTTGTTAATTTTATGATTTTTTATATTTTATTTTACTTTATTTTTGTTATTAATTATTATTATTATTTAAACAAATCCACATTTGATTGATTTATTATTAATTTTGCATAAATGAATTAAAAAAATTGTAAACGAATCCAACTTCAATTCAATTTGTTTAATTTTTTACAATAAACGAATTAAATGGATATCCATTTAATAAATGAATTGAATTTGAATCTTAAAATTATGATTCGCTTGATAACACATCGAATTCGAATCCATTAAATTTTGACTAAATTTATTTACGATTCGATTCATTTATTCGTTTTGTCACTCCTATAGATATTATGAACTTTACTGTCACATTATAAATTCCGCTTAAGAGGTTATGAGTGTCAACAGGTCTTTTAACAATTACACTTTTTCTTTGGCGTAATTTAGCACAAAATACTCAGTAAAAAACACAGCACAAAATTACAAAAGCCTCATTTAAGCCGAAACAAGAAACGGTCGGCCCAAAAATATGTGACAACACAACATCGTCGTCTTTCATCAGCCTTGTACAAAGATAAGGATGTCGTTCAAATAAATAAATAAAATTTTTTGATAATAAATTAATTAATCACCCAAAGAAAATATTACTTATCATTCCCTCTCTTTAAAATTTAGTTGGTTGCTCTGGTCACTCCACTTTGGCATCGTTAGTGACAAAGTCACCAACATTTTGTGCTCTTCACGAGTACTACTGTTGTGTATTAATGAAAAGGGCAAAAAAAGAAGAAACAAACAAAGAAGCACTTGGCCAACCTCTCCGAAACAGTTCCCTGACAAAACTCTCTTCCTTAGCATCTTGTTAGATTCTTAAACTCAAAGATACCTCATTATTTTAGTTTCTTAGTTAAATTTTGTTGATGTTGACAAATCTTTGTTGATATGAAAGAAAAATACTTTGTTATTGAAGCAAAAGAGAGCTCCGCTCGGTTGAGCTGAATTGAGTTCCAATTGAATTTCTTTGATTTCAGCTCAGGATTTGCAATATGGGTTCTTCAGTTCTGTTTCCTGCAACTTCAGTTACTGGCGTTACATGGTCTCGGGTTCAAGTGAAGGGTCCAAGATTCCGTGTACGGGCTTCTTTGGACACTAATGTTTCTGATATGAGCGTTAAGGGTAAATTCCTCTTCTTTTTGTTTTATTTGATTTGCTTGTTTGCCAAGCATTGATCTTTTGGCTTTTCTGGTTTCTGGGTATTTTGTTTTCTGTTGCTTGGTGGATTTTTATGCGTTTATTGCTGGAAGCTCTTTTTGGTTTGTAGTGTTTGCCAGTTATGAATTTTTGAGGGAATTGATGGAGAATTGGCGGTGCACTTGAACAATTTTGGATTGAATTTGTGGCAGAATTGTTTATGGATTGGAGTTAAAGATAAAGATAACGTTTAAAATCTGGCTTTGGAGTGTTATTGAGTGGCTTCCGTAGCCTCTAGTGGAAATTTTATTAAAGGAATTGAGGAACAGACCGAGTATTTTGTATTCTTAAAATTTATTGGGAATTGAAATTGTTGCAGATGTCAGCTGCATTTTACAGCTGTGTGTTGACTATTGTGTAGATGTTAGCTGTATTTTACAGCTGCTATGTGTTGACTTAAATACTAGATTTTAGGAGTTATAATCCCTAATTTCCAGGGATTCTGATTTGCAATATCTTAGCTGTTTTCTACCATTTTGTTCCTAGGGTGTAATGTATATAAATAGGTATTCTTCTCTAATGTAAAATAATGTGAAGAAGTCTGATTTTTCACATGGTATCAGAGCCACTCTTTTGAACTAAGTCTCTGAATTTTTCTCATCTTCCATTCTAAACTCTCAAGCCTTCTAATGGAGAAGACAACAAACCCTACACAAGAATCTGAGATTTCTTCCAGTTCTGTAACAAGGCAGGACATCTCTTCGGTCTCCTTAGGTACCGAAAACCCCTCCTTGCAAATAACTTTGCACAAGTTAAATGGCAGAAACTTTTTGCAATGGTCTCAATCTGTCACCCTATTTCTTCGCGGCAAAGGCCGATTAGGGTATATTACAGGGGAAACCAAAGCCCCTGATGTCTTAGATCCTGGTTATCCGCGGTGGGATGAAAATTCAATGGTACAAGCTTGGTTGATTAACTCAATGGACGTGGATATTGGTAAGACTTATCTCTTCCTACCATCTGCGAAGGAGCTTTGGGAAGCCGTGACAAAAGCCTACTCTGACCTGGGGAATGCAGCTCAGCTCTTTGAAATCAAGTCACAATTACGTGACCAAAAGCAAAGGAGTCTTTCAGTGACTCAATATTTCAATTCTCTAAACAATATATGGCATGAACTTGACCTTTACTATGAATCGCAGTGGCATTGCTCTGAGGATGCCATCAAATATAAGAGGATGTTGGATAAAGAACGTCTCTTTGATTTCCTTTATGGACTCAACAAAGAACTTGATGAAGTTCGTGGCAGAATATTGGGAAAGAATCCTCTACCCTCCATCCGAGAAGCTTTTGTTGAGGTGAGGCGTGAAGAAAGTCGAAAGAGAGTCATGATGGGACTGGTGAAGGAACCTGAGGCAGAGAGATCAGCGCTGGTGACCAAAAAGACAGATCAGTCAGCTGACCAAAAGGGACAAAAACATGGAGAACGTCCCTATTGCGACTATTGTCACAAGAAAGGACATACTCGAGACTCATGCTGGAGGCTTCATGGAAAGCCAGCAGATTGGAAACCAAAACGGCAGCAGGAAGCAAAGGGAATGGTGACAGAGAAAACTAATCAGTTCGCTCTCACAAAAGATCAATTTGAGATGCTGCAACAGCTCCTCATACAAAATCAGCAAGCAAATAGAAATGACTTGACCTCCTCTAGTTGTAATGCAGTCCATACAGGTAACCCATCAGCCCTTAGCATCCAATCCCTTGAAAAAGGTTCTTGGATTGTTGATTCAGGGGCCTCAGACCATATGACAGGGTCTTCTCAATTTTTCTCTAGTTACACTCCATGTCCAGGTAATTATAAAGTGAGGATTGCTGATGGATCATTATCCACTGTTGCTGGAAAAGGAACAGTAAAACTATCAAATTGTTTGACTCTTTTTTCAGTTTTACATGTCCCAAATCTTAAATGTAATCTTCTTTCAGTTAGTAAACTTACCAAAGACACAAACTGTATAGCTAAATTCTGTGGTTCTAAATGTCTATTTCAGGATCCAATCTTGGGGAGGATGATTGGGAATGCGAAGGAATATGAGGGGCTGTATTATCTCGAGAATAAAGGACCCGTGAAAGGACATGCTCAGGTCTCTCAATGTGAATTTGTTTCTTCTGAAATAATGTTGTGGCACTATAGGTTAGGCCACCCTAGCTTTCCATACCTAAAAACCATGTTTCCTTCCTTATTTAAAAATAAAAATCTGATTTTATTATATTGTGATTTTTGTCAAATGGCTAAACAAACACGTGTTCCATTTCCTGCCCGTACTTATAAACCATCCCAACCTTTCTCTTTGATTCATAGTGATATTTGGGGCCCCTCAAGGGTTAACAACTCAAAAGCAAAATGGTTCATTACATTCATAGATGACCACTCTAGACCACTGGGTGTACCTTTCGAAGGAAAAATCTGAAGCTGGACAAACTTTTAAACAATTCCATGCCATGGTAAAAACTCAGTTTCAAACTGATATTCGTGTACTCCGTACAGATAATGGAACTGAGTATTTCAATTCTATTTTAGGGAATTACCTATCACAACAAGGAATTGTCCACCAAAGTTCTTGTTCCGGAACACCACAACAAAATGGGGTTGCAGAACGTAAAAACAGACATCTTTTAGAGGTTGTTAGGGCCATTATGTTCACAACTAATGTACCAAAAATATATTGGGGAGAGGCTATTCTTACAGCATCTTATCTCATAAATCGTATGCCCTCTCGAGTTCTTAAATTCAAGACACCTATTTCTGTTTTTCTTGACAGCTACCCACAAAATCACCTTGTTACCTCTAATCTTGCACTCAAAACTTTTGGTTGTACAGCCTTTGTATATCTTCCGAGTCTTCAAAGAACAAAGTTGTCTCCTAGAGCCATCAAGTGCCTATTTTTAGGATATTCTCCTACCAAGAAAGGGTACAAGTGCTATAATCCTCTTACCAGAAAATTATTCATCACAATGGATGTCAAGTTCTTTGAAAATCAGCCTTTTTACATGAGTAATTCTCTTCAGGGGCAGAATTTGAGAGAAGATAATTCTTGGGATCTTCTTGACAGTTTAGAACCTAAGATGCCTAGCAGTTCCAACCTAGAACCCAATATGTCCAGCAGTTCCAGCCTAGAACTCAATCTACCAAATACCTCCTCCCTCAGTCCAGACATTCATCCTAACCTACCTAACACCATAGAACTTAATCAACCAATAGTGTCACCAAGGAATGAAGGGATAAAAGTCAATTCACATTTGGAGGAACCTATAGGCGAGTTTCATGTCTATTCACGGAAGAAGAATAAAACTCAAGAGGTACAGCCACTTATAGACCAAGCAGAACCAAGATCTGAACTAAGGGAGGATCAAAACCCACCTACTGAATATGCTGAGAACGAAGCTCAAAAGTCCACAGATTTGCCTATTGCGATAAGGAAAGGGGTAAGAAATTGCACTAAACATCCTATCTACAAGTTCTTGTCATATGCAAAGCTATCTAAGGAGTATAGGAATTTTGTAGCTAGTCTATCTAATACCACTATTCCAAGAAACATCCATGAAGCCCTAGAGTCAAATGAGTGGAAGAAAGCTGTTCAAGAAGAAATGGCAGCCTTAATAAAGAATAACACATGGAAGCTTGTACCAAGACCTAAAGACAAGAGGACTGTAGGGTGCAAGTGGGTATTTACAGTCAAATATAAGGCTGATGGAAGTGTGGACAGGTATAAAGCAAGACTCGTGGCGAAAGGTTTCACACAAACCTATGGGGTGGACTATCTAGAGACTTTTGCCCCAGTGGCAAAGCTTAATACAGTAAGGATCCTTCTCTCTCTTACTGCAAATTTAGATTGGCCTCTCAACCAACTTGATATCAAGAATGCATTCTTGAATGGAGAATTGGAAGAGGAAGTTTACATGGATATGCCGCCTGGTTTTGAAGAAAAAGGACCTGCTGGAAGAGTTTGTCGGTTAAAAAGGTCTCTCTATGGCCTTAAACAGTCCCCTAGGGCTTGGTTCGACCGATTTGGAAAAGTCTTGAAGAACTATGGTTATTCTCAAGGGCAAGCCGATCACACTATGTTCTACAAACGATCTAAAGAAGGGAAGTTAGCTATTTTGATCGTGTATGTTGACGACATTATACTAACAGGAGATGACAAAGAAGAGCTGGAAGGATTAAAAGAAAAATTAGCATGTGAGTTTGAAATCAAGGATCTTGGACCACTACGTTATTTTTTGGGAATGGAGGTAGCTAGAACAACTAAAGGTATTCTAATTACATGAAATACACCTAGATTTGCTAAAGGATACCGGTATGATTGAAACTCGCCACACCAGAAACCAAATAGCAAGTTGGGTCTTGAAGAAAATAGTGCACCCGTGGAGAGGGGGAGATATCAAAGACTAGTAGGGAGATTAATTTATCTTTCCCATACTAGACCTGATATAGCTTTTGCGGTTAGCCTAGTGAGCCAGTTTATGCACTCTCCAAGAGAAGCTCACTTAGTGGCAGTAAACCGAATACTTCAATACCTGAAGTCAACACCGGGAAAGGGACTTTATTTTGAGAAGGGAGAAAAAAGGAATGTAGAAGCTTTTGTTGATGCGGATTGGGCTGGAAACATCATGGATAGGAAGTCTACAACGGGTTATTGTACTAAGGTGTGGGGAAACCTTGTAACTTGGAGAAGCAAGAAGCAAACTGTAGTGGCACGAAGCAGTGCAGAAGCAGAATTTCGAGCACTAGCACATGCGGTATGTGAGCTTATGTGGATAGAACGTGTTCTCAAAGAACTACAGTTAATAAAAAACAGTCCTATGCAACTTTACTGTGACAATAAGGCAGCAATTAATATTGCCCATAATCCTGTCCATCATGACAGGACAAAACATGTGGAGGTAGACCGACATTTTATTAAAGAGAAATTGGAAACTGGAGTTATCTGTTTGGTGTATATTCCTACAGGACAACAAACTGCAGATATGTTGACAAAAGGAATACCTGGACACAAGTTTGAAGAGTTTGTATGCAAGCTGGGCATGAAGAATATCTATGCTCCAGCTTGAGGGGGAGTGTTGCAGATGTCAGCTGCATTTTACAGCTGTGTGTTGACTATTGTGTAGATGTTAGCTGTATTTTACAGCTGCTATGTGTTGACTTAAATACTAGATTTTAGGAGTTATAATCCCTAATTTTCAGGGATTCTGATTTGCAATATCTTAGCTGTTTTCTACCATTTTGTTCCTAGGGTGTAATGTATATAAATAGGTATTCTTCTCTAATGTAAAATAATGTGAAGAAGTCTGATTTTTCACATAAATGCTTTCACAATTCTGCTTTGTGTCTCTCTTTGGATACATTTCATGTTTAGGAATTTAGTACCTTTAAACACATATATATTTCCATTATCGCTGTGGATAATTGGATGGTATACTTGGCAGCTCCCAAGGGTTTGTTTCTACCAGAACCGGAACATTATAGAGGACCAAAGCTGAAAGTCGCTATTATTGGAGCTGGGCTTGCAGGCATGTCAACAGCAGTGGATTTGTTGGATCAAGGCCACGGGGTTTTGCTCGTTTAGATTTCAATCTTCTGAATGCTTTCATTGGCCTCTGACGTACATTTTTCCCTAAAATGTTTCACTTTTACCATTCATCCTCTTGCCTAAACTCAAAATTTCAAGTAAATAGGCTTCTAACCTCAATTTTTTCAAAGTAAATAGCAGAAGCTTTTATCAGCATTTCGGAAAAAATATCAGCAGTCATAATTTTTCTTAGGAGTTGGCATTATTTCAATTCACAAACTTTATTTCATTTTGAATTAGTATGTGTTTTTCTGATTTTGTTGATGGTGAAAGAAATTAGAAGAATTTTTATTCTTTTTTTTAACTTTTCCTTTCTTCCAGGTGGATATATATGAGTTTAAGGTCTTTTATTGGTGGTAAAGTGGCTTCATTTGTCGGTAAACGTGGAAACCATATTGAAATCAGCCTGCACGTTTTCTTTGGATGCTATAATAATCTGTTCCGAATGACAAAAAAGGTAAAGCTTGCTTAGTTGTGGATATGCGTGTTTGAATGATTATAAAAGCACAGAAGCCATGCAAAAGAATTACGATTTGAGATTCTTGAAACAAGAACTATCATTCCTCTTGACCATATCATTTGTAGCGATGATAACTGATAATAGCTTAGGGTTGTAAGAAAATCCGAAAATGTTGTTCAAATAACATGATGGATCAGAATCATAGATCCTCTTTAACTGGAACCTGTGTTTATGATCTGATAGTTTTTCATGGATGTCGACAGGTCGGTGCGGACGAAAATTTACACATGAAGGATCATACTCATAAATTTGTAAATAAGGGTGGTGAAATTGGTGGTATAGTTATTTCTTGATCACTTAAAACAACTAATAGTTATGCTTGATGGTTTGACATCACCTTCTATTGGTTTATGGATTGTCTAATTCAATAATAACTCTGATTTGATTCATGATTTTGATTCTCAACTCCAGAACTTGATTTCCGGTTTCCGATTGGAGCTCCATTACATGGGATTCGTGCATTTTTGTCTACAAATCAGCTTAAGGTAGTGCATACGGATTTATGCTCGATTTTGATTTTGTTGATGTTATCTTTTGCACTGTGATTGCAAAGCAGTATGACGAGGCAGTACTCCTTTTTTCATGTTGAAGCTTCTTGCCTCTTTTGGATTCTCTTTTGATGTACTTTGCCTCGTATGTTGCTCAAGTGCAGACTTATGATAAATCAAGAAATGCTATTGCTCTTGCGCTGAGTCCTGTTGTAAAGGCACTTCTTGATCCTGATGGAGCCTTGTTTGTTGTTTGTTGAATTTCAACAAACAACATATTTTCTTGTTTGTTGAATTTCAATCCCTGTTCCTACAAATTTTTATTTTACCTCAAACTTCATTTCTTCTTACAGATACGCTTCTCTGATTGGTTTTTGTCCAAGGGTGGTACATGGATGAGTATCCAAAGAATGTAAGATCCTGTTGCGTTTGCCCTTGGGTTTATTGATTGTGATAACATCATTGCTCGTTGTATGCATACTATATTTGCACTGTTTGCGACTAAGACCGAGGCTTCCCTATTGCAGATGCTCAAGGGTTCTCCGGATGTTTATTTGAGTGGGCCAATAAGAAAATATATCACAGATAAAGGGGGCTGGTACGTTTGTATTTACGGGTTCACACCATTGTAGTGATTTGTTAATCCTGTTTGTTTTCTCCGATGATCAATTGATTTTCCCAACCTTGGAGTCTGTTCTTGTGAGAACAGGTTCCATCTTAGGTGGGGATGCAGAGAGATGCATTATGATAAATCTGCTAACGGGGAAACATTTGTCAAAGGACTTGCCATGTCTAAGGTAAATTGTTTCACATATGGCTCTTATTTTTTTTTTACGCATCTATTAATGTTCGCTCTGATGGAGGCATGGAGCTAATGCAATGACCTGATATTTGTAAATTTGTTGTTTATATCATCTGTTAGAAGCATTGACTTTGAGTTTATTCTTTAATGCTTGCTGTCAAACACAAGATGCTCTGTGAAGGCCTAAGAAATCAGCTTTCACTTCACTCCCCTTTACTAATGCATTGAAGAAATTTCCATTTTTTAACGGATCCTTGTATTGAACATGTAGGCAATTGAAGCAAGCTGTGGGGTTAGATAACCTTTTATATACTCCAGATGCAGATTTCTCTTGCTTTGCAGATCTAGCACTCACTTCACCAGAATACTACTACAGAGAAGGGCAAGGTTCATTTCTCCAGTAAGAAACATTTCTTATCCTCGTCATTATTAGTTATTTTTTGTGCATGGAATCTGATTGACTTCCTTTTGCCAAGTGTCTTTGTATTCCATCTTGCTTCCTATAACCATATTATCTTTCAGATGCGTTTTGACGCCTGGAGATCCTTATATGCCCTTACCAAATGATGAAATCATAAGGAGAGTGGCAAAGCAGGTTAGTAGTGTTCAGTGACACCTTCAATTCATATAATACGTATTAGGTTATGCTTTTTTGCTTTTCTTATCCTAGATGTTTATCTCACGTTTTTTAGTGACCTGAGTACCACAAAAGGTCATGCAACTTTCTGGATAATATACATGAATCCATACTATCCATTCACGGTTCCTTTTATTAGGTTTTAGCTCTATTTCCATCATCCCAAGGTTTAGAAGTTATTTGGTTATCTGTCGTCAAAATCTGGCAATCTTTGTGAGGTGAGGGACCTGGTAAAGACCCCTTCAGACCTGATCAAAAGATACCAGTGAAGAACTTCTTCCTCGCCAGCTCATATACAAAACAGGTAACTGTATATAATTGTTTCATTCCAAATATTGAAAAAAAAAAAAGAGATAAGTCTTCTAAATGGTTTCACTCTCACAGGATTACATAGATAGTATGGAAGGAGCAACTTTGTCTGGCAGACGAGCCTCAGGCTACATATGCAATGCCGGGGAAGAATTAGTAGCACTGAGGAAGCAGCTTGCTGCCTTTGAATCTCTAGAACAAATGGAAGCTCCAACTACCGTTAATGATGAACTAAGTCTTGTCTGATCACAATCTGTTTGAGGTGTTGTGGCAGGAGTAAGGTTTTTCCACATCTAAACGTCCTTCGCGTTTTTCCACATCTAAACGTCCTTCGCTTTTACAGGATTACATAGATAGTATGGGATGAGCAATTTGCTGCCTTAATTTGAATCTCAAGAACAAATGGAAAATCCAGCTTTTACTGATGAACTAAGTAAATGGTTGGGATGGTGGGGCTGGAGTAATCAATTTTCATAAAATTCATTATTAAGTTAATGGACAGGAGGCCTAACCAACTATGTACGACTATTTCTCTTATGAGACAGCAATTATTGCTGTTGTTTTCATCTCATCATATGTACATCTGCTGCATGAGAAAGTGGGATACAGAAAAGACATGAACAAAACCCCAGGAGTCTAAGCTACAAATGGGCAGGGAATCTCCGACAAGCTCCACAGCATTATAATGACTGTTCCCTTTGTCTGTCCGTGTATTTTTCCCAATCCATACAAAACAAAAGGAAGCCCAATGCGCTTGTTCCCATGCCTTTTGAATTCTATTTCTTAAAATACCTCTGTTTAATTTATAAAATACTGATCCATAAATGAAAATTAATCTTTTTCTGATTAAATCTCACCCTGAAAAGAGTATTTCTTTCAAGTTTTTGTTTATAATACATGCAAATTTTAAAATTTAAAATTATTTTGTTCTTATTACATAATTTTTATCCCCATAATTATTAATTCTTAAAATTTTTCAAAAAAATATTTTCCATTAAAATTTAAATTATAAATATAAATTATGAAACTGGATGGGTGTAAAAAAAAAAATTAAAAGGATAGCTTATTTAAGTGTTTAATTGATTTTTTTTATTTGAATGAAATAAAAAATTAATTTATCTTCAATTAGTTAAGTAATTTCAATTAAAAAAGAATTTTATAAGGAATTTACACCTAGAGATAGCAGTTTTTGACATTGGGGCCGGCATCCTTATTGTAAGGACAATCTCAGAAATAGAAGGGGTAACAAACACATTTCACCCTTAGCAAAAAGGGTTACAAGTTACTAAGAATATATGTGATAAATATTAATCTAAAATGGGAAGTAATGAAAAAGTAATGTATAACATCCCAAATTGGGTTTTTTTTTTTCCCTGGGGATCAATGACATTGTTAATGAAATAATATTATTCAAATGTTTATCAGCTAGTTAAATTATCAAACGTAGATTACAAAACATACAAAAAATGGTCTAACATTATGAATCATCTAATAATTAAAACATTTATTACATGTAACCCGACATGTAAGTTTCCGATTCTTTGATGGTTCATTGTTCTTGATTCATTAATCACTGTGTGGTGTGCGAATTACGATCTTCGGGAATCTAGATCAGCTTAGATCTGGTCTTAGGTTCAACAGATTAATACTATTGACGTTGGCACGGTAGAGTAAGCTATTGCCATAGCATCTCCCGGGGATGACGGTATGTATTGGCTAATCCAATTGCATCATTCACATGAAACAATAGTGATGTGCTATTATTAAAATATCTGAGCTTGCTAAGTTACATAATAATAAAACTTATATCAATTTAAGAATTGTTCCAAAGCTACTTGTAGTTTAAAAATTAATTATTTTTGTGTTCATGTTAGTTACATTACTATGTAACTTAGTCACACCCTAGTTTCATAGATTACATATTAATTACCTCTTGTTCAACTAAATTTACGTTACTTTTTCGTTAAATAGAATTTACAAACTTAGTCAACTTTCATTATTGATAATAGCGTTTCCGTTATATGAATGAGTACATTACGGAGCATTTGCAACCTATAATGACAAAAGAGTGTTGTCACATGCGTAGAAGGACTTGTCGTATTGGAATTGATACATTAAGCTTCATGGTTATTAATAGAGTTCATTGAACTGCAGCTGAGAGTGAAAACAACAATTGTAGAACCTACAAAAATAGCAAAGAAAGGAAAATTTTGAAATTAAGATGCAAACCTTGTTGTCAATCACTTTTCTCCATTTTACGCTTCTTCTTTTTTAATAATTTGCTGGAAATTAATGTCAAAATATGAATAGTTGAGAGGAAAAGAATTTGCAGGAAAAAAATTGATAAGAATCACATGTGAGTTTTGATGTCTATTTATGTAAACGTTAATTAAAACAAAGTCTTAGTTATTTAATTTCATTAATGATTGACACATGCCAATAAATCATTAAAAGTTTAAGACGACTAGAAAAAAAAATACCTAGGACATGATTTGAATCCAATAATAATTATTTGGAACAATGCTTTGTTGCTAAGAAAAAAAAAAGCTATGTTGCATTAAAGATTAAGATAAAACAGATTTTTTTAAATTAATCAGAATAATACTTTACACTTTTAAGATAATTTTGTATAATCCCAGCACTACATAAATATATGTATTAGTTTCTTGAAATTATATCTATCTTTTTTATCATTGTCAGCATATTGTATTTGACATAGTTCATTAATTAATTATCATATATTTATACTTTATATCACTTGCACTAAAGGTAATTGAGTTAAAATAATATTGTTTATAATTTTACCTTTATTAAGCTATAGCCTCTTTACAGAAATAAAGTTAATTTGGCTCTAATATTATGATTATAGAAAAGTTTTACTGGGTAATTTTTAAAAACCTCCCCTGAGGTTTGAGGCTGTTGTAAGTAGATGGTAAAAATCATTTTATTTGTAAAAGACCCCCTACCGTTAGTTAAAATTTTCATTGACTAATTGTTGACTTTAAAAGACAATATTACCCCCAATAATAGTTTACCCCCAATAATAGTTTACGTCAGTTAAAATTTCCTTAAAATCTTAAAAAAAATAAAATTACAAACTTAAAAAAAATTATATTTTTATATCAAATAATTAAGATTTGTAATTTTATTACAAACTTTAAAAAATTACATTTTTATATCAAATAATTAAGATTTGTAATTTTATTACAAACTTAAAAAAATTATTTTAAGATTTGTAATTTTATTTTTTTAAGATTTTAAGGAAATATCAATAACTTAAAAAAATTATATTTTTATATCAAATAATTAAGATTTGTAATTTTATTACAAACTTTAAAAAATTACATTTTTATATCAAATAATTAAGATTTGTAATTTTATTACAAACTTAAAAAAAATTATTTTAAGATTTGTAATTTTATTTTTTTAAGATTTTAAGGAAATATCAATAACTTGATCATGGTGAAAATAATTGTTTTAATTACTTATGAAATTGTAAATATTTGGAATTGTAAATATTGGGGGTAATATTGTCTTTTAAAGTCAATGAAAATTTTAACTAACGGTAGGGGGCTTTTTACAAATAAAATGATTTTCACCATCTACTTGCAACAGCCTCAAACTTCAGGGGAGGTTTTTAAAAATTACCCAAGTTTTACTGTATTATTTGATCAAAAGAATGTGGCATAAGGGCGAGAAAATAACCATAAAATTGGAAAAATTATATGATATGTCAATGTTAAGTGAAAAATTAACAATATATATATATATATATTTTATCGTCATTGCATGACACGCGTCATGTAAATTATACAAATAGTAATAATACCGCTTGTCAAGCGGGGGCCCGCACAGGTATGACCAAACCAAGAGAAAACAAATGCAAATTTCTCTCATTTTCCCGCCTTCCCGCCTCTCAATCAATAAAAAATGCTTTCGTTTTGCAAGTGTGTGTGAGCTTCAGCTTCAGAGGGAAGAAGCTTTGTGGCAGAGCGACTGAAAACGGACAAAGTAGATTATAGAAATGGACACTCCAGACAAGAAACAGATCGCTGTCGCTTCTGTTTCCAAAGTTTGAGGTCAATCTCCCTATTTAATTTTTTTAATTTTTTTAATTCAGTTCGAAGAGAACAACTCAGCTTATGGGGTTGTAATTTGGATTTGAGCATTTTTTTTTCCTGACTTTTCATCTGGGCATTTGTTATTTTTAATTTTTGGTGCTTTTTTGCAAATTGGGTTATGAGGTACTAGTGCTTTGCGTGACAAATAGCTTTGGTAAATTGCTCCAATTTTGTTTAGCGTTCGCGTTTTGTGGTGTTGATTTAATAGAATATTTTGGAATATGATGATTTTAGCTCAGGGATTTGTTCCTCTGTCCATATGTTGTGTACAGAAAACAAAGGCCGTAGTAATATGAATTGTTTATAGCATGCTATGCATAGATAATAATGTATTAGCCTCTTTAGATAGATAACAATTTGTTGGACTTGAAAATTTGACATGTGTATGAAAATACAATCTCTGACAATTCACAGGTGGCACTTGTTAAATCATGTTTAAACCCATGTCACAACCCCCTTAAATTGTGCATGTCGTGATTTTGAGATGGGTTATTTTGCTTTTCTTTTATCTGCTTGGTTATTGGTCTTATTTTCTCTTAGTGATTTGTTGAGCTCTGCTGTTTCTACTTCAGATTATTGTCGTGATCATTTGCCACTGACAAGGTTTTTAAGACTCTATGTTAGATTAAAAACGATGCTTGTCAACGTGCAGGTTTCTCCAGTCTTTAATTATATCAGCAGTCTTTCACCCATTGAACAAATCAAGCCCATATGCAATGATCGCTCATTCAACTCAGTGAATTTTACTTTGCCTTCTTCTTTATTTGCTTCACCAAAGAGCGGTTGCCGTCGGGAGTCTAGATTTTCACTTTGCAAGTAAAACTAATTACCCATTCTTGCTTTACTGTACTCAGTTGAAAAGTGCATCATTCTTTGATAACAATTTGTGTCCTCTACTGTATGTTGTCTTTATCATTACTATTCAATCCCCAGATATATATATTGAAGCCTGATGTCACGGGATGAGTATTTTGCGCAGTTAATTAGACAACTTTGCTTGAATGTTCTTGTAAGCTGAAACTAGAGAAGAGAGCAATGGAGCCGAATAAGAAACTTGTATTGCACAAAGAGAGATTACAATGCTTGAGTTGCTTACAAAGCTTGTTGTTGTGTTTGTTGGATACAAATGCCTAATGTCATTCCATATTTATAGGGGAGGCTTGCCAAGCTCTAGAAATTATAGAGAATTCTACCACTTTCTAGCTATTTACATGTGCTGGAATTTTAAGGAGAATTCTAGAGTATTTACAAGCTCAATGTGCTAGAGTTGCCTAAAACTTTCCTGAATTGGGCCAAGCTAGCACTCTTGGCCTTGTGTTGGGCTCTTGGTGAGCAAGTTGGGCTACAAATTTGGACGGTCCGCAACATCCTCCCCCACCTAAGCTCGCGGCGTCCTCGTCGCGTTCTCGTGCTTGAAGTGTTGGATGTGCTCAGCGAATTGCCACAAAGCATCTTCACGTTCCCAAGTGGCTTTTCTCTCGGGGAGGTTTTTCCACTTCACCAAGTACTCGCTATGTGCTGGCACGCCTCTCCTCGAAACCACGCGTTCCGCAAGGATGTAGTCCACATCTTTGTCGAATGCGATGACAACGACGGTTGGCGCGCGCCTCGATTCTCCGCGACTTGGGTCTCACATGTCTTCGTGATATGGCTTGAGAAGGCTCACATGGAAGACCAGATGGATCTTGAGTCTTGGCGGAAGTTGGAGTTGATACGAGACGTTGCCCACACGTCGAACAACTCGGAAGGGTCCCTCGTAGCGCCTCACTAACCCCTTGTGGACTTTCCGCAACGTCTTGAATTGTTGGGGTAGGAGCTTGATCATGACTTGATCACCTTCCTTGTACTCAACATGCCGTCTCCGTGTATCCGCCCATTTCTTCATTTTCCTCGCGGCTTTGTCGAGGTAGGCTCCCGTGATGTCCGCTTCCTCGTGTCATTCGCGGGCGAGCTTGTGTGCCGCGGGGCTTTTCCCTCCGTAAGTCGAGGCTATGGCGTTGGGGGTCATGGGCTGGAATCCCATGATGATCTCGAACGGACTCTTGCCCGTAGCCTCACTTCGTTGTAAATTATAAGAAAATTGGGCGATGTCGAGTAGCTTCGTCCAATCCCACTGATGAGCGCTCACATAATGCCTCAAGTATATCTCGAAGAGGCCATTAATGTGCTCGGTCTGCCCATCCGTTTGTGGGTGGAAGCTTGTCTAGAACATGAGATCGGTCCCCAACATCTTGAAGAGTTCAGTCCAAAAACGCCCAGTGAACCGAGGGTCTCGGTCGCTCACAATGCTCCTTGGAACTCTCTAAAGCTTCATAATGTGCTTGACGAATAGGCGGGCTACCTCATCTGCTTTGCAATCGACTGGTGCGGCAATGAATGTGGCATACTTGCTGTATCGGTCGACAATGACCATGATGCTTCCGCATCCTTCGGATTTGGGCAGCGATGTGATGAAGTCCATGGAGACACTTTCCCATGGCCTTGTTGCTAGTGGTAGCGGCTCCAAGAATCCTGCTGGGAGTTGATCCACCTTGTCTTGTTGGCATACAAGACAAGTTCGCACATATGCCTCAATGTCGTCCCGCATGTGCGGCCAAAAATACAAGGCTTGTACTAGTGCGGTGGTGCGCTCGATTCCTAGGTGACCAGCCCACTTGGAGTCGTGGCACTCTTTGATTACTTCCTTCCGCAAGTTTCCCCACCTTAGCACGAACAGCCGATCTCCCTTGGTGAGGAGGATGCATTCTTCTTGCCAAAATCGCCTTGTCTTGCCTTCAAGCACCTTCTCCAGCAAGTCCTTTGCTAGCGGATCTTGTTGGAGGCCTTCTTTGATGCGTGAGACAAGGTTGGACTTCGATTGGCTCATGCTAAGTGTTGCCAATTCGGCCTTGCGGCTTAGAGCGTTCGCAACGACATTGGCTTTACCCGGTTTGTACTCGAGCCGATAATCGAATTCCGCTAGGAAATCTTGCCACCGTGCTTGCTTCGGACTCAACTTCTTTTGAGTTTGGAAGTAGCTTGTTGCCACGTTGTCCGTCATGATCGTGAAGTGCGAGCCAAGTAAGTAATGTCGCCACACTCGTAAGCAATGTATGATGGCTGTCATCTCCTCTTATACCCTGTAGCGGCGTTCTGTGTCGTTTAACTTTCGACTCTCGAACGCTATGGGGTGGCCTTCTTGCATAAGGACTTCACCTATGGCGAAATCCGAGGCATCCGTTTGAACTTCGAAGGGCTTTGTGTGGTCCAGAAGGGCAAGGACTGGTTCCTCCGAAATTGCCTTCTTTAACTCCTCGAATACACGTTGGCACTCTTCGAACCAATGCCACGTTCTATTTTTCTTGAGCATATCCGTCAAGGGTGCCGCCTTGGTCGAATAGCCCTTGATGAAGCGGCGGTAGTAATTCACCAGCCCAAGGAATGAGCGAAGCTCGGGCACTTTTGAGGGAGGTTCCCAATCGAGGATGGCCTTTACTTTGGCGTTCTCCATCATAATCTTCCCGGCCGCAATCTTATGGCCAAGGAACTCCACTTCTTGTTGTGCAAACGAGTACTTCTTCAACTTGAGGAAGAGCTCGTTGTCTCGGAGTACTTAGAGGACTTGTCGCAAGTGTTGGACATGATCCTCGAGTGTGGTGCTATACACCACTATGTCGTCCAAGTACACGACCACGAAGCGGTCGAGAAATGGTTGGAGCACCTTGTTCATGAGCGTGCAAAATGTGGCGGGTGCATTAGTAAGGCCAAAAGGCATCATAAGGAATTCGAAAGACTCGTACCTTATTGTGCACGCTGTCTTCGGTTCGTCTCCCTTGGCGATGCGCACTTGGTAGTACCCGAAGCGCAAGTCGAGTTTGGTGAAGTACCGCGCTTTGCCAACCTGGTCGAACAAGTCCACAATCAAGGGAATCGGATACTTGTTCTTGATGGTGATCTTGTTGAGCGCTCTATAGTCGATGCACATCCGCAGCGATCCATCATTTTCTTTTGGAAGAGGACTGGTGCACCAAATGAAGCCTTTGAGGGGCGAATGTAGCCTGTGTCCAGCAAGTCTTTGAGTTGTCTCCGTAACTCCTCTAGTTCGGGTGGCGCCATGCGGTAGGGCGCCAAGGCTGGTGGTTTCGCGCCTTGTTCCAGCTCGATTGCATGATCTACCTCTCGTCGAGGTGGGAGCTTCTTCGGAATTTCCGGAGGCATCACGTCCTTGTATTCATTGAGGACGACTTGAATTCGCGAAGGGACTTGGCTTGGCGACGTTCCGTTATTTCCTTCCTCATTTAATTCCCTGATGGAGACTAAGAAGCTTGAGTCATTCTTGAAAGCCCTTTTGAATTACATGGCGGAGAGTGTCTTCTCCTCAGACTTGCCTCGCTCCGTGGGTACCATGCATGCTTTGCTCCCGTCGAGGATGCTTAGGGAGTTTGTAGCGGGCAGCGGGAAGGCATGGACTTGGTCGAAGAATTCCATGCCGAGGACCATCTTGAAGTCGTCCATGGGTGTGATGTGCACGCCTTGTGCAATTCCCGCAATTGGCTTGGCGGGTGAGTTTACCACTTTCATCGTGCCTTCTTCTTTGGTGGCCTTGAGGCTTAACCGTTTGACCTCGTCTACGGACACAAAGTTATGCGTCGCTCCCGTGTCTAGCAGCGCGTGAACGGACTGACCGTTTACCTTTGCGCTTACATACATGAGCCATTTCTTGACGAGTGCGGGCTGTTGGCGATTGAGTGCACCGAGGCGTTGGAGAGAACCCATGTTGAGTTGGGGTTCCTCCGTGGATATTGTGGGGTTCCTCTTGAGTTGGGCTGCGAGAGCATTAAGCGACTTCTTCTCCGGACAGTCGCGTACCCAATGAGGACCATTGCATATGAACCATGGGCTTCGCGGCTTTGGCGCCTCTTTCTTGCCCTCCGATTTTCCTTGCCCGCTCTTGTTGCTAGGCGGTTTTTTCTGCCCCCAATCTTTGCGGTTGTTGCTCTTGTCCTTGCGACTCTCTCCCCCACCTTTACCTTGGTTGGCCTTTTTGACCTTGGATTGGGTAGAGTATTCGGTGACCAATTCCGCAATGGCGATGGCGTCGTCAAGTGTTTGAACGCCACGCCTATCAAGCTTGGTCTTGGCCCAATCCTTGAGGCCATCTTGGAAGTAGAAGAGCGAATCTTTGTCGGACATGTCGCTTATCTCCAACATAAGGGTAGTGAACTCATGGATGTAGTCCCGAATGCTACTCGATTGCTTGAGGCGATGTAAGCGTGCTCGCGCTTCCTTCTCCGCATTGCTTGGGGCGAACTGCTTTCGGAGTTCTTGCTTGAAGTCGGCCCAAGTGTCGATGGTGCAAATGCCCTTGCCCATCTCGCCATGCTTGCGACGCCACTATAGTTGTGCGACGCCTCGAAGATAGGTGGGTGCAGTGCCCACTTTCGATGCCTCATCTCGTACACCTATGGCATCGAAGTAATGATCAAGCCCAAAGAGGACATTGTCCACGATTGTGGCATTGCGTGTGCCATCGTATGTGTCGGGCTTTGGCACATCAATGCGGCGCGCATCACTCGAGTTTGCGGAAGCTGGACTTGCAGAGAGTGTGCGCTTGTGCCATGCCTAATCCGAGCGGACTTTATCCACTTCGACACGGACAGCGCGTAGTTCGTCCTGAACAAAACTATGAAGTTTGAGCAACTCATCATGGAAAGAACGAAACTCACCTCGGAGAGTGTTCGCTTGCTCTTGGATGAGAGCTTTTGTTGCCACCGTGAACTCAGCGTATTCTCCCTCAAGACCGTCCACTCGTTCCTCCAATCCCTCGAGGCTATCTTGAGCGGCGGACAATGCAATTTCGATAGTGGTCACACGAGGCTCCAACGCATCCACGGATGGGGCCTTGGACTTGCCGCGAGTCTTGCCTTGGGCACGTTCTCCCTCATGGCCGTGGCTTGGTTCCGGTGGAACATCCACACCAACAACACCCTCTTGTGCTACGTTCGAAGGGTTGACCATTGCTCGTGAGCTAACTTGCGTGCGTGCAAACCTTAGCTCTGATACCACTTGTCACGGGATGAGTATTTTGCACTTAGACAACTTTGCCAAATGTTGCTAAGTAAGCCTAGAGCTTCTCGAACTAGAGAAGAGAGCAATGGAGCTGAATAAGAAACTTGTATTGCACAAAGAGAGATTACAATACTTGAGTTGCTTACAAAGCTTGTTGTTGAGTTTGTTGGATACAAATGCCTAATGTCATCCCATATTTATAGGGGAGGCTTGCCAAGCTTTAGAGATTTTAGAAAATTCTACCACTTCCTAGCTATTTACATGTACTGGAATTTTAAGGAGAATTCTAGAGTATTTACAAGTTCAATGTGCTAGAGTTGCCTAAAACTTTCCGGAACTGGGCGAAGCTAGCACTCTTGGCCTTGTGTTGGGCTCTTGGTGAGCAAGTTGGGCTACGAATTTGGGCGGTCCGCAACACTGAGCTCCCTTTACATGGAAAAGAAAACAAGAAATGCAAAGGAAATTCAGAAGCTGTTCAACTGTCTGATGATTGCACTGGAAAACTGGATTGCGTTACTCCAGGGTGTTCAACGAGAGAGGTTATCTCTAAACTGCATGATGAAACATTAGAATTAGCTATTGAGTTACCAATAACAGTTAAGGCCACAATTACGATGCACCTGCTCTATCGATAGACCGTGTGGAATTAAATGTATGCAAAAAAACAATAACCGCAGAATTTTAATAAATGTACAATCAACGGTGAACATTGAATACGAAAATTGAGGGGAACCGGGAGAGGCAAGAGGTGGTGGCCCAGTTGATGTTGCAGCGAGAAAGAAGAAAATGCGCCAGTCATGTTGAAGTGAATTCTAGAGAAACGTAAAAAAGCAGCAAAAGTGAACCCGAAAAAGGGTAAGGACACGAAAGAGCTCTTTAAATTCTTCATATACATTATAGCAAACTTAACGGGGGAAAAAAAAATTAAAGAGCTTTGCGGTGCGAATAAATTTGGGAAAATATGTGATGGATAAAGATTAACGTTATGATTACAATTTAAATGGTGATGCAGAAATGAGAATGTAAGGGAACATAAGGTAAGAGAGGGAACAAAATTATCCAATAAAGAGGTAATTGTAAATTTTTTATGGAAAATAATGTGATGATAAAGATTAAGGTATGATTATTAGTATTCTAAATATTACTTTGCACGTTCATAGCTTAATTATAAAAAAAATTAAACTTTACTTTATACACTGGGATAAAGCAGTGCATGATTTCTTATTAGTGAGATCAATGACGGCACACAATTTTAAAATTCAAAAATATCCTTAAACTTTTTAAGTTACTTAACTTTATTTATTTAAAAAACTAATAAAATTATTCAATACTCTATTTTTAAGAGATTTAGCATATACTCACAATAATATAATTAAAAATTAAGTTATAAAAAAATAATTTTAGTTACTAATTTTTTATTTAATTTATTTTCAATATTGAATTTTGCACCAAAAATAACTTGTGATGAGAACATAACAATCGAAAATGTTCCATAAACACTATCAAAAAAAAAAAAAAGAGAGAGAGAGAAGGAGAAGAAGAAGAATGGCCAAAGCCCCCCCAAAAAAAAAATCTTATGCAATACTTTTGTGTTATTTTATTTTTTAAAAGTATTTCACATATTTTGTATTTAATTTTTTCTCAAAGATAATTTCCTTATTATTCATCTACATATTAATTAAGATGTTGGAAATAAAAATTTTTATATTTAAGTCATGAGAATAATAAATTGAATTAGGATTGTGCTATATAATTGTTCAAAGTAATTATATAATATTGACTTATAATATATTATCTAATAACTTATATAATAAATATTTTTATAATATATATTCTTATTAAAATTAGAATGTTTAAAATACAAATAGCTCCACCCTAAATATTAATGCTGCTGGGTCCATTACCGTGAACATAGTGCCCAATTAAAGTTTCTTTCTATTTTAAAGACTTGCAGATTGGTCCCCATTTTCCCCAATTGATAACTAGATTTGAATCGCAAAATACTACAACGAGATGGGAAGATGACACGAATAGTCTAATGGCTCAGTAAAGACGGTTTAAATGGCGGTTTAATGGACACAGATTTTTTTTATGCTGTATGAGGTTGACGACATTGATGGACTGATTGGGGTTGGTTTATACACTTTCTTCTGGGTTAAAGAGTATTGCTCGGTGAGAGTGTAGAAATTGATGCCTTTGATAATTTTTTTGTAGTTTTCGTGAAGGAAATATTGGAATCTATGGCCTCCATCCAAAACAAAACCGTTTTGCTTTTTTTTTTTCTTTTACATAATTTTTTCATTGAAACTGTTCATATGAATACTGTTCATTTACACTTTTTCTTTTTCTCTTTCTCTTCCTTCTCCGTTAACTTTTAAGAATTTTCCTACATTACTAATTTGTTAATATAAAAATAAGTAATAGAATAATGAAATTTAATGGGTCAATGAAGGACTTTTACCTAACCATAAATTATATTAAATGTACGTTATGGACACTCCACCTAACTTTAGATTTTGTAAATAAAAGCACATGTGGGTGTCCCATCTTTCAGCGCTTTGGCCTTGGATACTCTGCTGGATGCGTTGGATAATTTTTCAAAACAATTAAAAAAAAACAAAAGGCAATTGCTGTGAAATTAGCGATCAGTTGAGCCGTTCACGGCCAATACCCAAAAATCTTTTTAATAACAAAAATTGAAAGGAAAAAAATGAGTTAATAAATCGTTTACTTGATAATTTATTTTGAGAATATAAAATAAATATTTATTATAATAAAAATATTTAAAATATATAAGAAAAATATTTTTTAATTAATTTTTTATTCAAACCAAAACATATATTTTTTTATTTTTATTACTTAAATTTTTATTTAATTTTCATTGATATAATTTAATTAATTTATAATAAATACGAATAAAAAATATTTTTAAATAAGGATAATCCTATAAGAATTGTGAGGAGAATCATTAGTTATTATTAAAGTAGTAACAATACATTTTTTAATCGGTAATTGGAATTGGCTGGAATCAGAATCAAATGGAATTGAAATAGAATAAAATCAAAATGAAAAATGAGAATCAAAATAAATTATTTACTTTACCTGTAAGAATTAGAATCGAAATGACCTGTATTATTATTGATATGGTTAGTTTGTCTTGAAATAAAAAATGAATTGTTATAAGTTAGTAAAATAACATTAGTTGATTATTGTCGTTATTTGTTATAATAATTGTGATGATTATTATTTAATAATAATAATAACAACAACAACAACAATAATATTAATGATTATTATTGTAGCTGTTACAATTATAGTTCTTATTTTCATTATTATTATTAATTTTATTATCAACTATTATTATCATCATCATCAACAACAACAACAGCAACTACTACAAAAATTAGAATAATAATCATAATAATAACATAATAATATTTTAATTAAGGATAAATGTGGGAGAAGATGCTGTTAACTTTTGCTCGGTGGGAGTAATGTTGTCAAAGTGTCATGATTAATTATAGCATGTGATCTTTTTTTATAATTATTTTTTGAGAATTGTTGGTAATTTTGTTCCTCACTCGCTCGCTACTACAGTGATGAACTACTGCTAAGAAATGCCGTTTCTCTCCTGCTTGTGATAAAAAAATTAGCTTTGTGAAATAAGATCAAAATTCTAAACTGACTTTCACGCGAACGAGCAAAAGGCCAAAGTGTTCACGTGGGGGAGAGAAAAGAGAAACGCGTAAAAAATGTGAAAAGAGAAAGGAGTAGTCTTCGCGTGGGGGAGAGCAAAGAGAGAGAGTTAAAAAAATGTGAAAAGAGAAAGTCTTCACGTGGAGTGGGGCCGACAGAAACTGTATGCCGTTCTCTCGGCATTCTCGCTGAGTAGAATTTTTATCTTATTTGCACTTTTTTTTTTTTTACTTTTTGCAAAGGGAATGCAGATTCAATCATGATCACAAGTTTGAAAATTTGGTGATCAATAAGTCGGACTGTTCACACTCAATCATAATTTGTCTTGTTAGTTGACTTCGAAAAAGGCTTAAGAATTTGGGACCCAACTTTTGACGGAAATAATCTTCAAGATCTCTTAATAATTCACTTTGAAAATACATCCTCACTGACTCAGTTATTGTAAAATATCGTTGAGATCCTTACACTTTATTTTATTTCATATAGACCCTTAGAGTATCAAATTTGCCCCTCATAATGTTTAAATTCCCAAAATACCCTCATTTAATAAACTCAAAAAAATTATTATTATTAACAACGATAAAAAGTATTATAATTAATTAATATATTAACAATAATTAATAGTAAATTTTTAGTTTAATTGTTAATAATAATTAACAATAATATTAATAATAATTATTTTTTGAATAATAATAATAATCACAATAATTAAAAATATAAAATAATAATTATAATAAAAATTAATTAAGAATTTTATAGTAATTTATTATAATTTAACTCATTCCAATTTTGATTCTAAGACGAGATAAACACATCAATGACAATACAACTCATTTCAATTACGATTTATATAGTTCAAGTAAATAACTTATTCTGATTTTAATTTCTCATTGTAATTTCACCTCATTTCGATTCTCGTTTAGTGAACGCACTATAAAATTATAAAAGGTTCATATATTTTTTCCCGTTTCTTCTTCCTTTCTCTCACTCTCTCTTTATGATGAGTCTAATGGTGGTTTTAATTGTCAATAAAGGTTACTGATGAAGAGAAATTAATAGTGGAGAGGAATGTATTCAATGGGAATTTATTTTTTATTTTGTTAATTATTTTGTCATGAAAGTATTAATTATTATGAGATGATATTATAAAGAAGATGAATGGTTATATCTTTAAAAATTTTGTTAAGAATGAGTGGTGGAAGATGAGATACCGTAATTCCTCAAAAAAAGAAAATATTTTTTTTGTTTTAATTTAAGGATGCCTTTGTCTTTTTATTAATATTAGAGTGTTATGATAATTAATATATCATGATTGTAACTATAAATTCTTTTGATACTACAAAAAAATAGTAAATGAACAAGAGTGTAAGGAAATAAATTAAATTTTTATATAATAAGTAAGCAGAAATCTTTATAATACTTATAAATAAATAGTAAATAATATCAGGCTCAACAAACTTTTACAGCAATTGAGTCAGAAAAGACAAAATCTGTTGTACAGTGGTAACATATACGGACCCCTATCATAAATTATATTAAATGTAAGTTATGGTCCCCCTAACTTTAGATTTTATAATTAGAAGCACATGCGGGTGTCCCATCTTTTAGCCCTTTGGCCTCGGATACTTCGCTGAATGAGTCTGGATATTTTTCTAAACAATTGGGGGAGAAAGAAAAGGGCAATTGCTGCAAAATTAGCGATCAGTTGAGCCCTTCACGCTCAATATCCAAAAATCTTCTTAATAACAAAAATTTAAAGGAAAAAAAATGAGTAAACGAATCATTTGTTTGATAATTTATCTTGAAAATATTAAATATATATTTATTATCAAAAATATTTAAAAATATAAAAAAAATTTATTATTAATTTTTTATTCAAGCCGAAACATATATTTTCTCATTGTTATTACTTAAATTTTTTATTTAATTTTCATTGATATAATTTAATTAATTCATATAAATATGAATAAAAATATATTATAAAATAAGAATAATAATATAAGAATTATGATTATGATGTCAGGAGAATCATTAGTTATTATTAAAGCAGTAACATTGCATAGTAATTAGAATCGGCTAGAATTAGAATGAATTAGAATCATAATAGATTAAAATCAAAATGAAAAATGAGAATTAGAATAAATTATTTACTTTAGTTGTAGAAATTAGAATCGAAATGGCTTGAATTGTTATTGATATATTTACTTTGTCTTGGAATAAAAAATGAATTATTACAAGTTATTAAAATGACCTTAGTTGATTATTGTCGTTGTTTGTTATAATAATTGTGATTATTATTATTTAAAATAATTATTTAATAATAATAATAATGAATATAATAATAATAATGATGATTATTATTGTTGCTGATAAAATTATAGTTATTATATTTATTATTATTATTATTATTATTATTATTATTATTATTATTATTATTATTATTATTATTATCATCATCTAGTATTATCATCAACAACAATAACAACAGTAACTACTGCAAAAATAAGAATAATAACCATAATAATATTTTAATTAAAGACAAAAGTAAACTTATAAAACTTTTGTCAGGTAAAATTAGGAATTTAAGAAATAAGAACTTAATTTCCAACACTTCCCATAAAAAATTAAGTTATTATTTTTTAATTTCAAAAATATATAGACTTCATAAATTTTATTTTTATTTTAATAAATAAACATCATCCGTCATTTTCATTTTAAACTTCAATTTCTCAATATAAAGAGTAATTTATTAATTTTAATAAGGAAAGACTCTTTATACTTTTGGTGGGTTATATAATATATTTTTTTTAAATGTGGGAGAAGATGCTGTTAACTTTTGCTCGGTGGGAGTAATGTTGTCATGGTTAATTGGGTCTGCCTACCGTTCAACAGTTGCACGATATCCCAAATTTTGTCTTTTTTCAACTCAGCCAATGAATCAATAGCTAAAGTGTTCAGCGGTCAGAATGTGTTCAATTGTTTATTAACACTTAAATTCCTACTGTTTATTACAAAATCATAAAAGTTAAAAATTTTAAAATATTCACTTACATAATTTTTATTGTTCTAAATTTTTTAAAGTGTGATCCATTGACTTAATTTGATCATAAAAATGATTTATGGTGTAAATATAATAATGTAATATCACATAAAATTTTTTAACACGTTAAAATTTGATAAATATAAATAATTTTTTTGTTATATAATATATATTTAATGTAAAATAAATAAACTGAATATGTATTAAGAACATAGGTTATTAAACTTAATACTTTAGAAAATTATAAAATAAAAAGGTAAAATTTCAAAATAAGAAACATATAAAAAGTGTTGTAAAATTTTATTACTTTAATATTACAAAACTTTACTTTTTATTATATTTTTATTTTTAACATTAGTTGACATGTTAGTTTATTTATACATACAATATATTTATTTACCTATAAAATATTAATATATATATAGCCCAACAAAGTTATAGAAAGATAAACAATGAATAATATGAAGGAAGTTAGTTTATTTTTTAAGAATATTTTAAAAGCATTTGAGCTTCATGTTTCTTGAGAATTATCATTTTTAAAAGATATTTGAGCTTGTGAATCTTGTGGTAATGATAATTTATTATTTATTCTTAATTAAAATTAATTAAATAGTAAATTTATTAGTTTTTAAATGTTCTTTTAAATATATGGTAGTTACTTAATTTTATTATATTAACCTAAACTTTGTAATGATAACTAATCAACCATTCCAAAAGATATGTCATGGTTATTTTTACTTTCTCTACATCCCTCTAGACCATCATCACTCAAAAAGTTATGATTATCTTTATTTTTTCTACGTCTCTCTAGACTATCATCACTCAAAAGATTAAAGATCTGTTTGACACATTATATTATATTATATTATATTATGTAATGCACATGTATTATATTATATTACATTAGCGATATATTATAATAATTATAATATTATTATACAACGTTTGGTAATTAGTATTATCCTATATTGTATCAATTTTGTACTAATATTAAATTAAAATTATTATTAATTATATTAAAAATTAAAAAATAATTAAAAAATATTTAATACTTAATTAAGGTAAAATAATAATAATGACAATGGTATTACTTAAAAGTCAAAATAAAAAATTTATAAAATTTAATGATGATGATGGCATTAATATTAATATAATAATTAAAATAATAAAATTAATAAATTTTATTAATATTAATTAATAATATTAACAATAATTAATAATAATTTAATAATAAATTTAATATATTTTAACAATAGTGAGAGTAATAAAATCAAATAATAATAATAATAATAATAATAATAATGACTAATTACAGCAATCATAACAATTAAAATAATAAATTTTAAAAATATTAATATAATAATATTAATATTAATAAATAATAATAATATAACAGTTAAAAAATTTTTAAAAGTTATTTTATAATTTTATTCAGAGAAAAAGACTTATATATAAAAACTTATAAATTATAATATTTATTAATTTTTTTTTATAAAATATAAGATAATATAGTGTAATTTAAAAAAAAAAAAAAAGACAAAATTCAGTGGCAAAGGGTCTTACAAGTCTGAAAATGCCGACAGCACTTGTAGTCAAAGGAACAGAATTTTGTTTCGTTATTTGCACTTTCTTTTTTTTTTACTTTTGTAAAGGGGAATGCAGATTCAATAAGGATCACAAGTTTGAAAATTTAGTGGTCGATAAGTCTGTTCACACTCAATAATAATTTGTCTTTATAGTTGACTGGGATGACAAAGGCCGAAGAGTATGGGACCCAGCTCTTGACGGAAGTAATCTTCAAAGATCTCTCAATAATTCACTTTGAAAATACATCCTTACCCTTTCGTTAATTTTCTTAACTTCAATCTTCTGAACCCAGCGTCACTACTCATTCGCATCTGTTCTGTTGTAATCTCCACTATTTAAAAGAGATCAAACAAATTGTACATATATGATTAAAAGATATTTAGTTAAATCTAAAGATATAATATTTTGAAAAATAGTGTTTGTAGATAAAAAAATTTATTATCATACCTATTGATCGAACCTATAGTAATTAGTAATGATGCTTCTTTGATGACAAATGCAAACTCATGGTAGTAACTCACTCTAATATCAGATTGGTTTAATCTGTGAGGGAAGAGGGACATTATAGCATGTATAGCTTAAGGGTCTACTGTACTGGTTAAAAAGTTTAAGCCAATACTTTAGTATCTACTATAAAAAAAAGTATGAGTCTTTATTATAAAGGAGAAATATGGAAACATAATATAATATAAGGTTTTGTAATCTTGTAGCAATAAAGTATAGGATATAATATTTATTATACTAAATTATTATTTTTTAATAACTTAATGATTATTTTAATTTAAAATTTTGGCTTAAAATTTTTGCACAAATTTATAATCATTGATCTTCAAATTCAATAAAAGAGAATACGGATGAGTTGGCAACTTGAAAAAAATAAAACAATAATAACTCTAATTTAAAATATGATACGGCAGGCAATGGTAAAAGCTCTGTTTTTTTTTTTTTTTCAACTTCAAAAATTTACCATCACAGGTAATCGTATACATTAACAAATAATCATAATTTAGGTTTTGAATTTGTGATATGTATGGTATATTCAAAGGTTATCAGTAATTAAAAAAAATATTTATATCAAATATTTGCTGAAATTAATTACATTTATTTTATGATGAAATAGTCTAAATATCTACCTTAAAATATTTATTTTTGAGGAGGATATATAAATCTCCTTAAGAAACTGCAGCCCAACACTCCCCAACAGATAATCATATTTAAAGTTGGGGTGTTGCTCTTGAATTTTGTTCTGCAAGGATATATATCCACCGTTGGATTTCTATATGCATATCCAACGGACACCGGTTACTGGCCTTAAAGCTGTAAGGCATAAGCTAAGATGATTAGTTCCAAAAGACATGACCCACAAATAAAAGTAAAAGATGGCCACAAACAATAATTCAGCGAAAGTTCAATTATTCCTTCGCTATTGACATCAATTTTCAATATCAGTCTTTCCTTGCATTCATTCATTTTCAATCAACAACCGGTTTCGTTACTTCCATCTGTCGATCACGAACACGCTTTGCTTCTGCTTATTGCGTTCATTGTTTTCTTGTTATTCAGCTTCTGCCATCAACTCTTTTGAATTTTCCACCTTCTGATCCCAACAATACTTGGCCTCTGTTTGTTGTAATCTTAAGTCTTGTTATTTGATTTTCCTCTGTTCTCCATCTAGTTGTGTCCAGCTGTGCCGCTGTCTCTGTTTTATTCTCCATCCGCTCTTTGTATTTTTTTTTTTCCTTTTTATTTTGTTCCATCTTGTTGTAGTCACTTGTGTTCAATCACTCAGTGTGCTTCCTAAATAGTCAATTGTTTTTCAAAAATTCAGAAAAAGAGAGATAGAGAGACAGGGACAAAGGACTGAAGATGGCTGAAATCATTCTTACTATTGTTGTAGAAGTTGTGAAGTGCTTGGCTCCTCCCGCATATCGCAAAATTAGCTATTTGCGTGAGAGTAAGTACACGACCAACTTACAGAATCTCAAGGCAGAAGTTGACAATCTGAAGTCTGAGAGGGAGTCATTGTTGAGGCAGGTTGATGAGGCTGAACGAAACGGGGAAGGAATTGAAGAGAACGTTAGGAGTTGGCTTGAAGGGGCCAACAAAGTCATTGAAGAGGCAGATAAATTTACAGAAGATGAAGCCGCCGCAAGTAAGCGTTGTTTCAAGGGGTTGTGTCCTAATTTGAAGACCCGCCGTCGATTTAGCAAGGAAGCAGTGAGGTTGAAAGAGGCTATTGTCAAAGTCCGAGGAGATCGCAGATTTGATAGAATTTCCTACCGTACTGCTCCAGAGGATATTCGGCTTATCCCTAACAAAGACTACGAGGCCTTTGTATCAAGAACGCCCATTCTGAATGAAATAATGGATGCATTAAAAAATCCCAATGTCAACATGCTTGGGATTTATGGAATGGGCGGAATCGGAAAGACGAAGCTGGCGGAAGAAGTTGCTAGGAAAGTCAAGAGTGAACTCTTTTATCAGGTGGTTCTTGTTGAGGTATCCCGTAATCAAAACATACGAAAGATTCAAGGAGATGAGGTATCCCATAATAAAAACATACGAGAGATTCAAGGAGAAATCGCAGATAAATTAGGCCTGAAGTTTCATGAGGAAAGTGAATCAGGAAGGGCAAACAGCTTATTTAAACGTATAGAAGCAGAGAAGAAGATCCTGATAATTTTAGACAACATTTGGGAAAATCTTGATTTGCGGGTTGTCGGAATTCCTCATGGAGATGGTCATAAAGGTTGTAAAGTATTGCTGACGGCCAGAAGTCTAGATGTATTGTCTAGGAAGATGGATTCTCGACCAAATTTCTCAATTGGTGTTTTAAACGAAGAAGAATCTTGGAATCTATTCAAGAAGATGGCAGGTGATTATATTGAAGGTAGTGAATTCCAATCGGTAGCAAGGGGTGTGGCAGAGGGATGTGCAGGTCTACCACTTTCCATTGTGACGGTTGCAAGGGCATTAAGGAACAAGAGCATACAGGAATGGAAGGATGCATTGGAAAAACTAGGAAGGCCTTCTTCATCGAATTTTAAGCATGTACAGCCAGATGCATATGAAGCCATAAAGTTGAGTTACGACAAATTGGTAGGGGAGGAGCTGAAGAACATCTTTTTGCTAATAGGATATACAGCCATAGCATCTATTGATGACTTGTTAATGTGTGGTATGGGATTGGGTTTATTTCAAGGTGTGAATAAGGTTGAAGTAGCACGAAATCGAGTACATACATTGGTGCGCACACTCAAAGCTTCTTGTATGTTGCTTGACCATATAAGCCAGAAGAAAGAGTTGTTTTCTATGCATGATTTAGTTCGCGATGTCGCCATATCAATTGCATCTACTGAACGAAATGTGTTTACTGCTACAAATGAGCAGGTTGATGGGTGCAGGGAATGGTCAGACGGAAGTGCAATAAAGCATTGCACTTCAATCGTCTTACATGGTATCAAGCCTAATTTGCTTCCTAAAGTACTGGAATGTCCTCAGCTCGAACTTCTTTTTATAAGTGGTGATGATCCTTGGGAATCTTCACCAGTAACAATTCCAGACAACTTTTTCGAGAGCATTATCGAGGTCAGAGTTGTAAACTTGACTGACATGATACTGCCTTCATCACTTGGTCTCCTGTCAAACCTTCGCACACTGAGTTTGTGTTACTGCAGCTTGCCTGATCTAAGTGTTGTAGGAGACTTGAAGAAACTAGAAATCCTTTGCCTAAGAGGTTCTACAATTAAGAAGTTGCCGGTAGAAGTAGGTGAATTGACTTGGCTAAAGTTGCTTGATTTGAGGCAATGTTGGCGACTAGAAGTTATTCCACCAAATATACTGTCAAAATTATCACATTTAGAAGAACTATATATAGGTCGTGAAAGCTTTGTTGATTGGGAGGAGGAGGTGAAAGAAGGGGTTAAGAATGCAAGCCTTGAGGAGTTGAAGCATTTGTCCAACTTGACCTCTTTGGAATTACACGTCTATGACGTCAGCACTCTGCCCAGAGGCCTGCTCTTGGAGAAGCTGGAAAGGTACAGCATACGCATTGGAGATGATGAGGATGAGGATGAGAATGAGGATGAGGATGAGGATGCGGATGAGGATGAGGATGAGGATGAGGATGAGGATGAGGATTGGGAGAGCACCAGCATTGGGTGTCGTGAATTCAGTCTCGACCTAAATAACAAGATTTGCTTGAAGGATTCGCTGATCGTGCAACTGCAGAGAATTGAAGACCTTGAGTTATGTGGATTGCAAGAGCAAGATGTCGATTATTTTCGTAATGAATTAGTCCAAGTGGGCTCTTCCCATCTCAAGCGTCTCGAGATGACGGGTCTCGCCCTCAGTCCGGCAGAGTCAGAGGTATGATCATTCCTAATTTAAGAAAATGGTATGAGAGGGTTCTTTTCACCTGGGATTCTAATATCGTTTTGTCAATTTATACATTAGACTAAAGCTAGAAATTTCTAGTGCATCACAGTAATTAATTTTGAAAAGTCTTCAAATATTATATTATTCTCATTTTCAAAGCAACCAATTTTGGAAAAAAAATCTTTAATGTTTGCAATTTAATTAATATTTTAATCTTTTAGCTTCAGAATCTTACCATTTTAATTTAAAGAAAAAACCATAATTGCCCTTTTATTGCACGAGCTTCATGCTTTGTAATATCCTCCTTCTCTTTTCTCTCAAAAAAAAAAAAAAAGTGAAGTTAACTGTCTTATATATTTTCAGTCCTCCTACAACCACCCAAGTTTGAATCATGGGAGAGTAAGGGACTAAAAAAATGAATTTGGGCTTTGTACGCTCTTTTACCTTTTAAAAAAAATATTAAGAGAACATTCATTATTTATCAAAATTAAATCCATAATTGCAAGTTTATTTTTCATATTTAATTTTTATTTTTAAATTAACTCAATTAAATTTTTATTTAAAAAATCTTAATCATGGAATCCGAAATATCAAATTTGGATTTAGTGCTAAGTTTATTATACTAATTTTTAAACATCTTGTATCTATGCATTAAGATTGTGTTCACAATTAAGTTTACACTCTTAAATCAAGACACCTGCAATGTCAACAGAGACAAGAGGAATCAGCTAATGATTTGCAGTCACATGAAATAATTTTGGAGGACAATGTCCAAATTTCTAATACGCTTTTCCCTGAGAAGGTCAGTTATTAATAAGTCAATCGTCTTATTAATTCTCTATAATTTTTGTTTTTTTTCTTTGTTATATTCCTGTTTGGTAACAAATATGGAAAAGAGTGATTAATAATTATATTTCACAATTATTCTAAATTTTTCATCCGAAGTATAGTAGGGTGTAACAAATACATTCTTAGAGAAAGAAAAGGTACTCTGACACAATAAGTGAATTAATAATAATTATTATTATAAACATCATGATATGGAATATATATATATATATATTATATATATATATATATATATATAGACTAATAAGTTGATTGAAATTATGGTTAGTCATTTTCTTTAATATACGTCATTAGAATACATATAAATTATATTAGCCGCCGTCTAAATCTATACTAAATATGTTGTTCACTTTATAATATAAATTTTTTAAAAGATCTCAGTGAGGGGTGCTCTAAGATAATGTGTCCACTCCTGCATGAGCGGAAATCACGTTGATTCTCTAGCATCTGAGGAAATCATGATGATCTGCCAAACGTGATATCTGCTGATTGATTGTTGATGAGACTCTTCTCGCCTAATTTCTTAGAATTATATGTGAACCCGCAGCAATTAATGATAATTACTATTTGCAAGGGGGAATTATTTGATTTCCTTTGAAAATATTCCAAATTTTTATATAATCGAGGTGCCAGTAGTTAAATCCCCGAGAACTGCTCGCGCTGGATAGTTGGTCCTATTGCGAATCAACCAAAATTTAATATTACAAAATTCGTTACAATCAAAGAATATTTGCAATATGAATTATATTAGCTGCCGTCTAAATCTATACATTTAGTAAGGAATAATTTGGAAAACTTGATTAACGGTTGTTTGTATGAAAAACTGAAAAGAACTATAACCAGAGAGAGTAATTTTATTGATTTGTCCATCAACAGAAATCATTGTTCCTTGTAATTAACGAGTTAATTTTTTGATCGAGCAGGTTCAGTTACCAGAGTTAGAGGTGTTGATGTTGAATTCAATAAATGTTGAGAGGATTTGGCTGAACCAAGTTACAGTCAAGTCTTGTGGTATTCAGAATTTAACACACTTGATCCTGTACAGCTGTATGAATTTAAGATGTCTATTTTCATCTTGTACAGTTAGTAGCTTTGTTCGACTCCAACGCATTGAGATAGTCAGATGTCCCGTCTTGGAAGCGTTAATAGTCGTGGACAACCAAGAAGAAATGAAGAATAATATTGTAACATTTCCCCAGTTGCAATCTCTACTGATGCATGATCTTGAAAAGTTCACAAGCTTCTGCACTGGAGATCTTGATATTCTTGAATTTCCATCCTTGAAAGAATTAATGATATCTCAATGTCCTGAATTCATGGTGAGATTCGAAAGAACTACTAGTATCTTCACGGAAAGGGTACGTACAAGAATTTTGTAATCAATTGTTCAATTCTTATGTACGTACTTTGAAAGTTTATATCATAGAGTTTAGAGTTATATTGCCTTTGCCTTCGTCGCTTGGTTTCTTACTAAAAGTCAAATTGTCAGCAACGTAACTCTCTTACAGATTAGTGTATAGTATTCATTCATAATTATTCTAGATGTTAGGCGTATTATTATTACTATTTTTTTTAAAGGTTAAGATTTATTGAATAAAATATTTGGTATAATTAGTGGTAACTTATAATTCTCACCAACTGATTCATCATGAATAAAATCCCAGGTGTTCCCTAATTTGGAAGAGTTGAATATTGATGCAGAGCACTTAGTAACAAATAAATATCTATTTTCTGAAGGCTTGCTTTGCAAACTAAAATATCTTTCTGTGACGTTGGGTGATGAGCGGACTATTTTATCACTTGGTGACTTCCTCCAGAGACTTCACACAATGAAAGTCCTCAAAATACAAGGATATGGTGCCTTGTTGCGGAAAGAGAAGGTTGAAAATGGGATGGAGGTAAAAATAAGCAAAGCATATAATTGTTATCATCTGGAGAACATTTTGATAGAGGAGTCCTCTGTTACGAACAACTTGGTTATTCTGCGTGTAAAGGGGTGTGACCATTTGATCAATCTAGTGCCATCGTCGACATCCTTTCAGAATCTTACAAATCTGGTGGTATTGCATTGCAAAAGATTGAAAATCGTATTAACATCCTCAATTGCAAAGACTCTGGTGCGACTTAGATATATGGAGATAGAATCATGCGATGAGATAACAGAAATAGTACTGGTGGATGATGTTGTAGCACAAGATGAGGTTATTACTTTCAGAGAATTGAAGGAGTTGAAGCTTTTAGACTTAAAAAACCTGACAAGCTTCTGCTCTGGCAATTGTGCTTTCAAGTTCCCATTTTTGGAAAGATTAGTGGTGGATAATTGCCCCAGTATGAAGATTTTCTCTGAAGGAAAATTAAGTACACCCAAATTACACAAAGTGCAGCAGCGGGGTGAAGCATGTTGGGATTGGAAGGACGACCTTAACACAACCATACGAAAGGTATATATTTCTCAACAATTAGCTTTTTCCCTCTCTTGCTTTTTCTCCACTTTCACTCTCACTCCAAATCCCTAACTTAATTTCCTCCTCTTGCTCCTGCTCCTAAAATAAGTAGGCATGTTTTCCCAGGATGGTTGCTGGGGTTTGGTCAGATGACAGCGGCTTGCAGCTGGAAGCAACTACTCAGTTCAGCAAACTGCTTTCGATTGAGAGGAGTCCACCAATTGACAAAGTCATACAATCTGGCGTTGTCCCGCGCTTTGTTGAGTTCCTTATGAGGCAAGACTATCCGCAACTTCAGTTTAAGGCTGCTTGGGCTCTTACAAACATTGCTTCTGGAACTTCGGAGAATACTAAGGTAGTGATTGACCACGGTGCTGTTCCAATATTTGTGAAGCTACTTGCTTCTCCAAGTGTCGATGTCCGTAAGCAAACTGTTTGGGCATTGGGAAATGTTGCTGGTGACTCACCTAGATGCCGTGATCTTGTGCTTAGCCAAGGGGCTTTAATTCCATTGCTGGCAGAGTTAAATGAGAATGCTAACCTTTCAATGCTAAGAACTGCCACATGGACATTGTTTAATTTCTGCAGGGGCAAGCCACAACCACCATTTAATCAGGTGAGGCCAGCTCTTCCGGTGCTTGCACAGCTTATTCGTTCAAACGATGAAGAGGTCTTGACTGATGCCTGCTGGGCACTCTCTTATCTTTCTGATGGTACGAATGACAAAGTTCAAGCTGTAATCGAGGCAGGTGTCTATCCACGACTTGTCGAGCTCCTTGGTCATTCATCATCCTCAGTGCTCACTCCTGCCCTGCGGACCGTCAGAAATATTGTGAAGGGAGATGATTTCCAAACTCAGTGTATAATTAACTGTGGTGCACTGCCGTACTTTTTGGACGTGTTGGTCCATAACCATGAAGAGAGCATCAAGAAGGAAGTCAGCTGGATTATTTCAAATATTACAGCTGGAAACAGGGAGCAGATTCAGGCGGTAATTGATTCCGGCTTAATTGGTCCCACTGTCAATCTACTTCAAAATGCTGAATTTGATACAAAGGAGGAGGCTGCTTGGGCAATTTCGAATGCCACCTTGGGTGGTACTCATGAGCAAATCAAGTACCTCGTGAAAGAGGGGTGTATAAAACCATTGTGTGATCTGCTTCTATGCGCTGATCCAGAGATCGTCAATGTTTGCTTAGAAGGATTAGAGAACATTTTGAAGGTCGGGGTAGCTGAAATGAATACGGGTACCGCCGTTGGAGATTTTAATCAATATGCCCAGTTGGTTGGGGAGGCTGAGGGATTAGAAAAGATTGAAAATCTACGAAGTCATGACGACAACGGGATCTCTGAGAAGGCAGTAGAGATTCTCGATACATACTGGTCTAGCCGTGTGATTGGAAGAGGACGATGATACAAAGGAGGAAGATGCAAAAGGCAGAGACAACTAGTAGTAATTATTAACAAAGGTTTATTACTATTACTATTACTATTATTATTATTATTTGGAATCGGCTTTCAGACCGTAAAACAACACTCATCTTATTTCTTTTATTTTATGATTTCAGGTTTAATGGTGGAAGATTCATGCATGCTTGTGTGCCCCTCTCGTGTTAAGTGTATTGTGGATTGCTGCTGTGTTTCGACACAGTTAATGATGAAACTCCTCATCAAATGATCTTTAATCATTCTAATCATGCAATTTTTTTTTCAAATGAAGATTGTTGAGTATTTTAGTATATAGTAATAAAATTCATTGAAGCATTACATTCAATATAATATCATTGTCTGATACTAGAAATTAATGTGTCTTACCAAAGTGTGTTTATTTAATGCTTAATTTGGGTACATATGAAAATTTATGTAAACATAAATGAGATCGTATATAAATAGAAAGCGGAAAAAGTTGTTCAAATATACAAGTACAAAGTTTTTAAAAGCATTGGTTACAGAGTAAAATATATATATAACAAATTTATATTATATTGATGTACGATAATATAATACTAGGCAAATTTTGAAAATCTTAATTTACTTATAATCTTTTCTAATTTGGTATGCACAAAAAGATTTTTATTATAAAACCAACCTTTAATTTGCAATTGTGAACCATGGATCTCATTCAATTATTATATATAAATTTTTTATTACGATTCATCAATTATTCTAATTGGAAAATGATGTTTGCTCCGGGTCAAACCCCGAAAATGATGTAAATGGCGTCGTTTTGATTTTTTCTTTCTTTTGGAATACTCTAAAACGACGACGTTTCTGATGATATTTTGAGAAGAATAAAATCTATCTTTCTCTTCGTTTTTGTTTCTTCGTTTCACCTGTGAAAGCAACAGAGCAACAGAGATCCCAACTTGGTCTTGTTCCATTTGACCGTAAATCTCTTCGTTTCTTTGTTTCTTCGTTTCTTCGTTTCTTTACTTTCCTTCCTCTCCCGAGGTCCAGGCATTCGGGATCCACGACGACCGACTCACAGCCACGATCATCGTCAACGCTGGTAACGCTGGTAGTCGAAGCTTGTTCGGAAAATTGAACTCACGAAGCGGCAAAGTTAACAGCCCGAGGTAATGCTTCTTTTTTTCCTCTTTAGGTTATGGCAAAATGGGGACGATTTGGTTGATCTAGGTTAGGCTGCCCTGGTAATGCTTCGTTTTTTCCTCTTTAGGTTATGGCAAAATGGGGACGATTTGGTTGATCTAGGTTAGGCTGCCCTGTTGAATTTAATTTCATTGCTCAGCAAGTGCTAAATTTTGTTCCTCTTTGATTTAATTTCATTGCTCTGCAAGTGCTAAATTTTGTTCCTCTTTAATTTAATTTAATTTAATTTAATTTAATTTTTGAAGAGCACACTTTTAGAATCTTCCTCATTTGGAGCTTTGTTGAGTTCTAGTTAGTTAGGCATCCGACCCACAATCATGACATCAGGGTCTCTTATTTGATTTTCATGACCCTGATCTAGGATTCATGACTCTTGCATTTTTTTATCCTCTGACTTAATTTTTGTAACAACAATTACAAAACTATGAGTTAATCTCTTTAAATTATTATTGTTGCTAAAGTGTACACTCAATGGAATAAGTTGGTCGTAGTGGGAATTTTTCTAATTACAGTGGTTAATTGTTAAGCACAAGAAGAGTTTGTGATGGAACAAATCAATGGAGGGTTGTATTTTATCTCCAGTTGTGTGTGTATAGATTGTGTGCATTTTGGCTTGGGTTCTTTGATAGCCTTTCTGGCATGTTGCTTCTAGTTTTCATAGCTGCTGGGTGGTATTTTGGTATTAGCTGGGTGGTATTTTCTGGCATGTTGCTTCTAGTTTGGATATTAGCTGCTGGGTTTCTGGCATTTTGGTATTAGCTGCTGGCATGTGGCTTGGGTTGTGGGTGGTATTTTCTGGCATGTTGCTTCTAGTTTGTTTCTGGCATTTTGGTATTAGCTGCTGGCATGTGGCTTGGGTTCTAGGTGGTATTTTCTGGCATGTTGCTTCTAGTTTGCTTCTGGCATTTTGGTATTAGCTGCTGGCATGTGGCTTGGGTTCTAGGTGGTATTTTCTGGCATGTTGCTAGGTGGTTCAAGCAGTAATCATGATGTTCATATGTTCCAGTTTTCTTTTCTTTTAAGTCTAACTAACTGTAATTGCAATTAAAATTTGATTTGGGTAATTTCTTTGGCATTATTAACTGTAATTGTTTCCGTTTTTGGGCAGTTTATTCCCAAGGGACTATTAACCACAAAAAATGTCATCCGAGCTAAGTGAGAATCGAAGGTCATTGCAAATGTGTAATGGATGCGGTAATCATATGGAGTTGTTAACGTCACGCACAACAAAAAATCCAAATCGGAAATTTTGGATTTGTAGAGGATGTAAGAACTTTCAATGGGCAGAAGATCGTAAACCTACCGAAGAGAAAATAGACTTGTTAGCGGATGAAATTAGGAAGTTAGGCTTAGAGATCGAGTGTTTGTTCGTTAAATTTCAATTATTGCATAAAGAACTTGAGCATATGCGAGAACGTGAAGTGCAGAGGCGATTATTGGACGACGAACTTTGAAAGAGAGAGGCACCACGATATGATTTTATTAAAATATTGATGATTGTTGTATTATGTTTTCTCTTAAAGTATTATTTTTAAGTTGTTTCAAGTTAAAGACTTGTAGACATATGTAATAACATTTTCATGTTAAATATAAGTTTCCGAGTAGTTTGACTCTCTGGATTTAATTCACAGTAGGCCCCAAAAATATTCTCAAAATTATATTATGTCCCAAATTATTCTAATATTTTCCAAATTAATCCATTTCTAGACTTTTGAAAATAAACTTATTAATTCATAGTATTATAAAATTATAATTTGGCCCCAAAAATTATTCTCAAAATTATACTATGGCCCAAATCATTCTAATATTTTCCAAATTAATCCATTTCTAGACTTTTGAAAATAAACTTATTAATTCATAGTATTATAAAATTATAATTTGGCCCCAAAAACATTCTCAAAATTATATTATGGCCCAAATCATTCTAATATTTTCCAAATTAATCCATTTCTAGACTTTTGAAAATAAACTTATTGTTGCGTAAATTAGCAAGTGTACTAGTCGGCACAAGTAATATAATGAAGAGTAGAGTATCGTCCCACAGAGATTGTATATCCTATTAGTTACCGAAATTATTCTAACCCTACTTTATTTGAACAATCGATTAGGCGAATTTAGATTAAAGTTAAATAAAATAAAATAATTAAAAATTAAATGAAGATACAGGCAGTAATAGAAATTATTAAGAGATTAAAACACTAGGACATCCGATTTCACCATAACCAATCCAATTTAATCCTCCATCTATGCTATTAAAATTTATTACCCATGTTGACAGTGAATTTCCCTAATTTATTCAATATCCTCTCTCGAGTAATATAAAAAATATCTCTACATATCAACCCACTATATCTCTATGTGAATTTAAATATGCAAAGATTCATTAAGTTCTATGGAAATCCTTAGATAAAACTGCACGAATCACGTTGGCACATCTCTGTCTTTCGTTCAATTCATGGCATTTATTACACAGAGCAAAAATACATAAATCTCCTCTCGGTCTCATTATGTATCCTCAAATCATTCAAATATTGGCCAGATATTTAAAAGCATTAAGCACAATAATGAACACTCAATCATGGAATAATTAATTAAAAATAACATAGATTTATGGAATTAAATCTTCATAGTTAGGCTACATCGTAGCCCTAGTAAATAAATTAGTTCATGGAAATATAAAGAGAATTCATTAATTTAATTGGAAACATTCAAGCAAGATAACAGAGAGGAGAGAAAGAAAAACTCAAGAAAATATCTCTCTCCAATCTCTGCAATTGACTTCTCCAAATTGTTGCTCCCGGATTTACAGCAGCTTCTCTTGTTCTTTTCTTGCTCTCGGTTTTCTCTCCAATTTTCAGTTGTTGTGCGGCTGCCTTCTTCCCTCCTTTTCTTCCGCTTGGCTTTCCCCTTTTATAATGTTGTGGCTTGTAAAATCCTCTTATGACAAGAATTAAAAGCAAAAGTCCAGCCGCCTATTTCATTCCTAAGCCAATAAGAATTGAAACCAAAGCCCATCCACGTGAATAGCCTTTTCAAACAATGCCAAAATATTTGCTTCCTTTAATATATTGTAAGCTTGCCATTTAAATTGTCAAATGGGCTCCACGTAACTAGCTTGAAATTAAAAGCCAATTGACATTTTCTTCTCTTCCTTTATTCTTCACGTGACTACCTGATACTTAGATTAAATTTTCTTTGATTTGGCTTTTTATTTCTTTCTCTCTTGTTTCCACATTATTTCCATTATACTCCAACTTGTTTCCTCTTTAAGCTTATTTTCTCATGAATATTCCCAATATTCCTACAATGACAAAATAGAAAATTTAAGATAAAAATTAATATAATAAAATATAATTTAACATAAAATTAAGTTATGGAAGCATTAAAATAATAGATAAATTATGAGCACATCAAATACCCCCAAACTTAACATTTTGCTAGTCCTCGAGCAAAAACTAAAAAAAAAACTATGAAAAGAAAATTCTAACTAAACCACTTTCGCAGGTGATCGCGATTGCATTTAGCGTATCTTTAAACCCCAAGTGGACGAGTTATAGTCTCGTGAGGGTTTCCAGCGATGATACCCACAAACATCATAAAAAAAAAAAAATGCCTCAAAGATTGCATAAAGTATATAGCTCAAAGAAAATTAAAAATATTAGCAAAGTTCTAACTTTAATTCAATGGTCAGCCTCATCTCATATTGGATTCCTGTGTTGTGTGTGAATCAATTCAATCAAAACCCATTCTCAAGATTTTCAACATCACATTTGTTTCGAATAATAAACAGAGTAGGTCAAACTAACCTAATCATCTTGATTTTTTTTTTTTTCAGGCATAAATTTGCATTTTTTTTTTTAAGCACATGCTTTTTTTTTTTTATTTCTTTGTCCATAGTCAGGAGCTTTCACTCTACCCCTTAAGGTAGCCTTCTTCTCATGGTAGATTATCCTCTACATACTGGTGGTACATAGGCCCAAATTACTCAAGGATAGCTTCACTCTTAAGGGTTGTAGGTAGCTATTTCGACTATGGTGCACAAACTTAAGTAATGTAGAATCGAGGCAAACATTTACTCAATCTAAAATTCTCAACTTAGGCTGTATCAATCTCAAATCTCAAGTCAAAATTCTAAAAGAATCGATATAAGTGCGCAAGATATTTAAAGAATCTCAATCAAGGCGAAGCTAACACAAGAATCAAGTATAAACTAAGATAATATTCATCCCTTTCTAAGAACCATATTCATTTTCAATCATAAACTCATCATAGGCATTAAATTCTTTTTTTTTTAAAAAAAAAATAAAATGAAAAGCAAATATTCCCACCCCCAAACTTAAAATAAACATTGTCCTCAATGTAACGAAAAAGAAAAGGAAAAGAGAAACTCCCCCAGTTTTGCACTTGAAGATGGAAAGTTGTAGCTGAGTCGTTTGAAAGGCATGTGGAAAGTTAATGTTCGTCGACCCCCGAACTTGTGCAAAATCTAGATAAAACAAAATAAAATAAGTAAAAGAAAAGAAAAAGAATACGAAGAAAAAAAAATGATAATAATAAAGTTTAGAAAGTTTGGGTTGCCTCCGCTTAATTTATAGTCATTAGCTTGACTATCTTTGGTCGTCATTCAGGACTAGACAGCTCAATAGCTATCTTGTGCTTATCAAATGCATCATCCAAATAAGGCTTCAATCGATGACCATTAACCTTGAATGTGCCCTTTGTATCATGTGAAACTTCTACCACGCCAGACGGAAAGACTTGTGTTATTGTAAAAGGACCAGACCAACGGGATCGCAACTTGCCTGGGAAAAGCCGAAGTCGAGAATTATATAATAAAACATTTTGGCCAACTTGAAATTCACGTCTGAGTATATGCTTGTCATGCCAATGTTTAGTGCGGGCTTTATAGATTCGAGCATTCTCATAAGCTGCATTGCGAAATTCATCCAGTTCATTAAGTTGCAACAATCTTTTTTCTCCTGCTGCTGGCATGTCAAAGTTCAAAATCTTCATCGCCCAATATGCCCTATGCTCAAGTTCAACAGGTAGATGGCATGCTTTTCCGAATACTAGACGATAAGGAGACATACCAATAGGTGTTTTGAAAGCTGTTCGATACGCCCAGAGTGCATCGTCTAATTTTATCGACCAATCCTTCCGTGAAGCATTTACTGTTTTCTCCAAAATTCTCTTTAATTCTCGATTTGAAACTTCGACTTGGCCGCTAGTTTGTGGATGATAAGGGGTGGCAACTCTGTGTGTGACTCCATATTTGCTCAAGAGGGCTTCAAATTGTCGATTGCAAAAATGTTTGCCACCATCACTTATAATTGCTCTTGGAGTGCCAAACCGTGTGAAAATATTTTTCTTCAAAAACCTCACAACAACCCGAGCATCATTGGAAGGCAAAGCAACAGCTTCAACCCACTTAGAAACATAATCAACAGCTACCAGAATATATTTATTCTTGAAGGAAGATGGAAACGGACCCATGAAGTCAATTCCCCAGACATCAAACAATTCTACTTCAAGAATATTAGTTAATGGCATTTCATTCTTCCTTGAAATGTTACCAGTTCTCTGACACCGGTCACAAGCAGCAACAAAAACATAAGCATCTTTAAATAAGGTGGGCCAATAAAAACCTGATTGAAGCACTTTTGCCGCAGTTTTGGTTGCACCAAAATGTCCACCGACTTCTCGAGAATGACAGTGTTGTAGAATGCTTCTCATCTCTTCTTCCGGGACACATCGTCGAATGATTTGATCTGAGCAGTACTTATACAAGAACGGATCTTCCCAAAGATAATACTTGACATCTGAAAAGAATTTCCTCTTCTGTTGATATGATAAATCAGAAGGAACAACGGCGCTCGCCAAATAGTTCACGAAATCTGCATACCATGGTGCGTCGCAAGTCTGCAAGGCCAACAGCTTTTCATCAGGAAATTCTTCGGTGATTGAAACCATTACATTATCCCCTCGCTCTCCCTGCTCTAACCGAGATAAGTGATCCGCCACCAAATTTTCAGATCCCTTCTTATCCTGAATCTCTAAATCAAATTCTTGTAGTAAGAGCACCCAACGGATCAGTCTTGGTTTAGCATTTGCCTTTGTGAACAGATACTTGAGAGCTGAATGATCAGTGTAAACTATTACCTTGGAGCAAACCAAATATGAGCGGAATTTTTCTAGTGCAAACACAACGACTAGAAACTCTTTCTCAGTGGTAGCATAATTCAATTGCGCGTCTGTCAGAGTTCGACTTGCATAGTAAATAACATGCAACATGTTTTTATACCGCTGCCCCAAAACTGCTCCAATAGCATAATCACTCGCATCACACATAACCTCGAACGGCAGATCCCAATCTGGAGCCATAATAACTGGAGCTGAAATCAGTTTCTCCTTTAAAGTGTTAAAAGCCTGCAAACACTTATCGGTAAAATTGAAAGGCACATCCTTGAGTAAAAGGTTGCATAAGGGTTTCGTTATCTTTGAAAAATCTTTAATAAAACGTCGATAAAACCCGGCATGCCCTAGAAAACTTCTTACTGCTTTCACGGAAGTCGGTGGTGGCAACTTCTCAATGACTTCGATCTTTGCTCTATCAACTTCAATTCCTTTAGCTGAAATACGATGACCTAGCACAATGCCTTCTTGTACCATAAAGTGACATTTTTCCCAATTCAAAACCAAGTTTGTCTCTTCACATCGCTGTAAAACTAGATCTAAATTGTTTAGACAATGATCAAATGAAGATCCAAAAATTGAGAAATCATCCATAAACACCTCAATGAATCTCTCCACCATATCAGAAAATATTGCCATCATGCAACGTTGAAAGGTAGCTGGTGCATTGCATAAGCCGAATGGCATTCTTCTATAAGCAAATGTACCATAAGGACATGTGAAGGTGGTTTTCTCTTGATCTTCTGGTGCTATAGGGATTTGATTATAGCCTGAATATCCATCTAAAAAGCAATAGTAAGCATGGCCAGCAAGTCTCTCCAACATTTGATCAATAAAAGGTAGTGGAAAATGGTCTTTTCTAGTAACAGCATTAAGTTTTCTGTAATCCATGCATACCCGCCAACCTGTGACTGTCCTTGTTGGGATAAGTTCATTGTTGTCATTCTTCACGACCGTCATTCCTCCTTTCTTTGGTACCACTTGCACTGGACTGACCCACTTGCTATCAGAGATTGGATAAATTATCCTAGCATCCAATAATTTAAGCACCTCTGCCCTAACCACTTCTTGCATGTTTGGATTTAGGCGCCTTTGTGGCTGTACTGTCGGTTGATAACTCTCCTCCATTAGAATCTTGTGCATGCAAATTGAAGGGCTTATTCCTTTGATGTCGGCAATAGTCCATCCTAGAGCAGCTTTGTGATCCCTCAAAACTCGAAGTAGTTTTTCCTCTTCAAGATCTGTCAAGGCAGAAGAAATAATGACTGGTAGCTTAGAGTTATCATCTAAATAAGCGTACCTTAAATGAGAGGGCAACGGCTTAAGCTCATGTTTTGGAGGTTCTTCTATTGAAGGTTTTGGTCTAGAAGAATTTCTACCAAGCTCTTCCAATTCTGGCTTTTTCGAAAGCAAGTAAAATGGTGAAGCTTCCAAATACCGTGCATACTCCTGAATACTTGTATTCGTAGATTGAGTAGTCCCAGAGTGAACAATACATCCTTCTAGTGTGTCATTCGGTATTGTATCACGAAAGCTCTCAATTATCTCCTTATCGATGGTGTCTATTTGAAGGCACGTGTCGATCTCTGATGGGTATTTCATTGCTTCGAACACATTGAAAGTGACTTGCTCATTTTGCACCCTAAGGATTAGTTTTCCTTCTTGGACATCAATAAGAGTTCTCCCCGTGGCCAAGAATGGTCGGCCTAAAATAATTGGTATCTCTCGATCTTCAATCATATCCAAAACAATAAAATCTGCAGGAAATATAAACTTGTCGACCTTAACAAGTACGTCCTCAATCATTCCTCTAGGATACTTTATAGACCTATCTGCCAATTGAAGAGAAACAGTTGTTGCCTTTGGTTCACCAAGTCCTAATTTCCTGAAAACAGAGAGAGGCATCAAATTAATACTTGCACCTAAATCGCACAAAGCTTTATCAAAATAAGTATTTCCAATAGTGCATGGGATAGAAAAACTCCCTGGATCTTTCAACTTCGGTGGCAATTTATTCTGTAGAATTGCAGTTGACTCTTCAGTTAACAACACGGTTTCATGCTCTTCTAATCTTCTCTTGTTGGATAAAATTTCTTTCATAAATTTAGCATAGCTTGGCATTTGTTCTAATGCATCTGCAAAAGGAATGTTAATATGCAACTTTTTAAAGACATCAAGAAATTTAGAGAACTGCTTATCTAATTTGTTTTTCCGAAGGCGCTGAGGAAACGGGATTGGAGGGACATAAGCTTTAACTGGTGCTGATTGTTGTGATTGTGGAATTTCTGCACTTGCTGTCTCAAATGTTCTAGTGGTGTCTTTAGTTTGCTCTATATTATCTTCTTCAACTTCCTTTACTTCTTTTGGCGGATCTTCAAGTTGTCTACCATTCCGAAGCATAATTGCATTCATTTGTTCCTTTGGATTTGTCTCTGTGTTGCTCGGCAGAGAGCCTTGTGGTCTGCTGGATAACAAGTTTGCAATCTGACCCATTTGCACCTCGAGGTTCCGGATTGATGCAGCTTGATTCTGAAAAGTTGTCTCTGTTTTGGTCATGAATTGAGACATATTTGTTGTAAGTTGAGTAAGAGCATCTTCCAAATTTGACTTCTTCTCTTGTGATTGGAACCCTGGAGGTGGCTTCAATGTATTTTGAGTGTTGTTCCATGACAAATTCGGGTGGTTTCTCCAGCCAGAATTGTAGGTATTAGAATATGGGTTATTTTGTTGCCTCTGGAAGTTTGACACATAATGAGCTTGTTCAGCAGATGACGACGCAAAAGGACTTCCAACTTGGCAGTTGACACTGGTATGGTTCCCTCCGCATAATTCACACACTTGAGTTTGAATTGCACTAACATTTAGGTGCTCCAGCTTATTAGATAAGGCAGTCATCTGTGCAGCTAAAGCAGTGACAACATCTACATTATGGGCTCCTACAATTTTCCTTGGCATTGATCGCTCTGAAGTCCACTGGTAATTGTTGGATGCCATCTCCTCCAATAATTCATAAGCTGCTTCTGGTGTTTTTCCCATTAACGTTCCTCCTGCTGCAGCATCAATCATTGTTCTAGTATTGGATCCCAAACCATTGTAAAATGTCTGCACCTGAAGCCAAACTGGTAGACCATGATGTGGGCATTTTCTTAGTAGGTCTTTGTATCTCTCCCACGCTTCATATAATGATTCCATCTCGAATTGAGCAAAGGTTGTGATGTCATTCCTCAATTTGGCTGTTTTTGCTGGAGGAAAGTACTTTGCTAAAAACTTCTGTGCTAAACCATCCCAAGTAGTGATTGTTCCAGCAGGGAGTGAGTTCAACCACTCTTTTGCTTTATCTCTTAGTGAGAACGGAAAAAGCCTTAGCCTGATAGCATTGTCTGAAACACCATTTTGCTTAAATGTATCACAAATTTCCAAGAAATTTGTAATATGAGCATTTGGATCATCATTTGGCATCCCAGCAAACTGTACTGACGTCTGAATCATCTGGATTATAGCTGGCTTAATTTCAAAATTATTGGCTTGAATGGCAGGACGTGCAATGCTTGAGCGGGCACCATTAACTGTAGGTACAGCATAATCTCTTAAGGGTTTTGCATCCTCATTTCCATGTAATGCTTCGTCAGCCATGATTAGTTGTTGCTCTTGTAAAGCTTCTCTCCTTTCTTTATTAAGCCTTCTACACGTACGTTCAATCTCTGGATCAAAAGGCAATAAATCAAAACTTCTTGAGCGTCTCATAAAATTAAACAAGAAAAAAAAATAAAATAAAAACAATAAAAATAAAATTCAAATTAAACTAAGGTTAGTTGGTATCAATACTAATCCAAACAATCCCCGGCAACGGCGCCAAAAACTTGTTGCGTAAATTAGCAAGTGTACTAAGTAATATAATGAAGAGTAGAGTATTGTCCCACAGAGATTGTATATCCTATTAGTTACCGAAATTATTCTAACCCTACTTTATTTGAACAATCGATTAGGCGAATTTAGATTAAAGTTAAATAAAATAAAATAATTAAAAATTAAATGAAGATACAGGCAGTAATAGAAATTATTAAGAGATTAAAACACTAGGACATCCGATTTCACCATAACCAATCCAATTTAATCCTCCATCTATGCTATTAAAATTTATTACCCATGTTGACAGTGAATTTCCCTAATTTATTCAATATCCTCTCTCGAGTAATATAAAAATATCTCTACATATCAACCCACTATATCTCTATGTGAATTTAAATATGCAAAGATTCATTAAGTTCTATGGAAATCCTTAGATAAAGCACGAATCACGTTGGCACATCTCTGCTTTCGCTCAATTCATGGCATTTATTACACAAAAAATACATAAATCTCCTCTCATGTATCCTCAAATCATTCAAATATTGGCGGATATTTAAAAGCATTAAGCACAATAATGAACACTCAATCATGGAATAATTAATTAAAAATAACATAGATTTATGGAATTAAATCTTCATAGTTAGCTACATCGTAGAAATAAATTAGTTAAATATAAAGAGAATTCATTAATTTAATTGGAAACATTCAAGCAAGATAACAGAGAAGAGAGAAAGAAAAACTCAAGAAAATATCTCTCTCCAATCTCTGCAATTGACTTCTCCAAATTGTTGCTCCCGGATTTACAGCAGCTTCTCTTGTTCTTTTCTTGCTCTCGGTTTTCTCTCCAATTTTCAGTTGTTGTGCGGCTGCCTTCTTCCCTCCTTTTCTTCCGCTTGGCTTTCCCCTTTTATAATGTTGTGGCTTGTAAAATCCTCTTATGACAAGAATTAAAAGCAAAAGTCCAGCCGCCTATTTCATTCCTAAGCCAATAAGAATTGAAACCAAAGCCCATCCACGTGAATAGCCTTTTCAAACAATGCCAAAATATTTGCTTCCTTTAATATATTGTAAGCTTGCCATTTAAATTGTCAAATGGGCTCCACGTAACTAGCTTGAAATTAAAAGCCAATTGACATTTTCTTCTCTTCCTTTATTCTTCACGTGACTGCCTGATACTTAGATTAAATTTTCTTTGATTTGGCTTTTTATTTCTTTCTCTCTTGTTTCCACATTATTTCCATTATACTCCAACTTGTTTCCTCTTTAAGCTTATTTTCTCATGAATATTCCCAATATTCCTACAATGACAAAATAGAAAATTTAAGATAAAAATTAATATAATAAAATATAATTTAACATAAAATTAAGTTATGGAAGCATTAAAATAATAGATAAATTATGAGCACATCACTTATTAATTCATAGTATTATAAAATTATAATTTGGCCCCAAAAATTATTCTCAAAATTATACTATGGCCCAAATCATTCTAATATTTTCTAAATTAATCCATTTCTAGAATTTTGAAAATAGACTTATGAACTCCATAATTTAAAAAATGTCGAAATACACATACACCAAATTACATTAGTTCATTAGTTGAATAATACATAAAACATAAGCATAAGCTAACTTCGATTACATGCTTGGTTCATTAGTTGAAAACTCCCCTTGATTGGCCTCCTCGAAATTTTGTTGCGGTGCATGTTGCAAGTGTACATGATGAGCTGGACCGTAATTCATCCAATACTGATAGTAAGGGGGGAAAAATGCATGTTGTGGGGGTGCTTCTTGTGGTTGCTGTTGTACCAAAAAAAAAAAAGTTAAACACAAATTATCAAACATATGACAATGAAAGAAAATAGCAAATAAAAAAAATATTACCATAGCCATATTGCTCTCTTGTGTTGGGATTGTAGTGGCCACCTGAGAAGATAAATCATGTATCTCCGCGTCCTAGGAGTGCAGTCAACACACATTTAAAGTATATATTAAATTAATTTAAAATGAAAGTATTAAAGTATTAAATTAATCTAAAGTATATACAATTACCTCTATAGTTGTGTTTATCGAAACGTTGCTCGATTTCTGTTTTGGCCGCTTAAATTGCTTTTGCTTTCTTTGACTAGGTGGATGACCTTTACGCCGACTTACCACTGGATCTTGTATGTTACTACTGGATCCACCATCAATGGTTGTATCGTCGCCGTCACATCAAACATTTAGAGAAATATCCTTCATAGCTTTCTCAATCCAACCCATAATGTTTTTATGGCTTTCTTCATTTTTGGAAGCTACCTCAGCAACATCATAAAAAGCAGTGCATTCCTCTCTATATCGCTGATGTTCAATGCTCGAACTCCGTGTATCATAACTGACTTTGACTTTACTAGAGAACCTCCGCACATCTTTCCTCCATCTTCGTAAGATATACTTTTCAGGCAGTAATTGCACACGGTTACATGACAACACTGCGATAGCGTGTTTGCAAAGAATGCCCTTGTATTCAAACATTCAGCACACACAACGAATTTCACCTTCATCTTTTTCAAAAATGACTCTAAAAGTCTTTTCTCTACTCTTTTCATCGTTTTCAATAACTTCATATTCTGACCCTCCACAACTGAAAACCTCACAATATATCTTATTCACCAGCTCCTGCTGAAATTCCTGAAACTTGAAAATAGTGTACACTTCTTCAACTTGCTTTTCCATGGCAAAATTGGTACGGCATGGCAACCATTGGCTAAAATTACGTGCATCTGCTTGCCATTCTTTCTCAATTTTACTTTCCATTGCTTTCTCATATTTCTCCACAAATTGCTTCAAAGTTGTCTTCGAGTTAACATACCCATCAAAGAAAGCATTCATACTCTCACTACACTGAGTGGTTGACATTCCAGCCCAAAAAGTAGTTTTCACGAATGCTGGAACCCAATGATTTCTTTCCTCATACAAATCATTCAACCACTGATTATTTCTAAGATCATATTTATCTAACATGTCATGCCAAGCTTCCTCGAATTCAACAGGAGTATGTAAGTTATAAACAACAGAAAGTAATGAAACTCTAATGGCATGATATTCTGCATACCTTCCCAACTTTTCAAGCACCTTTTTCAATATATGCCACAAACACCATCGATGCCTAGTGTCTGGAAAAATAATCTGAATTGCATTTTTCATCGCTTTATCTTGATCTGTAATGATTCCAAGGGGAGGAAACCCAGACATACATGATAGCCATGTGTCAAATAACCACGTAAATATTTCCGTGTCCTCATGCGAAATCAACCCACATCCTAACAAAATTGATTGAACATGATGATTAACTCCTACAAAAGGAGCAAATGGCATGTCATACTTGTTTGTTAGGTATGTGGTATCAAATGTGACAACATCTCCAAAGTCCTTATTGAAATATAAGTGTGCAACCCAAGAGGGGGGGTGAATTGGAATTTTAAAAATTATCCTAGTCAAACCACACAATAATTCAATCTAATGCCTTAATCAATTCGAAAACAATAAATTCAATGAAACACAATATTAAAAGAGTAAGGGAAGAGAAAACGAACACAAGGATTTTTACATGGTTTGGCTATCCCCGCCTACGTCCACGCCTCCAAGCTCACCCGCTTTAGGATTTCACTATCCAAGCCTTTCCAAGGCTTCAACGATTACAATTGACTTCGAGGTGTCAATAAACCTTTACAACAAGAGATTATATCTCCAATCTCTTTATTCAAGTGTTTTCCACACTTGTACACTCACAAATTGATGAGAAATGATAAATACAACAATAAATCTCTCTTTAAGAGTGGATATACAAATTGAAGAACAAAGATGATTTAAAGAATGGTGATTCACGAAGTTGAAGCTCAATATATGTTGTGTGCACTTGTTCTTGCTTGCTTGGATTACCAAAAATGAATTGGTTTTGAGTTTATATAGTTTGAACTCAAAAACTAGCCGTTACTAGCCGTTATGCACATTTTTTGTCGTAACCGGCTTGCCGTTTATGGACATCCGGTTAGCCGCTTTCGTTCTGGTGCTTACTGCCCCGTATCCGGTTTGCCGTTTAATGGAATCCGGTAAGCCGGATTTATGTTACCGTTAAGGCAAAATTCAAAATTTTGCCTAACCTTAGGATTCTAATCCCGGATTTCTGCTTACGCCCGACCTGCCGTTTATCAAGAACCGCCGCTACAAGAACTGAAATATTTCCCAAAATTTACAGTTTGACCCCAAAACTTTATAAAACTATAGTATGGCCCAAAACGTTATAAAATTTTTCAAATAGGTCCAATTTCAGAATTTTAAATAATGCTTTCTCAATCCCACAACTTTCTGAAATTATGACTTCGCCCAAACTTTATGAAATTATAGAATGGCCCCAAAACATTTAAATAGTTTTAAATAAGTCCAAATCCGAAATTTCAAGCACTACTTGTTTATTTCAAAGTTTTCAAAATTCTTTCAATTAAACCATAAACTTTGAAAAACAACTAATTTCATAAAATCATTTTTCCATTAAATATGAAACATTTATAATGTGAACATAATGATTTATTTAAAAAGAATAAAAACAATCAATTTCATAAAATCATTTTTCCATTAAATATAAAACATTTATAATATGAAAATAATGATTTTATTTAAAAAGAATATTAAATAATTTGGGCTTAAAGGATTAATCATTCTTAACTTTGTTTGTTATCATCAAAATCAATATTATGGAAACATATATGTTAACACTTATAGGCTGCCTTGCTCCTTGGATCTGCCCAAAATACATTTTTTAACCGACCCTCCTCATCTAGGTCAATACTGAAGTAAAACCCATCATTTTCTGTTTGCATTTTCTGAAAATACCTCTAAATTGCAATAGCATCCCCTTCTCCGAGTCTTAATCGCCTCACCTTGTCAACATGATTTCTAACATCTCTTTCTAAAAATGACATATTTTCAAAGCCACCAGCCTCGACAACAATCGACTTAAAACTTTGAGCCATTTTAATTCCAGCTTCTTCATTTATTTCAAGCTGCTTTTTAACAAAAGGACTAATGGAACGGTTGCATCGATAATACCTACTCTTGCTCGGACTCACGGCATGGTTGTGTTCAAGGATCAAATTTCCAATTACCCATTTTCCACTAACAATATCCAAACGTCCTCCAATTTTAGCATTGCATCCAATCTTTTGGTTTGGTTGAAGCCGCAAAACATTAGTGGCTTTGGCTTTTGACTTGCCGTTTCTCCCACAAGTAAACGTCACATATCTCAAACTCCCATCATCCCCTTTTCTACAAGATCTCCGCATCACTGGAAACCCCTCTTGTAGGCCATAAGTTTTATAATATTCAAACATTTCATCAGGACTATCAAAAGACATCCCAACCGTAGGCTCAACAACATTTTCCACCACCAATTCCTCATTGTTTTCTTCCAAATCAGCCCCCTGTAAATCCTGCAATTCCCCAACTTCATCAACCTCCTCCACTTGTTCGAAATTATCCATTAACTGCTGCAAATTAAAATAATTCAATATCTTATTAGTTATTTATCGCAAATTCATTAAATTTAAAAACAAAATTTCAAAAGCAAAATGAAACAACTCAGATGGTAATTACATCTTCTCACATTGCTTTTTCTGTAGCCCCTGTATTAATTGCAGATGAAGAAACACAATAATATGATCAACTAGTCTTGAAATAAATTGAGCCATGCATGTAGAAACCCAAATCGATTGATACTGATCATAATTCCTTTCTTCAGAACAATAATATTAATTCTCTTGCCTTTAACAAAACAATTCCATTATACCCAATTTAATTACATACATAATTATAAAAAAGCAGAGCCCAGGTCATTACTCTACCTCCCTTCGTTCACAATTTTTTAAATTGATTTTGAATCCTACGAAGCTACAACCCAATTTAATAAACAACATCATTTCTACATTAAAAATAGATTAACATCACCATCAATTTAGCTTCAAACAACTCTGTTTTTTTTTTTCTTACTGATGCTAACAGCTAATGTATGAAAACTGTTACAATGTTACTGAAGAAATAAATTCAAGAAAATGAGAACTGAAGAAATAAATTTAATGTTACAATGTTGTAAAAACGTAAGGAAAAATTTAAAATAAAATTAAAAAACAAAATGCTACAAAGAAGGCAGTACCGAAAAAAAAATTCAAGCTTCCAAAATTCAAGCTTTCAGGCACAATGTTAATCATCCTCTGCCGAAACTAATCTTGCCGAAACTCAGCCGAAACCAATCTTGCTGATGTTGGTCTTGTTCTTCACTAAATGCAAGGGTTGTGGATCTCGTTCAGCTTAAGATGAAGAGGATGGAGCAAGGGCTGTGCAAGGGCTTTGGTCTTGTTCTTCACTAAATGCAAGGGCTGTGGATCTCGTTCAGCTGCTGTTGCAAGGGCTGTGGATCTCGTTCAGCTGCTGTTGGTCTTGTTCTTGGATCTCGTTCAGCTGCTGTTGCAAGGGCTATGGATCTCGTTCAGCTGCTGTTGGTCTTGTTCTTCACTAAATGCAAGGGCTGTGGATCTCGTTCAGCTTAAGACGAAGAAACGAAAAAGAAATGAAGAAAGGATGGAAGAAACGAAAGAAATGAAGAAAGGCTAGAAGAAACAAAAAGAAAAAAATAAAGAAAACGACGCAAATAAAAAACCGCAAAGCAAAAAAAAATTTAAAAACAAAACGACGACGTTTTGTATTTTTTGGGGTTTGACGCGGGGTTTAACCCGGGGCAAACATCAGCACTCATTCTAATTTGGTATGCACATGGTGCGGCCAACCCATGTAAGTTTTTGTTTTGTTACGTATTTTAAAATTTTACGCTTGCTTTACTACTATCTCTCGCGTAAATCAAAACAAAGGAGAAAACAAATTCCGAGAAAAACTTATCACATGTTTTCTGAAAACTTTCACTTATAGTTTCTAATAATATTAGTTTAAGGATGGCACATTGTTTCATTATCACAGGCATTTTGTGCCGTTGTTAAAAGTGCTCACTTTCACATTTCGGAAAATTTGGCAGAGTTTCTGCTAGCAAATAAATGTACTCATAAAGTTTAATTTTGCGTGTAAATTAGTTGGTTGAAAATATTGCATGACCCAGGCGTGTATTATTTTTATTATTTTTTAATTTTATTAAGGCCAATCATTTTATGCCATATAATTAAGTTTATATAAAATATTTTCTTCAAAAGAATTCTGAATCTATCATCATCACTTACATCCTTGGACTTCTCTCTAACTATAATCAATAGTCCAATGTTACGTGAATGTCCTGAGAAAACTTGAGAAAGTATCGTACTATCCTTACTCAACCTCGAGTAAATTACTTTGATTGTCAAGTTCTCGACTTACTCTATATTAACTTCTTTCGCATAATCCATCTTTTTTTATTTTGTCAGTTGATTACCGGAAATTTTATTTCTTTACAAGTCCGTTATTATGCATGGTTTACTTTTAAATTAAAAGAAGAGAAATATTATAGCATATATAGTAGGGGATCTATCAAGAATAACTTGAAAATCTGTGGTAAATACTTATGAACATTTACAAAGGAAAATTTCGATTCTCTATTGTAGACTTGGAACTCTGCTGTTTGGCCATCCAGCCAATGCCTTGGGTGACATAAGAAAAGAGAGCTTAAATTTCATATTGCCGCATGGTAAACCACTTTTTGGTTTTTTCCCCACACATTTTCGTACCCATATTGAAGATTTTTATATGTGTATTTTAAGTGGATCCATCATATTTAGATGTGGGACTTTGGGTTTGGATTCTTTTATTTCAATATGGGTTCTTCACTTCTGTTTCCTGCAACTTCAGTTACTGGTGTTTGTTGGTCTCGGGTTCAACTGAAGGTTCCAAGATTCTGTGTACGGGCTTCTTTGGATACTAACGTTTCTGATAGGAGTGTTAATGGTAAATTTCTCTTCTTTTTGTTTTATTTGATTTGTTTGTTTACCAAGTATTGATCTTTTGGCTTTTCTGGTTTCTGGGTATTTTGATTTATGTTGCTTGGTGGGATTTTTATGTGTTTATTGCTGGGAGCTCTTTTTGTTCTGTAGTGTTTGCTAGTTATGAATTTTTGAGGCTATTGAAGGAGAATTTGGCATTTTCCTTGAATAATTTTTAATTGAATTTGTGGCAGAATGGTTCATGGATTGTACTTATAGATCAAGATAACGTTTAAAATCTGACTTTGGAGTGTTATTGAGTGGCTTGCGTGCTCTCTAGTGGAAATTTTCTTAAAGGAACTCAAGAACAGACCAAGTATTTTGTATTCTTGAAATTTATTGGGAAATGAAATGCTTATGCAATTGTGCTTTGTATTTTTTTCGGGAGACATTTGATGTTTAGTATTTTCAAACATGTATGTTTTTTCATTATCGCTGTGGATAATTGAATGGTATACGTGGCAGCTCCCAAGTGTTTGTTTCCACCAGAACCGGAACATTATAGAGGACCAAAGCTGAAAGTGGCTATTATAGGAGCTGGGATGTCAACAGCAGTGGAATTGTTGGATCAAGGCCATGAGGTTTTGCTCATTTAGATTTCAATCTTTCAATGTTTCATTGGCCTCTCAAGTATTTTCTTTTCCCCTAAAATGTCTCACTTTTACCATTCATCCTCTTGCCTAAACTCATAATTTGAAGTTACTCAATTTTTTCGAAGTAAATAGCAGAAGCTTTTATCAGCAGTTCGGAAAAATGAATAGCAGTTATCATTTTCTTTAGAGCAGGCGTTATTTCAATTCACAAAGTTTATTAGAAGATTTTTTCTTCCCCCTCTTCCAGGTGGATATATATGAGTCAAGGTCTTTCATTGGTGGTAAAGTGGGTTCATTTATTGATAAACATGGAAACCATATTGAAATGGGCCTGCACATTTTCTTTGGATGCTACAATAATCTGTTCCGATTGATGAAAAAGGTAAAGCTTGCTTAGTTGTGGATATGTGTGTTTGAATGATTATAAAAGCACACTAGCCGTGCAAAGGAATTATGATTTGAGATTCTTGAAACAAGAACTATAATTTCTCTTGACCATGCCATCTATAGTGATGATAACTGGTTATAGTTTACTCGTTGTAGGAAAATATGAAAATGTTCTTCAACTATCACGCTGGATCAGAATTATAGCTCCTCTTTAAATTGACCCTGTGTTTATAATCTGATAGTTTTTCATGGATGTCTACAGGTCTGTGCGGACAAAAATTTACTCATGAAGGATCATACTCGTACATTTGTGAATAAGGGTGGTGAAATTGGTGGTATGGTTATTTCTTGATCACTTAAGACTACTGATAGTTATGTTTGGTGGTTGGACACTCTGAAATTGGTTTATGGATTGTCTGGTCCAATAATATCTCTGATTCAGTTCATGATTTTGAGTTTTTAACTCCAGAACTTGATTTCCAGCTTCCGGTCGGAGCTCCCGTACATGGGATTCATGCATTTTTGTCTACAAACTAGCTTAAGGCAGTGCATATGGATTTATGTTCCATTTTGATTATGTTGATGTAATCTTTTGCAATCTGATTAGTTAGCAGTATGATGAGACAATATTTCTTCTTTCATGTTGAACCTTCTTGCCTCTTTTGGATTCTCTTTTGATGTACTTTGCCTCATGTATTGCTCAAGTGCAGACTTATGATAAAGCAAGAAATGCTCTTGCTCTTGCTCTGAGTCCTGTTGTAAAGGCACTCGTTGATAGTGTAAGAATGACATCTTATTTTCTAGTTTGTTTTAATATCAATCCTTGTTCCTACAAATTGTTATCTTACCTAAAACTTCATTTCTTCTTACAGATAAGCTTCTCTGATTGGTTTTTGTCCAAAGGTGGGACACGGACGAGTATTCAGAGAATGTGGGATCCTGTTGCTTATGCCCTATTGCGGATGCTCAAGGGTTCTCCAGACGTTTATTTGAGTGGGCCCATACGAAAACATATCACAGATAAAGGGGGCAGGTAAATTTCTATTTACAGGTTCACATCATTGCAGTGATTTGTTAATCTTGTTTGTTTTCTCCTACTGATTTTCCTAACCTTGGGGTCTGTTTTTGCTAGAACAGGTTCCATCTTAGGTGGGAATGCAGAGAGATACTTTATGATAAATCTGCTAATGGAGAAACATATGTCAAAGGACTTGCCATGTCTAAGGTAATTGTTTCTCACATGGTTCTAATTAGGCGGCAAAAGCTAGTTTAGTTATTTTTTTTTACTCGTCTATTGATATTCCCTCTGATGGAGGTAATGCAATGACCAGACATTTGTAAATCAGTTGTTTATATCATCTGTTAGAAGCAGCTACTTTGCATTTATTATTTAATGCTTATGGTCTTAGAAGTTCTGGTTCTATTTCAGGCCACTGACAAGAAGGTTGTGCAAGCTGAAGCATATGTTACAGGTTTGTGGTTAAATCCTCCTTATTTATTCCTACTTTTGCTTTTTTGTTCTCCTGAATCATTTAGGTGAATGTTTTACCTTTATTCAACTTCCTATTTAATGGCAGCATGTGATGTCCCTGGAATTAAACAATTACTTCCATCATCGTGGAGGGAAATGAAGTTTTTCAACAATATTTATGAGCTAGTTGGAGTGCCTGTTGTGACAGTGCAGCTTAGATACAATGGTTGGGTTACTGAGTTGCAAGACCTAGAACGGTCAAGGTGATGCTCTAATCTTTCGTGAGGTTACAGGAATTCAATCAAAAGAAGCTCTTTAAAGGCCTAAGAAATCAGCTTTCACTTCACTTCCCTTTGCTAATGCATTGAACAAATTTCCATTTTTTAACGGATCCTTGTTTTGAACATGTAGGCAATTGAGGCAAGCTCTGGGATTAGATGATCTTTTGTATACTCCACATGCTGATTTCTCTTGCTTTGCAGATCTGGCACTCACTTCACCAGAAGACTACTACAGAGAAGTTTCGCCATTATTAGTTTCATTTTGTGTCATGGAATCTGGTTGACTTCCTTTTGCCAAGTGTCTTTGTATTCTGTGTTGCTTACTATAACTGAATTATCTTTCAGATGCGTTTTAACGCCTGGCGATCCTTACATGCCCTTACCAAATGATGAAATCATTAGGAGAGTGGCAAAGCAGGTTGGTAGTGTTCAGTGACACCTTCAATTCATATAATACATATTAGGTTACGCTTTTTCGTTTTTCTTATCCTAGATGTATATCTCACATTTTTTAGTGACTTTGAGCCCTGCAAAAGGTCATGCAACTTTCTGGATGATATACATCTGTTCATATTATCCATTCACGGTTCCTTTTATCAGGTTTTAGCTCTATTTCCATTGTCCCAAGGTTTAGAAGTTATTTGGTCATCTGTTGTCAAAATCGGGCAGTCTTTGTACCATGAGGGACCTGGTAAAGACCCCTTCAGACCTGATCAAAAGACACAAGTGAAGAACTTGTTCCTTGCTGGCTCATATACAAAACAGGTCACTGTTTATAATTGTTTCATTCCAAATATGTCACGATCAATAGAAAAAAAGAGATATGTGTCCTAAATGGTTTCACTCTCACAGGATTACATAGATATCATGGAAGGAGCAAGTTTGTCTGGTAGACAAGCCTCAGCGTACATATGCAATGCCAGGGAAGAATTAGTAGCACTGAGGAAGCAGCTTGCTGCCTTTGAATCTCAAGAACAAATGGAAGTTCCAACTACTACTAATGATGACCTAAGTCTTGTCTGATCACAATCTGTTTGAGGCGTTGCGGCAGGAGTAAGGTTTTGCCACATCTAAACGCCCTTCACTTTTACAAGATTACATGGATAGTATGGGATGAGCAATCTGCTGCCTTAATTTGAATCTCAAGAACAAATGGAAAATCCAGCTTTTACTGATGAACTTAGTAAATTGTTGGGATGGTGGGGCTGGAGTAATGCTTTCCAATATCCATGTAATTCCAATGAGATAATCAATTTTCATAAAATTCATTATTAAGTTAATGGACAGGAGGCCTAACCAACTATGTATGGCTATTTCATGATATGTACATCTGCTGCATGAGAAAGTGGGAAAGAGAAAGACATAAACAATACCCTAGGAGTTTAAGCTACAAATGGGTATCTCCCACACGCTTCACAGCTTTGTAATGACTGTTCCCTTTGTCTGTCTCTGTATTTTTCCCAATTCATACAAAACAAAAAGAAACCCAATACCCTAACTCCCATGGCTTATGTATATGAGTATGGCTTCTAACACCCCTAAATATCCTTATGACACTCTTTTTTAATTATATTCCCTAAAATACCCCCAGTTTAATTTATAAAATATTAATTCATAAATTAAAAATTAATCATTTTCTGATTAAATCTTTTTTCGGAAAGAGTATTTTTTTCAAGTTTTTATTTATAAAAACATATAAATCTTAAGATTTTAAACTATTTTCTTCTTATTAAATATTTTTTATCTCCATGATTCTTAATTCTTAAAAGTTTCTCAAAAAGTATTTTCAATTAAATTTTAAAATATAAATATAAATTACGAAACAGGATGGGTGTGAAAAGAATTGTTAAAGGAATAACTTATTTAAGTGTTTAATTAAATTTTCATTCAAATAAAAAAATAAATTAATTTATCTTCAATTGTTGAAATATTTTCAATTAAAAGAACATTTATAAGGAATTTACTCATAGAGATAGTAGTTTTAGAAATTGGGGCCAGCATCATTATTGTAAGGACAATCTCAGAAATCAAAGGGGTAAGAAACATTTTACCCTTACCAGAAAGGGTTACAAGCTACTAAGACTATATATGATAAATATGTTTGAAATGGGAAGTAATGAAAAGTAATGTATAACTTCTCAAATTGAGTTTTTTTTTTTTTTTTATCAATGACATAGTTAATGAAATAATATTATTCAAATGTTTATCTGCTAATTCAATTATCAAACATAGGCCACACTGGAACGCTGAACAAACATGGTACACTGCAAAATATCAATTTTTATATAATTCTATAATATTATTAATGATACAAGTTAAGGGAAATATATAAAAAGAATATATATTGTGAAATCACATTAATGTACATACATATATATGTATGTATGTATGTATATTTCAAATGGTAACTCCAAAAACATACATAAAATGGTTTAAAAGTATGAATCATCTAATAATTAAAAACATTTATTACATGTGACACGACATGTAAGCTTGTGATTCTTCGATTAGTTTATTATTCTTGATTCATTAATCACTGTGTGGCGTATGATCTTGGGGAATCTACATCAGTTTAGATCTGGTCTTAGGTTCAACATATTAATACTAACGACACTGGCATTGTAGATTAAGCTGTTGTTATAACTAGTGCATGTCATTACTAATGAACAGTAATGAAACTGATTACTCGGCTTTCACTCTTGTTTATGTTAAAAATATGTGTTTTGTTTACACGCGGGTTTTGGAGAAGCATCTCTAGAGATTAAGGCAGCCAAATATCCCAATTTAACAGCATAATTTATTTTCTTTGTGTTACATTTATCGATCATCCTTTATTCCTTTTATTCAAGTAATTAATTCTTAAGATTTGGCTTATACTGTGAAAATAATCTATGTTAATTGTAACATTACCTAAGAACCCGCCTAAAATTATGTAGATTAATCAATATATTACTCTAGTTTTGTTAAATATAAGCGCAAATATTGCTAATATTTTAGATATATTCAATCTTTAATCTCATTGAAGAGTCTAACTGGAGTCATCAACCGAAGAAAGAGACTAAAAGTCAGTGAGCTATGCCCTTTAGGAGGGGAACACTACACTACTTGTGAGTATACTTTTTATATATTAAAAGGAGAATTTGTTGTCACGTAACCCTAATTGCTATGCACAAAAATATTAATAAATTTGAAGAAATATGTATGGGCGATAGTCAGCCCATCAAGGTAAAGTTAGCTAGTCAATTTTTAAGTAAAAAATTGTAGTCTCAATTTGGAGTAGACTAAGAATAAATTCATTATATTAAATTATGTATAGGTTTTGTCTTCGAGGATCTTGCTTCTATAGATTAAATAATATTAAGTTATTAAGAATAAATTGATTATATTAAGTTATTTAATGGGCCAAGATTTTGTTTTAATTAATTTTTACTTAAAAATACATCTAAACTCACATGTGACTCTTTGTCATTTTTGTTTTTTTGGTAGATTCTTTCCCTTTCACATACGTCCCGGCCATAATAGAACAACAAATTTTTTTTTTTAATTGTTTCATAGAAAAACAGCAAACATCAGTTGCAAACCCCAAAGAGACAATAGAACAACAACTAAAAACTCAGAAAAATAGCTAAACAGCAGTAAAATTGTAGCAATAAAATTATATGTCCGGTAATAGCAGTTTATAAGTAGCAATACTAATTTAGTTCATTGAATTGTAAGTGAGAGTGAAAACAACAATTATAGAACCCAAAAAAAAAAAAAAAACAACAACAAAGAAAGGAAAATTTTGAAATTAAGATGCAAATCTTGTTGTCAATCACTTTTCTCCAATTTGTGCTCCTTTTCTTTTTTTTTTAATAATTTGCTAGAAATCGGTGTCAAAATATAAAGAATTAAGAGGAAAAGAAATTGTAAGACAAAAATTAACAAGAGTAGTCACACATGAGTTTTGATGTCTATTTAGGTAAAAATTAATTAAAACAAAATCTTAGCCATTTAATTTCATTAATGACACATGTCAATAGATTCTTAAGGTTATGTTTGGGAGGTAGGATTTAGTGTAGGATTGGACTTATTATTGGGATAAAATATTAATACCATGTTTGGCATGCTCACTTGGATTGGATTAATGGACTAAATTCAAATTTTAATCCTAAATTCATGGGATTGCTAATCCTAATTTTTATGTGGGTTTAGTTGGGACTAGATAATGTGAAAAAAATATTTGTGTATTTATAATATCTTCCATAATTTATTACACAATTTTATTTATAACTTAAAAATTATTTATTTATTTATTGTTTTTAATTAAATAATTTCTTTTTTATTCATGATTTACTTAAATTTTATTTATTAATTTATTATTTGAATAGTTTTATTTATTTTATTTAATGAAATGATATCTCTCATTACTCTTTGAAATAACCTATAATTTAAATAGTTTATATTTCTTTATTATAATTATGACTACCCAATAACTAAATGAATATATATATATATATATATATATATATATACATATATATATATATATATATATATATATTTATATATACACCTTATTAGTGCTATTTTTAATTAATTGTAATATTTATTGTTAAATATCTATAAATAGTTGATATTTAAATCCAATATTAATGTAAATACTATTTAATTTCATGTAAATTTAATTTAACATAATCTAATACAATACCATACCAAACATAAGTCGGCACTATATATAATCCAATCCAATCTAATTCATTCTAATTTAGTACAATCTTAATAGTTAGTCTAATCCAATCTTACGTGCCAAATATACCCTAAAAGTTTAGGAAGGTTAATAGAGAAAATGTCCAGGACAGGATCTGAATCCAATAATAATTATTTGGAACAATGCCTTGTTGCCAAGGAAAAAAAAATTGCTATGTTGCATTAAAGGTTAATAAAAAAATATTTTTTTAAATTAATTAGAACAATACTTTACTCTTTACACTTTTAAGATAACTTTGTATAATCCCAACACTACAAAAACATATGTATTAGTTTTCTAAAATTATGTCTATCTTTTTTATCATTATCCATATATTATATTTGACATAATTTATTAATTAATTATCATATATTTACTTTTTCTATCACTTGTATTAAAGATTATTATGTCAAAATAATATTTTTTATAATTTTAATTTTATTAAGCTATAACCTCTTTATAGAAATAAAGTTATTTGGGTTCTAATATCATGATTATAGAAAAGTTTAACCGTATTATTTTATCAAAAGAATGTGGCGTAGCGGCGAGAAAATGACCATAAAATTATAGGGAAATTATCACCGGTATACCTTTAAGTGACACCAATATCAAACGTGCTACAACACTTTTCAAGTGCATCACTCGTATACCCTAAGTTGACAAAACACTTCTACCGTCCACCTTTCCGTTAACTGCCGTTAAGAACTTAACAGAATTTGAGCAAAATGACTATTTTACCCTTTAAACTCAAAATGAGGTAAAAAAATAATTTTACCTTGAAAATTAATGTAAATTTTCAATACACAATTTTTTTTTATTTTGTTATTAACAATATATTTTTTAATTAAAAAAATAAATTATTAATGGTACATATTATTAACAATTATCCATAAAAAATATTCATCTTATACCATAAAAAATCATTAACAACATATTATTTATAATTATACATATTATATCATAAAAAATTCAAGTTGGAGCTTGGAGGAGTAGATCTTCAATAATTTAGGTTAAATTTTGGAGGAGTAGATTCGGTTGTAAAGTTTTTTTTTTAGCAATTATTAACAATTATCTGATAAATGGGATGACATGTCATTTTTATCAAAATATAGCGTATGACATGTCGTTTTTTACTATGTAAATGAGATGATATGTCGTTTTTAAAAAAAGATTAGATTACTTATGATGCTTACAAAACGGCAAGAAGTGTTTTGTCATTAGTATCTGATGCACTTAAAAAGTGTTGTAGCACGTTTGATATTGGTGTCACTTAAAGGTATACCAGTGATAATTTCCCAAAATTATATGATATTCCAATGTTAAGTGAAAAATTAACGATATATTTTTATTTTATCGTCATTTCGTGACCATTGGAGTTTTGCACCACTTTTTCCATCATCGTTGCATGACACGCGTCCTTCAAATAATGCAAGTAGTAGTAATAACGCTCGTCAACCTGGGGCCTGAAGATGTATGACCAAACGAAGAAAAAACAAAAGCAAATTTCTCTCGTTTTCCCGCCTTCCCGCCTCTCAATCAATCAAATGCTTTCGTTTTGCAAGTGTGTGGCGAGTTTCAGCTTCAGAGTGAAGAGGCTTTGTGGCGGAGCGACTGAAAACGGACAAAGTAGATTATAGAAATGGACACTTCAGACAAGAAACAGATCACTGTCGCTTCCGTTTCCAAGTTTGAGGTCAATCTCAGCTTCTGGGGTTGTAGTTTGGATTTGAGCATTTTTCCTGATTTTGCATCTGGGCACTTGTTATTTTTCATTTTTGTTGCTTTTTTGCAAATTGGGTTCTGAGGTACTAGTGCTTTGTGTGACAAATAGCTTTCGTAAATTGCTCCAATTCTGTTTAGCGTTAGGGTTTTGTAGTGTTGATTGGGTAGAATATTTTGGAATATGATGATTTCAGCTCATGGATTTGTTCCTCTGTACATATGTTGTGTACAGCAAAGAAAGGCCCTAATAATATGATTTGTTTATAGCATGCTATGCATCGTTAATATCTTCAGAAAGATAACAATTTGTTGGATTTGAAAATTTGACATGTGTATGAAAATTCAATCTCTGAGAATTCACTGGTGGCACTTGTTAAGTCATGTTTAAACCCATGTCACAACCCCCTTAAATTGTGCATGTGGTGATTTGAGATGGGTTATTTTACTTTTCTTTCATCTGCTTGGTTATTGGTCTTATTTTCTCTTAGTGATTTGTTGAGCTCTGTTGTTTCTACTTCAGATTTCTTGTCGTGATCATTTGCCACTGACTAGGTTTTTAAGACTCTATGTTATATTAAAAATGATGCTTGTCAACATGCAGGATTCTCCAGTCTTTAATTATATCAGCAGTCTTTCACTCATTGAACAAATCAAGTCCATACGCAATGATCGCTCATTCAACTCAGTGAATTTTACTTCGCCTTCTTCTTTATTTGCTTCACCAAAGATCGGTTACCGTCGGGAGTCTAGATTTTCACGTTGCAGGTAAAACTAATTACCCATTCTTGCTTTACTGTACTCAGTTGAAAAGTGCGTCATTCTTTAATAACAATTTGTGTCCTCTACCGTATGTTGTCTTTATAATTAGTACTCAATTCCCAGATATATTGAAGCCTGAGCTCCCTTTACATGGAAAAGAAAACAAGAAAAGCAAAGGGAATTCAGAAGCTGTTCAACTGTCTGATGATTGCACTGGAAAACTGGATTGCGTTACTCCGGGGAGTTCAGCGAGAGAGGTTATCTCTAAACTGCTTGATGAAACATTAGAATTAGCTATTGAGTTACCAATAACAGTTAAGGCCACAACTACGATGCACCTGCTCTATCCATAGACCGTGTGGAATTAAATGTATGCAAAAAAACAATAACCACAGAATTTTAATAAATGTACAATCAACGGTGGACATTGAATACGAAAATTGAGGGGAACCGGGAGAGGCAAGAGGTGGTGGCCCAGTTGATGTTGCAGTGAATTGTGGAGAAACGTAAAAATATGTGACAACACAACATCGTCGTCTTTCCTCAAACCTTGTACAAAGATAAGGATATCTTTTAAATAAATAAATACAATTGCTTGATAATAAATTAATTAATCACCCCATTAAGATATTACTTATCATTCCCTCTCTTTAAAATTTAGTTGGTTGCTTTGGACAATCCATCCATTATCGTTAGTGACAAAGCCACCAGCATTTTGTGCTCTTCACGTGGACTAATGTTGTGCATTAATGAAAAGGGCAAAACAAGAAAAAAACAAAAATGCACTTGGCCAACCTCTCCGAAACAGTTCCCTGACAAAACTCTCTTCCTTAGCATCTTGTTAGATTCTTAAACTCATAGATACCGCATTATTTTAGTTTCTTAGTTAAATTTTGTTGATGTTGACAAATCTTTGTTGATATGAAAGAAAAACACTTTGTTATTGAAGCAAAAGAGAGCTCCGCTCGGTTGAGCTGAATTGAGTTCCAATTGAATTTCTTTGATTTCAGCTCAGGATTTGCAATATGGGTTCTTCAGTTCTGTTTCCTGCAACTTCAGTTACTGGCGTTACATGGTCTCGGGTTCAAGTGAAGGATCCAAGATTCCGTGTACGGGCTTCTTTGGACACTAATGTTTCTGATATGAGCGTTAATGGTAAATTTCTCTTCTTTTTGTTTTATTTGATTGGCTTGTTTGCCAAGCATTGATCTTTTGGCTTTTCTGGTTTCTGGGTATTTTGTTTTATGTTGCTTGGTGGATTTTTATGCGTTTATTGCTGGAAGCTCTTTTTGGTTTGTAGTGTTTGCCAATTATGAATTTTTGAGGGAATTGATGGAGAAGTGGCGGTGCACTTGAACAATTTTGGATTGAATTTGTGGCAGAATTGTTTATGGATTGGAGTTAAAGATAAAGATAACTTTTAAAATCTGGCTTTGGAGTGTTATTGAGTGGCTTCCGTAGCCTCTAGTGGAAATTTTATTAAAGGAATTGAGGAACAGACCGAGTATTTTGTATTCTTAAAATTTATTGGGAATTGAAATGCTTGCACAATTCTGCTTTGTGTCTCTCTTTGGATACATTTCATGTTTAGGAATTTAGTACCTTTAAACACATATATATTTCCATTATCGCTGTGGATAATTGGATGGTATACTTGGCAGCTCCCAAGGGTTTGTTTCTACCAGAACCCGAACATTATAGAGGACCAAAGCTGAAAGTGGCTATTATTGGAGCTGGGCTTGCAGGCATGTCAACAGCAGTGGATTTGTTGGATCAAGGCCACGGGGTTTTGCTTATTTAGATTTCAATCTTCTGAATGCTTTCATTGGCCTCTGAAGTACATTTTTCCCTAAAATGTTTCACTTTTGCCATTCATCCTCTTGCCTAAACTCAAAATTTCAAGTAAATTGGCTTCTAACCTCTTTTTTTTCAAAGTAAATAGCAGAAGCTTTTATCAGCATTTCGGAAAAAATATCAGCAGTCATAATTTTTCTTAGGAATTGGCATTATTTCAATTCACAAACTTTATGTCATTTTGAATTAGTATGTGTTTTACTGATTTTGTTGATGGTGAAAGAATTTAGAAGAATTTTTATTCCTTTTTTTTTTACCTTCTATTGGTTTATGGATTGTCTAATTCAATAATAACTCTGATTTGGTTCATGATTTTGATTTTCAACTCCAGAACTTGATTTCGGGTTTCTGATTGGAGCTCCGTTACATGGGATTCACGCATTTTTGGACCCGTTTGGGGCAGCTGCGCTGCAACTGCACAGCTGCCCCGAACAGGTCTTTTGTCTACAAATCAGCTTAAGGTAGTGCATATGGATTTATGCTAGATTTTGATTTTGTTGATGTTATCTTTTGCACTGTGATTGCAAAGCAGTTTGATGAGGCAGTACTCCTTTTTTCATGTTGAAGCTTCTTGCCTCTTTTGGATTCTCTTTTGATGTACTTTGCCTCGTAAATTGCTCAAGTGCAGACTTATGATAAAGCAAGAAATGCTCTTGCTCTTGCTCTGAGTGCTGTTGTAAAGGCACTTGTTGATCCTGACATATGAGATTTGGATAGTGTAAGAATGACATCATATTTTCTTGTTTGTTGAATTTCAATCCCTGTTCCTACAGATTGTTATTTTACCTAAAACTTCATTTCTTCTTACAGATAAGCTTCTCTGATTGGTTTTTGTCCAAGGGTTCCAAAGAATGTGGGATCCTGTTGTGTATGCCCTTGGGTTTATTGATTGTGATAACATCAGTGCTCGTTGTATGCTTACTATATTTGCACTGTTTGCAGCTAAGACCGAGGCTTCCCTATTGCTGATGCTCAAGGGTTCTCCGGATGTTTATTTGAGTGGGCCCATAAGAAAATATATCACAGATAAAGGGGGCAGGTACGTTTGTATTTACGGGTTCACACCATTGTAGTGATTTGTTAATCTTCTTTGTTTTCTCCTATGATGAACTGATTTTCCCAACCTTGGGATCTGTTCTTGTGAGAACAGGTTCCATCTTAGGTGGGGATGCAGAGAGATACTTTATGATAAATCTGCTAACAGGGAAAAAATTGTCAAAGCACTTGCTACGTCTAAGGTAAATTGTTTCACATGTGGCTCTAATTATTTTTTTATGCATCTATTAATATTCCCTCTGATGGAGGCATAGAGCTAATGCAATGATCTGACATTTGTAAATTTATTGTTTATATCATCTGTTAGAAGCAGCTTCTTTGAGTTTATTCTTTAATGCTTACTGTCTTTCAATTTCTCATTCTATTTCAGGCCACTGACAAGAAGGTTGTGCAATTGCAGGTTCATGGTTAAATCTTCGTTATTTATTTCTACTTCTACAATTTTTTTTTTAACTCCTGAATCATTTAGTTGAACGATTTTTCTTTATTCAACTTCTTATTTAATGGCCGCATGTGATGTCCCTGGAATTAAAAGATTGCTTCCATCATCGTGGATGGAAATGAAATTTTTCAACAATATTTATGAGCTAGTTGGAGTTCCTGTTGTCACAGTGCAGCTTAGATACAATGGTTGGGTTACTGAGTTGCAAGACCTAGAACGGTCAAGGTGATGCTCTAATCTTTTGTGAGGTTACCGGAATTCAAACACATGATGCTCTGTGAAGGCCTAAGAAATCAGCTTTCACTTCACTTCCCTTTACTAATGCATTGAAGAAAATTCCATTTTTTAACAGATCCTTGTTTTGAACATGTAGACAATTGAGGCAAGCTGTGGGGTTAGATAACCTTTCATATACTCCAGATGCAGATTTATCTTGCTTTGCAGATCTAGCACTCACTTCACCAGAAGACTACTACAGAGAAGGGCAAGGTTCATTGCTCCAGTAAGAAAAATTTCTTATCCTCGTCATTATTAGTTATTTTTTGTGCATGGAATCTGATTGACTTCCTTTTGCTAAGTGTCTTTGTATTCCGTGTTGCTTACTATAGCCATATTATATTTCAGATGCGTTTTGACGCCTGGAGATCCTTATATGCCCTTACCAAATGATGAAATCATAAGGAGAGTGGCAAAGCAGGTTGGTAGCGTTCAGTGACACCTTCAATTCATATAATACGTATTAGGTTATGCTTTTTTGCTTTTCTTATCCTAGATGTTTATCTCACATTTTTTAGTGACCTGAGTACCACAAAAGGTCATGCAACTTTCTGGATAATATACATGAGTCCACACTATCCATTCACGGTTCCTTTTATTAGGTTTTAGCTCTATTTCCATCATCCCAAGGTTTAGAAGTTATTTGGTCATCTTTCGTCAAAATCGGGCAATCTTTGTGCGGTGAGGGACCTGGAAAAGACCCCTTCAGACGCGATCAAAAGACACCAGTGAAGAACTTCTTCCTCGCCGGCTCATATGCAAAACAGGTAACTGTATATAATTGTTTCATTCTAAATATTGGAAAGAAAGAGATATGTCTTCTAAATGGTTTCACTCTCACTGGATTACATAGATAGTATGGAAGGAGCAACTTTGTCTGGTAGACAAGCCTCAGGCTACACATGCAATGCCGGGGAAGAATTAGTAGCACTGAGGAAGCAGCTTGCTGCCTTTAAATCTCTAGAACAAATGGAAGCTCCAACTACTACTAATGATGAACTAAGTCTTGTCTGATCACAATCTGTTTGAGGTGTTGCGGCAGGAGTAAGGTTTTTCCACATCTAAACGCCCTTCACTTTTACAGGATTACATAGATAATATAGAATGAGCAACTTGTTGCCTTAATTTGAATCTCAAGAACAAATGGAAAATCCAGCTTTTACTGATGAACTAAGTAAATGGTTGGGATGGTGGGGCTGGAGTAATGTTTTCCAATATCTATGTAATTCCAATGAGATAATCAATTTTCATAAAATTCATTATTAAGTTAATGGACTGGAGGCCTAACCAACTATGTATGACTATTTCTCTTATGAGACAGCAATTTTTGCTGTTGTTTTCATCTCATCATATGTACATCTGCTGCATGAGAAAGTGGGAAAGAGAAAAGACATGAACAAAACCCCAGGAGTATAAGCTACAAATGGGCAGGGTATCTCCGAGAAGCTTCACAGCATTATAATGACTGTTCCCTTTGTCTGTCCTTGTATTTTCCCAAATCATACAAAACAAAAAGAAACCCAATGCCCTTGTTCCCATGCCTTTTGAATTCTATTTCTTAAAATACCTCTGTTTAATTTATAAAATACTGATCCATAAATGAAAATTAATCTTTTTTTGATTAAATCTCACCCTGAAAAGAGTATTTCTTTCAAGTTTTTGTTTATAATACATGCAAATTTTAAAATTTTAAATTATTTTGTTCTTATTACATAATTTTTATCCCCATAATTCTTAATTCTTAAAATTTTTCAAAAAAATATTTTCCATTAAAATTTAAATTATAAATATAAATTATGAAACTGGATGGGTGTAAAAAAAAATTAAAAGGATAGCTTATTTAAGTGTTTAATTGATTTTTTTTTTTATTTGAATGAAATAAAAAATTAATTTATCTTCAATTATTTAAGTAATTTCAATTAAAAAAGAATTTTATAAGGAATTTACACCTAGAGATAGCAGTTTTTGACATTGGGGCCGGCATCCTTATTGTAAGGACAATCTCAGAAATAGAAGGGGTAACAAACACATTTCACCCTTAGCAAAAAGGGTTACAAGTTACTAAGAATATATGTGATAAATATTAATCTAAAATGGGAAGTAATTAAAAAGTAATGTATAGCATCCCAAATTGGGTTTTTTTTTTTTTTTTTCCTGGGGATCAATGACATAGTTAATAAAATAATATTATTCAAGTGTTTATCAGCTAATTAAATTATCAAACGTAGATTACAAAACATACAAAAAATGGTCTAACATTATGAATCATCTAATAATTAAAACATTTATTACATGTAACCCGACATGTAAGTTTGCGATTCTTTGATGGTTTATTGTTCTTGATTCATTAATCACTGTGTGGTGTGCGATCTTGGGGAATCTAGATCAGCTTAGATCTGGTCTTAGGTTCAACAGATTAATACTAATGACATTGGCACGGTAGAGTAAGCTATTGCCATAGCATCTCCCGGGGATGACGGTATGTATTGGCTAATCCAATTGCATCATTCACATGAAACAATAGTGATGTGCTATTATTAAAATACCTGACCTTGCTAAGTTACATAATATTAGAACTTATATCAATTTAAGAGCTGCTCCAAAGCTACTTGTAGTTTAAAAACTAATTATTTTTGTGTTCATATAAGTTACATTACTATGTAACTTAGTCACGCCCTAGTTTCATAGATTACATATTGATTACCTCTTGTTCAACTAAATTTATGTTACTTTTTCGTTAAATAGAATTTACAAACTTAGTCAACTTTCATTATTGATAATAGCGTTTCCATTATATGAATGAGTACATTACGGAATATTTGCAACCTATAATGACAAAAAAGTGTTGTAACATGCGTAGAAGGACTTCTCGTTTTGGAATTGATACATTAAGCTTCATGGTTATTAATAGAGTTCATTGAACTGCAGCTGAGAGTGAAAACAACAATTGTAGAACCCACAAAAATAGCAAAGAAAGGAAATTTTTGAAATTAAGATGCAAACCTTGTTGTCAATCACTTTTCTCCATTTTACGCTTCTTCTTCTTTTTTAATAATTTGCTGGAAATTAATGTCAAAATATGAATAGTTGAGAGGAAAAGAATTTGCAGGAAAAAAATTGATAAGAATCACATGTGAGTTTTGATGTCTATTTATGTAAACTTAATTAAAACAAAGTCTTAGTTATTTAATTTCATTAATGATACATGCCAATAAATCATTAAAAGTTTAAGACGACTAGAAGAAAAAATGCCTAGGACATGATTTGAATCCAATAATAATTATTTGGAACAATGCTTTGTTGCTAAGAAAAAAAAAAAAGCTATGTTGCATTAAAGATTAAGATAAAATAATTTTTTTTAAATTAATCAGAATAATACTTTACTCTTTACACTTTTAAGATAATTTTGTATAATCCCAACACTGCATAAATATATGTATTAGTTTCTTGAAATTATGTCTATCTTTTTTATCATTGTCAGCATATTGTATTTGACATAGTTCATTAATTAATTATCATATATTTGTACTTTATATCACTTGCACTAAAGATAACTGAGTCAAAATAATATTTTTTATAATTTTACCTTTATTAAGCTATAGCCTCTTTACATAAATAAAGCTAATTTGGCTCTAATATTATGATTATAGAAAAGTTTTACTGTATTATTTGATCAAAAGAATGTGGCATAAGGGCGAGAAAATAATCATAAAATTGGTAAAATTATATGATATTTCAATGTTAAGTGAAAAATTAACAATATATATATATATATATATTTTATCGTCATTGCGTGACACGCGTCATGTAAATTATACAAATAGTAATAATACCGCTTGTCAAGCTGGGGCCCGCACAGGTATGACCAAACCAAGAGAAAACAAATGCAAATTTCTCTCATTTTCCCGCCTTCCCGCCTCTCAATCAATAAAAAATGCTTTCGTTTTGCAAGTGTGTGTGAGCTTCAGCTTCAGAGGGAAGAAGCTCTGTGGCAGAGCGACTGAAAACGGACAAAGTAGATTATAGAAATGGACACTCCAGACAAGAAACAGATCGCTGTCGCTTCTGTTTCCAAAGTTTGAGGTCAATCTCCCTATTTAATTTTTTTAATTTTTTTTAATTCAGTTCGAAGAGAACGACTCAGCTTATGGGGTTTGTAATTTGGATTTGAGCATTTTTTTTTCCTGATTTTTTCATCTGGGCATTTGTTATTTTTCATTTTTGGTGCTTTTTTGCAAATTGGGTTCTGAGGTACTAGTGCTTTGCGTGACAAATAGCTTTGGTAAATTGCTCCAATTCTGTTTAGCGTTCGCGTTTTGTGGTGTTGATTTAATAGAATATTTTGGAATATGATGATTTTAGCTCAGGGATTTGTTCCTCTGTCCATATGTTGTGTACAGAAAACAGAGGCCCTAGTAATATGAATTGTTTATAGCATGCTATGCATAGATAATAATAATATTAGCCTCTTTAGAAAGATAACAATTTGTTGGACTTGAAAATTTGACATGTGTATGAAAATACAATCTCTGACAATTCACAGGTGGCACTTGTTAAATCATGTTTAAACCCATGTCACAACCCCCTTAAATTGTGCATGTGGTTATTTTGCTTTCTTTTATCTGCTTGGTTGTTGGTCTTATTTTCTCTTAGTGATTTGTTGAGCTCTGCTGTTTCTACTTCAGATTTCTTGTCGTGATCATTTGCCACTGACAAGGTTTTTAAGACTATGTTAGATTAAAAATGATGCTTGTCAACGTGCAGGATTCTCCTGTCTTTAATTATATCAGCAGTCTTTCACCCATTGAACAAATCAAGTCCATACGCAATGATCGCTCATTCAACTCAGTGAATTTTACTTCACCTTCTTCTTTATTTGCTTCACCAAAGATCGGTTACCGTCGGGAGTCTAGATTTTCACTTTGCAGGTAAAACTAATTACCCATTCTTGCTTTACTGTACTCAGTTGAAAAGTGCATCATTCTTTAATAACAATTTGTGTCCTCTACCGTATGTTGTCTTTATCATTAGTACTCAATCCCCATATATATTGAAGCCTGAGCTCCCTTTACATGGAAAAGAAAACAAGAAAAGCAAAGGGAATTCAGAAGCTGTTCAACTGTCTGATGATTGCACTGGAAAACTGGATTGCGTTACTCCAGGGAGTTCAGCGAGAGAGGTTATCTCTAAACTGCTTGATGAAACATTAGAATTAGCTATTGAGTTACCAATAATAGTTAAGGCCACAACTACGATGCACATGCTCTATCGATAGACCGTGTGGAATTAAATATAGGCAAAACCACAGAATTTTAATAAATGTACAATCAACTGTGGACATTGAATACGAAAATTGAGGGGAACCGGGAGAGGCAAGAGGTGGTGGCCCAGTTGATGTTACAGTGAGAAAGAAGAAAATGCGCCAGTGATGTTGAAGTGAATTCTGGAGAAACGTAAAAAGGCAGCAAAAGTAAACCCGAAAAAAAGGGTAAGGACACAAAAGAGGTCTTTAACTATTCTTCACGTACATTATAGCAAACTTAACGGAAAAAAAAAAGGAAAGAGCTTTGCAGTGCGAATAAATTTGGCAAAATATGTGATGGATAAAGATTAACGTTATGATTACAATTTAAATGGTGATGCAGAAATGAGAATGTAAGGGAACATAAGGTAAGAGAGGGAATAAAATTATCCAATAAAGAGGTAATTGTAAACTTTTTATGAAAAATAATGTGATGATAAAGATTAAGGTAGAATTATTAGTATTCTAAATATTACTTTGCACGTTCATAGCTTAATTATAAAAAAATTAAACTTTACTTTGTACACTGTTTAAAATTCAAAAATATCCTTAAACTTTTTAAGTTACTTAACTTTATTTATTTAAAAAACTAATAAAATTATTCAACACTCTATTTTTAAGCGATTTAGCATATACTCACAATAATATAATTAAAAATTAAGTTATAAAAAAATAATTTTAGTTACTAATTTTTTATTTAATTTATTTTCAATATTGAATTTGCATCCAAAATAACTTGTGATGAGAACATAACAATAGAAAATGTTCCATAAACACTATCAAAAAGAGAGAGAGAGAGAAGGAGAAGAAGAAGAATGGCCAAAGCCCCCAAAAAAATCTTGTGCAATACTTTTGTTTTATTTTATTTTTTAAAAGTATTTCACATATTTTGTATTTAATTTTTTCTCAAAGATAATTTCCTTATTATTCATCTACATATTAATTAAAATGTTGGAAATAAAAATTTTTATATTTAAGTCATGAGAATAATAAATTGAATTATGATTGTGCTATATAATTGTTCAAAGTAATTATATAATATTGACTTATAATATATTGTCCAATAACTTATATAATAAGTATTTTTATAATATATATTCTTATTAAAATTAGAATGTTTAAAATACAAATAGCTACACCCTAAATATTAGTGCTGCTGGGTCCACTACCGTGAACATAGTGCCCAATTAAAGTTTCTTTCTATTTTAAAGACTTGCAGATTGGTCCCCATTTTCCACAATTGATAACTAGATTTGAACGGCAAAATACTACAACGAGATGGGAAGATGACACGAATAGTCTAATGGCTCAATAAAGATGGTTTAAATGGCGGTTTAATGGACAGATTTTTTTTATGCTGTATGAGCTTGACGACATTGATGGACTGATTGGGGTTGGTTTATACACTTTCTTCTCGGTTAAAGAGTATTGCTCAGTGAGAGTGTAGAAATTGATGCCTTTGATAATTTTTCGTAGTTTTCGTGAAGGAAATATTGGAATCTACGGCCTCCATCCAAAACAAACCGTTTTGCTTTTTTTTTTTTTTTTTGTCTGTTACATAATTTTTTCATTGATTTTCCAATTAAAACAAGACAATTACAACGCATTTTCTTAAACAAATTAAAAAAAAAAACTTAAATTTTGGTCAAAATAATTCAAAATTAAATTTAAATTTTTTTCACAAATTCATTTTATTCTTATTTAATTAATTAAATAATTTATTTTATTAGGAATTTTTCGTTCTAAATTTGTGCCTCAAAGTTTACCACTTGAGACAGCAATCATACCGGTGACATATATTATAAAATCTGTAACATTATTGAGCAACAGTTGTGATAATATCAGACTAATTAGAGAACTCGTAACACAGAGTACACAACTTGGAACATAAACACACAAACAAGAGATCTTGTGAATTCAACCGGTTTAACAATCTTTATTGTAAACATGTCAGAATTTAATTGGCTGTATGTCATGTCACAAGGAATCATGCATACATCAGGTGCATAGTAGGAAGACCCAACAGTTAAATATGATGGTGGTACCCCAGTTAGAAACGAGGTGTCTCGTGATGTGAGAGAGAAAAGCAGAGAGCCAGAAACGGACAGAGCGTCGTCTGTTAACATATATGTTTTCATAATATTGATTTTGATGATAACAAATAAGATTAAAAATGATTAATATTTTAAGCTCAAATTATTTAATTTTTTTTAAATAAATCATAATTTTCTCATTATAAATGTTTTATATTTAATGGAAAAATGATTTTATGAAATTGATTGTTTTTTCTTCTTTTTAAATAAATCATTATTTTCACATTATAAATATTTCATATTTAATGAAAAAATGATTTTATGAAATTGATTGTTTTTATTCTTTTTAAATAAATCATTATCTTCACATTATAAATGTTTTATATTTAATGGAAAAATGATTTTATGAAATTGGTTGTTTTTCAAAGTTTATGGTTTAATTGAAAGAATTTTGAAAACTTTGAAATAAACAAGTATTGCTTGAAATTTTGCTAAAGGACTTATTTGAAAAGTGTCATAGCATTTTTGGCTATATCATAATTTCAAATAATTTTGGGATTAACAAAGCATTACTTAGAAATTCTGTAATTAGACCTATTTATAAAGTTTTATAACGTTTTGGGTCGTAATATAATTTTATAAAATTTTAGGGTCAAATGATAAATTTAAAAAATAATTCACTGTAACAGTTACTGTAGAAAACTTTCACCTGTAATTTCTAATAATATTAGTTTAAGGATGGCACATTGTTTCATTATCACAGGCATTTTGTGCACATTGTTTCATGAAAATATTGCATGACCCAGGCGTGTATTATTTTTATTATTTTTTAATTTTATTAAGGCCAATCATTTTATACCATATAATTAAGTTTATATAAAATATTTTCTTCAAAAGAATTGTGAATCTATCATCATCACTTACGTCCTTGGACTTCGCTCTAACTATAGTCAATAGTCCAATGTTACATGAATGTCCTCATAAAACTTGAGAAAGTATCATGCTATCCTCGCTCAACCTCGAGTAAAATTACTTTGATTGTCAAGTACTCGACTTATTTGTATTAACTTCTTTCGCTTAATCCATCTTTTTTTTTTTTTTTTGACAGTTAATTACCAGAAATTTCATTTCTTTACAAGTGTGTTATTATGCATGATTTACTTTTAAATTAAAAGGAGAGAAATATTATAGCGTATGTGGTAGGGGATCTATCAAGAATAACTTAAAAATCTGTGGTAAATACTTATGAACATTTATAAAGGAAAATTTCGATTTTTTATTGTAGACTTGAACTCTGCTGTTTGGCCATCCAGCCAATGCCTTGGGTGACATAAGAAAAGAGAGCTTAAAATTCATATTGCTGCATGGTAAACCACTTTTTATTTTTTTTGCCCACACATTTTCGTACTCATATTGAAGATTTTTATATGTGTATTTTAAGTGGATCCATCATATTTAGATGTGGCACTTTGGGTTTGGATTCTTTTATTTCAATATGGGTTCTTCACTTCTGTTTCCTGCAACTTCAGTTACTGGTGTTTGTTGGTCTCGGGTTCAACTGAAGGTTCCAAGATTCTGTGTACGGGCTTCTTTGGATACAAACGTTTCTAATATGAGTGTTAATGGTAAATTTCTCTTTTTTTTTGTTTTATTTGATTTGATTTGTTTGTTTACCAAGTGTTGATCTTTTGGGTTTTCTGGTTTCTGGTGGGATTTTTATGTGTTTATTGCTGGGAGCTCTTTTTGTTCTGTAGTGTTTGCTAGTTAGGAATTTTTGAGGCTATTGATGGAGAATTTGGCATTTTACTTGAATAATTTTTAATTGAATTTGTGGCAGAATGGTTCATGGATTGTACTTATAGATCAAGATAATGTTTAAAATCTGACTTTGGAGTGTTATTGAGTGGCTTGCCTGCTCTCTAGTGGAAATTTTCTTAAAGGAACTCAAGAACAGACCAAGTATTTTGTATTCTTGAAATTTATTGGGAAATGAAATGCTTATGCAATTGTGCTTTGTATTTTTTTCGGGAGACATTTGATGTTTAGTACTTTCAAACATGTATGTTTTTCCAATATTGCTGTGGATAATTGAATGGTATACTTGGCAGCTCCCAAGTGTTTGTTTCCACCAGAACCGGAACATTATACAGGACCAAGGCTGAAAGTGGCTATTATTGGAGCTGGGCTTGCAGGCATGTCAACAGCAGTGGAATTGTTGGATCAAGGCCACGAGGCTTTGCTCATTTAGATTTCAATCTTTCAATGTTTCATTGGCCTCTCAAGTATTTTCTTTTCCCCTAAAATGTCTCACTTTTACCATTCATCCTCTTGCCTAAACTCAAAATTTGAAGTTACTCAATTTTTTCGAAGTAAATAGCAGAAGCTTTTATCAGCAGTTCAGAAAAATGAATAGCAGTTGTCATTTTCTTTAGAGCAGGCATTATTTCAATTCACAAAGTTTATTTCATTTTGAATTAGTTTGTGTTTTACTGATTTTATTGATGGTGAAAGAAATTAGAAGATTTTTTCTTCCCACCCCCCCTTCTTCCAGGTGGATATATATGAGTCAAGGTCTTTCATTGGTGGTAAAGTGGGTTCTTTTATTGATAAACTTGGAAACCATATTGAAATGGGCCTGCACATTTTCTTTGGATGCTACAATAATCTGTTCCGATTGATGAAAAAGGTAAAGCTTGCTTAGTTGTGGATATGTGTGTTTGAATGATTATAAAAAGCACACTAGCCATGCAAAGGAATTATGATTTGAGATTCTTGAAACAAGAACTATAATTCCTCTTGACCATGCCATCTATAGTGGTGATAACTGGTTATAGTTTACTCGTTGTAGGAAAATATGAAAATGTTCTTCAAATATCATGATGGATTAGAATCATAGCTCCTCTTTAAATTGACCCTGTGTTTATAATCTGATAGTTTTTCATGGATGTCTACAGGTCAGTGCGGACACAAAAAAATTTACTCATGAAGGATCATACTCATACATTTGTGAATAAGGGTGGTGAAATTGGTGGTATGGTTATTTCTTGATCACTTAAGACTACTGATAGTTATGTTTGGTGGTTGGACACTCTGAAATTGGTTTATGGATTGTCTAGTCCAATAATAACTCTGATTAAGTTCATGATTTTGATTTTTAACTCCAGAACATGATTTCCGGTTTCCAGTTGGAGCTCCCTTACATGGGATTCGCGCATTTTTGTCTACAAATTAGCTTAAGGTAGTGCATATGGATTTATGTTCCATTTTGATTATGTTGATGTAATCTTTTGCACTCTGATTAGTCAGCGGTATTATAAGACAGTATTTCTTCTTTCATGTTGAAGCTTCTTGCCTCTTTTGGATTCTTTTTTGATGTACTTTGCCTCATGAATTGCTCAAGTGCAGACTTATGATAAAGCAAGAAATGCTCTTGCTCTTGCTCTGAGTCCTGTTGTAAGGGCACTCGTTGATCCTGATGGAGCCTTGAAGGACGTAGGAGATTTGGATATTGTAAGAAGGACATCTTATTTTCTAGGTTGTTTTAATATCAATCCTTGTTCCTCCAAATTGTTATCTTACCTAAAACTTCATTTCTTCTTACAGATAAGCTTCTCTGATTGGTTTTTGTCCAAAGGTGGTACACGGACGAGTATTCAGATAATGTGGGATCCTGTTGCTTATGCCCTTGGGTTTATTGACTGTGATACCATCAGTGCTCGTTGTATGCTCACTATATTCGCTCTGTTTGCAACTAAGACCGAGGCTTCCCTATTGCGGATGCTCAAGGGTTCTCCAGACGTTTATTTGAGTGGGCCCATAAGAAAATATATCACAGATAAATGGGGCAGGTAAATTTGTATTTACAGGTTCACATCATTGCCGTGATTTGTTAGTCTTGTTTGTTTTCTCCTACTGATTTTCCTAACCTTGGGGTCTGTTTTTGCTAGAACAGGTTCCATCTTAGGTGGGGATGCAGAGAGATACTTTATGATAAATCTGCTAATGGAGAAAAATATGTCAAAGGACTTGCCATGTCTAAGGTAAATTGTTTCTCACATGGCTCTAATTAGGCGGCAAAAGCTGGTTTAATTATTTTTTTTTTTACTCGTCTATTGATATTCCCTCTGATGGAGGTAATGCAATGACCAGACATTTGTAAATCAGTTGTTTATATCATCTGTTAGAAGCAGCTACTTTGCGTTTATTATTTAATGCTTATGGTCTTAGAAGTTCTGGTTCTATTTCAGGCCACTGACAAGAAGGTTGTGCAAGCTGATGCATATGTTGCAGATTTGTGGTTAAATCTTCCTTATTTATTCCTACTTCTGCTTTTTTGTTCTCCTAAATCATTTAGGTGAATGTTTTACCTTTATTCAACTTCCTATTTAATGGCAGCATGTGATGTCCCTGGAATTAAATGATTACTTCCATCATCCTGGAGGGAAATGAAATTTTTCAACAATATTTATGAGCTAGTTGGAGTGCCTGTTGTGACAGTGCAGCTTAGATACAATGGTTGGGTTACTGAGTTGCAAGACCTAGAACGGTCAAGGTGATGCTCTAATCTTTCGTGAGGTCACAGGAATTCAATCAAAAGAAGCTCTTTAAAGGCCTAAGAAATCAGCTTTCACTTCACTTCCCTTTGCTAATGCATTGAACAAATTTCCATTTTTTAACGGATCCTTGTTTTGAACATGTGGGCAATTGAGGCAAGCTCTGGGGTTAGATAATCTTTTGTATACTCCAGATGCTGGTTTCTCTTGCTTTGCAGATCTGGCACTCACTTCACCAGAAGACTACTACGGAGAAGGGCAAGGTTCACTGCTCCAGTTAGAAAAATTTCTTATTTTCGCCATTATTAGTTTCATTTTGTGTCATGGAATCTGATTTACTTCCTTTTGCCAAGTGTCTTTGTATTCTGTGCTGCTTACTATAACCGTATTATCTTTCAGATGCGTTTTGACACCTGGCGATCCTTGCATGCCCTTACCAAATGATGAAATCATAAGGAGAGTGGCAAGGCAGGTTGGTAGTGTTCAGTGACACCTTCAATTCATATAATACATATTAGGTTACGCTTTTTCGTTTTTCTTATCCTAGATGTTTATCTCACATTTTTTAGTGACTTTGAGACCCACAAAAAGTCATGCAACTTTCTGGATGATATGCATCTGTTCATATTATCCATTCATGGTTCCTTTTATCAGGTTTTAGCTCTATTTCCATCGTCCCAAGGTTTAGAAGTTATTTGGTCATCTTTTGTCAAAATCGCAGAGTCTTTGTACTGTGGGGGACCTGGTAAAGACCCCTTCAGAACTGTTCAAAAGACACCAGTTAAGAACTTGTTCCTCGCTGGCTCATATACAAAACAGGTAACTGTATATAATTGTTTCATTCTAAATATGTCACGGAAAAAAAAGATATATGTGTCCTAAATGGTTTCACTCTCACAGGATTACATAGACAGCATGGAAGGACCAACTTTGTCTGGTAGACAATCCTCAGCGTACATATGCAATGCCGGGGAAGAATTAGTAGCACTGAGGAAGCAGCTTGCTGCCTTTGAATCTCAAGAACAAATGGAAGCTCCGACGACTACTAATGATGAACTAAGTCTTGTCTGATCACAATCTGTTTGGGGCGTTGCGGGAGGAGTAAGGTTTTTCCAAGAACAAATGGAAAATCCAGCTTTTACTGATGAACTTAGTAAATGGTTGTGATGGTGGGGCTAGAGTAATGTTTTCCAATATCCATGTAATTCCAATGAGATAATCAATTTTCATAAAATTCATTATTAAGTTAATGGACAGGAGGCCTAACCAACTATCTATGACTATTTCCCTTATGAGACAGCAAGTTTTGCTGTTGTTTTCATCTCATCATATGTGCATCTGCTGCATGAGAAATTGGGATACAGAAAAGACATGAACAAAACCCCAGAAGTCTAAGCTACAAATGGGCAGGGTATATCCGACAAGCTTCACAGCATTATAGTGACTGTTACCTTTGTCTGTCCGCGTATTTTTCCCAATTCATACAAAACAAAAAGAAACCCAATGCCCTAGTTCCCATGCCTTTTGAATTCCATTTCTTAAAATACCTCAGTTTAATTTGTAAAATACTGATCGATAAATTAAAATTAATCTTTTTCTGATTAAATCTCACCCTAAAAAGAGTATTTCTTTCAAGTTTTTGTTTATTATAGAAGCAAATCTTAGAATCTTAAATTATTTTGTTCTTATTACATAATTTTTATCCCATATTCTTAATTCTTAAAAGTTTTTGAAAAAAAAAATATTTTCAATTAAAATTTAAATTAAAAATATGAATTATGAAACTAGATGGGTGTTAAAAAAAATTATTGTTAAAAGGATAGCTTATTTTAAGTGTTTAATTGAATTTTTATTTTTTTTATTTGAATGAAATATATCTTCAATTACTTAAGTAATTTATATTAAAAAAGAATTTTATAAGTAATTTACACATAGAGATAGCAGTTTTAGGAATTGGGGCCAGCATCATTATAATAAGGACAATCTCAGAAATAGAAGGGATAAGAAACATTTCTCCCTTAGCAAAAACGGTTACAAGTTACTAAGAATATATATGATGAATATTCATCTGAAATGGGAAGTAATGAAAAGTAATGGGTAACATCTCAAAATTGAGTTTTTTTTTTTCTTTTTTTTGGGATGAATGACATAGTTAATGAAATAATATTATTCAGGTGTTTACCAGCTAATTAAATTATCAAACGTAGAGTAGACGGGAACGCTGAACAAGCATGGTATACTACAAAATATCAATTTTTGTATAATGCTATAAAATTATTAATGATACAAGTTAAGGGAAATATATAAAAAGAATATATATTGTGAAATCACATTAATGTACATACATATATATGTATGTATGTATGTATATTTCAAATGGTAACTCCAAAACATACATATATATTGTTTTCAACAGATTTTGGGGTAGGAAAATCCAAAATCAATCTTAAACAATGAATTTATATTTTTTGGGGGAGATGGTGTACCTCATTAGTTTATTGTGTGCGGTGCGGTGTATCTGAAATTTGGGGGAGGTGAGAAAGGGAGAGAGAGTGGTAACGATGGTGAAATGTTTAGAACTAAGAGAGGTATCCTTCGAAGTGGGTTCCACGCCTGCAAAACATTAAAATAGAGGTTAGAGGTGAAGCCGGGGTACCCCGGCGTTCACACTCCGACGCTCAAATTAGCAAACTCAAGCTTTTGAGGTTAAAAGAGCTGACTAGCCCTCTGTAAATTAGGGTTTTAAGGTTGAATAAAACCTCTTTTTTTTTGGAGTGTTAGTGTTAATGGTGAGTGAGAACATGATGGAGAATAAAACCTAAGCGCCTTTATATATGGAGTACCTCAGCTGCCACGTGGTGTACCCTTTTTGGCTAACATCCTTTTACCTCTTTATAATTTTTGGGCCGTAATCTGCATGTTCGCGGCGTATCTCATCTTTTGGAAACGTGGCGCGTCTTTGGAGTGGTCAGGTACCCTGCAGGCGGTTTGGGACCACCTTGGGGATGTCTACACTTTTGGCAGAGGTCGCAGGCGGCTGTCCCTCTTTTTAGGGCGTCGTTTTTTATTCCTACTTCTGACAAAATCGAATAATATCTTTTAAGAGCGAGACGCTTTCACATGGATATTTTCGGAGGTACCTCGAGTTACGTGGGGTACCCCTAATTATACGGGGTACCTCTATTTGTGTGGGGTACCTTTATTTATATGTGTGACTCTAATTACGCATCTCGGATTGTGCGAATCATTTCATTGGTTGACATGTGGTGCTCTATTGCCTTTTCTATTTTTCCCTCAAACAACATCCTCCTAGTTTCTTTTTGGCGAGAAATATTGGAGGCAAAAGAAACTCATTGTATGAGTGACACGTGGCGACGCGGCTGGACTGAAGGGTACCTTGCTTAGCTTCTTCCCTTGACTAAACTTTGTGTACTTCAAACTAAAAAATCTTCTCTTTGTCTTTTCCTTTTCCCGCTTCTTTTTTATTTTTTTTACGATGAGAACGAACAGTTTTCTTCATTTGTCTCTCTCCTTTTTCTTGGGAAGTGGCAGCTGTCTGACATATAGTTTGAATTTTGAAAATATCAATCTCACACAAACATCCCTGAATTCCTTTCTTGGACAGCATGTTCTTTCAGGTTGAACTAAAACTCCTAACATGTGTCAATTTTCTCTCATTTATTTTGAAAATCCCAACATAATCTCCCATTACTTCCAGTGGCTTCTTGCTTGCTCTAGCTTTTAAAATTCAAAAACCATTCAAATCATTTTAACCACCAGCTTCACATTTTTTTTTTAATAAATCACCTTCTCCACGTTTTCATTCACCCTTTATTCTCTTTCATTTTGTCATCCCCAAAAACTTTTCATCTTTTTCTCCAAATTCCAATGCCTCCCCATCTCCACTTTTTCTTCTTTATTCTACTTTTTTCTTCTTGTCTTTTCGTCTTCCATTTCCATTTTTTTTTCTTTGCTCTCAGCCCACTGTCACATTTTCTTTCTCTTTTGCATTCATTCCTTTGTCTTTTCTTTAATTCCTTCCAGGCAACTTTCACACCCCCTTTTTTTTATCACTTTCATTTTCTTTCTCTTTTCTTCATCTTCCGTTTTTCTTCTTTTTTTTTTTGGCCGGCCTTGTAACGGCGGCGTCTACCGAGCGGTTTCGGTGGCGTGACGACGACGTTCGGCTGGTAGTGCAGTGATTTCCTTGTGGTAAGTCATCTTCTACCCCCCATTTTGCTTCTTCGTCTCTTCCTGTGGCCTCTTTTTTTTTTTTTTTTATCCATGCTCCTCTCTTTTTCTTCTAAATCATCCTGGAGGCTTTTCGCTCTTTTTTTTTTTATCTCCTGGCTTCCTTTTTTTTTATATATATATCTCCAGGCTTCCTATTTTATATCTTCAAGCTTCCTTTTTTTTTTTTTATTCCTCTATTTCTTTTATCTCTAGGCTTCTCCCATTTTTTTTTTATCATCCAAGCTCGTCCCTTTCTTTTTTCTTTTTTTTTTTTATATATCTCCAAGCTCCTTTTTTTTTTACTTCCTCTTTTTTTTTTTATCTCCAGGGTTCTTTTTTTTTTTTTTTATCTCCAGGCTTTTTTTTTTTTTTACTTACTGTTTTTGGTTTCCTGCAGCTTTATTTCGCTGCGATTATCAATCCTGATCTGCCGAATTGGTGAATCACAGGTATCCCTCCTTGCTTCTCATCCTTTGGCGCATTCACAGTTGCGCTATTTTGTATACTCTGAGAAAAAATTATTTTTAGTTTTTTTTTGTTGGTTGGTGTTTGTGTTTGGTGGTTGATGTGTGGTGGGTGGTGCTTGGTATGAATATGTTGCTGTTTGAGAAACATGTGGCTTGCTGGATGTGTTGTTGGGGGCTTGTGAATGTGTTGTTTGGGGAACTTGTGGCTTGTTGGATGTATTGTTGGGGGTTTGTGGATGTGTTGTTGGGGGAAAGTAGATGGGCAAGAAACATGTGGCACCCGTGAGGAAGCGATGTGCAGTTGGGGCTAATAGGGTTGACAGCCCTCCTGCGGGTTCCCCTTCCCACATCTCCATTAGCGAGGGGGATCGGTCCCCCTTAGTTCCTCTAGGAGTTATAATTCTCGTTCTCAGCCCCCTCCCCCTAGGAGTACCCCTCGTGTCAGCCCACGTTTTCCCAGTAAATGGGCAACCCCCTATCCTAAAAAAAAGAGTAAATCATCTAAGCCTAAAGTTCCCACTCGTTCCTCGGACCAACCTCCCAAATCTCCCCCTGCCACACCTTCAAAATCTGGCAACCCTTTTTCCCTAGGCATTAGGAGGGCTACCTTGGGGGACTTAGAACAAATTAAAGTCAAATACAATATTCCTCCCTCTGTTCAGCTTAGGGTACCCCATGTGGATGAGCGACCTGAGTGTCCGAAATCTGATGGGATTGCTCTCCATATTGACCTCTTTAATCTAGGACTCTGCCTGCCCCTCCAACCTTTTTATATGATAATGTTTAGTTACTTGGGGGTAGCTCCTGGGCAGTTGTCCCTTCCGAGGTGGAGGACGCTTACGGGCTTACATGTGTTATGGTTGGAGGTCTTGAAGCGCGGCATTTCTGTTCGGGAGTTGAGGGGCCTTTACCAATTCAAAAAGTCTAAGGGTCCCGATATTGCTTACTTCTCCCCTTGGGGTGATCATTGCCATATTGTTGAGGGGAACCCTGCCTTGAAGAAGGGTTACCGAAAGGGATGGTTTGTTGCTGAGGGTAGGTGGGGGACAGAAACTCTAGGTGAAAAGGGCAACCCCGTGGAGGTTCCTCATTCCTTCAATGTAGACTGTAAGTATCTCCCTTACTTACGATTCTTTATCGGAATCTTTCGCCTGAATGTCTCGCTAACCTTGGGTTCTTTATGCTTTTGCAGGTGTGACATGGGCTAAAGGATCATGCCCAGTTCAGGAGGTGGGGAGAGAGGTGAAGAAGTTTTTGGATAGGATTCGAGGTGCACAGAGGGGTATTGATGTGCTGGAGGAGAGTAGATTATGGAGAGCAGGGCTGATTGATCGAAGTCCTCCACCTACTCCCGGGGGTGACTCATGTATGATTCGGGTGTCGAGGGGTACCCTATTATTATCTACGGGACTGGGGTACCCCGTTATCACCGCATCTTTATTTTGTTTCCCCGCTTTTCATTTCCTATTTTTACTTTTGTAGTACTTAGTACTTGTCCGGCTAACATGACTTTTGTGCATTAGGTGTAGTTATGGAATCGGCAGGTGATGCTTTCGACGCCTTTTTTCAAGTGGTAGTGGGCGGTGCTTCCGGATCTCAGGATTCGACGGTACCCCAGAAAGGCTCCCGGCCACCTCAAATTCCCGGACCAAAGGAGAAATCTCAGGGTACCTCCAACAGCGGGTCGAAGGGTACCCCTCGCTCGAAGAAGAGAAAATTCGGGCTGGTTTCCGCTTTCCCCGATAAGTTACGTGAGGGTGATCTAAACCCGGCTTCCAACAAGGAGGTTTCGCACTTGGCTCGCTGTTTTTACTACTCTGCTGAAAATGTCACCTTCGAGGTTGCTGAAGAGGTTGACAAGATGAGTTTGAGCCAGCGCTATGGTCAAGCACTTAGGGCTACCCAAGAGGTAGGCTTTCCCGGGGTACCCTGGGTGTACCCTTCATCATATTTTTTTACTTATTTAATCCTTTTGTCATACACATATATTTAACCTGTCTTTCATGACCCGCAGGCATCCCTTCTCCTTAGCCACTGCCTTCCGGATCTCGACTCCCTTGTTGCCGCACAGTCAGAGGTCGACAAGTTAAGTAGTGACCTTCGAAGCCATCAATCTCACGAGGATCAGCTCACTCGAGAAGTTAAAACTCTGCAAGAACGCATTGCTGGCCTGTCGGGAGAGAAAGCATGGGCGGAGAAGGATTGCGACGAGTTGAGGGCCATCAACGAGGATTTGCTATCCCGACAAAAGACGATGGTGGAGGATACATTTTCACTCATCATGACGGAGGTGTAGAGCGTGGATCCGGAATTGGAGGTACCCCGCATGCAAAAATTTATCAACAAGGCCACCATTCTAAAAACGATTGCGAAGCGGAAGAAGTCTTCCCAGGCACGGTCGGGTACCCCTTCTGGGTCGCCTGGGGTACCCCCCGCGCTTCAGACGTTACCTGCCTCGGATGCCCCTACTTTGGCTGCTCATATTCTGGGTACCTCGGAGTCCTCTACTGACCGCCCTCTCGAGACGGATGTTGGAGATGGCGTTCCCCCTTCGGTGTAGCCTCTTCACTGTACTCTTATTTTTTCGGATTTATCCATATTTTGCTATCTGGACCTTGTTTCTTTCTTTTTGGTTTCTTGGGATATTTTGTATTATTGAGACTTCTCTTTTGTTATGATACCATGCCACCGAGTCTTCTTGTACTTTTCATTCTTGTTACTCTGTAAATGAATGCTTGGTTAAACTGTTATGTTGGTCAAAAAAAAAAATTTTGAAATGGGGTACCCCTGGTACCTTAATAAGTATTCAACATCAGGCGCCTGCTGGTTTACACTGATCAGCGAATTTGGTGCATGCCCTCCTCGGCAACCATGGCGGATTTCCTACAAATAGGTAATCAAAACATCGTCGCGACATCTCGATCAAAAATTGAAAGTGCGCAATTGGTCCAACCAATCAATTTCTTATTCTTTTGAAGTTCTCTCCGAATTTTTGAATAGCTTACCCCATACCTTGCAAAAGTACGAGGACGGAGGTGTGGGTGTTCTCATACCTAAGCCGAGCCTCGTGCCGTTAGGGTATGCCGGTTTTCTTCACCCTCGGGTCCTCTTTGACCATCCCTCTCTTTGTCTAGGTAGCTTTGTCATGCTTCCGCAGAAAGGCTACCCCTGGGATATTCACTTCGTTGCCCATCTTGGTTTTACATAGATCGTCACGATCTAGGCATATCAGGTACCCTGACTGGTCCTGTGATAGGTTAGTCATAATTAAAAAGCGTATGGCGAGAATTGCATATTACCAAATGCGATGGTATATTAATGGCGATAAATAAATATAATCCGCATTCTAAGATCGAAATGGTAAAAAATAAAGGAGACATCATACTTGCAAAGAAAGAAAATGCATTTATTGATAACGAAAGTGTTGATCAGTACACGACTTAGCTTTGTTACCCTTGGGAGAACGGGAGACTGCAAGATCTCCTCTCCTTTTCATTTGGGAATTAAAGAAATTTTAAAGTTGCAACTGACCGACATAGGGTATTTGGGGTACCCCATTTGGCCTACCACACAAAACATTAAAGAAAGCAAATGACAGCAAAAGACTAAAGGTTAAGACACTGTCTTTTAATAGTATTTCCGCAGCATTGCAGCGTTCCAGGGGTGCCTCACAATTGTGCCATCCATGTGGAGTAGCCTGTATGCACCTGTCCCAACGGGTTTGTCGATGCGGTAAGGTCCTTCCCAATTTGCCCCAAAAGCACCTTCTCAGGGTACCCTAGTGTTCTGAGTTACCCTTCTCAAGACCAAGTCTCCTTTCTTGAAGGATCGAGGGCGTACCTTTTTTTCATATAGACCCGAAATGCGATGCCGATATATGGCTGTCCTCAGTTCTGCTCTATCCCTTTTTTCAGCCACCAAATCAAGGTTTGAAGCAACCAATGAGGTGTTCTCGGTCTCGTCAAAGTATTCAACCCTGTGAGAGGGTATCCCGATTTCTGCGAGAATCACTGCATCAACACCGAATGCGAGGAAAAACGGGGTCTCCCTGGTGTAGGTGTTTTGAGTAGTTCGCTAGCCCTACCCATGCTCCCTTTCTTTCTTCTAGCTTCTTCTTCAGGATACCTTTGATAATCTTGTTAACGGCTTCGACTTGCCCATTAGATTGGAGATGGGCAGGTGTAGCAAATCAGTTGGCTATCCCCAACTTCGAACAAAAGCTTCGAAATTTTTCATTATCGAACTGCTTGCCGTTATCACTGACAATTGCATAGGGGATCCCAAATCTGCAAATGAGGTTCCTCCAAATGAATTCCATGGTTTTCCTTTCTGTAATTCTTGTTAATGGCTCCGCTTCCTCCCATTTTGTAAAATAATCTACAGCCACGATTGCATGTTTTGCTTGCCACTTCCCGGTAGGTAACGGGCCAATAAGGTCCACTCCCCATATAGCAAAGGGCCAAGGGGAAGATATAACTGTTAGTTTCTCTGAGGGTAGGTGGGGTACCCTGGCGAACCTCTGGCATTTGTCACAGCTCCGTACTATATTCTTGGCATCCTCCCGTATGGTTGGCCAGTAGTACCCCTGACGGAGAGCTTTTTGCGCTAGTGATTGTGCTCTATAGTGATTGCCACAAATCCCTTCATGTATCTCCCTCATGACATACTCGGCCTCGTCGCTTCCCAAGCATTTAAGGTAAGGAAAAGTGAACCCTCTTTTGTATAGGGTACCCTGGATCAGGCAATACCGGGCAGCTTTATACTTTAATCTTCTTACTTCACTTCTATCAGAGGGGAGGTCTCCATCCTTGAGGTACTTTATGATGCTGCGGGAATTGCAGGAGGCGGTGGAACGCTCGTCGCGGGAGCCCACAGTTTGAAACTTAGAACGGGTACCCGATGACCTAGGCTTTGGCTTGCTGGCCTCGGGTACCCCTCTTCTGACCACAACAACTAATTTGGTAGCCGTGGAGGAGGCTTTTTGTGCGTCTCCCCACAGACGGCGCCAATTGTTTTCAACAGATTTTGGGGTAGGAAAATCCAAAATCAATCTTAAACAATGAATTTATATTTTTTGGGGGAGATGGGGTACCTTACTAGTTTATTGTGTACGGTGCGGTGTATCTGAAATTTGGGGGAGGTGAGAAAGGGAGAGAGAGTGGTAACGATGGTGAAAGGTTTAGAATTAAGAGAGATATCCTTCGAAGTGGGTTCCACGCCTGCAAAACAGTGAAATAGAGGTTAGAGGTGAAGCCGGGGTACCCTGGCGTTCACACTCCGACACTCAAGTTAGCAAACTCAAGCTTTTGAGGCTAAGAGAGCTGGCTAGCCCTCTGTAAATTAGGGTTTTAAGGTTGAAGAAAACCTCTTTTTTTTTGAAGTGTTAGTATTAATGGTGAGTGAGAACATGACGGAGAATGAAATCTAGGCGCTTTTATATATGGAGTACCTCAGCTGCCACGTGGCGTACCCTTTTTGGCTAACGTCCTTTTACCTCTTTATAATTTTTGGGCCGTTATCTGCATGTTCGCGGTGTATCTCATCTTTTGGAAACGTGGCGCACGAGAGTGGTCGCCACCGGGACATTGTCCTTCACTTTTGGCAGAGGTCGCAGGCGGCTGTCCCTCTTTTTAGGGCGTCGTTTTTTATTCCTACTTTTGACAAAATCGAATAATATCTTTTAAGAGGCGGAGACGTTTCTCATGGCGGATATTTTCGGAGGTACCTCGAGTTACGTGGGGTACCCCTAATTATACGGAGTACCTCTATTTGTGTGGGGCACCTTTATTTATATGGGGTACCTCTATTTGTGTGGGGTACCTCTAATTATGCGGGGTACCTCAAATTACGTCGGACATCTCGGATTGTGCGGGGTACCTCAGATTGTGCCGGAATCATTTCATTGGATGACACGTGGCGCTCTATTGCCTTTTCCATTTTTCACTCAAACATATATGTATGTATGTATGAATCATCTAATAATTAAAATATTTATTACATGCTACACGACATGTAAGTTTGTGATTCTTTAATTAGTTTATTGTTCTTGATTTACTAATCATTGTGTGGCGTATGATCTTTGGGAATCTAGATCGGCTTAGATCTGGTCTTAGGTTCAATAGATTAATACTAATGGCATTGGCATGGTAGACTAAGCTGTTGTCATAGCATCTCCACTGATGACTGTATTGGCTAATCCAATTGCATCTTTCACATGAAACAATTGTGATGTGCTGTTATTAAAATGTCAGACCTTATTAAGTTACATAATAATAAAACTTATATCAATTTAAGAGTGGTTCCAAGTGAGCTACCTGAAGTTTAAAAACCAAATATTCTTATGTTCATGTAACGTAAGCTACGTTACCATGTAACTTAGCGACACCCTAATAGATTACATAGTAATTACCTCTTGTTTAACGAAATTTATTTTATTTTTTCTTTAAAAATAATTTACAAACTTAGTCAACTTTCATTATTGATAATAGCGTTTCCGTTATATGAATGAGTACATTACCGAACATTTGCAACCTATAATGACAAAAAAAGTGTTGTAACATAAATAGAATGACTTCTCGCACTGGAATTGATACAATACATTAAGCTTCATGGTTATTAATAGAGTTAGTTTTATAACCAATAAGTAAGTGCAATGAGTTGATCAAATTTAATGGTTTTCTTCAAAACAATTGAATCAAGCTCATACTACTAACCCTAACAAGGATCTCAACTATTTGAGCATGCAGCCACAAACAATTCCTTATATTCAAAGAGGCTATATGAATTTTAAACAATTATAAAAAAAAATTGATAAAATTAGTTTCAAATGTAGACATAATTACACTCAAACATAAACATTGGAGAAGTTAGAAATGAAGGAAAATTTAAAGAATATATATATGGTGCGCTTGGTACATTGCACTGAATTATATTGAATTGAATATATTGTATTAATATACTTTAAATTTTAATACAATATTATGTTTATTGTCATATCGACAACTTTTTATATTTTTATAATATTATTTTCGTTAAATCAATGTTATAGTTTGTTATACTCTCAATTATGTTAAATTATCCGATTTATTAATAAATAAATAAAATCGCCACCAGCTGCAGCCATCGGTCAAGTTTAGAGTGTTTGTGAATTTTTGTCGAGAAAATATGGAGGAAAAAAAAAAAAATAGAAGCATTTCTAAATGTGCATGCTTTTGTATAATGAACAGTAATGAAATTGATTACTCGGCTTTTACTCTTGTTTATGTGCTTCGGCTATTGTTATGTTAAAAATATGTGATTTGTTTACACGCGGGTTTTGGAGAAGCATCTCTAGAGATTAAGGCAGCCAAATATCCCAATTTAACAGCATAATTTATTTTCTCTGTGTTACATTTATCGATCATCCTTTATTCCTTTTATTCAAGTGATTCATTCTCAAGATTTGGCTTATACCGTGAAAATAATCTATGTTAATTGTAACATTACATAAGAACCCGCCCAAAATTATGTAGATTAACCAATATATTACTCTAGTTTTGTTAAATATAACTACAAATATTGCTAATATTTTAGATATATTCAATGTTTAATCTTATTGAAGAGTCCAACTGAGTGGTGAACCGAAGAAAAAAGCTAAATGTCTGTTTGTGCCCTTTGGAGGGACACACTACTTGTGAGAATACTTTTTATATATTAAAAGGAGAATTTATTGTCACGTATCCCTAATCGCTATGCACAAAAATATTAATAAATTTGGAGAAATCTGTATGGGCCATAGCTGGCCCATCAAGGTAAAGCTAGCTAGTAAATTTTTAAGTAAAAAATTTTAGTCTCAATTTAGACTAGGTTAAGAATAAATTCATTATATTAATTTATTTATTGTTCTTGTCTTCAAGGAACTTCCTTCTATAGAGTAAATAATAGATCGGATCCTCTTTTAATCCTCTTAAACTTTGAAAAATTTATTAACATGTGTTATTAATAAAATTAATAGTTAATATTTTATTTTAATTAATGTTTACTTAAAAAGACATCTAAACTCACATGTGACTCTTGTCGATTTTTTTTGGGCAAATTCTTTCCCTTGCGACACACATCCCACCTATAATAGTAAAGCAGAAAATGCAGCAGCTAAAGAATTTAATTGTTTCATAGTAGTTAAAGAATTCTAGATCACATTTATTTTTATTTTTCCCAAACCAGCAACTATATAACCTAGAAAAACAACAAACAGCTGTTGCAAACCCAAAAAGACAATAGAACAGCAACTATAAACTCAGAAAAATATCTAAATAGCAGTAAAATTGTAGCAATAGAATTATATGCCCATTAATAGCAGTTTATGAGTAGCAACACTAATTTAGTTCATTGAATTGCAACTTAGAGTGAAAACAACAATTGTAGAACCCACAAAAACATCAAAGAAAGGAAAATTTTGAAATTAAGATGCAAACCTTGTTGTCAATCACTTTTCTCCAATTTGTGCTCCTTTTTTTTTTAAATAATTTGCTGGAAATCGGTGTCAAAATATAAAGAATTAAGAGGAAAAGAATTTGTAAGAAAAAAATTTAACAAGAGTCACACATGAGTTTTGATGTCTATTTAGGTAAAAATTAATTAAAACAAAATCTTAGCTATTTAATTTCATTAATGACACATGTCAATAGATCCTTAAGGTTATGTTTGGGAGGTAGGATTTAGTGTAGGATTGGACTTATTATTGGGATAAAATATTAATACCATGTTTGGCATGCTCACTTGGATTGGATTAATGGACTAAATTCAAATTTTAATCCTAAATTCATGAGATTGTTAATCCTAATTTTTATGTGGGTTTAGTTGGGACTAGATAATGTGAAAACAATATTTGTGTATTTATAATATCTTCCATAATTTATTACACCATTTTATTTATAACTTAAAAATTCTTTATTTATTTATTGTTTTTAATTAATTAATTTCTTTTTTATTCATGATTTACTTAAAATTTATTATTTAATTTATTATTTGTTGACATGTATCATTAATGAAATTAAATGGCTAAGATTTTATTTTAATTAATTTTTTCTTGTACAGACATCCAAACTCATGTGTGACTCTTGGCCAAATTATTTTCCCGCAAATTCTTTCCCTTTCAACACTAGGGATGGCAAAAATATCCTGATCTGCAAACCGAAAAATCTGGATCCGCATATTAAAAAAAGTGGATCCAAATCCTAAGATTTACGTTTCGTGCGAATCCGAATCCTCATTATTTTTTTATTAAATTAAAATTAAATGAAAAAATATATAAGTTAAATAAAAAAATATATTAGGATTAATTAAAAATATAAATATTTCGAATTTCGAATTTTCTTGATTCCCATCCAGATAAGAAGTTTCATAAACAGGGCTATTTTTATCGCATGTCTCTTTAAAGCGCAAGTGGAATTCATACTTTTTTTTTCCTTTCCATTCACTCAGATCTCTTCCGTTTCCTCAATTTTTTCCAAAAAATATATTAGGATTAATTAAAAATATAGAAGTTAAATTAAATTTAGAAATATATCAGAATTCGCATTTTCTTGTATAGATTTATCGTGTTTTTATAATTTTATTCGTGGATTTATTGTGGTGCTAGACTTATATTTATGTTATTCTTAATGTTTGATTTATATTGTGGTATTTTTATTTATGACTTAATGATGTTGTATGTTATTCTAGGTATTGAATTATTGATTGTTGAATTATGATTGGATTTTACTTGATATTATTAGGTAAATTATTAAATTATTAAATTTTAATTTATGCAGATATTATCCACATTCGAATCCACGAAAAAATTGTGGATCTAGAAATAGAAATATCAATTCGGATCTATCTAGATTTTACTATCCCTATTCAACACACATCCCACCAGTAATAAAACGGTAAAAAATGCAATGGTTAAAGAATTTAATTGTTTAATAAGAGTTGAAGAATTCAAGATCACATTTATTTTTATTTTTTCCCAAAACAACCTAGAAAAACAACAAACGATAGTTGCAAACCCCAAAAAGACGACAAAACAGCAACTATAAACTCAGAATAGTTCATAGAATTGCAATTGAGAGTGAAAACAACAAATATAGAACCTAGAAAAACAGCAAAGAAAGGAAATTTTTGAAATTAAGATGCACACCTTGTTGTCAATCACTTTTCTCTAATTTTTACCAAAATATAAAGAGTTAAGAGGAAAAGAATTTGACAAGAGACACGTGAGTATTGATGCCTATTTAGATAAAAATTAATTAACACAAATCTTATTTATTTAATTTCATCAATGACACATGTCATTAGATCCTTAAAAGGTTAAGACGAAATAATTTTTTTTAAATTAATTGGAACAATACTTTACTCTTTACACTTTTATAACTTTGTATAATCTCGCATAAATATATGTCTTAATTTTTTGCAATTATATCTATCTCTTTTATCATTGTTTGTACATTGTATTTGACATAATTCATTAATTAATTATCATACATTTTACTATCACTTGCACTAAGAACAAGTAAGTCAAAATAATAATTTTTACAATTATACCTTTATTAAGCTATTGTTGATGCCGAAATCCGGATGAGTTGGTCAGATCTCAGATCCCTGCATCATCATTAAATTTGTTTGGTGGGAAACTGCTGATTAGTTAGTACCACGAGCAGATTTCCTATGAGCAGATGTTTTGTGAGCAGACAACCCATAAGCAGACGATCCATGAGCAGACAACCCATGAGCAGACAGCCCATGAGCAGATAATCCATGAGCAGACGATCCACGAGCAGAGAACCCATGAGCAGATAACCTGTGAGCCTGTGAACACAACCAACAGTCAGGAGGTGCCGGAAGTTTTTCCCGCGAGAACCCTCCGACGCTCTAGTCAGCAATTTGGGTCTTACTTGGAAAAACTCATACCACAATTCATGTGGCTTAATTAAGATTGCTTTAAACAAAAAGCTTTTAAGTAAATTTAAAGGAAAAGAATTCAAAATAGTCAATCTTAAAGAAATCACAGGCAAAAGAGAAATTTCTCAGTGGTAGAAAGAGAAAAAGGTCCAATGGGTTCAGTTGCTTAGAGAGAGAGAGAGAGCGCTCCAAGAAATCCTCCCTTTTCCTTTCCTTTTCTAGGGTTTTTATAGAAAACTATAGCGGTTTTCATCCACTAAGAATATGGTCCCTAATATTTCGGAGAAAATGTTTTGACTAAATCGTGCTTTCTGGTAACTTCCTGGTCGAGGTGACCAATAACATCCTGGTCGAGGTGACCAATAACATCCTGGTCGAGATGATGTGCTCGAGGTCACCACATATTATTCTGGTCGAGGTGACCAATAATATCCTGGTCGAGATAATGTGCTCGAGGTCACCATATATTATTCTAGTCGAGGTGACCAATAATATCCTGGTCAAGGTGATCTGCTCGAGTTGACCAATAACATCCTGGTCGAGGTGATTTGTTCGAGGTCACCACATATTATTCTGGTCGAGGTGACCAATAATATCCTGGTCGAGATAATGTGCTCGAGGTCACCATATATTATTCTGGTCGAGGTGACCAATAATATCCTGGTCAAGGTGATCTGCTCGAGGTGACCAATAACATCCTGGTCGAGGTGATCTGTTCGAGGTCACCACATATTATTCTGGTCGAGGTGACCAATAACATCCTGGTCGAGGTGATCTGCTCAACCATTTGCTCACTTTTACTCTGGAGGAGAACGCGATAATGTATGAGAAAACACATTTATCTTGGTCACCCTATTTCATTCCCTAAACACCAGTCCCCCAGTTTCTAGTGTTGAGAGTGAAACGAATCAAGACTGGAAACTTTGGTGGTTTGCTCGCCTTCGCTTGGTCGAGCAGATCCTGGCACGCTTGACTTCTGGTCTCGCCATAAAACAGGCTTTGAGACTTGGTGAGCCTTTGCATGCCTTAGAAACTTTTCAATGCTTGGGAGTCTGCCGCTTGGCTTCTGGTCTCGCCATAAAACAGGCTTTGAGACTTGGTGAGCCTTTGCATGCCTTAGAAACTTTTCAATGCTTGGGAGTCTGCTCGCCTTCGCTTGGTCGAGTAGATCCTGGCACGTTTGGCTTCTGGTCTCGCCATAAAACAGGCTTTGAGACTTGGTGAGCCTTTGCATGCATTAGAAACTTTTCAATGCTTGGGAGTCTCGCTTCGCAGCAGATCCAGCACGCTGGTCTCGCCATAAAACAGGCTTTGAGACTTGGTGAGCCTTTGCATGCCTTAGAAACTTTTCAATGCTTGGGAGTCTGCTCGCCTTCGCTTGGTCGAGCAGATCCTAGCACGCTTGGCTTCTGGTCTCGCCATAAAACAGGCTTTGAGACTTGATGAGCCTTTGCATGCCTTAGATAATTTCTTCAAAGCTTGGGATTCTGCTCGCCTTCTCGTGGCCGAGCAGATCCTGGCACGCTTGGCTTCTGGTCTCGCCATAAACAGGCTTTGAGAGTTGATGAGCCTTTGCATGCCTTAGGTAATTTCTTCAAAGCTTGGGATTCTGCTAGCCTTCTCGTGGCCGAGCAGATCCTGGCACGCTTGGCTTCTGGTCTCGCCATAAACAGGCTTTGAGACTTTGTCGAGCCTTTGCATGCCTTGGATAATTTCTTCAAAGCTTGGGATTCTGCTAGCCTTCTCGCTTTGAGACTTTGCCGAGCCTTTGCATGCCTTGGATAATTTCTTCAAAGCTTGGGATTACGCTAGCCTTCTCGTGGCCTTCGAGCCTTTGCATGCCTTGGATAATTTCTTGCTTGGGATTACGCTTAGCCTTTACATGCCTTATTAGTAAACTTTAATTGGTTTCTCAACGCTAGCCTAGCTCTCCTTCTTAAATCATTCTCATATTGAGTAACTTTCAAGAAATCAAGTTAACTAAGTTATACCATCAGTCCTAATATGAGCTCAATCAATTTAATGAATATAAAGTATCCTCATCTCACATAGCAGGATTCAGAGAAATAATTAAATTTTCATGAAAAAATTGCTTGTAAATAAAAATTTAACTTCTGACCTGTTCTGATTTCTACAAACGTGTGCCTTCAATGTGCTCTCATTTAAGGTTTTTGCTTTCTTGTTTAAGCAAGCTCATCCATTTATGCACTGTAACATTCTGATTTGCTTCGACTAGATGAAAATTGATAGAGACAAAAAATTGGCTTCTCGTACCGATCCCCACAGACGGCGCCAAATGTTGATGCCGAAATCCGGATGAGTTGGTCAGATCTCAGATCCCTGCATCATCATTAAATTTGTTTGGTGGGAAACTGCTGATTAGTTAGTACCACGAGCAGATTTCCTATGAGCAGACAACCCATGAGCGGACGATCCATGAGTAGATAACCCATGAGCAGACAACCCATGAGCAGATAATCCATGAGCGATCCACGAGAGAACCCATGAGCGATAACTGTGAGCAACACAACCAACAGAGGAAGTTTTTCCCGCGAGAACCCTCCGACGCTCTAGTCAGCAATTTGGGTTTTACTTGGAAAAACTCATACCACAATTCATGTGGCTTAATTATGATTGCTTTAAACAAAAAGCTTTTAAGTAAATTTAAAGGAAAAGAATTCAAAATAGTCAATCTTAAAGAAATCACAGGCAAAAGAGAAATTTCTCAGTGGTAGAGAGAGAAAAAGGTCCAATGGGTTCAGTTGCTTAGAGAGAGAGAGAGAGAGAGAGAGAGAGAGAGAGAGAGCGCTCCAAGAAATCCTCCCTTTTCCTTTCCTTTTCTAGGGTTTTTATAGAAAACTATAGCGGTTTTCATCCACTAAGAATATGGTCCCTAATATTTCGGAGAAAATATTTTGACTAAATCGTAACTTCCGAGTGACCAATAACATCCCGAGATGATGTGCTCAGGTCACCACATATTATTCCTGACCAATAATATCTCGAGATAATGTATATATTATTGGTGACCAATAATATCCTGGTCAAGGTGATCTGCTCGAGTTGACCAATAACATCTTGGTCGAGGTGATCTGTTCGAGGTCACCACATATTATTCTGGTCGAGGTGGCCAATAATATCCTGGTCGAGATAATGTGCTCGAGGTCACCATATATTATTCTGGTCGAGGTGACCAATAATATCTGAGGTGACCACATATTATTCGATCGAGGTGACCAATAACATCCGGTGATCTGGCGTGATCTGCTCAACCATTTGCTCACTTTTACTCTGGAGGAGAACGCGATAATGTATGAGAAAACACCTTTATCTTGGTCACCCTATTTCATTCCCTAAACAGCTATCACTTTTTTTTTGTAGAAATAAAATTAAATTGGTTCTAACATTATGATTATACAAAAAATTTAATGTATTAATTGATTAGAAGAATCTGGCATAATGGCAAGAAAATAACCATAAAATTATATGATATTTCAATGTTAAGTAAAAAATTAACAATATATTTTTATTTTTGTTGTTAATTTAGGGATAATAAAATTACTCACAAATCCGCCCAAACCCACCCGCAAAAACTCATTCGCTACGGGTAATTTTGCAGGTTGTGGGCGAGTTTGGTATTTCAAACTTAAATCAACTGCGGGTTACGGGTAGGTTTGGTATTGAGAAAAAATCCATTGGATACCAGCGCAGGTATCCACCAATCTGCATTCCTTATTTTAATTATTTATATTGTTTTATTTTAATCACAAAAATTACATTAAAAAAATTTGATCATAATATATTTAAGTTAAAGTTTATAATTCCTAAGCCTAACTTATCCCACTGCAACCAATATACAACAAGTTTTTTATAAGTAGAAATTTTATAATTTTTATTACTAATATTTTATTTTACTTTAATTGATTTTGTTTGTTTCGCCTTAACAATAATTGTATAAAATCAACTTGTTGATATTATTGATAATACTTGTATATTGATTAAAAAATAAAATAAGGTATTGATATTAGTGATGATGATTTGCCTATAATAGAAATATTTTATGTTAGATTAATATATTTTGTCTTTTTTTAATGTTAAAATTTTAATTTCTTATTTACATTAATAAAATTAGAATTGAATATTGTTTACGGATTTTTTAGGCTTTTATTATATATTTATAGTTTGAATTAATAATTTAAGTTTTTGTGCATAATTAAAAGTATTTTTTTATATTTGTGGTTTTAAATGAGAAAATTCGTAAAAAATCACTACTGATTATGGGTGTGTTTGGTAATTTTTAAAATTTGCAGTAGATAGATTTTTCTAAAGAAATAAAAACCTACAGGTTGCAGGCAAGTTTAATAATTTAAATTTCTTATGAGGGCAGATTAGGCAATAACAAACCGGCAGGGGGTGTACCCATTCCCATCTCCCTAATTGTCATTCGGTGATCATTAGTCCATCGTATCACTTCCGTCAGAGTTTTGTATCACTTTTCAATCGCCATCGCATGACACGCGTCATGTAAATAATACAAGTAGTAATAGAACCCCTTGTCAAGCTGGGGTCCGCACGTGTTTGACCAAACCAAGAAAAAAAACAAAAAAAAATACCGTTCATTTTACATATTCCTTTTGGAATATGATGGTTAGGATCTTCTAAGTTACACAACTTATAAGTTTGTCACATGAATAATAAGTGGACTTATATTATTCATTATTTATGTGAAAGATTTATAAATTATATGCATATAACTTAGCATTAACTTAATGATTAAAGGCCCATTGATTTTTTTTCTTTTGTATTTACTTTTGGTAAAAGAAAATTCACATTGAATTAGATGTTTGAAAGTGAGGTGAATACCGTTTATTTATACTTTTTCTTTTTCTTTTTCTTTTTCTTTCGGCGGTTTGGCCTCGGATACTTTGCCGAGTGCGTTTGGATGTTTTGATGTAAGCAATTGCTACCTGTCATTTCAAAATAATTAGGGAAAAATAAAAAAGAAAGAAAAAGGCAATTGCTGTGAAATTAACAGTCAGTTGAGCATTTCACACTCAATATTCTGTCATTTTTAGTTGATTAAGACGATATAGAGTTGAGAGTGTGGTCCACCCGTATTGAAATATCTTCTAAAATGTCTTGAAATTAATTATTTTTCTCTTTATATTTTAAAATAAGAGATTTTTTTTAAATTTTTCCTATTAAAGTTATTATATATATTACTTACTACCTTATAATTTTCATTACAATATTAAACAATCTAATACATTTTTTTTAGAGCGCAAATCAATCTATTGTGTGAAAAGAAAAAGGAAAAATTGAAAAATTAATGAATTCTAGCAGTAATTTTGAAATAAAAACTTTGATAGTTAACAAAATATTTATTGACCTAAATCATTGATCTTTAAATTCAATAATAGAAAACGCGGATGAGTTGGCAACTTAAAAATAAAAGAATAATAACTTTAATTTTAAAGATGATAAGGCGAGCAATAGTAAAGGCTCTGCTTTTTCACTTCACAATATCTCTACAAAAGAAATGGCAAAAGATATGAACGACCCACGCCACAGATGTTTGTCTTGTTCAATTTTTTTTCTTTATATTTTCTTTTGTATTTACCTTTGAAAAAAACGAATTCAGATTGAACCGCATGTTTGAAACTTATATGAATACTGTTCATTTATAATTCAAATTTTATAATTTATTTACTAGTAATTTTAAAAAATAAAATTAAAAATTAAAATAGGGATTCCACCTCATCCCCGTTCCCTCCTTGAATAAGAAATTGGATAAAAAAATTTCTCCGTCCCTTTCCCGAAAAAGAAATTAGATATGAAATTATCTTCATACTCTCCCCGAATGGAGAAAATTCCCTAGGGTACCCGTCTCCGTGGGAATTTTTGTCATCCCTACTTCACGGTCAATATCCAAAAATCTTCTTAATAAAAAAAAATGAGTTAATGAATTATTTACTTGATAATTTATTTGAGAATATAAAAAAAATATTTATTATAATAAAAATATTTAAAATATATAAGAAAAATATCAAAAATATATAAGAAAAATATCTTATTATTAATTTTTTATTCACATCGAAACAAATATTTTCTCATTTTTATTACTTAAAATTTTTATTTAATTTTCATTGATATAATTTAATTAATTTATAATAAATACGAATAAAAATGTATTTTAAAATAAGGATAATGCTATAAGAATTATGATTATGATGTGAGGAGAATCATTAGTTATTATTAAAGTAGTAACAATGCATTTTCTAATCAGTAATTGGAATTGGCTGGAATCAAAATCAACTAAAATTGAAATAGACTAAAATAAAAATGAAAAATAGAAATCAAAATAAATTATTTGCTTTAGCTGTAAGAATCAAAATCGAAATGACTTGTATTGTTATTAATATATTTACTTTGTCTTGAAATAAGAAATGAATTGTTAGAAGTTATTAAAACGACCTTAGTTGATTATTGTCGTTGTTTGTTATAATAATTGTGATTATTATTATTCAAAATAATTATTTTTTAATAATAATAATAATATAATAGGATAGTAATAATAATAAGCAGAAGAACAACAACAATAATATTAATGATTATTATTGTTGTTGTTAAAATTATAGTTTTTATTTTAATTATTATTATTAATAATTTTATTATCATGTATTATCATCATCATCAACAACTACTACAAAAATAAGAATAATAACCATAATAATATTTTAATTAAGGACAAAAATAAACTTATAAAATTTTAATGAGGTAAAATTAGAAGTTTAAGAAATGAAAACTTGATTTCCAACAATGTCCATAAGAAATTAAATTCTTATTTTTTAATTCTAAAAATATATAGGTTTCATATATATTTTTTTATTTTATTAAATAAACATCATCAATTATTCTCATTATAAATTTAAATTTTTTAATATAAAGAGTAATTTATTAATTTTAATAAGAGAAGACTAACATCCTCTTTATAATTTTGGTGGGTTATATAATACAACTTTTAAAAAATGTGAGAGATGGGAGTAATGTTGTCACGATTAATTATAGCCGTCTTGGAAAGCAAGTCGAAGGGTCTTACAAGTCGGAAGGTGCCATTATTTGCACTTTTTTCATTACTTGCTGTTAAGGAACAGAATTTTGTTTCAATATTTGCACTTTTTCCTTTTTGCCTTTTTCAAAGGGCAATGCAGATTCAATGAGGATCACAAGTTTGAAAATTTGGTGATCAATTAATCTGTTCACACTCAATAATAATTTGTCTTGACACTACTGTAGGGCATTGTGGGACCCAGCTCTTGACGAAAGTAATCTTCAAAGATCCCTCAATAATTTACTTTGAAAATACACCCTTACCCTTTCCTTAATTTCTCTAGATCAAGAAACCCTTAATTTTCTTAACTTCAATCTTCTGAACTCAACATCACTACTAATTCGCATCTGCTTTGTTGTAATCTTCACTATTTAAAAGAGATCAAACAAACTATACATAGATGGTTAAAAAATATTTAGTTAATTCTTAAAACATAATATTTTGAAAAATAGTGTTTGTAGATAAAAAAAAAAATTATTATCATGCCTATTGATCGAGCCTATATTAGTTAGTAATGATGCTCCTTTGATAACGAAAGATGCTAAGCCATGGTATCAACTCACTCGGAGATCAGATTGGTTTAATCTGTGAGGGAAGAGGGACATTTTAGTATACACAACTTAAGGGTCTACTGTGCTGATTAAGAAGTTTAAGCCAATACTTTAGCATTTGCTAGAGAAGAAGTATGAGTCTTCACTAAAAAGAAGAAATATGGAAACATAATAAAATATAAGGTTTCGCAATTTTATAACAATAAAGTATAGGATATAATATTTGTTATACTAAGTTATTATTTCCCAACAACTTAAAGATTATTTTAATTTAAAATTTTGACTTAAAATTTTCACACAAATTTATAATCATTGATCTTCAAATTCAATAAAAGAAAACTCTAATTTAAAAGATGATAAGGCAGTAAAAGCTCTGTTTTTTCTTTTGTTTTTTTTCTACTTCAAAATATACCATATCTACCTTGTTTACCATCACAAGTAATCATATACATTAACAAATAATCACAATTTATTTTTTTGAATTAGTAATATGTATCGTATATTCAAAGGTCATCAGTAATTAAAAAAATAAATAAATATTGATATCAAATATTTATGAAAATTAATTACATTTATTTTATGATGAAATAGTCTAAATACCTACCTTAAAATATTTATTTTTGAGGATGATATATAAATCTCCTTAAGAAACTGCAGCCCAGCACTCCCTTTGCTCTTGAATTTTATTCTCCAAGTATATATATCCACCGTTGGATTTCTATATGCTAATCCAACGGACACCGGTTACTGGCCTTAAAGCTATAAGGCATAACCTAAGATGATTAGTTCCAAAAGACATGACCCACAAATAAAAAGTAAAAGAAGGCCACGAACAATAATTCAGCGAAAGTTCAATTATTCCTTCGCTATTGACATCAATAATTCCTTACTTCCGTCTGTCGATCACAAACACACTTTGCTTCTGTTTATTGCGTTCATTGTTGTTCTGTTATTCAGCTTCTGCCATCAACTCTTTTGAATTTTCCACCTTCTGATATCAACAATACTTGGCCTCTGTTTGTTGTAATCTTAAGTCTTGTTATTTGGTTTTCCTCTGTTCTCTATCTAGTTGTGTCCAGCTGTGCCGCTGTCTCTGGTTTATTCTCCATCCACTCTTTGTATTTTTTTGCCTTCTTATTTTGTTCCATCTTGTTGTGGTAACTTGTTGAATTGTTTTTCCAAAATTCAGAAAAAGAGAGATAGAGAGACAAGGACAAAGGACTGAAGATGGCTGAAATCATTCTTACTATTGTTTTAGAAGTTGTAAAGTGCGTGGCTCCTGCCGCATATCGCCGAATTTGCTATTTGCGCAAGAGTAAGTACACAAGTAACTTGCAGAATCTCAAGACTGAAGTTGACAATCTGAAGTCTGAGAGGATTACTCTAGAGCACCGGGTTGATGAGGCTAAAAGAAAAGGAGAAGAGATTGAAGAGAACGTTGAGAATTGGCTTGCAACGGCCAACAGTGTCATTGAAGAGGCAGATAAATTTACAGAAGATGAAGCCACTGCAAATAAGCGTTGTTTCAAGGGGTTATGTCCTAATTTGAAGACCCGCCCTCGACTTAGCAAGGAAGCAGAGAGGCAGAAGGAGGCTGTTGTCAAAGTCCTGGACGCTAGACCAGTTAATAGTATTTCCTACAGCATCATTCCGGAGGATACCTTGCTTATGCCTAACAAAGACTTCGAGGCCTTTGAATCAAGAACGTCCATTCTGAATGAAATAATTGATGCTTTAAAAAATCCCAATGTCAACATGCTTTTGATTTATGGAATGGGCGGAATCGGAAAGACGACACTAGCTAAAGAAGTTGCTAGAAAAGCAGAGTGTGACAAGCTTTTCGATCAGGTGGTTTTTTCTGAGGTGTCTGAGAGTCGAGACGTAAGAAAGATTCAAGGAGAAATCGCAGATAAACTAGGTCTAAAATTTGATGAGGAGAGTGAATCGGGTAGGGCAAGAAGACTTTATGATCGACTGAAGAAAGAGAAGAGGATCCTTGTAATCTTGGATAATATTTGGGGAAATCTTGATTTGTTGGATGTCGGAATTCCTCACGGAGATGATCACATGGGATGTAAAGTGCTGTTCACGGCAAGGAGTGAAGAAGTATTGTCTGGAGAGATGGAGTCTCGAAAAAATTTCCCAGTTGGATTTTTAAAAGAAGATGAAGCTTGGAGTCTATTCACGAAGATGGCAGGTGATTATGTTGAAGGTAATGAATTGAAAGAGGTAGCAAGGGATGTGGCAAAGGAATGTGCAGGTCTACCAGTTTCCATTGTGACGGTTGCAAGGGCATTAAGGAGCAAGAGCATACGTGAATGGAAGGATGCATTGGAACAGCTAAGAAGGCCTTCACCGAATTTTAAGGATGTACAGCCAGCCGCATTTAAAGCTATCGAGTTGAGCTACAATAAACTAGGAAGGGATGATCTCAAGAACATCTTTTTGCTAATAGGATATACAGCCATAGCATATATTGATGACTTGTTAATGTGTGGTATGGGATTGGGTTTATTTCAAGGTGTGAATAAGATTGAAGAAGCACGAAATCGAGTACATACATTGGTGCGCACACTCAAAGCTTCTTGTATGTTGCTTGACCATGAAAGCGAGAATGAAGAGTTGTTTTCTATGCATGATGTAGTTCGCGATGTCGCCATATCAATTGCATCTACTGAACGAAATGTGTTTACTGCTACAAATGAGCAGGTTGATGGTTGCAGGGAATGGTTAGACGGAAGTGCAATAAAGCATTGCACTTCAATCGTCTTACATGATATCAAGCCTAGTTTGCTTCCTGAAGTACTGGAATGTCCTCTACTCGAACTTCTTTTTATACGTTATGATTGTTGGGAAACAATTCCAAACAACATTTTCGAGAGGATGATACAGGTCAGAGTTGTCAACTTGACTTTCATGAATCTACTGCCACTGCCTTCATCACTTGGTCTCCTGTCAAACCTTCGAACACTGAGTTTGTGTGACTGCAACTTGCCTGATATAAGTGTTGTAGGAAACTTGAAGAAACTAGAAATCCTTTGCTTAAGAGGTTCTACAATTGAGAAGTTGCCGGTAGAAGTAGGTGAATTGACTTGGCTAAAGTTGCTTGATTTGAGAGATTGTTGGCCACTAAAAGTTATTCCACCAAATATACTGTCAAAATTATCCCATTTAGAAGAACTATATATAGATAAAAGCTTTGATAAATGGGAGGTGGAGGTAGAAGGGGTTAAGAATGCAAGCCTTGAGGAGTTGAAGCATTTGCCAAACTTGACCTCTTTGGAATTACACGTCTATGACGTCAGCACTCTGCCCAGAGGCCTGCTCTTGGAGAAGCTGGAAAGGTACAGCATACACATTGGAGATGATAACTATTGGGAAAGCACCATCATTTGGTGTCGTCAATTCAGTCTCGAGCTAAATAACAAGATTTGCTTGAAGGATTCGCTGATCGTGCAACTGCAGAGAATTGAAGACCTTGAGTTATGTGAATTGCAAGAGCAAGATGTCGATTATTTTCGTAATGAATTAGTCAAAGTGGGCTCTTGCCATCTCAAGCGTCTCCGTCTGGAGGGTTCAGACCTCGCCCTCTATCCAGCAGAGTCAGAGGTATGATCATTCCTAATTTAAATAATTGGTGTGAGAGGGTTCTTTTCACCTGGGATTCTAATATCGTTTTGTCAATTTATACATTAGACTAAAGCTAGAAATTTATAGTGCATCACAGTAATTAATTTTGAAAAGTCTTCAAATATTATATTATTATCATTTTCAAAGCAACCATTTGAAAAAAAAAATCTTTAATGTTTGCAATTTAATTAATATTTTAATCTTTTAGCTTCCGAATCTTACCATTTTAATTATATAAAAAAAATAATAGCCCTTTTATTGCATGAGCTTCATGCTTTGTAATATCCTGCTTCTCTTTTCTCTCAACAAAAAAGAAAAAGAAAAAAAAAGTGAAGTTAACTGTCGTATATATTTTCAGTCCTCTTACAACCACCCAAGTTTGAATCATGGGAGAGTAAGGGACTAAAAAAATGAATTTGGGCTTTGTACGCTCTTTTACCTTTGAAAAAAAATATAAAGAGAACATTTATTATTTATCAAAATTAAATCCATAATTGCAAGTTTATTTTTCATATTTAATTTTTATTTTTAAATTAACTCTATTAAATTTTTATTTAAAAAATCTTAATCATGGAATCCGAAATATCAAATTTGGATTTAGTGCTAAGTTTATTATACTAATTTTTAAAGATCTTGTATCTATGCATTAAGATTGTGTTCACAATTAAGTTTACACTCTAAAATCAATACACCTGCAATGTCAACAGAGACAAGAGGAATCAGCTAATGATTTACAGTCACATGAAATCAATTTGGAGGACAATGTCCAAATTTCTAATACGCTTTTCCCTGAGAAGGTCAGTTATTAATAAGTCAATGGTCTTATTAATTCTCTATAATTTTTGTTTTTTTTTCTTTGTTATATTCCCGTTTGGTAGCAATTGTGTCAAAGATTGATTAATAATTATATTTCACAATTATTCTAAATTTTTTATCCGTAGTATAGTAGGGTGTAACAAATTCATTCTTAGAGAAAGAAAAGGTTCTTGACACAATAAGTGAATTAATAATAATTATTATTATAAACATCATGTTATGGAATACTAAATATGTTGTAATCACTGAATATTTTATATATATATATAGAGAGAGAGACTAATAAGTTGATTGAAATTATGGTAAGTCATTTTCTTTAATATACTTCATTAGAATACATATAAATTATATTAGCCGCCGCCTAAATCTATACTAAATATGTTGTTCACTTTATAATATAAATTTTTTAAAAGATCTCAGTGAGGGATGCTCTAAGATAATGTGTCCACTCCTGCATGAGCGGAAATCACGTTGATTCTCTAGCATCTCAGGAAATCATGATGATCTGCCAAAAGTGATATCTGCTGATTGATTGTTGATGAGACTCTTCTCACCTAATTTCTTAGAATTATATGTGAACCCGCGGCAATTAATGATAATTACTATTTGCAAGGGGGAATTATGTGATTTCCTTTGAAAATATTCCAAATTTTTATATAATCGAGGTGCCAGTAGTTAAATCCCCGAGAACTGCTAGCGCTGGATAGTAGGTCCTATTGCGAATCAACCAAAATTTAATATTACAAAATTTGTTACAATCAAAGAATATTTGCAATATGAATTATATTAGCCGCCGTCTAAATCTATACATTTAGTAAGGAATAATTTGGAAAACTTGATTAACGGTTGTTTGTATGAAAAATTGAAAAGAACTATAACCAGAGAAAGAGTAATTTTATTGATTTGTCCATCAACAGAAATCATTGTTGCTTGTAATTAACAAGTTAATTTTTTGATCGATCAGGTTGAATTACCAGAGTTAGAGAAGTTGACGTTGGAGTTTATAAATGTTGAGAGGATTTGGCAAAACCAAGTTACAGTAATGTCTTGTGGTATTCAGAATTTAACGCACTTGACCCTGGACGGGTGTTGGAATTTAAGATGTCTATTTTCATCTTCTACAGTTAGTAGCTTTGTTCGACTCCAACGCATTAAAATAGTCGATTGTCCTGTCTTGGAAGAGTTAATAGTCGTGGACAACCAAGAAGAAAGGAACAAAAATATTGTAATGTTTCCTCAGTTGGAATATCTGAAGATGTCTGATCTTGAAAAGTTCACAAGCTTCTGCACTGGAGATCTTGATAATCTTGAATTTCCATCCTTGAAAAAATTACGGATATCTGGATGTCCTGAATTCATGGCGAGATACAAAAGAACTGCTAATATCTTGACGGAAAGGGTACGTACAAGAATTTTATAATCAATTTTTCAATTCTTATGTATGTGAGACAAAGTGATTATTCAACAATAACATAAATTTTTTTTAAAAAGTAATAAAAATATAAATTTAAAAGATTGATACATTGTATTATAACTTCATTATCAATGTTATTAAATAAAATTTTTTCTATGTAAACAACCAAAATAAGTAAATGTTTAGGAATTTTTTATGGGCGTTGGATTAGTAGTGGAATTGGAAAAGTAAGATTAATAAAAAAAATTATTAATGAGTTTGTGGGCCGTCTAAAAATTAAATTAATATTAATATTTATGGGTTTGATTTTAGTTTGCAAAGTCCATCTTTTTTTATTTGAATTTAAAAAATTAGAATGTGAGAATTTAAGTATAATTATGTATTGTAGGCTTGACTATAAATTAGTGGGGGTTTTAAAAAAAATTATTGAGAATTTTATGAAAACTAAATTAATTATTAAAATTTTTTTTTTCCAGTGGAGATAAGTCCCCACTGGTCCTAAGGTGAATCCGCCCCTGAGTGTGAAAGTTTATAGCATAAAGCTTAAGAGTTATATTGCCTTTGCCTTTATCGCTTGGTTTCTTACTAAAAGTCAAATTGTCAGCAACGTAACTCTCTTACAGATTAGTGTATAGTATTCATTCATAATTATTCTAGATGTTAGCTAGGCGTATTATTATTACTATTTTTTTAAAGGTTAAGATTTATTGAATAAAATATATGGTATAAATTAGTGGTAACTTATAATTCTCATCAACTGATTCATCTTGTATTTTTTTTTTTTTTTTGTTCTGATCGATCTCCCAGGTATTCCCTAATTTGGAAGAGTTGAAAGTTGATGCAAAGTACATAGGAACAAATAAATATCTATTTTCTGAAGACTTGCTTTGCAAACTAAAATATCTTTTTGTGGAGTTGGTTGATGAGCCGACTATTGTATCACTTGATGACTTCCTCCAGAGACTTCACACAATGAAAGTCCTCCAAATACAAGGATATGGTGACCGGTCGCTGAAAGAGAATGTTGAAAATGGGATGGGGGTCGAAATAAGAGAAAGATATGATTGTTATCATCTGGAGCACATTTTGAAAGAGGAGTCCTCTGTTACGAACAACTTGGTTATTCTACGTGTAAAGGAGTGTGGCCATTTGGTCAATCTAGTGCCATCATCGACATCCTTTCAGAATCTTACAAATCTGGTGGTATCGTGTTGCAAAGGATTGAAAATCGTATTAACATCCTCAATTGCAAAGACTCTGGTGCGACTTAGATATATGGAGATAGCATCATGCGATAGGATAACAGAAATAGTACTGGTGGATGATGTTGTAGCAAAAGATGAGGTTATTACTTTCAGAGAATTAAAGGAGTTGAAGCTTTTAAACTTAAAAAGCCTGGCAAGCTTCTGCTCTGGCAATTGTGCTTTCAAGTTCCCATCTTTGGAAAGATTAATGTTGGATGATTGCCCGGATATGAAGATTTTCTCTGAAGGAAAATTAAGTACACCCAAATTACACAAAGTGCAGCGGCGGGGTGAAGCATGTTGGGATTGGAAGGACGACCTTAACACAACCATACGAAAGGTATATATTTCTCAACAATTAGCTTTTTCCCTCTCTTGTTTTTTCTCCACTTTCACTCTCACTCCAAATCCCTAACTCAATTTCCTCCTCCTGCTCCTGCTCCTAAAAGAAGTAGGCGAGTTTTTGGGCAGATGACAGCAGCTTGGAAGAGGACGATGATACAAAGAAGGAAGATGGACAAGGCAGTGACCACTAGTAGTAACTATTAACAAAGGTCTATTATTATTATTATTATTATTATTATTATTTCGAATCCTCTTTTAGACGGTAAAACAACCCTCATCTTGTTTCTTTCATTTTATGATTTCAGGTTTAATGGTGGAAGATTCATGCATGCTTGTGTGCGCCTCTCGTGTTGAGTGTATTGTGGATTGCTGTTGTGTTTCGACACAGTCAATGATGAAACTCGTCATTAAATGAACTTTAATAATTCTAATCATGCAATTTTATTTTATTTTAATGGAGATCGTTGAGTATTTTAGTACATAGTAATAAAATTCATTGAAGCATTACATTCAATATAATATCATTGTCTGATACTAGAAATTCAATATCCATGATAACTATACTACTACAACAGCTTTACAATATTTGGTGAAAAATTATGATGAGTGACGTTGCTGGTCTTAGATAAAGGATTGTATTTGTATAAGAAATTATTAAGATTAATTACACATGAGTCTTAACAAAGTGTCTGTGTATTTAATACTTAATTTGAGTACATATGAAAATTTATGTAAACATAAATGATACCGTATATAAATAGAAAGCAAAAAAAATTGTTCAAACATACAAGTATAAAGTTTTTGAAAGCATTGGTTACAGGAAAAAATATATATATAACAAATTTATATTATATTGATGTACGTAATATGGTATGTATATAAAGATTGTTCAAACATAACAAGTATAAAGTTTTGAAAATCTTAATTTACTTATAACCTTTTCTATTTTGGTATGTACATAAAGATTTTTATTATAAAACCAACTGTTAATTTGCAATTGTGAACCATGGATCTCATTCAATTATTATATATAAATTTTTTATTACGATTCGTCCCAGGTTTTCTGAAAACTTATCAAAACAATCTTTACAACTATCTCTCGCATAAATCAAAACAAAGGAGAAAACAAATTCTGAGAAAAACTTATCACATGTTTTCTGAAAACTTTCACTTATAGTTTCTAATAATATTAGTTTAAAGTTGGCACATTGTTTCATTATCACAGGCATTTTGTGCACATTGTTTCATGAAAATATTGCATGACCCAGGTGTGTATTATTTTTATTATTTTTTTAATTTTATTAAGGCCAATCATTTTATACCATATAATTAAGTTTATATAAAATATTTTCTTCAAAAGAATTGTGAATCGATCATCATCACTTACATCCTTGGACTGCTCTCTAACTATAGTCAATAGTTCAATGTTACATGAATGTCCTCATAAAACTTGAGAAAGTATCGTACTATCCTTAATCAACCTCGAGTAAAATTACTTTGATTGTCAAGTACTAGACTTACTCTATATTAACTTCTTTCGCTTAATCCATCTTTTTTTTTTTTGACAGTTAATTACCATAAATTTCATTTCTTTACAAACCCGTTATTATGCATGATTTACTTTTAAATTAAAAGTAGAGAAATATTATAGCGTATGTGGTAGGGGATCTATCAAGAATAACTTGAAAATCTGTGGTAAATACTTATGAACATTTACAAAGGAAAATTTCGATTCTCTATTGTACACTTGAACTCAGGTGTATGGCCATCCAGCCAATGCCTTGGGTGACACAAGAAAAGAGAGCTTAAAATTCATATTGCCGCATGGTAAACCACTTTTTGGTTTTTTCCCCAAACATTTTCGTACCCATATTGAAGATTTTTATATGTGTATTTTAAGTGGATCCATCATATTTAGATGTGGCACTTTGGGTTTGGATTCTTTTATTTCAATATGGGTTCTTCACTTCTGTTTCCTGCAACTTCAGTTACTGGTGTTTGTTGGTCTCGGGTTCAAGTGAAGGTTCCAAGATTCTGTGTACGGGCTTCTTTGGATACTAACGTTTCTGATATGAGTGTTAATGGTAAATTTCTCTTCTTTTTGTTTTATTTGATTTGTTTGTTTACCAAGTGTTGATCTTTTGGCTTTTCTGGTTTCTGGGTATTTTGATTTATGTTGCTTGGTGGGATTTTTATGCGTTTATTGCTGGGAGCTCTTTTTGTTCTGTAGTGTTTGCTAGTTATGAATTTTTGAGGCTATTGATGGAGAATTTGGCATTTTACTTGAATAATTTTTAATTGAATTTGTGGCAGAATGGTTCATGGATTGTACTTATAGATCAAGATAACGTTTAAAATCTGACTTTGGAGTGTTATTGAGTGGCTTGCGTGCTCTCTAGTGGAAATTTTCTTAAAGGAACTCAAGAACAGACCAAGTATTTTGTATTCTTGAAATTTATTGGGAAATGAAATGCTTATGCAATTGTGCTTTGTATTTTTTTGGGGAGACATTTGATGTTTAGTACTTTCAAACATGTATGTTTTTCCAATATCGTTGTGGATAATTGAATGGTATACTTGGCAGCTCCCAAGTGTTTGTTTCCACCAGAACCGGAACATTATAGAGGACCAAAGCTGAAAGTGGCTATTATTGGAGTTGGGCTTGCAGGCATGTCAACAGCAGTGGAATTGTTGGATCAAGGCCATGAGGTTTTGCTCATTTAGATTTCAATCTTTCAATGTTTCATTGGCCTCTCAAGTATTTTCTTTTCCCCTAAAATGTCTCACTTTTACCATTTATCCTCTTGCCTAAACTGAAAATTTGAAGTTACTCAATTTTTTCAAAGTATATAGCAGAAGCTTTTATCAGCAGTTCAGAAAAATGAATAGCAGTTATCATTTTCTTTAGAGCAGGCATTATTTCAATTCACAAAGTTTATTTCATTTTGAATTAGTATGTGTTTTACTGATTTTATTGATGGTGAAAGAAATTAGAAGATTTTTTCTCCCCCCCCCCCCCCTTCCAGGTGGATATATATGAGTCAAGGTCTTTCATTGGTGGTAAAGTGGGTTCTTTTATTGATAAACATGGAAATCATATTGAAATGGTAAAGTGGGTTCTTTTATTGATAAACATGGAAACCACATTTTCTTTGGATGCTACAATAATCTGTTCCGATTGATGAAAATGGTAAAGCTTGCTTAGTTGTGGATATGTGTGTTTGAATGATTATAAAAAGCACACTAGCCATGCAAAGGAATTATGATTTGAGATTCTTGAAACAAGAACTATAATTTCTCTTCACCATGCCATCTATAGTGATGATAACTGGTTATAGTTTACTCGCTGTAGGAAAATATGAAAATGTTCTTCAAATATCATGATGGATCAGAATCATAGCTCCTCTTTAAATTGACCCTGTGTTTATAATCTGATAGTTTTTCATGGATGTCTACAGGTCAGTGGGGACACAAAAAAATTTACTCATGAAGGATCATGCTCATACATTTGTGAATAAGGGTGGTGAAATTGGTGGTATGGTTATTTCTTGATCACTTAAGACTACTGATAGTTATGTTTGGTGGTTGGACACTCTGAAATTGGTTTATGGATTGTCTAGTCCAATAATAACTCTGATTAAGTTCATGATTTTGATTTTTAACTCCAGAACATGATTTCCGGTTTCCAGTCGGAGCTCCCTTACATGGGATTCGCGCATTTTTGTCTACAAATTAGCTTAAGTTAGTGCATATGGATTTATGTTCCATTTTGATTATGTTGATGTAATCTTTTGCACTCTGATTAGTTAGCGGTATGATAAGACAGTATTTCTTCTTTCATGTTGAAGCTTCTTGCCTCTTTTGGATTCTTTTTTGATGTACTTTGCCTCATGTATTGCTCAAGTGCAGACTTATGATAAAGCAAGAAATGCTCTTGCTCTTGCTCTGAGTCCTGTTGTAAGGGCACTCGTTGATCCTGATGGAGCCTTGAAGGACGTAGGAGATTTGGATAGTGCAAGAAGGACATCTTATTTTCTAGTTTGTTTTAATATCAATCCTTGTTCTTACAGATAAGCTTCTCTGATTGGTTTTTGTCCAAAGGTGGTACACGGATGAGTATTCAGAGAATGTGGGATCCTGTTGCTTATGCCCTTGGGTTTATTGACTGTGATAACATCAGTGCTCGTTGTATGCTCACTATATTCGCTCTGTTTGCAACTAAGACCGAGGCTTCCCTATTGCGGATGCTCAAGGGTTCTCCAGACGTTTATTTGAGTGGGCCCATAAGAAAATATATCACAGATAAATGGCGCAGGTAAATTTGTATTTACAGGTTCACATCATTGCAGTGATTTGTTAGTCTTGTTTGTTTTCTCCTACCGATTTTCCTAACCTTGGTGTCTGTTTTTGCTAGAACAGGTTCCATCTTAGGTGGGGATGCAGAGAGATACTTTATGATAAGTCTGCTAATGGAGAAAAATATGTCAAAGGACTTGCCATGTCTAAGGTAAATTGTTTCTCACATGGCTCTAATTAGGCGGCAAAAGCTGGTTTAATTATTTATTTTTTTACTCATCTATTGATATTCCCTCTGATGGAGGTAATGCAATGACCAGACATTTGTAAATCAGTTGTTTATATCATCTGTTAGAAGTAGCTACTTTGCGTTTATTATTTAATGCTTATGGTCTTAGAAGTTCTGGTTCTATTTCAGGCCACTGACAAGAAGGTTGTGCAAGCTGATGCATATGTTGCAGATTTGTGGTTAAATCTTCCTTATTTATTCCTACTTCTGCTTTTTTGTTCTCCTGAATCATTTAGGTGAATGTTTTACCTTTATTTAACTTCCTATTTAATGGCAGCATGTGATGTCCCTGGAATTAAATGATTACTTCCATCATCCTGGAGGGAAATGAAAATTTTCAACAATATTTATGAGCTAGTTGGAGTGCCTGTTGTGACAGTGCAGCTTAGATACAATGGTTGGGTTACTGAGTTGCAAGACCTAGAATGGTCAAGGTGATGCTCTAATCTTTCGTGAGGTCACAGGAATTCAATCAAAAGAAGCTCTTTAAAGGCCTAAGAAACCAGCTTTCACTTCACAATAGACCTAGTGCATTAAATCAGTCCCGGTATAATGCATCCTCTGTCTATGAATGGAATATTGATGGTATGTCGGAATACAACATACTAGGATTGTTGCAACAAATGACCATAGCAGCCAATGCCTATAAAACCCAATCAGGGACTTCTGACAAAGCCATTGCAGAAATTCTTATTGCGTTTCTTGGTCAGCTGATCACCTTCTCACTAAACAGCAACAATTAGACATCTTAAATGCCATCCAAACTGATGAGGATAGAACCCCCATTCTTGATGAGCTTAATAACCCTATTGAGGATGCTGTGGCTACTCTTATCCTTACTATATCTCTTCATTTCATAGGAGACCCTTCTCACCTCAGAGATAAAAATGCTGAGTTACTACATAATCTGAGATGTATGAAACTTAGTGAATTCCAAAGCTACAAAACTTCTTTCTTCACTCGTCTTTTCCTTAGAGATGATGCAAATCATACAACTTGGAAAGAAAAATTCCTTGCTGGATTACCAACTCTTCTTGGAGAGAAGGTTAGAAATTCCATTAAAGCCCTGTATGATAACCGTATCCCTTATGACGAACTTACTTATGGTGAGTTAGTCAGTTTTGTCAACAAAGAAGGTCTAAAGGTCTGTCAAGATTTGAAACTACAGAAACGACTTAAGTACGAGCTTAAGAAGTCTAAACAAGAATTAGGCGGTTTCTGTAAACAATTCAATTATGACCCCTTTAAAACTTCTACCTCTAAAGGTTGTAATGATGAGTGTTCCAAACCTCGCAGGAAACATTACAAATCCAAAGATTTTATGAAGCGAAAGCCCTTTCGTGAATTTAAAGATCTTTCTTATAAGAAACCCTCGAGGCCTTATAAGAAGCCTAATTTCTTTAAAAAGAAAGAATTTAGAGCCAAACTAAAGACTCCTTTCAATTACAAAGAAGCTATATGTCACAAGTGTGGCATAAAAGGTCATACTGCAAAATACTGCAGAATGGACAAAAAGCTTCATAAGCTCGATCTTGATGATGAGATCCTTTCTAAATTGGCCTCTCTTCTTGTCGAATCCTCTGACTCCGAGTCTTCCATGTCGGGAGATAATGATCCTTACCAAGTTGATGAGCTTTTTGACTCAGATTCTGATGAATCAATCGATTCATATTTAAAGAAAATCAATGTTTTGACTAAAGACAAAACTTTTCTTGAACTTGAAAGCATATTTCGATCCAAATCTTCAAAAAGAATATCTTGATAAACTTTTGAAAACTTTGGATTTTAATAAAGCTTAAAGTCCCAATTGTTAAAAAGAATTCTTATGATCTTACTCAAATTTTGGATAAAAAGAAAACAAAGAAGACAGTTCCTAATATCCAAGATCTTCAAAAAGAAATAAAAGAAATCAAGAGTGAAATTCGTGATTTAAAAGAAAAACAAAAAAATGATTCGGATACTATCCAACTTCTTTTACAAAAATAATTGCAGGATAATTCAGACAATGAATCTAATCCTGATGATGGTGATGATATTAAAGTAGAAAACATTGAGTCTGTACCCAATGATTTTCTATTTGTTTTAAAGCAAATCACCACAAGAAAGTATTTGGTTAAAGTCACTTTAATCTTTTCTGATGATTTTGCAATGGACGCCATTGCTTTTTCTGGCCGATTTAAATTAGAGAAGATATCGTCCCCAAAAGATTTCATAAAAAAACAAAAGAAAGACTTTCTGCCGCTAATAATTCAAAACTAAATGTCAGTTCCAAGGTTGAAGCCTCAATCCATAATAATGGTTTTGATTTTAAAACTTCTTTTGTCCTCACAAATGATATTCACCATGCTATCATTTTGGGAACTCCTTTTATAAATCTCATAACTCCATATACTGTCAATTATGATAGTATATCCTTCAAAACAAAAAAAAAGAAACTTGTTTTTCCTTTTATTGAAAAACCTAAAACAAGGAATTTAAACGTTGTCAAAGCTTGTTCTGTTTACCAAAACAAAATTAATGCCATTCTTAAGTCCAAACAAGATGATTTATTTTGTTTACAAAAAGATTTGAATTTCCAAAGAATTGGAAGTCAATTACAAAATGATTTTATACAAAGAAAAATCTCCGATTTCAAAAGCCTTATTGAAAAAGAAATATGTGCCGATTTACCATCTGCTTTTTGGAATAGAAAACAACATTTGGTAGATTTGCCTTATGAAAATTCGTTTGATGAAAAACAAATACCCACCAAAGCTCGTCCAATCCAAATGAATATGGAATTGGAACAACATTGTAAAGATGAAATAAATGATCTTGAAACTAAAGGACTCATTGTAAAATCCAGATCACCTTTTTGTGTTAATAAAAATTAAATAGAAAGAGGCGTCAGACTGATAAATTACAAACCTTTGAATAAAGCTTTAAAATGGATTAGGTACCCAATACCTAATAAAAAAGATTTGCTCCAAAAACTTTGTTCAGCTTTCATTTTTTCTAAATTTGATATGAAGTCTGTTTTTTGGCAAATACAAATTCACCCTAAAGATCGATATAAAACAGCTTTTACTGTTCCCTTTGGACAATACGAATGGACATTAATGCCTTTTGGTTTGAAAAATGCACCCTCAGAATTTCAAAGAATCATGAACGATATGTATAATCCCTATTCTGAGTTTTGCATCGTTTATATTGATGATGTGTTGATTTTTTCTCGAAGTATTGATCAACATTTCAAACATTTAAAGACTTTTTATCTTGTTACAAAAAAGGTTGGATTAGCCCTTTCTAGTTCAAAAATTTCTTTATTCCAAACAAAAGTCCGGTTCCTTGGTCATCATATTTCCAAAGGAACTATCACTCCAATAGAGAGATCACTTTTGTTTGCAGATAAATTTCCAGACAAAATTCTGGACAAAACCCAATTACAAAGATTTCTTGGTAGTTTAAATTATGTTCTCGATTTTTGCCCTAATATCAATAGGATGTCTAAACCTTTGCATGATAGGTTGAAAAAGAATCCTGTTGCATGGTCAGAAGAACATACCAAAGTTGTTAGATTAATAAAGCAATCTGTGAAAAATATTCCATGCTTATTTCTTGCAAATCCTGCATTACCTAAAATTGTTGAAACTGATGCATCTGATATAGGTTATGGAGGTATATTAAAACAAAAGGAAAATGACAAAGAACAGATAGTACAATATGTTTCTGCACATTGGAATGATTGCCAGAAAAATTATTCTACTATCAAAAAAGAAATTCTTTCTATTGTTTTATGCATATCTAAATTCCAAAGTGATTTACTAAATCAAAAATTTCTACTTAGAATTGATTGCAAAGCTGCAAAACATGTTTTAGAAAAAGATGTTCAAAACATTGCATCAAAACAGATTTTTGCACGATGGCAAGCTATTTTAAGTGTTTTTGATTTTGATATTGAGTTTATTAAAGGTGACAAAAATTCTGTTCCTGATTTTCTAACTCGGGAATTTCTTCAAAACAGATAATGCCGCCAAAGAAGAAAGACAAAGGTAAAGCTGTTCTTAAAGATTCTGAATCTAGAGCAACTTCTAAAGAACCCCAAGCTACCCCTTCTAAAGACAAATTACTTTCCTCAGCCATGCCTATTAAATCTTGGATAGAAATGGTTGAAGAACATAGAGCCCAATACAAATCTATTTCTTCTGATGACCAAGTAAAGCAATGGATGAGTTCCATTACAAAATCTCCAGAGCTCATGCTCGCCCTACAAAACCTTTCTCAAAGCCAAACTTCTCCTAAAAAAGAAATTGATAAACCCTCTTCTCAAAATATTGTTGTGTCTGCTGAAAGCTCATCTTCCCAAATTGTGCTTTCTCAGCCAACACCTTCAAAGAAAACCTCCGATTGGTTTGATAAAATCCATTTTCAAAACATTCTTTCTATAGAAGATGGATTTTACCATACTGATCTTTTTCAAAGCATTTCAAAGTTTTTTCCCAAAAATTTTAAAAACCTCTTATTATCAAAGCATTTTAGAAATAACTGAATCCGCTAAATTCAAGCATTTCTTTCTTGACAAAACCCATTCTGAGCCGGCTTATTCCACGGCCACAATCTTAAAAGTTTTGAGCTCAAACCAGTGGGGTGATCTACTCCACAATTTCAAAACCTTTCCTTTAAATTTTGAGACCCGTTTACCACATTGTCGGACTTTTTCCTACTGGGATTACCAACAAGCCTGGTATAACACCTTTTTTATCCAAAACCCTAAAAAATCTCATTCTTGGTTATTTTTCTTTAATTCAAAAATAACCGTCCAAAGCCTACCTAATTGGTTTCATCATTGGTGGAACTTCTTCGGACCAATACCTCAAATCCTAACTCCAAATGCCACAAATTGTTTAAGCCTCTTTAAAACCCATTATAATCCTTCTGACTCAGAGAAAAGATTTCCCCCCTTTCTCTGTTTTTGTACAAACTTCTTCTTACCATGGGTCTGGATGTGGAACCTCCGATTTCATACCCATGAGTCCCAAGTCATCCTTCAAAGAACCTTCAAAGTCAAATGGTGGTCAAAATTTGATGAACAGTCCAAATTGACTGTTAACATGATCAAAGATTGGCTCTCCTCCAAAAACCTCCTACAACCAACCCTAGAAGCCTCTAAAGCCCAACAGACCTTCCTAACCCAAAAATCCAAAGCCCAGTCTATATATATATATATATATATATATATATATATATATATATATAATTCATCCTAAAGACCATTACAAAACCGCTTTTACTGTACTATTTGGTCAATATGAATGGACAGTTATGCCTTTTGGTTTGAAAAATGCACCCTCAGAATTTCAAAGAATAATGAACGATATTTATAATCCCTATTCTGAGTTTTGCATCGTTTATATTGATGATGTGTTGATTTTTTCTCAAAGTATTGATCAACATTTCAAACATTTAAAGACTTTTCATCTTGTTACAAAAAAGGCTGGGTTAGCCCTTTCTAGTTCAAAAATTTCTTTATTTCAAACAAAAGTCCGGTTCCTCGGTCATCATATTTCCAAAGGAACTATCACTCCAATAGAAAGATTACTTTTGTTTGCGGATAAATTCCCAGACAAAATTTTGGATAAAACCCAATTACAAAGATTTCTTGGTAGTTTAAATTATGTTCTCGATTTCTGCCCTAACATCAATAGGATGTCTAAACCTTTGCATGATAGGTTAAAAAAGAATCCTGTTGCATGGTCAGAAGAACATACTAAAGTTGTTAGATTAATAAAGCAATCTGTGAAAAATATCCCATGTTTATTTCTTGCAAATCCTGCACTACCTAAAATTGTTGAAACTGATGCATCTTATATAGGTTATGAAGGTATATTGAAACAAAAAGAAAATGATAAAGAACAGATAGTACAATATGTTTCTGCACATTGGAATGATTGCCAGAAAAATTATTCTACTATCAAAAAAGAAATCATTTCTATTGTTTTATGCATATCTAAATTCCAAAGTGATTTATTGAATCAAAAATTTTTACTTAGAATTGATTGCAAAGCTGCAAAACATGTTTTAGAAAAAGATGTTCAAAACATTGCATCCAAACAGATTTTTACACGATGGCAAGCTATTTTAAGTGTTTTCGATTTTGATATTGAGTTTATTAAAGGTGACAAAAACTCTGTTCCTGATTTTCTAACCAGAGAATTTCTTCAAAACAGATAATGCCGCCAAAGAAGAAAGACAAAGGTAAAGCAGTTCTTAAAGACACTGGACCTCTAGAGCCCTCTAAAGAGCCTCAATTAACCCCTTCTAAAGAAAAACTACTTTCTTCGGCTTTGCCCATCAAATCTTGGATCGAATTGGTCGAAGAACATGAAGCCCAATACAAATCTATTTCTTCTGATGACCAAGTAAAGCAATGGATGAGTTCCATTACAAAATCCCCTGAGCTTATGATTGCTTTGCAAAATCTTTCTCAAAGCCAATCTTCTCATAAAAAAGAAGAAACAGAAAAACCCATTTCCAAAGAAATTTCAAAGCCTTCTTCCCAAAATGTTGTTGTGTCCTGTGAAAGCTCATCCTCTCATATTGTGCTTTCTCAGCCAACACTTTCAAAGAAAACTTCCGATTGGTTTGATAAAACCCATTTTCAAAACATTCTTTCTATGGAAGATGGATTTTACCATACTGATCCTTTCCAAAGCATTTCAAAGTTTTTCCCCAAAGGCTGATTTTTTAAACCATGAGATTTAACAAAACCCCAGTCTTATTATCCAAAACCCTAAAAAATCTCATTCTTGGTTATTTTTCTTCAATTCAAAAATAACCGTCCAAAGCCTACCAAATTGGTTTCATCATTGGTGGAATCATTTTGGGCCAAGCCCAGATATCCTTACCCCAAACGTCATACAATGTCTAAATCTTTTTAAAGCCCATTACAAACCTACTGAGTCTGAGAAAAGATTTCCTCATTTTCTCTGCTTTTGTACAAACTTCTTTCTCCCTTGGGTTTGGATGTGGAGTCTCCGACATCACACTCAAGATTCCCAATTAATCATTTAAAGAACCTTTAAAGTCAAATGGTGGTCAAAATTCGATGAACAATCCAAATTGACTACTAGCGATATTGAAAAATGGCTTTCTTCTAAAGGCCATTTACAACCAACCATCAAAGACATAAAATCCCAAGGCACTTTCCTTTCTCAAAAATCCAAAGCCCAAGCCCTTTTAGCAAGTGCCAAGACTGAAGAAGAATACTTCAAAGCCATGGAACAGCTCCTCGCCTCCCGGTCAAAGTCATCAGTGGCTGACTCCTCTGAAGATGAAGACGAAGATGAAGAACCAACCATTTCTCTCGGAGACGAAAATGAAGATGATTGTTTCGGAATTTTCTCTCCTTTAAAGCATTGTAAATAATTATTTGATTATTTACTTAAAAAAATATTTATTATTCTTGTATTTTCGGGTGGTCCTCTGGACACAAGTGAGAGCGCACATGTCTCTTCACCTGTATTTCTACAAAGTCACTATTCCGTCATACACTACAAAGACTACTGTTTCATACGATCCAAAGCTTACTGTGCACTCAAAACTCCGCTACAGTGAACAGTGCAAAGTTCCAAAGATTACTGTGCACTCAAAACTCCGCTACAGTGAACAGTTTATTTTTCTTTTGTATAAAAACCGAGAGGAAGACTTAGACTCCTCAGGTTTTTTCATTTCCAATTTTCAGAGCCTCTCTCTCTACTTCTCTTCATTCTCTCTAAAGATCTCTCTCTCTCCCTCTCTCTCTTGGAAGTCTGATCAAGACACCCAGGAAAACTATCCTGTCTTGTAAATGCTCAAGACATCAAGGAGGTTTCCTGTCTTGTAATCTTCCCATCTTTCAACCTTTCTTTCAAAGACAGATCTATAAAATTGTATCAAGCACAAAGCTTCAAAGCAACATGTATGATTTATGATTCAGTCATTTAAATTAAAGCATTGTAATTTAATTTCAAAGCATTTAATTTCCGCAATTTCTTTTATGTAATTTAAATTTCTGCAATTTAATTTTAAATCATTTTATTTTTCAAAGCATGCTTTGCAGACTGATCTCTATCAGATCTGCCATACAAATTATACATTCCTCTGAGGCAAAGAGACCGGATCTCGATCCTCAGTTGTAAATCTTCTCTTCTCCCTCCTTTCCTTCAGAGCACCATTTTCGGGAACCGGATCTGGTACTGTGTATACACCCAAGCCTTTAGATGTATGTGTTGCTAGGCTTGCTAAAGAACCTAATAATTATTTGGTAATTATTTGGTATATCGGCTGGAAACTAGTACGTGCGGCATATTGATCTGTCCTAAGTTAGATCTGGTGCCAAAGGCAGACCTGGCTCTGCATCGAACTAGATACAACGCCACGTACCTCTCTAAAATCTGACCAACCGCGTTGCAAAGCAAATCTACTTATTTCAAAGCTGGTAATTTAATTTAAAATCTAACAAAGCCGACCCAATCCAAGCATTGTTTAATTTGAGTTTTTAATTATTGAGTTCCAACGATAGCACATCCATCCTTCGATCCTATTTTCTTTTGGTATCAGAGCCAAGGGGAGGATTGTGTAAAGCAGTTTAGAATTTTGTGTTTAAAATCTTGTGTTCTATTTTGATGTTTTGTTTATGTGGTGAATTTTTACTGGTTGTAAGTCTCGTCCAAGGATAAGTTTTCCGTTTAGGGCTGTAATACCATATTTGTAGCCATTCTGACCAAACCATAGATAGACCATAGGGTTCTAACCATGAATCCTCTACACTGTAGAACATCGTCCTTTTCTAGCTCTTCTTCTGGGAAGACTAGTGATTCAAAGCATGTTGTGAGTTCGGAAGAATTTGTTATTGAGAACTTTGATAAAGCAATTGATTGTTGGGAACTTCCAAAAATTTCAAAAGAACAAATTTACAAAACAAAAAAGTTTGATTTCCTAAAGAGTGATTATGTTATAAAAACCGAAGAAAGAGACATAACCCTTTCTTCACCATTTGAAACAATTCATTTGTTTTCAGAAAAATCTTTAAAGAAGTTAAAAGAAAAGAATTTTAATTACATCCACATTGGTTTGATCCAAATAGGAATAAAGCCTTTAACCAAAGAAGGCTTAGACACTTCTATCCTCGAGATGGCCGATTCTCTTTTCTTTTTCATCGAATCCATGTAAAGGTCCAATTTCTTTTGACTGTTATCCAAATATAACACTTTCTCTTAAAGACAAAAATATTTTGAAAAGCATGATTTTACAGATTAAAACACATAATTACAATATGATAGAGGGATCTGTCCCAGTTGCTTTAATTTTTAAAATCTCGTATAAGGCTATGATCTCTGCGTTTAGTACGCAGCATAAATTCCAGTAAAAAAGATATGAGACTCTTCTCTTGCAGACTGACTTGTCTAAAGCAAACACAGTCATTCCAAAACCAATCCAATGGAAAGATGTCAATCTTCTAGAGGAATGGATCCTTGAAGGAATTGCTCCACCAGCAGTTCCAAAACAACTTGAGCCAAATACAGAGTTGCAAAATGTGACTCAGTATTCTGATGGTAAAGTCAAATTGTCGTTCAGAAGATCTAATTCAACTAGATTTTCTGATAGAGAGTCGTGCTCAAGTATTCCTTCATTGGAAAGGAAATTTACAAAAATTCCTTCTGTTATAAATCTTCCTTTTCAAAGCCAACCTAGGTTTTCCACTTCGGATTTACCTAGTTCCTCCATACGTTCTGTTGACTATACTACAAAAGTACCACATCCCATTTATATTAGCAGTCAACATGAATATATTTTATAATATCGATAAATTATGTATGTATGTATGATAGTGTGTAAATATTTGATGTAATTTTTGTTCAATATATCGATATTAAACGGGTTATTGGGTAACCCGATTATTTTTTCGTGTCGGGTTTGGGTCGACTTAAATTTGACACGACACGAAGCTGACACGACCCGATGACCCGTTTTGTCAGCTCTAGGAGGGACACACTACTTGTGAGAATACCTTTTATATACTAAAAGGAGAATTTATTGTCACGTATCCCTAATCGCTATGCACAAAAATATTAATAAATTTGGAGAAATCTGTATGGGCCATAGCTGACCCATCAAGGTAAAGCTAGCTAGTAAATTTTTAAGTATCTGTATGGGCCATAGCTGGCCCATCAAGGTAAAGCTAGCTAGTAAATTTTTAAGTAAAAAATTTTAGTCTCAATTTAGACTAGGTTAAGAATAAATTCATTATATTAATTTATTTATTGTTCTTGTCTTCAAGGAACTTCCTTCTATAGAGTAAATAATAGATCGGATCCTCTTCTAATCCTCTTAAACTTTGAAAAATTTATTAACATGTGTTGTTAATAAAATTAATAGTTAATATTTTAATTAATGTTTACTTAAAAAGGCATCTAAACTCATATGTGACTCTTGTCGATTTTTTTTGGGCAAATTCTTTCCCTTGCAACACACATCCCACCTATAATAGTACAGCAGAAAATGCAGCAGCTAAAGAATTTAATTGTTTCATAGTAGTTAAAGAATTCTAGATCACATTTATTTTTATTTTTCCCAAACCAGCAACTATATAACCTAGAAAAACAACAAACAGCTGTTGCAAACCCAAAAAGACAATAGAACAGCAACTATAAACTCAGAAAAATATCTAAATAGCAGTAAAATTGTAGCAATAGAATTATATGCCCATTAATAGCAGTTTATGAGTAGCAACACTAATTTAGTTCATTGAATTACAACTTAGAGTGAAAACAACAATTGTAGAACCCACAAAAACATCAAAGAAAGGAAAATTTTGAAATTAAGATGCAAACCTTGTTGTCAATCACTTTTCTCCAATTTGTGCTCCTTTTTTTTTAAATAATTTGCTGGAAATCGGTGTCAAAATATAAAGAATTAAGAGGAAAAGAATTTGTAAGAAAAAAATTTAACAAGAGTCACACATGAGTTTTGATGTCTATTTAGGTAAAAATTAATTATATATATATATATACTACTTAAATTATATAAATTTTTTTAACCAAACACCATAAAAATTTTTTTCTTATGACACATGTCATTAGATCCTTAAAAGTTTAGGAGGATTAGGAGAGAAAATGACTAAGGAAGGATCTGGATCCAGTAATAATTGTTTAGAACAATGCTTTGTTGCATTAAAGGTTAAGATGAAATAATTTTTTTTAAAATTAATTGGAACAATACTTTACTCTTTACACTTTTATAACTTTGTATAATCTCGCATAAATATATGCCTTAATTTTTTGCAATTATATCTATCTCTTTTATCATTGTTTGTACATTGTACTTGACATAATTCATTAATTAATTATCATACATTTTACTTTATATCACTTGCACTAAGAACAAGTAAGTCAAAATAATAATTTTTACAATTATACCTTTATTAAGCTATCACTTTTTTTTGTAGAAATAAAATTAAATTGGTTCTAACATTATGATTATACAAAAAATTTAATGTATTAATTGATTAGAAGAATCTGGCATAATGGCAAGAAAATAACCATAAAATTATATGATATTTCAATGTTAAGTAAAAAATTAACAATATATTTTTATTTTTGTTGTTAATTTAGGGATGATAAAATTACTCACAAACCTGCCCAAACCCACCCACAAAAACTCGTTCGCTACGAGTAATTTTGCAGGTTGTGGGCGAGTTTGGTATTTCAAACTTAAATCAACTGCGGGTTGTGAGTAGGTTTGGTATTGAAAAAAAATCCACTGGATACCAGCGCGAGTATCCACCAATCTGCATTCCTTATTTTAATTATTTATATTGTTTTATTTTAATCACAAAAATTACATTAAAAAAAATTTGATCATAATATATTTAAGTTAAAGTTTATAATTCCTAAGCCTAACTTATCCCACTGCAACCAATATACAAACAAGTTTTTAATAAGTAGAAATTTTATAATTTTTATTACTAATATTTTATTTTACTTTAATTGATTTTGTTTGTTTCGCCTTAACAATAATTATATAAAATCAACTTGTTGATATTATTGATAATACTTGTATATTGATTAAAAAATAAAATAAGGTATTGATATTAGTGATGATGATTTGCCTATAATAAAAATATTTTGTGTTAGATTAATATATTTTGTGTCTTTTTTAATGTTAAAATTTTAATTTCTTATTTACATTAATAAAATTAGAATTCAATATTGTTTACGGATTTTTTAGGCTATTATTATATATTTATAGTTTGAATTAATATTTTAAGTTTTTGTGCATAATTAAAAGTATTTTTTTATATTTATGGTTTTAAATGAGAAAATTCGTAAAAAATCACTTCTGATTATGGGTGTGTTTGATAATTTTTAAAACTTACAGTAGATAGATTTTTCTAAAGAAATAAAAACCTACAGGTTGCAGGCAAGTTTAATAATTTAAATTTCTTATGAGGGCAGATTAGGCAATAGCAAACCGGCAGGGGGTACCCATTCCCATCTCCCTAATTGTCATTCGGTGATCATTAGAGCATCTCATCACTTCTGTCAGAGTTTTGTATCACTTTTCAATTGCCATCGCAAGACACGCGTCATGTAAATAATACAAGTAGTAATAGAACCGCTTGTCAAGCTGGGGTCCGCACGTGTTTGACCAAACTAAGAAAAACAAAAAACAAAAAACAAAAAAAAAAAACCGGTCATTTTGCATATGATGATTAAAGGCCCATTGATTTTTTTTCTTTTGCATTTACTTTTGGTAAAAGGAAATTCACATTGAATTAGAGGAGAAGTCTATGTTACAGATTCTGTAACATACATCCCCCACTCTATGCACTCCACGTGTCCCAGCATGTGGAAACAAAGCAAGTAAATGGCACCCTTGAGGAGCTGGCTAACCTGGTCTGTAAGATACAGAATCTGTACCGTAGCCAGCTCCTGAATTAGATGTTTGAAAGGAAGGTGAATACCGTTTATTTATATTTTTTTTTCTTTTGGCGGTTTGGCCTCGGATATTTTGCCGAGTGCGTTTGCATGTTTTGATGTAAGCAATTGCTACTTGCCATTTCAAAATAATTAGGAAAAATAAAAAGAAAGAAAAAAGGCAATTGCTGTGAAATTAACAGTCCCTTTCACACTCAATATTCTTTCATTTTTAAGTTGATTGAGACGATAAAGAGTTGAGGGTGTGGTCCACCCGTATTGAAATATCTTCTAAAATATCTTGAAATTAATTATTTTTCTCTTTATATTTTCAAATAAGAGATTTTTTCTCTATTAAAGTTATTAAATATATTACTTACTACCTTACAATTTTCATTACATCTAAAAATTCTCCTAATAATAAAAATTTAAAAAAAAAGTGAATAAATGAGTCATTTACTTAATAATTCATATTGAAAATATAAAATATACATTTATTATAAGAAAAACATTTAAAAATAAGAAAAAACATTTTTATTGTCAATTTTTATTCACACCAAAAAATATTTTTTATTTTTAGTACTTTATTTTTTATTTTAATTTTCATTGATATGATTTAATTAATTTATAATAAATATGAATAAAAATATACTTACAAACAAGGATAAAGTTATTAGTTATTATACAAATAATAAGAAGTTAGTGGTATATTTATTAATTTTGAGTAGATGCGAAATCAACATTCTCTAATTATCTCTTTAAAAATTTATTATAAGTTTCTTGAAGTTACAATATTCAACAATCTAATACATTTTTTTTAGAGGGCAAATCAATCTATTGAGAAAAAGGAAATTTTGAAAAGTTAATGAATTCTAACAGTAATTTTGAAATAAAAACTTTGATAGTTAACAAAATATTTATGGACCTAAATAATTGATCTTTAAATTCAATAATAAAGAACGCGGATGACTTGGCAACTTAAAAATAAAAGAATAATAACTTTAATTTTTAAAGATGATAAGGCAAGCAATAGTTAAGGCTCTGCTTTTCACTTCACAATATCTCTACAAAAGAAATGCCAAAAGATATGAATGACCCACGCCACAAATGTTTGTCTCGTTTAATTTTTTTTCTTTATATTTTCTTTTGTATTTACTTTTGAAAAAAGCGAATTCTGAAACTTAAATGAATACTGTTCATTTACACTTTTTCTTTTTCTCTTCCTTCTCCGTTAACTTTTAAGAATTTTCCTACATTACTATTTTTTAATATAAAAAATAAGTAATAGAATAATGAAATTTAATGGGTCAATGAAGGACTTTTACCTAACTATAAATTATATTAAATATACGTTATGAACACCCAACCTAACTTTAGATTTTGTACATAAAAGCATACGTGGGTGTCCCGTCTTTCAGCGCTTTGGCATTGGATACTTTGCTGGATGAGTTGGATAATTTTTCAAACCAATAAAAAAAGAAAAGACAAGGCAATTGCTGTGAAATTAGCGATCAGTTGAGCCTTTCACGATAGCGATGGCAATGGGGAGGGGATGGGAGGGGAGGGGAGGGGAGGGACCAACTCTTCTGTACTCATTTCTAATATTTTACGTATGTTTTTGTCTATATCTCCTCTCTATCTCCATCAGAATTATTTGAGAGAATTCTCATTCTCTCCTCGAATAATAATAAAGAATTTTTTAGTGCCCTCGATCCCGAATAATTAATATATTTGTTTTATTTTGAGTTCATCATATTAAAATAAAAAATTAAAATAAAAAAAATTTGAAATATATCTTACATTAATATTCATTACAAAAGTCATATACATTAAATTAGTAAGTAACGCAGTATGTAAGGGATATAAACTTCTTTTACAAACTACCATGAACAATTTAATAGTCTAATACAAAATTGTTACAAATAAAATCAAATTTATATTCAAAATTATTTTTTTCAATGGTGGCATTGGCACTTTATAAATGTAAACTATTCCTTTTACAACACAATAGTTAAGTCGGAGCAAATCAAGAGCAACTATTAGATTAGATATTAAAATTGTGATTCGTTGTGGGCAATTATAACATTTAAAAATAAATAAAAAAAATAGATTTAAGTTTAAAATATTTAATGAATATTAAAATTAAAACAAAATTTTTGGGCTAATAGAATTTACCCGGTCTTTTTAATGTCCTAAATAAAAATTTAAGACTAAATTAGTTAATTAGGCCTAAAAGTTTAATAATATAAATATTTTGATATTTGTTATTTTTACCAATATTTATAATTTTATAATTCAAATTTTATTATTTATTTACTAGTAATTTAAAAAAAATTAAAATAAAATTAAAAATTAAAATGGGGATTCCACCTCATCCCCGTCCCCTCCTTGAATAAGAAATTGGGTAAAAAAATTTCTCCATCCCTTCCTCGAAAAAGAAATTGGGTATGAAATTTTCTCCATACCCTCCCCGAATGGGGAAAATTCTCGAGGGTACCCGTTTCCATGGGAATTTTTGTCATCCCTACTTTACGGTCAATATCCAAAAATCTTCTTAATAACAAAATAAAAAAATGAGTTAATGAATTATTTACTTGATAATTTATTTGAGAAAATAAAAAAAAATATTTATTATAATAAAAATATATTTAAAAAATCTTATTATTAATTTTTTATTCACATCGAAACAAATATTTTCTCATTTTTATTACTAAAATTTTTTATTTAATTTTCATTGATATAATTTAATTAATTTATAATAAATACGAATAAAAATGTATTTTAAAATAAGGATAATACTATAAGAATTATGATTATGACGTGAGGAGAATCATTAGTTATTATTAAAGTAGTAACAATGCATTTTCTAATCGGTAATTAGAATTGGCTGGAATCAGAATCAGTTGAAATTGAAATAAGTTAAAATAAAAATAAAAAATAGAAATCAAAATAAATTATTTATTTTAGCTGTAAGAATTAAAATCGAAATGACTTGTATTGTTAGTAATATGTTTACTTTGTCTTGGAATAAGAAACGAATTGTTAGAAGTTATTAAAATGACCTTAGTTGATTATTGTCGTTGTTTGTTATAATAATTGTGATTATTATTATTCAAAATAATTATTTAATAATAATAATAATAATAATAATAATAATAATAATAATAATAATAATAATAATAATAATAATAATAATAATAATAATAATAATAATAATAATAATAAGAAGAAGCATAAGAACAACAACAATAATATTAGTGATTATTATTGTTGCTGTTAAAATTATAGTTTTTATTTTCATTATTATTATTATTAATTTTATTATCATGTATTATCATCATCAACAACAACTACTACAAAAATAAGAATAATAACCATAATAATAATATAATAATATTTTAATTAAGGACAAAAATAAACTTATAAAATTTTCGTGAGGTAAAATTGGAAGTTTAAGAAATGAGAACTTGATTTCTAACACTACCCATAAGAAATTAAATTCTTATTTTTTAATTCCAAAAATATATAAGTTTCATATATATATATATATTATTTTATTAAATAAATACCATCAATCATTCTCGTTATAAATTTAAATTTCTTAATACAAAGAGTAATTTATTAATTTTAATAAGGGAAGACTAACAATCTCTTTATAATTTTGGTGGGTTATATAATACAACTTTTTTAAAAAATGTGAGAGATGGGAGTAATGTTGTCACGATTAATTATAGCCGTCTTGGAAAGCAAGTTGAAGGGCCTTACAAGTCGGAAGGTGCCATTATTTGCACTTTTTTCATTACTTGCTGTTAAGGAACATAATTTTGTGTCATTATTTGCACTTTTTTCCTTTTTTTTCTTTTTCAAAGGGCAATGCAGATTGCCACTAGGCCTTTTGGCCGAGTGGTGAGAGCTGCTTCTTTTGAAGAGCATCAGTTCGAACCCCATTTTCTTTCTCAATTAAATTTGATTAAAGGCAGTCTGCTTCTTTATCTAAGTGTGAAGAGTAGACATCTCTCGAATATTTGAAAGGGTTAAAATCTGGACAGCGCTCCATTAACATTGATGTATGTTAGTCCTAGTTATAGTCTGATTTGTAAATATCAGTTATTTCTCATGTAATATAAGTTGTAGTTTGAGCAATAGTCTCGTGTAATAGAAAAAAAGGGCAATGCAAATTCAATGGGGATCACAAGTTTGAAAATTTGGTCATGAATTAGTCTGTTCACACTTAGGGGTGGCAAAAAAGCCCGGTCTTGGCCCGAAGCCCGCCATGGATATGGCAAAAATTACAAAGTATGTTGACAGGTTTAGCAAATAAAATTTATGAATAAAAAATAAATTTAATTTAAATAAAAAAGAAAAAATTCAAAATATTAAATTAGTTTAATTTTTATATTAGTATTTGTTATTTTATTAAGTTGTATTACTAATATTTCATGTATTTGACCATTATTCTATTTATATATTAGATTATTATCTTTAATTTAAATATTTTTTCTTAATTTAAAAAATATTTTATAATTAATTTTAAAAGCGGCCTTAGGCTCGGCCCGAGTTGGGGACTTTTGAAGCTGACGTTTGAGTGATGGACGGACTTTTGAAGGGCCTAGGCTTCGTTTGAGTGATGCGGACTTGAGCCTAGGCTTTAAAAAACCCAGCCCAAGCCTGCAAATTACCATCCCTATTCACACTCAATAATAATTTGTCTTTATACTACTATAGGGCACTTGTGGGACCCAGATGTTGACGGAAGTAATCTTCAAAGATCCCTCAATAATTTACTTTGAAAATACACCCTTACCCTTTCCTTAATTTCTCTAGATCAAGAAACCCTTAATTTTCTTAACTTCAATCTCCTGAACTCAACATCACTACTAATTCGCATCTGCTTTGTTGTAATCTCCACTATTTAAAAGAGATCAAACAAACTATACATATATGGTTAAAAAATATTTAGTTAAGTCTTAAGACATAATATTTTGAAAAATAGTGTTTGTAGGTAAAAAAATTATTATCATGCCTATTGATCGAGCCTATATTAGTTAGTAATGATGCTTCTTTGATAACGAATGATGCCAAGCCATGGTATCAACTCACTCGGAGATCAGATTGGTTTAATTTGTGAGGGAAGATGGACATTTTAGTATACATAGCTTAAGGGTCTACTGTGCGATTAAGAAGTTTAAGCCAATACTTTAGCATTTGCTAGAGAAGAAGTATGAGTCTTCACTATAAAGAATAAATATGGAAACATAATAAAATATAAGGTTTCGCAATTTTGTAACAATAAAGTATAGGATATAATATTTGTTATACTAAGTTATTATTTCCCAACAACTTAAAGATTATTTTAATTTAAAACTTTAACTTAAAATTTTCACACAAATTTATAATCATTGATTTTCAAATTCAATAAAAAAAATGCGGATGAGTTGGCAACTTGAAAAATAAAAGAATAATAACTTTAATTTAAAAGAGGATAAGGCAAGTAATGGTAAAAGCTCTATTTTGAAAAATAGTGTTTGTGGATAAAAAAATTTATTATCATGCCTATTGATCGAACCTATATTAATTAATAATGATGCTCCTTTGATGACAAATGCAAACTCATGGTATCAATTTATTCTGAGATAAGATTGGTTTAATCTGTGAGAGAAGAGGGACATTATAGTATATATAGCTTAAGAGTATACTGTGCTGGTTAAAAAATTTAAGCCAATACTTTAGCATCTATTAGAGAAGAAGTATGAGTCTTCACTATAAAAGAGAAATATGAAAACATAATATAATATAAGGTTTCGTAATTTTGTAGCAATAAAGTATAGGATATAATATTTATTTTACTAAGTTATTATTTTCCAATAACTTAAAAATTATTTTAATTTAAAGTTTTGACTTAAAATTTTCACACAATTTTATCATCATTGATCTTCAAATTCAATAAAAAAGAATGCGGATGAGTTGGCAACTAGAAAAATAAAAGAATAATAATTCTAATTTAAAAGATGATAAGGTAAGTAATGGTAAAAATTCTGTTTTTTTTTTAATTTAACTTTAAAATATACCATATCTATTTTGTTTACCATCACAAGTAATCGCATACATTAATAAATAATCACAATTTATTTTTTAAATTAGTGATATGTATATATGTATATTCAAAGGTCATTAGTAATTAAAAAAATAAATAAATATTTATATAAGATAGTTATTGAAAATTAATTACATTTATTTTATGATGAAATAGTCTAAATATCTACCTTAAAACATTTATTTTTGAGGAGGATATATAAATCTCCTTAAGAAACTGCAGCCCACCACCCCCTTTGCTCTTGAATTTTATTCTCCAAGTATATATATCCACCGTTGGATGTCTATATGCTAATCCAACGGACACCGGTTTACCGGCCTTAAAGCAATAAGGCATAGGCTAAGATGATTAGTTCCAAAAGACATGGCCCACAAATAAAAAGTAAAAGAAGGCCACAAACAATAATCCAGCGAAAGTTCAATTATTTCAATATCAGTCTTTCTTTCCTTTCATTCATTTTCAATCAACGACCCCTTTCCTTACTTCAATCTGTCGATCACAAACACACTTTGCTTCTGTTTATTGCGTTCGTTGCTGTTCTGTTATTCAGCATCTGCCATCAACTCTTTTGAATTTTCCACCTTCTGATCTCAACAATAATACTTGGCCTCTGTTTGTTGTAATCTTAAGTCTTGTTATTTGGTTTTCCTCTGTTCTCTATCTAGTTGTCCAGCTGTGCCGCTGTCTCTGTTTTATTCTCTATCCACTCTTTGTATTTTTTTCCTTTCTATTTTGTTCCATCTTGTTGTGGTCACTTGTGTTCAATCACTCAGTGTGCTTCCTAAATAGTCAATTGTTTTTCAAAAATTCAGAAAAAGAGAGATAGAGAGACAAGGACAAAGGACTGAAGATGGCTGAAATCATTCTTACTATTGTTGTAGAAGTTGTGAAGTGCTTGGCTCCTCCAGCATATCGCGAAATTAGCTATTTGCGTGAGAGTAAGTACACGACCAACTTACAGAATCTCAAGGCAGAAGTTGACAATCTGAAGTCTGAGAGGGAGTCATTGTTGAGGCAGGTTGATGAGGCTGAACGAAACGGGGAAGGAATTGAAGAGAACGTTAGGAGTTGGCTTGAAGGGGCCAACAAAGTCATTGAAGAGGCAGATAAATTTACAGAAGATGAAGCCGCTGCAAGTAAGCGTTGTTTCGGGGGATTATGTCCTAATTTGAAGACCCGCCGTCGACTTAGCAAGGACGCAGAGAGGCAGAAGGAGGCTGTTGTCAAAGTCCGAGAAGATCGAAGATTTGATAGAATTTCCTACCGTACTGCTCCAGAGGATATTCGGCTTATCCCTAACAAAGACTACGAGCCCTTTGAATCAAGAATGTCCACTTTGAGGAGTATACTCAGTGCACTAGAAGATCGCGATGTCAACATGCTTGGGATTTATGGAATGGGCGGAATCGGAAAGACGACGCTGGCCGAAGAAGTTGCTAGGAAAGTCAAGAGTGACAAACTCTTTGATCAGGTGGTTTTGTTGAGGTGTCTCAGAATCAAGACATACGAAAGATTCAAGGAGTAATCGCAGATAAATTAGGCCTGAAGTTGCATGAGGAAAGTGATGAAGGAAGGGCAGGCAGGTTATGTGAAGGTATACAAGCAGAGAAGAAGATCCTGATAGTTTTAGACAACATTTGGGAAAATCTTGATTTGCGGGTTGTCGGAATTCCTCACGGAGATGGTTGTAAAGTATTGTTGACGGCCAGAAGTCTAAATGTATTGTCTGAGAAGATGGATTGTCGAACAAATTTCCCAGTTGGTGTTTTAAACGAAGAAGAAGCATGGAGTCTATTCAAGAAGATGGCAGGTGATTATGTTGAAGGTAGTGAATTGGAAGAGGTGGCAAGGAATGTGGCAGAGGAATGTGCAGGTCTACCAGTTTCCATTGTGACGGTTGCAAGGGCATTAAGGAACAAGGGCATACGTGAATGGAAGGATGCATTGGAACAGCTAAGAAGGCCTTCTTCATCGAATTTTAAGGACGTACAGCCAGCCGCATTTAAAGCTATCGAGTTGAGCTACAATAAACTAGGAAGGGATGATCTCAAGAACATCTTTTTGCTAATAGGATATACAGCCATAGCATCTATTGATGACTTGTTAATGTGTGGTATGGGATTGGGTTTATTTCAAGGTGTGAATAAGATTGAAGTAGCACGAAATCGAGTACATACATTGGTGCGCACACTCAAAGCTTCTTGTATGTTGCTTGACCGTGAAAGCGAGAATGAAGAGTTGCTTTCTATGCATGATGTAGTTCGCGATGTCGCCATATCAATTGCATCTACTGAACGAAATGTGTTTACTGCTACAAATGAGCAGGTTGATGGTTGCAGGGAATGGTCAGACGGAAGTGCAATAAAGCATTGCACTTCAATCGTCTTACATGATATCATGCCTAGTTTGCTTCCTGAAGTACTGGAATGTCCTCAACTCGAACTTCTTTTTCTAAGTGCTTTTTCACTATTAACAATTCCAAGCAACTTTTTCGAGAGGATGATACAGGTCAGAGTTGTAAACTTGACTGACATGGATCTACGGTCACTGCCTTCATCACTTGGTCTCCTGTCAAACCTTCGAACACTGAGTTTGTGTGGGTGCTACCTGCCTGATCTAAGTGTTGTAGGAGACTTGAAGAAACTAGAAATCCTTTGCCTAAGAGATTCTGCTATTAAGAAGTTGCCGGTAGAAGTAGGTGAATTGACTTGGCTAAAGTTGCTTGATTTGAGAGATTGTGAGGACCTAGAAGTTATTCCACCAAATATACTGTCAAAATTATCCCGTTTAGAAGAACTATATATAGGGTGAGAGGGTTCTTTTCACCTGGGATTCGAATATCGTTTTGTCAATTTATACATTAGACTAAAGCTAGAAATTTCTATTGCATCACAGTAATTAATTTTGAAAAGTCTTCAAATATTATATTATTCTCATTTTCAAAGCAACCAATTTTGGAAAAAAAATTAATATTTTAATCTTTTAGCTTCAGAATCTTACCATTTTAATTTAAAGAAAAAACCATAATTGCCCTTATATTGCACGAGCTTCGTGCTTTGTAATATCCTTCTTCTCTTTTCTCTCAATAAAAAAAAAAAAAAGAAAAGAAAAATAAAAGTGAAGTTAACTGTCTTATATATTTTCAGTCCTCCTACAACCACCCCAAGTTTGAATTATGGGAGAGTAAGGGACTAAAAAAATGAATTTGGGCTTTGTACGCTCTTTTACCTTTTAAAAAAAATATAAAGAGAACATTCATTATTTATCAAAATTAAATCCATAATTGCAAGTCTAATTTTTCATATTTAATTTTTATTTTTAAATTAACTTTATTAAATTTTTATTTAAAAAATCTTAACCATGGAATCCGAAATATGAAATTTGAATTTAGTGCTAAGTTTATTATACTAATTTTTAAAGATCTTGTATCTATGCATTAAGATTGTACTCACAATTAAGTTTACACTCTAAAATCAAGACACCTGCAATGTCAACAGAGACAAGAGGAATCAGCTAATGATTTGCAGTCACATGAAATCATTTTGGAGGACAATGTCCAAATTTATAATACGTTTTTCCCTGAGAAGGTCAGTTATTAATAAGTCAATCGTCTTATTAATTCTCTATAATTTTTGTTTTTTTTTCTTTGTTATATTCCTGTTTGGTAACAAATATGGCAAAGAGTGATTAATAATTATATTTCACAATTATTCTAAATTTTTCATCCGAAGTATAGTAGGGTGTAACAAATACATTCTTAGAGAAAGAAAAGGTACTCTTACACAATAAGTGAATTAATAATTATTATTATTATAAACATCATGTTATGGAATACTAAATATGTTGTAATCGCTGAATATATATTATATATATATATATATAGACTAATAAGTTGATTGAAATTATGGTTAATCATTTTCTTTAATATACGTCATTAGAATACATATAAATTATATTAGCCGCCATCTAAATCTATACTAAATATGTTGTTCACTTTGTAATATAAATTTTTTAAAAGATCTCGGTGAGGGATGCTCTAAGATAATGTGTCCACTCCTGCTGTCCTGCATGAGCGGAAATCACGTTGATTCTCTAGCATCTGAGGAAATCATGATGATCTGCCAAACGTGATATCTGCTGATTGATTGTTGATGAGACTCTTCTCGCATAATTTCTTAGAATTATATGTGAACCCGCGGCAATTAATGATAATTACTATTTGCAAGGGGGAATTATGTGATTTCCTTTGAAAATATTCCAAACTTTTATATAATCGAGGTGCCAGTACTTGAATCCCCGAGAACTGCTCGCGCTGGATAGTAGGTCCTATTGCGAATCAACCAAAATTTAATATTACCAAAATTCGTTATAATCAAAGAATATTTGCAATATGAATTATATTAGCCGCCGTCTAAATCTATACATTTAGTAAGGAATAATTTGGAAAACTTGATTAACGGTTGTTTGTATGAAAAACTGAAAAGAACTATAACCAGAGAAAGAGTAATTTTATTGATTTGTCCATCAAGAGAAATGATTGTTGCTTGTAATTAACAAGTTAATTTTTTGATCGTGCAGGTTGCATTACCAAATTTGGAGGAGTTGATGTTGTATTCAATAAATGTTGAGAGGATTTGGCTGAACCAAGTTGCAGTCATGTCTTGTGGTATTCAGAATTTAACGCGCTTGACCCTGTACAGCTGTATGAATTTAAGATGTCTATTTTCATCTTCTACAGTTAGTAGCTTTGTTCGACTCCAACACATTAAGATAGTCGAATGTCCTGTCTTGGAAGAGTTAATAGTCGTGGACAACCAAGAAGAAATGAAGAATAATATTGTAACGTTTTCCCAGTTGCAATCTCTGAGGATGTCTGATCTTGAAAAGTTCACAAGCTTCTGCACTGGAGATCTTGATATTCTTGAATTTCCATCCTTGGAAGAATTATGGATATCTGCATGTCCTGAATTCATGGTGAGATACGAAAAAACTACTAATATCTCGACAGAAAGGGTACGTACAAGAATTTTATAATCAAATTTTCAATTCTTATGTACGTACTGTGAAAGTTTATCTTGTATTTATTGATTTATTGAATAAAATATATTGTATAAATTAGTGGTAACTTATAATTCTCATCAACTGATTCATCTTGTATTTTTTTTTTTTGTTCTGATCGATCTCCCAGATATTCCCTAATTTGGAAGAGTTGAAAGTTGATGCAAAGTACATAGGAACAAATAAATATCTATTTTTTGAAGACTTGCTTTGCAAACTAAAATATCTTTTTGTGGAGTTGGTTGATGAGCCGACTATTGTATCACTCGATGACTTCCTCCAGAGACTTCACACAATGAAAGTCCTCCAAATACAAGGATATGGTGGCCGGTCGCCGAAAGAGAAGGTTGAAAATGGTATGGCAGTAGAAATAAGTGAAGCAAATAATTGTTATCATCTGGAGAACATTTTGATAAGGGAGTCCTCTGTTACGAACAACTTGGTTATACTACGTGTAAAGGGGTGTGACCGTTTGGTCAATCTAGTGCCATCGTCGACATCCTTTCAGAATCTTACAAATCTGGTGGTATTCAGTTGCGAAAGATTGAAAATCGTATTAACATCCTCAATTGCAAAGACTCTGGTGCGACTTAGATATATGAAGATAAAATCATGCGTTATGATAACAGAAATAGTGCTGGTGGATGATGTTGTGGCAAAAGATGAGGTTATTACTTTCAGAGAATTGAAGGAGTTGAAGCTTTTAGACTTAAAAAGTTTGACAAGCTTCTGCTCTGGCAATTGTGCTTTCAAGTTCCCATCTTTGGAAAGATTAGTGGTGGATGATTGCCCCGATATGAAGATTTTCTCTGAAGGAAATTTAAGTACACCCAAATTACACGAAGTGCAGCGGCGGAGTGAAGCACGTTGGGCTTGGAAGGGCGACCTTAACACAACCATACAAAAGGTATATATATTTCTCAACAATCAGCTTTTTCCCTCTCACTCCAAATCCCTAACTTAATTTCCTCCTCCTGCTCCTAAAACAAGTAGGTGATTTTTCCCGCGATGGTTGCTGGGGTTTGGTCAGATGACAGCGGCTTGGAAGAGGAAGAGGACGATGATACAGAGAAGGAAGATGGACAAGGCAGTGACCACTAGTAGTAACTATTAACAAAGGTCTATTATTATTATTATTTCGAATCGGCTTTCAGACCGTAAAACAACACTCACCTTGTTTCTTTCATTTTATGATTTCAGGTTTAATGGTGGAAGATTCATGCATGCTTGTGTGCGCCTCTCGTGTTGAGTGTATTGTGGATTGCTGTTGTGTTTCGACAGTGTCAATGATGAAACTCGTCATTAAATGAACTTTAATCATTCTAATCATGCAATTTTTTTTTTTAATGAAGATCGTTGAGTATTTTAGTATATAGTAATAAAATTCATTGAAGCATTACATTCAATATAATATCATTGTCTGATACTAGAAATTAATGTGTCTTACCAAAGTGTGTGTATTTAATGCTTAATTTGGGTCCATATGAAAATTTATGTAAACATAAATGAGATCGTATATAAATAGAAAGCGAAAAAAGTTGTTCAAACATACAAGTACAAAGTTTTTGAAAGCATTGGTTACAGAGTAAAATATATATATATATAACAAATTTATATTATATTGATGTACGTAATATAATACTAGTCAAATTTTGAAAATCTTAATTTACTTATAATCTTTTCTAATTTGGTATGCACAAAAAGATTTTTATTATAAAACCAACCTTTAATTTGCAATTGTGAACCATGGATCTCATTCAATTATTATATATAAATTTTTTATTAAGATTCGTCAATTATTCTAATTTGGTATGCACATGGTGCGCCCAACCCATGTAAGTTTTTGTTTTGTTACGGATTTTAAAATTTTACGCTTTACAACTATCTCTCACATAAATCAAAACAAAGGAGAAAACAAATTCTGAGAAAAATTTATCATATGTTTTCTTAAAACTTTCACTTATAGTTTCCAATAATATTAGTTTAAGGATGGCACATTGTTTCATTATCACATGCATTTTGTGCCGTTGTTAAAAGTGTTCACTTTCACATTTCGGAAAATTTGGCAGAGTTTCTGCTAGCAAATAAATGTACTCATAAAGTTCAATTTTGTGTGTAAATTAGTTGGTTGAAAATATTGCATGACCCAGGGGTGTATTATTTTTATTATTTTTTAATTTTATTAAGGCCAATCATTTTATACCATATAATTAAGTTTATATAAAATATTTTCTTCAAAAGAATTGTGAATCTATCATCATCACTTACATCCTTGGACTTCTCTCTAACTATAATCAATAGTCCAATGTCACATGAATGTCCTCAGAAAACTTGAGAAAGTATCGTACTATCCTTACTCAACCTCGAGTAAATTACTTTGATTGTCAAGTACCCGACTTACTCTATATTAACTTCTTTCGCATAATCCTTTTTTTTTATTTTGTCAGTTAATTACCGGAAATGAAATGCTTATGCAATTGTGCTTTGTATTTTTTTGGGGAGACATTTGATGTTTAGTACTTTCAAACATGTATGTTTTTCCAATATCGCTGTGGATAATTGAATGGTATACTTGGCAGCTCCCAAGTGTTTGTTTCCACCAGAACCGGAACATTATACAGGACCAAGGCTGAAAGTGGCTATTATTGGAGCTGGCCTTGCCGGCATGTCAACAGCAGGAGAATTGTTAGATCAAGACCATGAGGTTTTGCTCATTTAGATTTCAATCTTTTGAATGTTTCATTGGCCTCTCAAGTATTTTCTTTTCCCCTAAAATGTCTCACTTTTACCATTCATCCTCTTGCCTAAACTCAAAATTTGAAGTTACTCAATTTTTTCGAAGTAAATAGCAGAAGCTTTTATCAGCAGTTCAGAAAAATGAATAGCAGTTATCATTTTCTTTAGAGCAGGCATTATTTCAATTCACAAAGTTTATTTTATTTTGAATTAGTATGTGTTTCACTGATTTTGTTGATGGTGAAAGAAATTAGAAGATTTCTCCTTCCTCCCCCCCCCCCCCCCCCTTCTTTCCAGGTGGATATATATGAGTCCTTTCATTGGTGGTAAAGTGGGTTCATTTATTGTGGAAACCATATTGAAATGGGTTCATTCTCAAGATTTGCCTTATACCGTGAAAATAATCTATGTTTATTGTAACATTACATAAGAACCCGCCCAAAATTATGTAGATTAATCAATATATTACTCTAGTTTTGTTAAATATAAGTACAAATATTGTTAATATTTTAGATATATTCAATGTTTAATCTTATTGAAGATTTCAATTGGAGTGGTAAACCGAAGAAAGAGGCTAAAAGTCTGTCTGTGCCCTTTGGAGGGGCACACTAGTGAGAATACTTTTTATATGTTAAAAGGATAATTTATTGCCACGTATCCCTAATTGTTATGCACAAAAATATTAATAAATTTGGAGAAATGTGTTTGGGCCATAGCTGGCCCATCAAGGTAAAGCTAGCTAGTAAATTTTTAAGTAAAAAATTTTAGTCTCAATTTAGACTAGGTTAAGAATAAATTCATTATATTAATTTATTTATAGTTCTTGTCTTCAAGGAACTTACTTTTATAGAGTAAATAATAGATCGGATCCTCTTAGACTTTGAAAAATTTATTGACATGTGTTATAATATTTAATTTTAATTAATTTTTACTTAAAAAAGACATCTAAACTCACATGTGACTCTTGTCAAATTTTTTTTTCAGGCAAATTCTTTCCCTTTCGACACACATCTCGCCTATAATAATACAGCAGAAAATGCAGCAGGTAAATAATTTAATTGTTTCATAGTAGTTAAAGAATTCAAGATCACATTTATTTTTATTTTTCCCAAAACATCAACTATAAAACCTAAAAAAACAACAAACAGCAGTTGCAAACCCAAAAAGAGAATAGAACAGAAACTATAAACTCAAAAAAATAGCTAAATAGCAGTAAAATTGTAGCAATAGGATTATATGCCCAGTAATAGCAGTTTATAAAGTAGCAACACTAATTTAGTTCATTGAATTGCAACTTAGAGTGAAAACAACAATTATAGAACCCACAAAAACATCAAAGAAAGGAAAATTTTGAAATTAAGATGCAAACCTTGTTGTCAATCACTTTTTTCCAATTTGTGCTCCTTTTTTTTAATAATTTGCTGGAAATCAGTGTCAAAATATAAAGAATTAAGAGGAAAAGAATTTGTAAGAAAAAATTTAACAAGAGTCACACATGAGTTTTGATGTCTATTTAGGTAAAAATTAATTAAAACAAAATCTTAGCCATTTAATTTCATTAATGACACATGTCAATAGATCCTTAAGGTTATATTTGAGAGATAGGATTAAGTGTAGAATTGGACTTATTATTGCGATAAAATATTAATACCATATTTGACATGCTCACGTGTATTGGATTAATGGACTAAATTCAAATTTTAATCCTAAATTCATGGGATTGCTAATCCTAATTTTTATGTGTGTTTAGTTAGAACTAGATAATGTGAAAAAAATATTTGTGTATTTATAGTATCTTCCATAATTTATTATACCATTTTATTTATAAATTAAAAATTATTTAAGTATTTACTGTTTTTAATTAATTAATTTCTTTTTTATTCATGATTTACTTAAATTTTATTTATTAATTTATTATTTGAATAATTTTATTTATTTTATTCAATGAAATGATATCTTTCATTTGAAATAGAGTAATAATATAGTCACAAATTTTTGTACAAACTGATGTGGCATGATAAAATTGGTTGAATTAAATATATTTTGGGCCCACATGATTTATTTTTATTATTTTATATTTTCATTCAATGAATTAATGCCAAATCAGTTTGTATAAGATAAGTTTGTACAAGAATTTGTGGTTGTATCATCACTATTTGAAATAACCTATAATTTAAATAATTTATATTTCTTTATTATAATTATGACTACCCAATTGCTATTTTTAATTAATTACAATATTTCTTGTTAAATATCTATAAATAGTTTATATTTAAATTCAAATATTAATGTAAATACTATTTAATTTTATGTAAATTTAATTTAACATAATCTAATCCAATATACCAAACATAAGTCAGCACTATATATAATCCAATCCAATCCAATCCCTTCTAATTTAGTCCAATCATAATAGTTTGTTCAATCTAATCTCACGTGCCAAACATACCCGCAAAGTTTATGAGGATTAGTAGAGAAAATGCCTAGGGCAGGATCTTGATCCAATAATAATTATTTGGAACAATACTTTGTTGCTAGGGAAAAAAAATTACTATGTTGCATTAAAGGTTAATAATAAAATATTTTTTTAAATTAATTAGAATAATAATTTATTCTTTACACTTTTAAGATAACTTTGTATAATCGCAGCACTACAAAAACATATGTATTAATTTTATGAAATTATGTCTATCTTTTTTATCATAGTCCATATATTGTATTTGACATAATTAATTAATTAATTATCATATATTTACTCTTTAGATAATTAAGTCAAAATAATATTTTTTACAATTTTACTTTATTAAGCTATAACCTCTTTATAGATATAAAGTTAATTGGGTTCTAATATCATGATTATAGAAAAGTTTTACCATATTATTTTATCAAAAGAATGTGGCGTAACGGCGAGAAAATGACCATAAAATTATATGATATTCCAATGTTAAGTGAAAAATTAACGATATATTCTTATTTTATCGTCATTTCGCGACCATTGGAGTTTTGCACCACTTTTTCTATCGTCATTGCATGACACGCGTCCTTCAAATAATGCAAATAGTAATAATAACGCTCGTCAACCTGGGGGCCGCACATGTAGGACCAAACGAAGAAAAAACAAAAGCAAATTTCTCTCGTTTTCCCGCCTTCCCGCCTCTCAATCAATCAAATGCTTTCGTTTTGCAAGTGTATGGCGAGTTTCAGCTTCAGAGTGAAGAGGCTTTGTGGCGGAGCGACTGAAAACGGACAAAGTAGATTATAGAAATGGACACTCCAGACAAGAAACAGATCACTGTCGCTTCTGTTTCCAAGTTTGAGGTCAATCTCAGCTTATAGTTTGGATTTGAGCATTTTTTCCTGATTTTGCATCTGGGCATTTGTTATTTTTCATTTTTGTTGCTTTTTTGCAAATTGGGTTCGGAGGTACTAGTGCTTTGTGTGACAAATAGCTTTCGTAAATTGCTCCAATTCTGTTTAGCGTTAGGGTTTTGTAGTGTTGATTGGGTAGAATATTTTGGAATATGATGATTTCAGCTCATGGATTTGTTCCTCTGTACATATGTTGTGTACAGCAAACAAAGGCCCTAATAATATGATTTGTTTATAGCATGCCATGCATAGTTAATACCTTCAGAAAGATAACAATTCGTTGGACTTGAAAATTTGACATGTGTATGAAAATTCAATCTCTGAGAATTCACTGGTGGCACTTGTTAAATCATGCTTAAAACCAAGTCACAACCCCCTTAAATTGTGCATGTGGTGATTTGAGATGGGTTATTTTACTTTTCTTCTATCTGCTTGGTTATTGGTCTTATTTTCTCTTAGTGATTTGTTGAGCTCTGCTGTTTCTACTTCAGTTTCTTGTCATGATCATTTGCCACTGACTAGGATTTTAGGACTCTATGCTGATTAAAAATGATGCTTGTCAACATGCAGGATTCTCCAGTCTTTAATTATATCAGCAGTCTTTCACCCATTGAACAAATCAAGTCCATACGTAATGATCGCTCATTCAACTCAGTGAATTTTACTTCGCCTTCTTCTTTATTTGCTTCACCAAAGATCGGTTACCTTCGGGAGTCTAGATTTTCACTTAGCAGGTAAAACTAATTACCCATTCTTGCTTTCCTGTACTCAGTTGAAAAGTGCATCATTCTTTAATAACAATTTGTGTCCTCTACCGTATGTTGTCTTTATCATTAGTAATCAGTCCCCAGATATATTGAAGCCTGAGCTCCCTTTACATGGAAAAGAAAACAAGATAAGGAAAGGGAATTCAGAGGCTGTTCAACTGTTTGATGATTGCACTGGAAAACTGGATTGTGTTACTCCAGGGAGTTCAGCGAGAGAGGTTATCTCTAAACTGCTTGATGAAACATTGGAATTAGCTATTGAGTTACCAATAACAGTTAAATATGATGGTGGCACCCCAGTTAGAAACAAGGTGTCTCGTGATGTGAAAGAGAAAAGCAGAGAGCCAGAAACGGACAGAGCGTCGTTGTCATTCGTTCAATGTAATGAGGACAATCCGGGAGCAGCAGACTATTTTGAGAACAAAACAAATTTGCGTAAAATCTGTCGAATTGAGCAAAGTGAAGAAGTAGCTGGATGCGACTGGGTGTCATTGGTTTCTGATGCTGTTCTAAACTCAAATTTGTCCGTTGTTGAGAATAACTCTGAAGATCAGGATGAGAAAACAGTAGATACTGGAGCAATATCTTTTATCTCAACTGTCCTACAGCTCCCACAAGATAACACCAAGGATTTGGTAAACATGGTAACTGGCAGTCGGAGTTGTTCTTGCAAACAAAGTGAAATGACGGAACCATTAACTCAACCAGAAGAAATTGAGAACCTAAAGGATACAGATCGGACTCCTGACATTCTTTCTAGCACTCTACTAGATAAGCTAATTGTAAGTGATTCAAGAGAAAAAATGGATAATGAAGAAGAAAAGTGCGGCCAGTCTAGCTGTAAGGTAAACACAGTGTTTCATTTGTCATAGACACTATTTTGCAGTCAGTTAACTAATCAATATAGATGCGCATATACTTTTTTCATGTTTTGCCTGGTTCTGTGCATCAGCATAATATACTAAGGCGCTGCCTGGATTTTGAGATGGTTGGAGCTCGTAAAAAGAAAGTTGCATGTGAGTCTAATTGTACGTCTTCGAACCTATCACAAGCTGATTGTAAAGATGCCAGTATAAAAAAGCATTTTGTTCCAAGCAAGAGCAAAAGTAGTTCATCATCTATGGTAGCTGGTGCTGGTTTGCACTTGAATGCTCTTGCAGCTGCATCAAAGGATGGTAAACTTGTCAAGTGCAAGACTACAGCCTCTGGAAGCAAGGTAATAAGTATGCGAATCTGTGAGTCCCCTTGTCTTTCTTTGACATCTTGTCCAAATCTGCTTAACAAAAGCGAGAAGAGGGATCCTGTTCCATGTGGCACTGAAGTTTATGTGGTAGCAAATGCTATGCAACCATCCGTAAGTGTTGGTTCTGAAGAATTCAACCATAGTAGCCCCAAAAGAAAGAGGCATGTATAGCACTTAATACTGTTGGACATTTCACCAGAAATTCTTTGGACTACAATTTGAAATAAAAGTTTCGCTAATTTGCAGGTACAAGCCAGAGCATAATGTAGAAAGTATGGCCTGCAAGCGCTGCAATTGTAAGAGGTCAAAATGCTTGAAGCTGTAAGTGTGTTTCATTTTCTCTGTCTATTAGTTTATGTTTTGCAATATAAGCATTTTTATTACCTAATTATGATGCGAATTGTTGCTTGTTGACTCTCTCATGCCATTTTAATCATTTTTACTGGGCACTTGTGGTTATTTATATTATCTATACAGTGTATTAGCTAACATGTGTCTATACAGCTATTGTGAATGCTTTGCTGCTGGCCTATACTGTATTGAGCCTTGTTCGTGTCTAGATTGCTTTAACAAGCCTATTCATGAAGATAAAGTTTTGGAGACACGCAGACAGATTGAATTGCGAAATCCCCTTGCTTTTGCTCCCAAAGTGATTAGAAGTACCGACTCCACTGTGGAACTGGGGGTGGGATGTTATCACTGAAATTATAGCAATGGGTCTAGCATCAAAGTCATCACAATCCATCCTCTGCATTGCCTCGTTCTCGAGGAAAGATGCACATTGCAATGTCATGTTTGCCAAAATATGAGGTTTGGGATGTGGTGGCTTTGTTGCAAATCCTTTTTCCAAAAGAGGTTCTTATATCATGTATTTCTAAGTTTCCTTACCATGCATGCTTTGCATTCATTCATGCAGGATGAAGCTAACAAGACTCCTGCTTCAGCAAGACATAAGAAAGGATGCAACTGCAAAAGATCAAGCTGCTTAAAAAAATACTGCGAATGCTTTCAGGTTGTGTTTTACCTCAGTATAATATCTATATTTTGTGTATATGATACTAAATCTTGTTTGTGTACAAAGGGTGGTGTTGGATGCTCTATAAGCTGCAGATGTGAAGGATGTAAAAATTCTTTCGGAAGAAAGGATGGTAAGTGTTTATAAGGAGCTCTTATAGTCCCTTGTTTTAGATTTAGTTGTCTTTGGTAGAACTTTTAGTCTTTTTGACAACATTTTCTCTGGACTCGAGTTCTACATTTTTGCTTATAAACTCTAGGTTGCTGGTGCATGATATTACATTTGCTGTTGCAGTTCCAAATTTTGCCGTCTTTTCCCCATTAGGAGCTGAAGAAGGTGAGTATGACGGGGAAGAATCAGAAACCTGTGCAAAAAGTGAATCAGATGCAAACATACATGATAACACTGTGAAGGAGGGTGAAGAGGAGCATCCACATCATCTGCTACCTTCTTCTGATATTTCCAGGTTTGCTTTTCAGCAATCAAGATTTGTTTTAAACTGTTTAAGGTCATTATCTTTCACAGGCCTTCAACTCAACTGTTATTTATATTTAGGCATGAGTGCTATGGATCTTCTCCTCTTGCTGTTGCCCCTCTTAAGGTTTGCACCAGCCCAAAAACATCAAAGTTTTTCGATCAGCCCAAGATTGAGGAGCCACTTCGGCCAACCGTAGAAGAGAAACCTCCGGAGATTCTTAAAAACAGTTTCTCAAAAGCTAGTAGTTTGATTGCAGTCTCTCCAAACTCCAAGAGGGTTTCACCTCCTCATCATGTGATCAGATCATCTATGCCAAGGTATAGAAGTAGGAGGTCGACTCTGAGATCTGCTCTATCGTTCCCATCTGTAACTCCTCCAAGAGAGCATTGAATCTACAGCGAGTCTCCATTAAAGTACGCCTAATTTACTTAATAATGCTGGTCTGTTTTCAGGTTGTATGTGTTTTAAGGCTTTAAGCTAGTAAACTAGTTGCAGATTGTGAGATAACAAAAGATTTGCAAAATCCTTGCCTGCATCTTCAAAATTGCCACTTTTAGCATCCAAATTTTCGTACGAAAGCAGACATTTTCAATGTATGGGAGCTGATTGCACGCTGCAAGCACTTGATCACTCTTGTTCAATGCATAACTTTGTCATCAAGGAAAAGAAGATTAAATCCAGAAATTAGAGGTAGGAAGAAGAAAAAGAATATTATCTGACATTATGCAGAGGGGATAAATTATCTCACAACATTCCTAGTTGACTAATGGGGCATCTAAAAAATACATTACGTTTATGTCCTCATGTATTAAGGACCTTAAATATACCGAGAAAGGACAAGCACATGGGAAAAAAAAAACCTTGAATTTGTTTTAGTCAATAAAAATCTAAAAGAATTAGCCAACTTCAATTGAATTCTGCCCTAAGTTGCTCATGGCCCCCTCCAATTTTGGGGAGTAAAGTGATAATTAGAATTTTCATCTGCCGATATTATGAATTATGAAGTTTTCAAACTTTTCAGGGCAGAAGTAAGCAGAAGGAGCTTGGCAGGAGCTCTCTGCTTGTAGTCTTTCTCCAAGGCTGCTGCTGCCAAAGATTGTAGCTCTGGGCTCTCCTTATCTTCCTTGTTCCGCCCTTTCGTAAGTTGTGCCATGGCAGACGAACACTGCAATCCAGAATTAAAACTTTGGTTAAGCAAGTTGGAAACTATGATACAATGACAAAGGGAAAATGGTAACTCTAGAGTATTTATAGATGTAAAACTGAATACATGACTAATATTCAATAATCAAATGGCCAATATTTAGCAGCAGAAGAAAACCTGAAAGAAGAATATTAATGCCAGCAAGAGAAGCGAATGACAAACAAATGTTTATATCAGCTAATACACCCACAGGTATAAATTCATGTATTCTTATCTACTTGATAATGCGTCCAATGACAAATGCAAGTGAATACTCACCAAGCAAATACCAAAGAGTGCTTTGGTATTCTTGCCCCCAGTCAAGTCTATGGCGGAAGCATAATATTTCTTTGCCAGCAGAATGTTTTCTACTCCACCAAGCGTGTATAATACCTGTTCATCGGAAAAATCAAAAGAAGACATATTAAGAGTTACACCTCTATTATTATTTCGTTGCACAAGGATATTAACATTCAAGTCCCAAAATTCAGCACAGGTACAAATTATCTCTCCATATGTATGTATACATACAACACACCAGCAGAAGAAAGAAGGAAATATTTACAACTGACTCAGGTTGTGGTTGTCTAACCAATCTCATCAAGCAAGCAACGATTCTCGAGTTAAAAAGTTAATCAATATACAAACATGAAGCAACTCAACTCATAAAGAGTTAACAGTTAGTCTCCAGTCCTTACAGCAGCAGTAAATGTTAACTGACTTTCTCAACTATTCAGATACAGGATCTTTGTGCACTTCGCTAATCTCTCTACCACAAAAACCAGAATAAAGATGGAAATTCCTCATTAAACGTGCAATAGTAATGACACCAATTGAAGAGGCACTCACATCAGCATAGGCCAGGTGATAAAGTGGAACAGTGGGTTGGGATAAAATGAGCTCCTCATAGCAGAAAGCAGCTTGTTTGTACCTAATTTACAAACAAAAACACAAAGAAAACTAAGCTACATCAGGAGTAGGACGGGAAAGAGAGAGGCAGGTGAGGAACACTCACATTTGTAAGGACACATATATTTCAGCAAGTTCTCTCCAGGCATCATGGTCAGCCATAAATCTGGCAAATGGAGGAAATAGAACAATTAGCAAATCTGTTTTGTTGTATACTATAAGAAATAGGAGGGAAAAAAGGTTTTAAAAAGCTGTCTTACGTTTCAAGATACTTATTAAGCCATTCTATGGCCGTTGGAAAATTTCCTTGGGCCTTTGCAATAGCCACCCTCCTTTTATGTAATACCTGTTTAAGATAAATCAGCTTGTTTGGAATAAAACAGTTCTTATACTTATCAGGCATCTCATTTATAAAGAATGGGTCACAAAATTTACCGGATCAAGTGGATTATCCTCTAAAAGGCTTGAGTAGGCTTTTTCTGCCTCTGCCCACAATCCCTTAGCTTCAAGCAATATCCCCTCTAACCTTCCTGTGATGCATTTATTAAATATTAGAATTTAAGACAATAACAGGCATACATAAGTAAGATTGATTACGTAAGCTTTCCCAATTGACCTTAACTTAAAGCATTTACAAGCAGATCAACAACATATCCAATATCCATTAGGAATCTGAGAATTGTGCTCTAAGATTTATGCAGTTTACAGGAGGACCACAGCAATAATAAGTAAACGATGTAGCACACATCTTTTTGCTATATGACTTTTGAAGTGGAAAATCATACAAAATGTTGCTATAGCCCTCCTTCCAGAGATACAAACTAACAAAAAACAGGACATCTAGCCACAAGGGCCATGAAAACGCATCACTCATCACTTTAATAGTCATATACAGGGACTGGTAGATGCACTCTTAAATATATGGTGAAAGGTTATTCAACTCACCAACTCTTTTGCTCTCAGGAAATTGCTTCTGCAAAACTTTTATGCAATCCTGCAAAATTTTCAAGATAAACTTCATGAGTTCAAGAGAACCCCATGAATAAGAAAATGAAGATGGTAAAGAATCTAGTAAACAGCCAAAACTATGAAGAGAATTGCACCTTTGCAACGTCAAGACATTGACAGTCCATAGCTGCAATTGATACCTGCTCATATAGAGTCCACACTACATGAAATAATATTTAGTTAGAAGTACTTTCAAGTAGATGACAAACTGCAATATTCAAAAGCAACATGCAGGTAAACAGATGAGGAAAATGAAACAAAACTAGAGCAGAAACTTATAAGCTAAATAAATAGAATCTCAAATCAGCAAATTCAAAACTTAGTCAACCAGAACTTAATTAATATAATGCAAAAAATAAATAAATAAATCTATTTACTATTGAGCAGTTTGACTCTCATCCAAATCCAATTAAAATGAAGATCGAAACTCTCGAAATGACCCAAAATACAACCAAAAACCACAAAAATCATCAATATGAATTCAAATCAAGTATCAAAGCCTCCATGTCATATGCAATTAATGCATCAAATTCAAAACTCAGCCAAACATTTTCAGTCCGATTTCCTTCCTTTCCGTAGCCAGTACAAATCAAACTTCCAAGTCTCAAACCCAATTGACCAAATCACATACATCACCTTCACCCAAAATCTGAATCAAGCTTCAAACTTTAAAACCCCACCAAGACATAAATTAAAACTACATCCGACCCACTTGAACAAATCAACAAACTTTCAATTCCGCTAAATTATTCACTCAATATTCAAGCTAACAAATCCGAATTTTGAAACAAACTCACCATCTGGGCCAAGAGCGGACCGTTTCTTGGGATCATTCAAGATCGATAAGCCGTGCCTCAAGACCTTGTCGGGGCGCCTGACTTTGAGCTTCTTAACGAGACAGAGATACTCCCAAGCTCCTCCTCCGCCATTATCAACCTGATTCTCCAAGCGGTTCAATTGGGTTTCTTCTGTCTTCGTTACCATCGCTCTTTTCTATTTCTCTCCTGGGTATCGCGTCTCAGCGTGTATATCTATGTACGTGGTGAATGTGAGTGAATTGAGAAAGCGTCGGGCTTTGTTGTGGGTGTCGTTTAGTTTGGGTTCTCTATTCAGCCAGCCGGTGTTTTGGATCTGTTGTTTGTTAGTTTAGTGGAGTTTTGAGTGCCGGGCATTGATTGACTTTGAAGCACGCTTGGCCCCAATTATTGTTGAAGAGCTAGGCTGTGTTTTGGTTATTACGGCCACTTACTTCTTTGAAAAGTGCTTTCTTAAAAAAGTAAAAAAATATGTCTACAAATTTACCACTATTTTGAAGGAGAGGTAGCATGATACAATTTGTTTAATCATTCGTCACTAACGGATTGGAGGTTTTATTTCCTCAATTTTATTGAAGGTATAAACATAAAATAAATTTTTTAAATATGAATATAGATGATTATTTTAATATTAATGAAAGTAGTCACGCTATTTTATATAAAAGTAAAAATCTCATCTTTAGTTGCAAATTTTTTTTAGCAATAATCGATCATCCTCTCAACTGCACTATGGTAATAGATTTAATTATAACAAATTGAAAAGCAATAAAACTATAGGCATACTTTATAAAATGATTAAAGTAAAAATGGTGGATCAATTTTGACACCAATTTTTAGCAATTCTTAATTTACTATTATGTAAATCTAATTTTAATTGGGCAATTTTCAGATTAATCCCCTGAGATTTGGGGTCCCTTCACTTACATAGAATATATAAGGGTATCCCCACTTTGCACCCCTACTATTAGTATAAGTGCCTGTTTGGTATGGCTTATTTAAGAGCCATAAGTGCTTATTTAATCGCATAAGCACTTTTTAAAAATTTTTATGGTGTTTGGTTATTTTTTTAGTAGAGTTTTTTTAACTTAAATAAGCTAATTTACCTCTACTAGCAAAAGCCCAAAATTTGAGCTTTTGGGAGTAGAGGTTAGAGAGCTTATCTAAAAAATATATAATATAAAAAATATCATATAGTTTAATGATTCAAAAATATTTTTTTTTATTGACAACCAAACACCCAATGACTTTTTTGAAAAGCTTATAACTCTACTGCTATGTTCTATTTAATGTTCTACAAACGGAAGATAACTTTAGTTGACTGTTAATTGATTGACTAAATGACTAAAATACCCTTGTATCAATAAAACAATATTTTAGACATGCACTGGGCACTAGATCATGGACAAATTTAGCGGCAAATTATAATGAAATGTCAGTTCTACCTATGAGAAATATCGATTTCCATTTGTTGAATCACCACTATAAAAAAAAGAAAAAAAGAATCCATCTCTGCCAATATTATTATTGAATCCAACAGTGGTAAAGCTGATGGCTATAAATTCATCTCACGTTATGGCAATATTTAGAAGCAATTTGGTTTGCAATCAACACAAACAAAAACTGGAACACAAACACACTTTGGTAATATTAAGAAGCAATTATGTGTGCATTTTTAGCCAAAAAAACTAAGGAATACAACTTATTTATAGCAATTTGAAGAAGTAATTTTGAGTGCATTTTCAAGGAATAGCTTATTTCCTCAAGCTCATTCACAACTTATTGAAGAAGCAACTTGGTGTTCAATTTCAGTACAAACCTTCTTCAAAATTCAACCACTTAAATTGATCATCTAGATGTACAGAAAATTGCTCCTCAGGTGATATGGCGTGTTCATTAATCTCCATAGTGTCAGCTCCATTGGTGGTAGTGTTCAGTTCAGTTGTAACAATAAAAAATACCCAGTTATATGACTTTTCCCTCAACTTCTTGAAAACAGTCTGAAGATTTGAGTCCCCTTGCAAAATAACTTCACTTATTTCCCATGGCAACATGACTTTAAACTTGATTATCTTTAGCTTGTCTAATTGAGCCATCAAAACATATATTTTTGATATTTTCCTAAAGTTTTTTAAGATTGTACTGTTCTAGAATTATCGATCCTACTCTGAATACTTCCCCATCAACCATTGCCTCTATGTCCATATAAATGAGAAAGTGAAAGTAAATCATAAAACACATATTTGGTGTGTAATTAATGCTCACAACTACTAATAAGTTGGGTATAAATACTAAATACTCAGCTCAAATGGTGCACATATCTTCTATAGTTATTATTTTATCAACCTAACAACGACCAGCATTATTCATAAATAACAGTTAACTAAAGTGAAGCATAACAACAACACTGACATCTCAAAATCATTGTAAATTTAATTTAAAAAACAATGTAAACATTAAATGTACTTTATTGAGTAGAGAAAAATGAAGCTCAATCTCCAAATTCAAAAAACGGACTAATATTATCAAGCTCAACACTGATCAATTACTCATAAAAATAGAATATTAGGAGCAACAAGATGTAAACTAACCAAATAGTAGTTTATTTGCTAAACGTTCATAATTTAGAGAACAAATTAAGGCAATCCATCTCTACACAGTCATGCCAAAAGTTTGTTTAATTAGCAATCAACCGCCAAAATCATGATCCAACCAAGCAATAGCCATCTAAAAATACAATTATTGACATGCATTTTGATAATTTGAATAAAAAAAGAACATGCATTAGCTCTACAGACCCACATCAGCAGTATTATACAATCTCAGTTTCCCTCTTAACTCATCTCAACATTGAAAAAAAGAAAAAAAAAATGCACAAACAAAAAGGAAGTTTCAGTTCCCTGGCATATGGCTCCATTGCGAGTGTGTGGGTTCTTGGTCGTCGCCGGTATTCGCTGAAGGCTATCGAATCTGTCCAATCTCTTACATCAGTTCCCGTCGTGGTCGATTCTAGTTGTTTCCTTGACATCTTGTTGGTTACAACAATGAATTTCCTTAGTACATTTCTTAAGATTTGTAATGGTGATTTGAATTTGCGTTTTTGATTTGTGAAGTTAAAAATTACCCAAATCATTATTTTTGTTTTGGTGTAAAACTCGTTGTACATCAGCAAGCTTCTATTATCAGCAGGCATTATGGGCATTAAAGTGTTTCACACATGTTCTAGTCTTCAAAGTGCAAAATTCAAAATGCTTTTAATATTTAATCAATTTATCATGCAATTACTTACCTGCCCTCGCATATTAAATATATATTAAACTTTATAATAATGGTAGGAGTATAAAGTAAAAATATCTTTATACATTTTATTTAAGAGAAGGGACTAGGGATGAATCTGAAAATTACCCTTTTTTAATTCTACTTTTTTTCTTTTTCTTTCAATGAAGGGAAAATATCCACCGTCCACCTATTTTTTACACATTTTTAAAAAATACACAATTCCTTCATTTTTTTACATTTTTTTTCACTTTTCCACTTCAATCCGTTAAGAAAACTAACGAAACTTAAAAAATGACTATTTTACCCCAAAACGAAAATTATAATTTCACCCTAAAAACGCCAAAAATAATAAGATTTAATGATAAATATCATTATTGACGTTAATGAAGTACAAAAAAATCTTAACTATTAGAGATTATAACTCAATGAATAATAAAATTTTACTTATCTTAAATTCAATTAATGGTTTTAGACGCTATTTTTTAATACTATTATAATTTAGATTCTAATTACCATATATTTTAAAAAAACTTGCATTTGATGGTTGTGGAATTAATGTCTTTATTGACCGATGGAAAAATTATTAGATTTAATCGATTATTTTTATAATTTTTAAGGTGAAATTGTAATTTTTGTTTTGGGGTAAAATGGTCATTTTTTTAAGTTTTTTTTAACTGATTCCAAAAAAAAAAAAAAACGTAACTTTATTCCAAAAAAAAATGATTTTGAAAACGATGTAAAAACGCGGTGATATTTTCCCTTCAATGAATCACATTTAAAAAAGAAAAAGGAAAAAACTCGTGGGCACAAAAAACGATGCGTTTTGGATCAGAAAATGGTCCAAATGATGAGAATCCCAGTGTCATCTTTGTTCTGGCAATCAGCTCTAAAACCCTACCCGCTCTTCTGCTACAACAGTAGATTCTGCAAAACCCTAACAACAACAACAATGAAAACTCTTGACGAATCCGACGTGGGCATTCTTTGTTTCATCTCCAACCTCCCTGGCTTTCGTGGCATCCTCAAACAAAGGTCCCCATCATTTCTTATTTCCGCATATTCGTTTAGATGCATGCAATTCTAGCGCACCAATGTAAGGTCAAAGATGAAAATTTTTGAGTAATTCTTTATCTGAGCATCTTAGTTTTACTGCAAATGATGAAGAATAAAAATCAAAATTTTCACTATTGGGCAAAAGAGCTTCCCTCCAACCCCCCCCCCCCTAAATGCATTTTAGAACCTTATGGAGTTGCTTGTGTATAACCGAAAAGTTTTTGGAGGTTAGTGTTATTAACCCAATGAAGAAAATTGCAATGTAATGATCTCAAGTGCTTGTGTGTAAAATGACGAGTGTTCATAATGGAGCAAGCACAGAGTTTTATAATGAATTATGATCCAATAATTGTTATAGTTGTTTCGGCATAGTCTTGTAATTTTAATTTTAATTTTTTTGAATTTTATGTAGGTATTGTGATTTTATTGTCAATGAAGTTGATACTGATCGAAAAGTTGTTCATTTGACCAGTTTAGATGTCCCTCCAGAGGTAATCGACTTTGCACTATATTGTTTTCTGGATTCATTTTAAGTTATATATGCAAGCGTGTTTGTTTATCTGTTTTATACAGTTGATCCGATATGGTAAAGGGCAAAACAAAATAAAGATTTGTTATAACGAAAAAAAAAAAAGACATTGAGATGATTTACTTTTCTGATCCATTCAGGAGGTGGCGGTGGAACATAATGAAACTAAGGCATCCGATCAACTGAATAGAAGTTATGCTTCTGAAATAGAATCATTCGGATCACTGGCTGGTGATTCTGATGCGCAATGTTTGGAGACTCTAATAAATCAAGTAACTTCTGGGAAAAACGAAGACAGTATTCCACCCATAGTTCTTTCTGCAAATTCGGATAAATCCCATCGAACAGTTAGTTTACATGCCTGATCTCATTTTATTTGTGGAGTTGTAAAATTGCATTGATTATGTTAGCTGTGAGCTTGGTTTGGCGCAGATTGAGAATATAGTTGAACTCATTCAAGGGTTTGTTTGGCTGTGAATTGATAGTTTTGTAGGTCATAAACAATGAACCTTGTAATAAGAAACACAAGTTATACTTGATTTAGATACTTCAGAAATGGTAATTAGGCTGAAGCATTTTGATAGTAATTTGGTTCTCTGCCATTTGAAGCTTTGGTTTTGGGTCCTGAGAGATATATCCATCATAAGGTTCTTTGATCTTAGTATTCAGAGATATACGCATAGTACTGAAGCAATCCAGAAATTATTTTCTTCACCAATTATGTGGTTGATTAATTTTTTTTTTGGGATCTTTTAGGCAATACATAATTTCTTTAAGGACAACTTCAAATTCCTTGTCACTGACACCGTTGATGGACCAGATGCTTCATCAAAATGCATACGCGTAAGATTAAATTCAGGAGGGAATAACAACAGCATGGGTAGAAATTCAAAGAAACGGAAAGAGAGAGGTGATAACCCTTTTGATAGCAGAGGTTCAGAAAATTGGCCAGAGCAGCTTGGAAAATTTCTCAGGTAATGGGTATATAGGTACCCAGTCAAAGCTTGTCCATCATGGAAACATTCTTTTATATGTTTGTTGATAGTATTGAAAGCATAGGTGTTATTTAAGAGAAGTAAATTCCTTTGCCCAGTGAAAATTTTCTATTTTCCTACCACCTTTATTCATGGTGTCAAGTGGTCCTTAGAACACTCTGATAACATCTTACAAAACACTAATTCAGGTTTCATCTGTACAAGGAGAACAAGGATACACAGGAGGCCTTGGGGTTGATCAGCAAGATGCTTGGCATCCTGGTATTTTCTTCTCCTTTGAATCATAAACGGCTTATTTATGGCCTGCTCTGTGGTTTGATTATGAAAGGAAGTCAAAGTGGAAGTCTTTTGCTTTCAATTGCCTTTTCTGTTTGCTGATTGATTGTGTTCTTTATGATTAATTGATATTGATTAAACATCAAGAACATTAAGAACTCATAGATCATACTCATTTAATAATCACCGTTTGACTAACTTTTCGATTTTTCAGCCAAGATCATTTGGTTTTGCAGGTACAAAGGACAAGCGCTCTGTCTCGACCCAAAGGGTTAGTAATTCTAGGCTTCTTCCTTTCCCTGCAGCTTTTATCTAGAATTTCTTTGTTTACCTTTTTTGAGAGATTATTTGCTCCAGCATGAGGAGAATTGTTCGTTGTACGTAATCCAATTCTCATAATTTTGAGTGCATAAGGATTTCAAATATCATGATCAATCATATAAACATTTCCTTTTATCCATGCTTTAAGATGAAAAGTTTGCTCAAAAAAGTGAAAATGATAATAGAAATATAATTAATTTGGAGATAGATGTTTATTGGAGCAGTTCTGCTGGTTGCAGGTCACTGTTTTCAAGCAACATGCGAGTAAGTTAGCTGCTCTTAACAAAAGGTTGATTGGTATCCGGTTGGGTGACTTCTGGTAAGAATAAATGAATAATCGGACCTGTCTTGGTTTTCCTGCATATATATATATATTCTTGGTGTATATGATTTGACTTTGTTATTGTTCAGTTATGTCAAGGAAGGACTTCTTCTTGGTCAGCTTCTTGGAAATCGTTTCACAATCACATTACGGTAAGAATTCTTCATTGGATATGGGTTCCACTTTTTCTCTTATGCCCGAAAACAATCATGAGTGCCTTCATTGCCTTATGGATCATGTATGCACTCAGAGGAGTTGTTGTAGATTCTGAAGATGTCATCAAAGCATCTGCAAACTCCTTAGGAAGGAATGGGTTCATCAACTACTTTGGTCTGCAGGTACTTCCTTCCTCAACTCTCGCTCCCTCCCTCCCTTTCTTTCTCTGTCCATGTTTATTTTGATTATAACTTTGTTTTTTTATTTATTTTGTTTCTATATTCATTAGAGAGAAATTTGTTGCACAGTGCTTGTTGATCTTTTAGCTTATTGTTGGTCAGAACCAAGGGCAGTGTTGGAATGAAAGATTTGAATTATTACATTTTGGACCAGGGGGTGATTTTAGAAAACTATGAGAGGCTGTAATGTGTTAAGTAATTCTCATATTTGTATCAAACCGATTTTCCTTTATCAGCCCTCATTGTTCATAGTTCCATCTGAGAAAACTTAAGCATGTGGTGTGTGTGAGCCCATTCAGGCATTTTCTGTGAAGAAAGAAGTAAAAATGACAAGGCCACTGAAGACTCTAATTAGATGGTTGAAATAGTTCATTATAGTTGTTGTTTGGCTAAAGTGATCTTGTGCCTTTTAAACCAATTTGAAGGAGAGTGTGCCTTATTATTATGCAGATACGCATGACCTATGACCTTTTGCTATGAAATTAATTTTGAGATGAATTGAAGTTAGATAATAATAGTTAGTGTTTCTGGGGAACTGTTACCTAAGCTATTTATGTGTGTGTGAGCTTTTTAATTTGAATTGCTTACGACTTTTTAACTCTTCTTATAAACTATTATAATTTTGTCAGCGTTTTGGAAGTGGTTCTGTGCCAACCCACCTTGTTGGAGCCACATTACTACGAGGAGAGTGGAAAAGTGCTGTAAAGATGATTCTTGATCCAAGGGAAGGAGATATCCTTTTATTGTTCTTGAGTTCTGCAAGGAGACTCTTTTATATGCCTAACTACTAATTCAACTGGTTTATTGCATGCCATTGTTAATACATTATCATCACAGAATTCATAAGTTGTTTTTCTTGACTTGGATCTTGAAATACAAAGAAATGAGATAAGTAAGGCACGGGAATACTATAAAGAAACTGATGACATTGACGGGACCCTAAGGAAATTACCTCGCCATCTGGTTGCTGAAAGGGCTATCGTAAGTTTTCAAATGTAGTGCCTTTCCACAGCTTTCTTTTGTTTTGTGGCTTTTAATGTTTAGTGCTTGCATAAATTTTTGTGAAATCTTCTCCAACTTGTTTTCTAAGCTAAATAGCCTTTTCCTTTTTATTTTCCCTTTTCTTGATAATCTTTCAATTTCTGTTTGTGTCCTCAAGTCAGTGATGATGTTCATGTTTTTTAAGACAACTTCTGAAATGAGATCTAGTCATTTTTCTGTCATTCTTAACATTATTATTATTTTTTTTCATTTTAATCATGTGCAGTTGCAGTGCTTGAAGAAATGTCCTGGGAACTACTTGCAGGCCCTAAAAGCTATACCTAGGACTTTGAGAATGATGTGAGTAAATTATCCGCCTATGAGTATATGATTTCAACACACACACTGATATACAGGCCAGCACGCATTCCCTAAAACAAGAGAAAAATGAAATGTGCATTCAAATTTCGGCACTTTACAATGTTTTGCTGCTGTAACATTTAGGTATGTCCATAGTTACCAAAGCTTTTTGTGGAACCATGCAGCTAGTGCAAGAGTGCAAAAACATGGTATGCTGCTTTATTTTGTTTTGCTGAATTTCACTTCTCTACAGAAATTTATCCACTGTCTTAATGTTTAGTGTCAAAGCTGTACCATCTGTGTTTGAATGTAACCACTGAATCTTGTTCTGCAATTCCTTTGTCACAGGAACTGAGCATGTTGTCATGGGAGACTTGGTATTTTGTAAAGGAGATGATACTGAAAAGGAGTTGGGATGCGTCAATCCTGAATTTGAGTATGAGAGTTCTAATGACGCAGATGATTCTAGTCATTTAGATGAGGTGTCAGAAACTGATCATCCTGACGGAAGACATAACCTTGTCAAGGTTAGTTTTAAATAGTATTCCTTGTTTTATGATTCTACTACTGCTGATGACTTAAACCTAGTAAAAGAAAGAAAAATTTAGGGCGACATAGTTCATTTTGACTAGACCCTTCTGTCTGATTTCTCCAAGGGCATTCATCGTCCAGCTGTAAGATATAATGTTAAAAAAAAAAAGAAAAAGGAAATCAATGTACATCTGCCTTATCACAGTTTATCTGAGAATTGGAAAATAAAATTATAACATTATTTGCTGAAGCATTGATAGAGATTAATTCTCCTATGCTTAAAATGGGAATGACATAGTTGGTGATTCACTTGTTAGGAAGATTTATTGAGTAGCAGTAAAGAACCTGTAATTAGTTGGTGGGAAGTTGTCTAAGTACAAATAAAAAACCTGTAGTTTGTTATCTGTTATTATTTTATACTCCATTCACTGAAGCTAAATGTGAAAGGCATCCTGTTGTTGGTGCTTTTTGTTCACTTAAGTTGAATGTAAACGTTAGAACTAACTTGTTTAGTATAAGTTGAGAATTTAAGCTGGCTTTCTATCATCTTTCAGACTGTAACTGCAGAAGATATCAATAGTGGAAAATACACTATCGATGATGTCGTTCTTCCTTTGCCTGGGTAAGAGAAGACAGGAATCCTCATACTTTCTTTTATATGTTTCAGCATAGAATGAACATTTCTTTCATGTACAGCACAATTATTTTCTTGTTTTGCAGTTCACGGGTTATTTATCCAATGAATGATGTTGCTGAAGTTTATCATCATTTGGCAGAGAAGGTATATTATATTGACTGATACTGCTGAGGTCTTTATGATGAGAGTTGTGCTAAATTTTATATTTCTCCCTTATTTAGGGTTTGTTTTCAGCTGTTTATTTAAACTGCTCAGTAGAACATAAATATCTGAAAGATTAACATGCATATAACAGCATAAATAGTAGGTTTAGAAACAAAACAATTGGTAACAGTTGAGACTTCTGTTATGAAATGGTCTTCCTAGAATTAAGGAATTATGAATAGCTTCAATTTAATATATTCGGAGAGTTAAATGCTGGAATGGATTTCTGGACGCAAATAAGAGTGGATGCATGTATGTATGCACTTAGTTTGACGTCGGCCCAGTGATAGATAAATATACCATTTAAAGGTTCCACGATGAAGTGGAAAAACGTTGTCTAGAAGGTACCATCGAATGGTAAATAATTATCTGTATTTTGAATTTTTATTTAGCCAGAAAAGGGTTTGGGCAGGCTGTGTTGGCTGGCTGGTGCATATTCTCGCAATATGTGTTCTGCCATGATCTAGATTAGTTTCTATGATTGATTGGGGTTAAATCAACTGTTTGAAATCAGAGAGATGCAAATCAAAGGGATTTCTTAGGTATTAGTTATTGTTACTTGGAGTGACCAAGATATGTAAAATAGTAGGCACTAATTATGCACTACAACTGATTTTTCCAAGTCTTTGTTTTTTGGTTATTAATTATTTATTTTTTATTGAGCAGGATGGGATTAACTTGACAGAGAGTTTACATAATGTCAAGTATGTTGTCAAAATATGTCCCTTATTTTCTTACTTAAAACTAACCATCTCAGTATCTTGCACTTTTTCCGTATGTATATGCTTATTTTTTTCTCTCCAACTGATTGAACTATTACTTGTGTGTATCTTGTTAGGGAATTTTCAATAACCAGTATGACTGGAAATTATAGACGGGTATTTCAGAAGCCTGTGGACTTTGAATGGTATGCTGGTCTTTTCTTCGATTATTATTATTATCATTTTCTCATCATTTTTTTTTTCACTCAGCGGTATTACTGGCATAAATGTTTGGATTATAAACCTAAATGAAATATGTTTGTCATTTTTGTTGTGACAGGGAGTTGCTCACTTACATTGATGGTAATAAACCATTAGCAGAGACAGATTTGGACAAAATTGCCAAAGCTAAACTTGCGAACATAGTCAAAGAAGAAGAAGCAGTCTGTGGAAATAAGAAAAAAGATCCATCTGACTGCATGAAACAATCAGAAAGCTTAAGTAAGGATATAAAGCTTTCAACAGAGAATAATGAAGCAGCTTGTGCCAAAGAAGTAAAACAGCCGCATGTTGAATCTGTGTGTGGCGCTGATTCTCAGGGAAAGCAGATGGCTCTAAAGCTGGGTCTTACCCTTCCATCTTCATGTTATGCCACTATGGCCATAAGAGAGCTGCTAAAAACATCAACATCTGTAAGTGATTTCACTTCCTTCTGTTCGCTTTTATGATCTTTTTAATCTTAAAGTTGATTTTTCTCAACTAGAAAATTGCTAAGTTTCATGCTTATCAAATCTGCTGCTGTATGGATGAGTAGCATTGGGCATATACCTGTATACATGATAACTTCATATAACATGATGAGGAAGTGAACAGTATGACCTGCCTCCGAATTGATCCAAACAAGATTAGGATTTTCAGGGAATTGCAAACTGGCTCTGAAAAATTGAAATCCGTTCTCCAGGGTGGTTGGAACTTTTTGACCCAAACAATAGGAGGCCTGTCAATGGCCAAAAGCATAACCTGTTGCTAGTCATATATTATGTAACTCAAACTTGTCAAAGGTTTCTTGATGTAATGTAGTATCCTTGTATTCATGAAGCCTAACTTTCAGTTTGCTGCCTTTGCAGGTTGCATTCCACAAGACATTGAACTAGTGAGCAAATCCTCTCTTGTAGAGATTGCATTCTGGACAGGCTTTTGGTGTGTAATCTGGACACAGTTGTAATTCGCGAATCAGGAATGAGGAACAAAAAAGTTCAGCCCTCAACACATAAGTAATTTATCAGTAACACAAACAATATATAAAAGCTATTTATTCTCGACTTAGTTGCTGAAGCCATAGATGATATCTGACTAAACCAACCTGCTATGCTTTGCTATGTTGTATTCACAAAGTTAACTTAGTGAGTTTTTTGTTTTAATGCTTGTTCTCTATTTCATTGATTCTATGAAACTGCAGGGGTATATGAAGAAGGTGTTAATTACTGAATTTGTTGCTTCCTGTTTGTATGTGGCAGTATACATGGTACCCCAGAAAGACCAATGGCTTCTTAACCAGTGGCTCATAATCGGCGAGGGGAGGTTGAAGAAGAAGATTTCTTCCCCTCTTGGACAATACTTTATTTGTACTTGAGTTGCAACATTATATCTCAAGTTATCAAGGATTATGAGTTATTATTTTTCTTGTTAAAGATAGCACATTCCACTTTACGTTTAACGAGGCAGTATTGGAGATAGTACATTTCACTTTAAGCGAAGGAAAATGCTAGTTGCCCCGGGTCAAATCCCGAAAATTCAAAACGCACCGTTTCACACAAATAAAGCCAAAAACGGCCCGTTTTGAATGTTAAAGTTGTCCCCTTGCTTCATCATTTCCCATCTTTCCCTTTCACCTTTCTTACTCTTTTTCTTTGGCTGCTTCATCGTTTCCCATCTTTCCCTTTCTCCTTTCCGGTCTCTTTTTTTTTTTGACTACTTAAGAAACAACGAATTTGCTCACATCAAGCTGAAATCATCATCTTCTTCAAAGATGCCAATATTCTTGCTTCTCTGCAAAAAAATCCTCCTCCCTCCCTCTCATTCACAAGTCTCTTTCTTCATCTTCTTCGCAAACCCTCCTCTACTCTCATGTTGAGTTCCTCCTCAGCCATTTTGTTTCCTATTACGACGCTTAGACCACGCGGCCACCCAAGAAAACCACAAAGTGATGAGGGACTCGAAGGGGTTATTGTGGAGGCATTGAAAGAGGAGATGGATGATACGGTGAGTGTGTTTGTGGATACTAAGAGGTTGAGAAAGTGTGTGATTGTTGAAATTGTTGGTGCCTTGAGTGTTCATTCAAGCGGCTCTGTTTTTTGAAGACTTAGCCCAATCTCTTGTTGGCTTAAGTGATCGGAAAGTCCTTGGCGAATTCAATCGATCCAAGAATCCGATTAGTTGATGGTTCTTGGGTTAATTTCAGTCCATTTCTTTTGGTTGTCCTGGTATATTTGAGTGTTGACTAAGCGTATCTTTCAGACAGGGCACTACCAAATTACATTCTTAAAGCAGATTTTCCTCTCAAGTTGTAGAATCTGATATGTTTTAGGATGCATTGCACGGAATCAGTATCACGATTTCAGTTTATCTTAGACTCTCAGTGAATGCTGAATCGATTTCAGTTTTCAAGACTTCTGTGAAATAAATGATACAGAGGTGAGAAGCTCAACAAACGTTGTCGTTTTGATGCTGATGAAAACAAAAAAAAATGCACGAAACGACATCGTTTTGATTCTGATTAAAACAAAAAAAAATGCACGAAACGTCGTCGTTTGCATTAGTTCGGGGTTTGACCCGGGATTTGACCCGGGGTAAATAGCAGAACTCTTTAACGAGCGGAGTTAAAATGCTTGGAAGTTGTTATTAGGCAGTCCCCTGAGTTGTTAGTCCCTTTTTAACATTATGTATCCATCGGTTCACTCACTCTTGAACTAGTGATAAAAAATCGTCTACCAATTAAAAACAAAATGTGTCCAATATATCTATTTATGTATATGTGCAGTAGTAAAACTGAAAAAAGTTCATTCATGTTCACTTGTGATATATGAGTGAGCAATAAGTGATCTCATCTGCACTTATTTTTCTCCGGAAGCTTCAAGTCTTTGTTCGTCATGTGTTCTTCATTACATCCTTGGTGCCAAAGAGCCAAAAGGATGAATTGCTAGTACATGTTCACATAAGGCTGCGGTCAGATGAATTTGGATATCAGACGACCAAACATTCAGGTTATATGCAAAAATGAACCCAACTGCCAATCTTCATAACTTACCTCGTATGCTAGAAGAGAGTTGCAGTAGCTGGAACGACTGGTTATTGTACTGTAGGCATCAGAGTCTTCATCCTTGACAACGCTTCTCTTTTGGTAGAGCCTGATGAACGCGGGGTCCTGGTTTTCATTCGTAATGTGTTTCGAGTGTGGAGAAGAGCATTGTGATTGAGCATTTGCCAGGAAGCTGGTGGTTCCGTCCAAAGATGCCTTTCGCTTGCTTTCCGCTCTCACGTTCCGTTCAGGCCGCTGTTTCGGTTCACTCTGTGACCTGGCTTTGGCCCTGGAAGATTCTGTTTTGGCCATATAATTTGGTTGGAAAGAAAAGTCATGAGACCCAGGACGTGTATGGTTAGGTTGCCGGTTAGAGAAAGAGGCTCTTCCTGGAATTGTGTTGCACGTTACACGATGATGTCGAGGAGTGTTCTGTGCTGTGGAGAATGAAAACTCCTCGTATTGATGATGTTCTTGCCTCGAGATTGAAAGCTGTCTTGAAAAATATCTTGTGGCCCCATGTTCTATTCTGTCAATTTGTGAATGATTTAGATACCCATATTTGCTCTTTGAAACTTCATGTTTTTCATAAATATTTGTGTCAATTGCTTCCTGCAAATCACACATTATTATTATTTGACACATTATTATTATTTGTTATAACATTCCAAGAACTTCCAAAAGGTACTTACCCTGTGAGCTCTTTTGAATTCATTTTCCTGAGTGAATTTTCCGTATCTTGTAGATTGGCTTTTACTAACAAGCTGTGATTCCTCAGCCATCTGAATTCTCTGAAACCGAGCTCTAACTTGAATTGCCATTAGTGCGTGCATTTGCCGAAGAGTAGCAGCTATTTTTTTCCTCACCTGGTGACCCCTTACAAGGGCTTGTAATTTGACTAGTCCCCTTAAAGCACACAATGCTTTCCTTGCCTATTCAAGATATCAATCAATTCATTTAGACAAGTAATACTGGTTTGTACGATTTTCCGAATTTCATTTTATTTTTTTGAAAGGCAAAAATGATAGGAACATATAGTCAGATATGTTCCGAAATCTGCAAACACCAATCCTAAAGTCTCATCCTCAGTTTTTAGGAAATAAATTCAAAAACACCATTTAAATAACAATACTAGAGGCTGTAAAAGTTGAGAAAAAGTACCAGGAAAGAACGAAAAACGGCCTGAATTTTGGTGGCAGCAGCATCAGCAACTTCTCTGCTTATTCTATAGGTAGCTGGTTTTGGCTTCCTAACTGTTCTAGCAGTTGCAGTATTTGCCGCCAAAGCCGTGTTGTCAATGTGATTCTGCTGATTTTGCAGGTGCAAAATTGCCTGTTTTACCGCTGGGTTTGTCTTGATCAAGTCAAAAGATTTGGTTCTCGTATGAGCTTTCTTCTTGCTTGATGATCTACCAAAGCTCCACCTCCTCTTAATAATAGGTGTTGATGGCCAAAACCCAGATGAGGTTTCCTGGATTTCTTCAAAAGAAGCATTTTCTTTCTTCCTCTCTTTGTCCTCTTTTCTTCCTAGCAAGAAGTTAATTATCCATTTGCTTGCCTTTCCCATTTCTCGCTAACTCAAGACTTCTGCATGGGGGTGTCTATTTCCTTTTGTGTGTGTATATATATTATCTTGATGTTGTTGACTCATGCATTAATGCTATTTCTTCTTTTTATTAACCTTTCAATTATTTGACTTTTTTGTCAAGTGGGTTTGTAGGTTTGTGTAAATAAATATTAGCTAAGGCCTGCAAAACTTCTTCCAATTTAGCCACTTGCCACTTTCTGAAGATTTCTGTCAATTTATTCCTCTACCTTGTTGGAGGTTTCCCAACTGCTCAATTCGTTCCTTTCTTTTTTTTGTCTTTGAGAGTAGAAAAACAAACACTCCCTCTTTATTTATTAGCATAGCATAGCCGGTATTTTCTTGAGATAAAAATATTAACTTGATTAGCTTACTGTCCAAAAGCTAAGCAAATGTGGACAAAGTGTGGGCACTGAAACAAAAATGATGAACTTAGTGTGGCACTGAAGCAAAAATGATAAACTTACTGTCGAGTTCAATACAGCAGAAGGCCAAGGAAAAGAAGTTTTGGAAATTCACAGAATGAAGTGTTCATACAGATTGAACTTACAAGATTACAATACATAACTACAATTTGTCCATTGTTTGTGCAATAACTATCTGCCAAGATACAAATGTGGTCCTCAACTTTAGAAGCTAAGAATTTGTATCGATAACCTATCATACAACACCATCCAGGTTAAACCAAAATCAACAAATCACAGACATGGGAAATATGGAATTAAAATCCACTACAACCTACAAATTAGTGTTTGCGTAAGTGCCTAGTTCCTCAATCACTGACCCAAAAAAGAAAAAATTACTCAGCTCTAAAGATTGTCGAAGCTGCAGATATGGTACACACATGTGCTGGTAGTTCATGGGTGCTGATCATCTTGCTTGGCAGTGTTTTCCTTGATGCTCTTGGTTAACCAGATTGCTGTCTCCCTGGGTGAAACTTTCCCGGGTCCAAATGGCTTTAGTAGCACCCCAAGCTCATCATACCTTTCCTGTTGCAGCAATTTTGCACTAAATTCGAGCAAGCCTTCCAAAGCTTCGGCACGTTGCTGGTATGATGAAGTGTCAAACCGATGGCGGCGTGCGTCTGATGAGTTGTGGCTGGATGCCCCTGCCGTTGCATTTTGATCTGATGAGTTGCTCCCTTCCTCCTCATTCACCTGAAACATGCTGTGCTGAATACCCTGCCAGGCCTGTGTGAATTTGTGATTTGCAGAGGCTCTGTCACATTTCTGAACAGTACATTTGTCTTTGGTGATCGAACGGTCAACACAAAGGGGTGAGCTGGAGGAGCCTTGTGCAGAGGTTGGTGAAGTTTTAGGAATGGGAAAGAAGGTATCCTCATATGAGGCCAATGGGAATTCAGCTATTCTATCAATTCGAGGCTCGTTAACAGAAACATCTGGTGATTTTACACAATGAAGAATACCAGTATTAGGCCTGTAAGGCGATTCTCGAATTGCAGCAACCGGCGGCAACGGCAACGATGCTCTGCGACTTGAAGGGATAGATTTTTTTGATGGAAGGTGTGAAACAGGATGCTGCAAGAATAAAGAAAATAACATATAAGATCCCAATTCATGAAACAACAAATTACACTTGGAGCTTGGAATGATTCGCGACTTCATGAATAATGAAGGAGCGAGAAAGTCATATGATCTTACAGATTCATGTTTCTTAACAGCATATGACCCTCTCCGATTTGTAGAAGCTTTTGATGAAGCAAGCCTGGGAGTCTTGGCAACAAATGAAGTTTTTGAAGCAATTGGCTTACAGATGACTGTCCCTTCATGGCTGCTTTCAACAGATACTTCTGATAACCTTGGATCCAAATAAGCAGGAGTATTGTGTATTCCCTTACTAAAACACAGAGAATCTTGCTCAGTACCAGATATACTCGGATTCAAATTCCTATTATTGCTGAAAGAATATTGCTTCTCTCTATAAGAGGAAATGGGAACATCGTCTGGCTCCGAAAATCTTGTTCTCCTTGCGTAGTTAGATTCAGGCCAGTGAGATAGAGAGTTGCGTCTAGGGCTATTGAGCTTCAGATGAACCTTGAGAACATAAGGCTGAAGGTGTGCGTGTCTGAGCAGTTCTGCAGCCTGCCATAATACAACTTCAAATGAGAGAGAAATTTGCATCACCTTTCCTAATGATTAAGCAGAATATCATTTTTCTTCCATCTCTGGAATCATCCAGGGATTTCACTATAACGTCAGATAAGTAGCAGGTGGACCATTGGAATAAACATATTAGGGCTAGTATTAAACTTTATAGAAACAACTTAGAAAGATTTAATGTAAAGAACTTGTAGATCATCTTGATATGGTCCCATCATACTCCACTAGAATAAATGCTTTCATATGGCATAGAAGGAGGATGAGTGTGAATGTACATACACTTGGCCTCAGTTCAGGATTTTTCCGCAGCATGCTTTTAACAAGACCCCGACTGAGAACAAAATTGAGCAATATGATTAGACCGACAACATTCACTGCATAAAACTCAATCTTTAACAGAAATATAGTGTATTCAAAATCTGGCTAACTACCCAAAAATATTATTTGCAACATCCATTTATCCACAGCCTATGTCGGATAGTGTATGGAATTAGATTGCTTAATGATTCATTTTAAACAAGGATCATTAGGCAACTTTTCTATTAATAAGAAGTAATTTGAAGCTAGCCATAACTATTAAGGATAGAAGGAAAATAACTTACAAGGCACCAGAGTATTTTGTTGGAAGTGGAGCAACTATTGATTTATTTATTTTGTTGATTAGTGCTTGCATATCCTGACAAAGACAGAAAATGATTAATAAAAACAAGAAATTCAGAACATAATTGCAGAAAATGCAGGAAAGCAGATTACTTTATCTTCTGTTAAGTATACATTCACAGAACTTGGAAGAATAAGATTTTGTAACAGTCACATATGCATACAGAATTGCTATATACTTCAGTCGTGATCTCAACTGTAAACACACATGAAAGTGGCAGTTTAACAAGCTCTAAAAGTTTATGACGCAATAAGGCAGGGTCTAAAAACTTACAAATGCCTTAAATGCAGGCTTAAGTGAAGTCATTTCATATATACAGCATCCTGTATAACAGATATTCAAGACAAATAAATAAATACACAGAAACTGAACTCCATAATACACATAAGTTTAAACATCTTCGGCTGTCATATTACACAGACAGATATAACTGCAGACTTACCTAAAGACCAAATATCTGACTTGGAACCATAAGGTATATCAGCAAGAAGCTCGGGACACATATAGCTGGGAGTCCCCACAACCTGAATTACAGTACAACAGCACTCATTAATGAAGTCAAAAAAAGCAAGCAGAGGCTCGGAATTAGAAACATAACCAGCTTATTTCACTTACAGAGGAAGCAAGATCATCCGAAGTCAAAATTTTGGCAAGTCCAAAATCACCTGCATTTAAATCAGTCACATGTTTAGAAGAATTATTATACCCTTTAAAAATAGTCCGACAAACACAAAACAACTCACCAAGACGAATATCTTGATCTTTAGTCAAGAAGATATTAGAACACTGAAAGATTCAGAAACATCATCAGTAGGAAAAGCTTCAGAGGTAGTGGGTTGATAGTAACGATCTTTTAAGTATATAAATACATGCCACTAACCTTGACATCACGATGAAGAATATGATTTGCATGCAGGTAGTCCAGTGCCATCAAGAGCTGAACAAGCCATTTACAAAGCTTCTGTGGAAAGTCCAATACATAATAATCAGATGCGAAGGTTTTTCAAAATTTTAGAAGTTTAATGAGCAAAGCAAATATTGGGCATACAACTAACAGAATCCAAGTTTCCACAAGAGTGCTGAAGAAAAGGGAGCAGGGGGAAAAAGAAAAAAAAAGGGAAATTAAAAGGACAAAAAACCTCTTCAGAAAAAAGTTTGCTGTTTGCTTTCTTTATGGCTTCTGCCCTGTATCACATGAAGTGCATAGCATAAATATTCGCAAGGCTGGAATCATAGTAGATTCAAATACTATTCCATAATCTCAACATCATCAAGAAAGAAAACTTACATATCTCCTCCTTCACAAAATCCTATAATAATGCATACATAGCAACCCTGAGAAAATAAACATGAGCAACTAACAAAATTAGTGCATGCGTTATCAGTCAGGTGCAATATTACCATAGGAAAAAGAGACGGTTATAAAAGAGACCATAGAGACAACCCATCTAGAAAGATGGTAGAGTGTTATATAATGCTCAGCAGCTCAGGGGAATCCAAATGCGTCCATTGCTAATGAAGATGACGGCTTTTAGCGTAAACTTTTTTGGATTATGGTGTAATAAAATTATGATCGGATAATGGTGATTCTGTAACAAATTGGTTATGAACAACATCTTAGGTTGATCAATCCTCCAGAGAAGAAAGAACACTTGTATGCGAGGTTAAATTCACGTTGTTTGAGCTTTTAAATTTTGAAAAATACTGAGCAGCGAAATGCAATCATGGAGGAAAATTGACCGAATATAGATGAGAATATCAAACTATAAAAGAATACAGGCATAACATACCCTTTCCACCCAAGAATCTTTGTACTCCACAATAAATGGATTTCTAATTTTAGAAATGAGCTCCATCTAGATGAACCAGGAAAAGGATCAGTATGAAGATTGGAAGTTCAAATAAAGGATGCAACCTATAGCACATCCAACTGAAAATGCAATAACTTTAATTAGAGCTCAATTTCAATACATTTGGTAACCACGACTCATCAAAGCGAGGTCTGAATTTCTGATTCCTTATATGAGAATAAAATTTGCATACGAAACATGTCTGAGCTATTTCAGGTTGTAGTTATTTTCTTACTAGCCTACATTCTTTTTTTGGTTCTACAAGAAGAAAAAAAAAGGTGGAATACTAATGGAACATTTGAAGAATACAATTGAAAGACTGGAGATGCCAACATAAGACATCAAAAGTTAATTGAGGTCAACCAGGAGAAAGGATACCAACCTCCTGATGAGCAGATCTGCGCGACCTATCAGTCTGCCGAGCAAGACGGATCTTTTTCAAAACATATCTTAACATACCAAAAAAAAGTAGAACAAAGGGATTAGTCCATCACAAAAACATGAATCACATTATTCCATTTAAACAATAAGAAGTAATTAAACAAAATGGGATTCATTCTCACTTCTTCTTTTCATGCTTATGCCTCACGAGAAGCGCTGAACCGAAAGCTCCCTTCCCAATTTGCTCTAATACCTCGTACTGCTCCATGTGTGAGGTCCGTTCCAAAACCTTTACCGAACCGCATATGCAAGAGAGTTTCAGTGCCATGAGATATCACAAAAATGCAAAAAGAAATCCTCTACATTTCCCAAATTGTACACCATAAATGCAGAAGCAAATAAAATTTCAAGAAGTAAACAACAAAAGGAAGGTAAGTTACACTATCTGTAAAGTCACTCAAGAAGTGCATATCCTTTATAAGCAAACAAAATCCTCTTCACAAACAAAGAAAGTAACTTGATCAAATATCACTCCTCAAATGAGAAAAAAAAAATACTAAAAAGAGCCTTAAAAGCCAAGGAAATAACAGCTAAAACAAAATAATGTATGTGATCTTTGAATTCAATTCACAGATCATTTTCTGATTGCAAAAAATAGAAGAAAAAAAAATAACTTTACAATATTAAATAAACTTATATTCTGTGCCAATATTTTATTATTATTATTACTTTTTTTAAACTGCACTCGACGATACTGTGGAACTTGTCATTCTACCTCTTACATTTCATCTGATCAACTAAAGCATTAAGCCTGCATTCAAGTTAATTAAAACTTTCTAATTAATGGAGATCAAAGAAAAAAAATTTAAAAAAAAGAAAATTAAAAAATGCGAAAAAACACTAACAAAAAGAGAGAGGAGAAAATATCTAACTTAAAAAGCAGCTTCAGGCCACAAATTATTGAGCTTCAAAATCAAACACCTAAATAAAAATAAAAATGCAGCATAAATAAATACTGCATTGTGAAATAAAATTAAAAATATACCGAGAACCAAAAAATAAAAAATAAATCAACAAATGCAGCTTCGGAAAGTTAATCATAAGTAAAATGTTAAGATTCGGAACTTAAAATTTTATTAAAAATAAAAAAAGAGAGAGAATGCAAATTAATAATTAATGTACCTGATGAAAGAAACAAAGAAACGACGCACCGTCTTGATCCGAAGAGATCAAATCAAGAAGAGAGAAGAGAGGGAGGAATGCGAGCTTCGAGTTCGACTGGCATTATTATTATTATTATTGTTATTATTATCTTAAAGAACGACGAAACGACACAACGTTTAAGCCGAAACTGAACAGTTACAAGAAGAAGACGCTGCTTCGCAGCAGCAGCTGCTGCTCTTGCTATTCTCTTTTGCCATTGGAGTGTGTGTGTGAGAGAGAGTTCAATTTTTTTTTCCACTTTTATTCTTTAGTTTAGTTTTTTTTTTTTTTTTTAGAGTGAGAAAATGACAAACACAGTAAGAGATTGGACCACAAATATTATATTTGTAAAAGAAATGGGAGCACAGCTCGTGATTTATATAAACAAAAGAGTACGAGTCTCCTTCTTCGGTGAAAGAGACAGTAATTAAGCTACCTACATTTTATGGGATTAATTAAAGATTAATTAATAAACTACTTATTTTAAAGATCCTAGTAGAGACAGCTTTAAATGAGATTTTTAAGCTAAAGTTATACAAATCATGGAGAGAGAAATAAGATTTCGAAAAAAAAAAAAAAACAAAAAATCATAATATTGGTATTAGGGGTCATGCCAAACTATTGATCTAGCAATGTTATTGGGTCAATTCATATTAAAACAAGAAGAGTGTCGCGCATTACCGTCTTGGTATCATGACATTATGTCACGATTAAATAATAATTTTCTTAATATAATTCATTTAATAGTAGAATTTAGTTTACCGTTGGATCTAAATGTTCATAATATTTAGAAGTAATATATTTTGGGGTATAATATTCATAACGGATCATAACAAAGCTCGCAGGTTATTTGTTGGAAGAAACCTTTTTTCTTTTTTCAATAGCCTAATAACAAACTCCACTTACGTGAGATTTGAACTCTAAATTTTTTTGTATCACTCTCTAAATTTTATCAATTAAACTAATTAGAGATAAGATTTTACCAATTTGTAATTGATAAGTTTATTGCCTAAATGTCTTTTACTTGATTCAACTAGACAATTTCTTAACCAATAGGCCTTTACTTTAATGAGAGAGTTTTCACACTTACAAAATGTGAAAATAAGAATTTAAGCCTTTATAAAAATATTATGAAATTTAATTTCAGTTTTCAATTGTGAAATAATTTAGCAGAGATAGTAATGTTTTGGTATACATAATAATACAAAATAATGGATAAACTCACATATAATATTTTTGTATATATAATACAAAATAATGGACAAATTCAAAGAAAGTACAATCACTTGAAATTTTTTCATTTAAAAAAAAAAACTTTTGTAATCTTAAAATGTGGGTCAAAATGAGAATAATCTTAGACTAAAGTAAAGCTGCAACTCTCCTATATTCACTCACTCTCTTTTTTCTTCTTTTTAAACTGAAAAAACACGTAAAATAAGTGTTGTGAAAAGGAGAGAAATTGAACAAAATCATCAAACAGAAGACTGCAAGAATTGAAAGTTGGACTTGGGGAAGGTCAAGTGGTCTTCATCAGAAAATTTGTCAGCTTTTGCTGGCTTTTCCTCATTATTATTCTCTTTTTTCTATTTTCATAATTCCTTTATCTTCTTTTTTTTTTCTTTTTAATACATATAGAAACGCAAAAATAATACGATCGAGTCGTGAGTGGAAGAAGGCCGACCAAAAGGAAACAGAGGCTGGGGCCCACATCTATTTCCTCTCGATCTACAAACAGTGTTTTCTCTTTCATCCTCAATCGCCATCCGGCGCGTTTTGTTCTGTTAAAATGACCCAAATGCCCTTATCTTAGTTATAGAATTACAGCATGTCTCGCGTTTAGTGGACGTGGTGTGTCGTTTCGTTGAAAAAGTGGGGTCCGCGAAAGATGGTCCGGTTGGCAAGTGGGTTCGCTTGTCCCCCAATCATGCCAAAGATTTTGCCACTCCCTCGGGCCTCGTCTAGAATATCCCTTGCTCTCTTAATCAGAGAATTATCCATATATAATATAAGGTCTTAATAATATTTAGATAAATAAATGCAAGTCAGATGAGCTTTGTGTATCCTGAAATTCAAAATTTGGTCAAAATAAATCACTCGCTATTGCGTAATTCAACATTGCATATAATTCTGCTGATTTATATTTCAAAATTTGTCAAGAACAATCTTGATCAGTACAACAATAATGAGTACAATTTTTTAATATCGACTCTAAAATTAATAAATACAACCCAAGTTAAATATATTTTCATAATTAGGCACTTTAGAATAACCCAAGTCAAATATATTCGAAAATATATTTTCATAATTAGCCACTTTAGAAAAATGTCATCAAATACAAGTATTTTCTTTTTTTTGTTTTTTAATATTTTCTCTTTTGTTACTAACATACCGCATTGTTGAAGTGATAAAATAATGAGATAGAAGACAACCATTTTTTAAAAATTTTTATATTGGAAGTGCCCATAACTTGATTATTATTATTTTCGTCCACCAACTTCAAAATGTAGCCAACTTTGTGGCAATCTTTATCAATGAATTGTGTTAAATGCCTAAGCATAACTTAGATTTTGACTTACATGCTATGGGAAAAAAAAAGAAAAAAAAAAGAATTGACATATTCTTTGAAAAGTGACCTGTTAGCTGCCCAAAGCAAAATCATGAACACCACCACCGCACGACATAACACAACAACAAATATTTCATAAAAATTTGCCTTCAACTGGCAATTAAGCCACTAATTAAGTAAGCTTAATTGGGTGGAGTTGTTAGGTTAGTACGAATATATTGAAAAAAAAAAATTCCATTTACGCCTATCTAATCATATGCTTCTCTAAACCAATATTTTTTTACGTAAAATTTTTAATTAGAGTACGGAGATTGAAATGCTATCAAATGAAAACACTTTTGAGAACAAATTTACTAATGAATCAATTATTAGAGGTACTTTAATTAGAAACGTTTTTAACATGCTTTTCAAACATCTTGAGTATCTTATTTCACATCAAAGTCTTTCAAAATGAAATATTCGAATTCAATGAGAAATTTTAAAATTGATCAGAGATAATATAACAAATTAATGTACGTATGACTTTTTTGTAGTTGAATTTTTTATAATTATCACTTGTTATTTTTTAAAAATAAATATACACATATTATAATATCATTTGTTTATTGTATAGTTGATATAATACTTCCAAAATTTCTCTTGACTCGACATCGGCTATTTAAAAAAATAGAATTAAGTGTTAAAAATACATTTATTAACCTTTTTTTTTTAACTTTTTGAAGATAGATGATTTAATTACTAGAGATACTATAATTAAGAAGCATTTTTAATGCTTTACTTGTTTGAGAAACTTTAATTAACAAAAATAAACTGAAGAACCTAAAATGTTCTCTCATTGATACAGCTTTAATTTCGACTACAGTGTAGCCAAACATTTGAGAAACTTTCTTCAACTTAGATAAAGATAACAAATAGATATTTGCTGCCAAAACCAACAAAATTGAGTCCCAGCTTTTATTTCTAGCACATGCACGGGCACAATTTATGGATGAAGAATACTGACACTGGCAATAAATTCTAAGAGCAAAAATACAAATTTCCACTTACGATTATATATGAAGTTTTAACCACAAAGGGATCAAAATTTGATAAAGATTATAAAAAAGGAGAAAATTGGGTACATTTAAACACATGGATCACGATAAGTATTTGAGTCATGATTAGTTCCTTTTTTTGGGTAATAGATGAATTGATTGCACAACACCCACTTTACAGCAATATCGACTATGGAGCAGCAAGATGTGAAGCAGTTGAGTAAAAGGGCCGGTCTATTTAAGAATCTAGGTAAAAGAAAAGTTGGAAATCTTGCTTCTAAAGTATTGATTTAGTGCATGCAAGAGACCATATAAGATCTCCAATTTGTCTTGTCAAAAAGGATTTAAAGAACCAATCATTAAGGTAAATGTTGCATAATTGATAGTCTGTTACACTATAGAAAATGTATGATAGAAACCATTAACTATTAGAGTAATATAATCTCAGGGAAAAAAAATATGTAAATGAAAATTTTGAAGGATGAACATGAGATTGGTGAGTTATATAAGTTCAAATATTTTGGATTTGGGTATATCTCGTTTATAATTTATAAGTGATTGTACAAAGTTTGGAATTATAAAATTTTCAATTTACCCTGTGTGAAATGAATATATATATATATATATATATATATATATATATATATATATATATATATTAATGAATGTAATGTAATTAAAGGTGTGGGGCTTAATTTTCACCGTCATTGGTGAGAGCAGCATGCTTACTTTCTGAAGCAATTACTACCTCCAATATAAGTTAGGATTTTTTAAAAAAAAAATTTATTTTTTAAAAGAACCAAAGACATTGGCCATAATATCATTCATGCAAAAAGTTGTGCAAAAAGATTAATAAGTGGAACTACCATGAAAAGAGATGTGTCACCCGTGAATTGTAATGAACAAACCCACTTTAATAATATATGTTTATGTGAGCAGACTCACTAAATTAATTGAGACTTGCATTTTCAACAACTTTGGGAGATGGATATTATTTTGCTTCTTTAAAGCAAGTTAAAGAAGCCAACAAAACATTTAAATGGGTGGAAAATTCGATAAAATAATATATAATTGAAGTGGAGAGTTTTGCTAGATGTTTGACTGATGACAAGTGTTCATAATGAATTTGTTCGAGATTTAATATATGCTTAATTTGTTGAGCTCTGAAGCACTTGGCAACCATGGTTGCTACCTTTGAAAAAGATAAAAGCATCTAGCAACTAGCCGCCTTGTATGTCATTAGATTTTAGTTGGATTTAGTTGCAGTGGATTGTAATGGGCAATTTTAAAGCAGCTCAATAGGAAACACGTATGATTTTAAAGCCCAAAATCATTAGGCTACCCTTGGGCTTTCACGAAATGTAGTGAACTCCAAGTAGCATACGGAAATCAAATTCTAAGTTGAAAAATATAGGTAAAATTAAAGCCTTAGAAAATCAAATTATTTCCACAATCACTCCTCCGTTATCATCTTTGCCAGCATAATCAGATTGTTCTTAGCCAAATACCAAAACCTTTCACAAGCTCTGGCTCACAATTCCGGGCTTGGGCATCTCCATAGCCAAAACTCGCAAGTGAAAGAAACAAATAACAAGCTACTTCTTATTATAATTATTCTTGAGGTAAAGGAAATTTAAGTTTTGAACTTAAATTACAAACATATTATATATATATATATATATATATAGGTTCTTCTTGTACAAGGTCTAAGTTCAGTCATATATATATTGTGTACTTTTATTTAGAAATTAGATAGGCACAAAATTTGTAAGATTTTGTCACTCATGTAAATTTCACTTACCAATATCCATAAAAATGAATGAAAAATAAATAAATAGTTCTTCAAGTAATTTCTTTTACTTATGAAATATTGGAGAAAACCAATACAAACATTAGTAAACTAGTTTGTTGTGATTGATCATTGATGCAATGATAAAAATTAAATTTAGAACAAATTATTTAAAAAGAGATGTTTTTCACGTGTGTTTGTAATTAAAGTTGGGTTTGCGTTGGAGTTAATTGAGTCGCATAGAGAAGAAATATGACTTCCAAGATAGAGAAGAAATATGACTTCAAAGCTATTGATTGCTACATGTCAATGAACAAGTTCATTCAAACTGAAAATGAGGACGATCGGGAGGAGATACCACTGTGCTTCAAAGAAAGCGTACACTATAAATTTATTGGCAAAAATGATTGAAACTTCAATGTTATTAATCAATAAAGTAGTATAAATGAGAATGAGTGATTTAAATATTTAAAAAAAAAATGAAATCAATAGTAATGAGTCGAAATACTTTGAAGAGTGAATGTGAGATCAATGAGTAATAATTTCAAATATTTCATATCTAAATATCTCTCATGTATAATTTACAATCGATTGCACAAAGTTAGAAATTAGAAAATTTTTAATTTACCATGTCTTTGTATGAATGTAGTTGTTGTAATTCTCCATGACCTAACAGTATGATACATATCCCGCTTGGCAGGTGAATCGTAATGGGATCCTCCAAAGTCCAAAGTTCGCAACTCGAAAAGTTCAAATAGAAGTCATGTGAGTTACTTAATAAAGCATGAAGAATTAACTAATGACTACATAAAACAAATGAGTTCGAATTATTAGCGAAGAACCTGAAATTAATGTACCACGCGCCTTTATAAAAATAGTACACGTGGCGTAGCCATTAGGACACTAAATCTATCTCAAACCTTCTACCTATAAATAGTGACCTCGCTTCTCTATTTTAGACAAAAATACAAATTTTCACTTATAATTATATATAGGGTCTCGTTAAGTTATATTTACTATAATCTACAGTCTAGTAAAAATCTTCCATAAACTTATACGTACCTATTTACTTTAGATATTTTTATTAAATTGTAAGTTACATTAAATATAATTTAGAGACTGCCTTATACACAAAGTTTTAATTAGAAATGGATTAAAATTTAATAAAAATTATCAAAAGGAGAAAATGAGGTATAATTAAGATATATAGAACTTCAAAGATATTTGCATCACGATTAGCTCCTTTTCGGGTAATCGATGAATTGTTGCACCAACACCCACTTTACATCATTGTGGTCTACGGAGTATTGAGATGTGAAGTAGTTGAGTAAAAGGGTTGGGTCTATTTAAGAATCTAGCTAAAAGAGAAGTTGGAAATCTTGCTACTAAAATATTGATTTGGTGCAGTAAGAGAACGCAGAAGATCTCCAATTTTTCATATCAATTTGTTACCACCAATTTTGTACTTTTTTTTTTCCCTCTTATTCTTCTATGGATTACATTATCCTTAATTTCCTAGGATCCAGGTTATGGGATCACAATCAAAATGCCCATTATCGACAAATTCCACGGTCGATTTATCTTTTTTCAACCACCAATTTGTTCCATCTATTTTACCTATTTACCCTTTGAAATTGCTATTTCTGTAATTTAAATTGCTTCTAACAATTTTAATTTTTCATCTAACATAGCTATTATTACGATATATGCACGAAATTCTTGTTAATGAGAACAGCAATATTGCTTTTAATGTTTTTATCTTTTATTGACTGACGCTATTAGCAACACTCATGTCCTACATGCAATCATTTGGGACGTGGGATTACATGTATTTATATCCAATTATAATTGTGGATAAGGATAATTAATAGTCTGTTACACTATCATAATATATTAAGGTTGCATTTAGTTTTTTTTATGTGAAATCTGAATAGGTTTGAATTTAGTGAAAATCTTAATATGTCTGAATGAAAATATCTGAATGATATGTTTATTTTTTTATCTGAAATCTGAATAGGAAAGGCCATTGGAAAGACCGGTGCTTACTTTGTTAAGCAATTACTACATCCAATATTACTTGATTTTTTTTTTTTAAATTTAATTTTTGAAAGAAGCAAAAACTTTGGCCATGCTGTCATTCATGCAAAAAGCTGTGCGAAAAAGATTAATAAGTAGAACCAACATGAAAGGAGATTTGTCACTCGTGAAGTGTAATGGACGAACCCGCTCTGACATACTGTATTTATTTATGTGAGCATATACTCATCAAATTAATTGAGACTTGTATTTCAACAAACTTTTGGAGATAGATACTATTCTGATTCTTTAAAAGAAATTTAAAGAAGCAAATAATAGATATAAATGGGTGTAAATTTGTTAAAATAATATAATTGAAATGGGGTTTCTTTAGGTAAAATTTACCCACTAACCCACCTGATTCCACTGTTTTATTACTCATTTTTATATTGAAAAGTTTAATTGTAATTTACAATAAATATAACTTAGGAAAATCTTTGAAATAGAGCTCATTACAAGTTTGATTGCTAAGTGTTCATGCAATGATTTTATTTAAAGTTTTAGTATATGTTTAATCTATTGGCCTCTCATGCACTTGGTAATACCTGGACAAATAAAACCAGATGAAAATACTTAACAATTGGAAAGTTTCTATATATATATATATATCTATGTGTGTATACAACTCAATCAGAAATAAAGCGTGATCCCAGTGTCATAATTAAAAAAAAAAGAAAAAAGAAAAGGTGTGAACCCAGTAAAGGGGCTTCTGCCCTCCGTCTAGCAAATTGTAAAGTAGATCAATCGCAAGATCATTTGATTTTAAAGCCCAAACATCATTGGGCTACACTTGGCCTTTCATGAACACTAATGGAGTCCAAATAGCATACGGAAATCAAATTCTAACTAGAAAAAAATAGGTAAAATTAAAGCCTTAGATTGAGAATAAACTTTTTTTTTTTTTAATTTGTTTCAAAAGAATGATTCTAATTTATAGTATTAATTTCCTTAATTCTGGTATGATGGGACTTAAGTTATTACTGGGGCTCATATTATCAAAGCATTGATTGGCTCTGGATTGTTGTGATTGGCATGTGCCATAGGTAAAAGCTTGGCGGAGGTGCATTAAAAATTTAATTAATGAAACAATTTAACTCTATCTTTAAAGTTTTTTAAAGTTTCTACGCATATAGTAAATTGTTCCTCTTATTATTGATTTCTCTATCTTATAATTATCAGGGCTGTTAAAGATTCAAATTATTTCCACAAGCAATCCTTCGTGATCATCTTTGCCTGCATATCCAGATTGTTTTCAGCCAAATATCAAACTCTGCCTCTCAATTCTCGAGCCTGCAGTAATGTCTGATATATGTTTAATATCGGCCTCGGCCTCTCCATAGCCAAAAGTCGCAAGTAAAAGAAACAAATAACAAGCTAGCTCTACTTAAGTTTTGAATTTAATTATAAACATTTTATTTAGATTTATTAGATTTTATATTATTTTTAGTATTAGCAAAATTAGCATAGTTTTTTTTTTTTTTTTGGGGCCACAACGTCAAGTTTAGCCATATATATCTTATGTATTTTCATTTTGTTAGACACAAAATATGGAAGATTTTATGACTCATGTAAAGTAAACTTCACTTACCAATACCCCAAAACATAGAATGAACGAATAAAATAAACAAATAGTTCCATCAAAAAATTCTTTTAATTTCTTTTATTCATGGAATATTGGAGAAAACCAATACAAGTATCTGCAAACTTGATTGTTGAGATTAGTTATCATTGCAACGATACAACTTAAATTTAAAAGAAACCAGCTGAAATGAAATCTTTCTCCGACGTGCTAATAAATGAAATTGAACTTAATATTAAATATTATAATAATAATAATAATAACAATAACAATTAAAATAATAAAATTAATAAATTTTAATAATAATAATATATTATTATTAATTAATTAGTAATAATATATTATTATTGACTGATTAATTAATTATTATTAAATAATAGAGGACATATTTATAAATAATACAAATTTTTGGATATTTTTATAAATTCTATGGGGACCAAAATGTAAAAATGACAAAAGTTGATTTAGGGCCATTTGAAGATTATAAAAATTTAATGGGGGTAAAATGGAAAATTAGGGAATGAGAGATTGATTCAAGGGGGCTAGGAATCAATCTTTCGTTCTCCATTTCCAAATTTAGATGAGACTCACGATTCTGATTTCGATTCCCATATTTATTTTGTGAAGTAAATGTTGTTATTGATTCTGATTCCCTAATCTATGAAGTAAATACTGCCTTAATGGTAGCAAAATATTTCCTTGCGTCACTTTTATTATTTATTATTTATTTTTTTTGTGAATCCAACTTGTATTTATACAAAAACTAGAGTAGCCAACAAGTAATCTAAAAATAAAATTGAAGATATTTTTAGGTAACATTTACTTTTGGATTAAGAATGAGTAGTAGAAATCACCAAGTGTGGAGTGGGAGTATGAGTAGATTATTACTTACACTAAAATGAGAGTATGGAATAGGAAATTGTTTCAAATTATAGTTTTATCTTTATTTAAAGAATTTTAGCCTTTAATTACAAAGTGAATAAAAAATATGTTTATAAAATAAACTATTTTTTATTATTATTAATTTTAATTATATAATTTAAAAATAATATTCTTAATTATGTAAATCATAATTTTTTATTAATTTTAATTTTAATTATGCAAATTAAAAATTATTGAGAAGAGCAACACATGAAACATTATTATTAATAATATAGTACAAAATTAATATTTTCTTAGAATAAATTATTTATTATTATTAATTATTAACATTAAATAAATACAATGATATTAAAATTAAATAATAGTAATATTATTAATTCTCCATGAATATAATGATATTATTTAAAAATAATTTTAACTTAGATTAAATAAATTATTATTTTTAACTAAATATAATAATATTATATTTAAATAAGTTTGATATTATTATTTTTAATAAATGTAATATTATTAAATAATATTATAATAATATTATAATAATATTATTCAAATAAATGTAATAATATTATTATTTTTAAGTAATTGAAACATTCTTATTTTAATAAATAAAATTATATTATTTTAATTAAAAAGAGGTAAAAAAAGAAGAGGTGGGAGTGAAATCCACACCCACCTCTCCCATGAGAGTGGGAATCATACTCCACACTTCAAAAGTGAGTGGAACTCACGGAGTGGGGCTCTACTCCCCTCTTTAAATAAATAAGTAAACAGTAAAGTGGGAAGAATCCAAACTTTCTACTTTCATTCTAACAAGTAAACATAATTAGACTAATTGACAATTAAGACGTTGGTCTCAAGACAAGATTAAGAAAACTATTATTTAATAAAAATTATCAATTTATTGAAGTTTTATTGCACTGCACATCTAGAACTAGAGTTCTTTAAGAATATAAAGGGCGTCGATGGCAATTGCTCATTTACTTTAATCTTTTGTACGCATGCGGTCCATGTGTCGCACTACACTAATGCACCGTAACATACCCCAGAAAACAAAGTACATATAAAAAACAAAGACTAAGGAAAAAAAAAATGCCGAGATTTGGATTTAGTAACGATTTTGTACTTACTCTAGAGAAAATTGTGATGAGTTGTATTTGAATAAGAAGATAAATATAAATAAATTTTAAGTATACATTATTACATGCCAGCAAATATATTATTAAAAGGACAAGATTAACAGCACACTGGTATAATATATCTTTTTCCTGCCATAAATCTGAAATATATATTACTATAATATGTCATTTTCTGTCATTTTTTATTATTAGCCAATTATATAAATCCATGATTTAGACCAACAAAAAAAATAAAAAAATAAAAGGGATAATAAGTATCAATAGGAGGCTTGCACTTTGCATATAATTCAAGCTTTCTACGTCGAGAAATGGTTTTAAACAAATTTGGTGGGGTTTCTTCATTTGGACAGTATCTACATGTCATGTCATGAGCTAGGAAGAAACGACCTCCACATTCACTTTCGTGAGAGGATTAGGAGACAAAAAGAAGACGATTCCGTGTCAAAGAGAGCTCCTGTGTCGACCTCTCGTCTTGATAAAAAATTAATATTCATAAGCTAAGGCTGCAGGTTTTGGATTGGAGATGGACGTTCATATACAAGGTCTAGAAAAAGAGATGCAATTATGGTGCTGATTACAGATTATGTGAGTTGGAATTTGATCATGTCTGTTCTTTCCTTTTGTGCCACACAATAGTTTTATATAAATTGATTCAACACACGGTGCATGCAGAAGTGGTGTATACATAAAATGCATGAGACCTGGAATTAAAAGGGAGAGCAAGCAGCAGAAGGAGACCGTATGGAGACCCAACAAGATCCCTGTAAGCTACCGAGAAATCGAAGGCGAGTTATTCTATTCCCTCTGCCTTTCCAAGGCCACATAAACCCAATGCTTCAGCTTGGAAGCATCCTCTATAGTGAAGGCTTTTCAATCACCATAATTCACACAACCCTCAACTCTCCGAACTCATGTAACTACCCTCATTTTGAATTCTGTTCATTTTCTGATGATGGCTTCTCGGAAACTTATCAACCTTCCAAAGTCGCAGATGATATCCCAGCTCTTCTTTTATCTCTCAATGCCAAGTGCGTCGTGCCATTTCGAGATTGCTTGGCTAATAAGTTGATGTCAAACTCTCAGGAGAGTAAAGATTCTTTCGCCTGCTTAATTACAGATGCGGCCTGGTTTATGGCACATTCTGTTGCCAATGACTTCAAGCTTCCGACAATCGTTTTACTGACTGACAGCATCGCTGCCTCTCTTTCTTATGCTGCCTTTCCAATTCTACGGGAAAAGGGTTACCTTCCTATACAAGGTTTGTGATTAATACAGTTATTATTGTTTTGAGAAAATGATTAAGACCGCAGGCAATGAATTTTTTTTTTTGAGTACAAAGAACTCCCTGAACTATCACCGGGCATTGTAATCAAGTGGGAGAAGTTGAGGGTAGAAGTTAGGGTAAACATATCACTAATTGGGAATAAAATTCTGGCTATACCATAATAAAATTTATTTAAGTTGATTCATTAAATCTATGATCGTAAAAAATACAACTCAGGTTGTAAACTTATTTTATTAAAAAAAGTATAAGTTCATTCTTTTTATTTCATTTTAATAAACACCAAATGCTATTGTGATTTTCATTTGTGTTTCCCTCAGATTTCCAATTGGAAGCACCTGTGATAGAGTTTCCACCACTGAGAGTCAAAGACATTCCACTTTTAAAAACACAAGATTCAAACAATGTTGATAAAGTATTATCAATTAGGGATAGTCAGATAATGGCCTCTTCAGGAATCATATGGAACTCCTTTGAAGATCTTGAACAAGTTGAACTTACCACAGTACACCAACAGTACTATTTATCCATTCCAGTGTTCCCAATCGGCCCATTTCACAAGTACTTCCCAGCTTATTCGAGTAGCTTGCTATCACAAGATCAAAGCTCCATTTCCTGGTTAGACAGACAAGCACCTAGATCTGTGATTTATGTAAGCTTTGGTAGCATTGCTGCTATTGACGAGATTGAATTTTTGGAGATAGCTTGGGGGCTAGCCAATAGCAGGGTGCCCTTTCTTTGGGTGGTTCGACCAGGATTAGCCCGCGGAGCAGAATGGTTTGAACCATTACCAAAAGGGTTCCTGGAAATGGTAGATGGGAGGGGATACATAGTGAAATGGGCTCCTCAACAGCAGGTGCTAGCTCATCCTGCTGTCGGGTGCTTTTGGACACACACTGGTTGGAACTCGACAATGGAGAGTATATGTGAAGGAATCCCTATGATTTGCCAGCCTTATTTTGGCGACCAAATGGTGAATTCAAGATATGTTAGTCATGTTTGGAGAGTTGGGTTGCACTTAGAGGGGAAACTGGAGAGAGAAGAGATTGAAAGAGCAATCCGAAGAGTAATGGTGGAAGCAGACGGCCAGGAAATGAGAGAGAGGGCTATGTACTTGAAGGAGAAAGTGGATATTTGTCTACAGCGAGGGGGTTCTTCATATCAATCTCTAGGAAGATTGACTGATCATATACTGTCCTTGTAGCTAGCTAGTTTCCGGATTCCTTTCTTCAGCGTTTTGTAATAAATACAACGCGTCATGTACTCAACCGTGTGCGTTGATGTACTTGCAGTTTACTATAATTATTTTCTTCTGCTTGGTAATTTTTCTTCAACCATTCTTTATTAAGTTTAATTTAATCATTAAGGACTTAAAAATATTCTTAAAATATTTAGATTTTATTGATAACATCAAGACTAGGGGTGGAATAGTAAAATAATATATAAAAATAATAACAATATGATTGCAGGGGTTTTGAACCTATTTTAAAACATAAGGAAAGTTTCTCTTAATTTCTCTAAATAATAGAGGGACAATTCTTATTTTTCTCTTAAAATTATTGAATATCGATAATTATGGGGCCATTTATAGATTAGGAATATCAACTCTCTTTGCTTTAGTCAGGGATCTTTAATGCAAATATGTTCGGACATTATTAGATAATGATTATGATGGACTACGAAGAAAAATGCTGTGGTTGTCGTACTTGGTAAATTATCTTCATGATTTTTACACGGAGGTTTTCTTGTAAAATAATAACACAATAACATATAATACCTACGGTTTCAAATCCTTATCCTATTAGCATACGGAAGTTTTAATCGCACGTGTAATTAATGCTAAATCCTTATATATATGAGACGCATGATAAATAGACAGAAGAAAGAAATTATTCAAAGAGGTCGTCAATCACAGGCTCACAGCCCTTGGTTTGATTTTGCAATATATGGCTATTACTAGAGGCCAGGCGAAGAAGAGGAAGATCTGGATTGAAAATAATTCATCATCATCATCATCAAGTTCATCATGTTCATGGTCGAATCTACCAGATGATATAGTATGCATGATAATGAATCGTCTCCCCTACGCAGGTCAATTATATTTCCGGGCAGCATGCAAGAGTTGGCGAGAGGCAAAGATTCATCAAGCAGGGCCACTTAAATATAAATATGCCGATGAATTGCCATGGATGATGGTCATCGACGATTCACAAAGTTCATGCCATCTCTTAGACCCTTTTCACAAACGTAAATACACCATTCACGACGAAACCACCACGCAACTTTTTGGTGAAGGGACAAGTGTTCTTGCTTCAAGACATGGTTGGTTACTTGTCGCCAAAGAAAAATATCCTCATCCATATGATTGGCTCTTCTTATACTCTCCTTTCACTGGTAAAACCATTCAACTTCCGGATTTGCCAGGGGAAATCACTCAACTTCCTTGTCGAACAAGGGACATGCGTCACTCTCTAGCAATAACATTTACTGCGTCTCCAGATTCAAAAGATTGCGAGGTCGTTGTGGTGAGATTATTAAATACGACTTGCAAACAAGTGCTCATCAGGATGTATAGACCTGGAGACGCAACATGGAATACACCCCTGCGGTTTGATATCAGTGATCATTTATACCCTGACAAAAAAATCCCATCAGATTTTAACTTCGATACCGCATATGTGAATGGAGTTGTTTACTGTTTATTTGGTGTTTCTTCCGTGGGGGCTTTCATTGTTGCAACAAAACAGTGGAAGGTGTTTCCATATCCTCCCATACATGAAACCCACTGCCGGCTTAGTTTTGCTCACATTTCGGAATGGGATGGGAACTATTTGTTACTATCACACTATGTACATGATCTTCCAGAGGGGTTTGTCTTCTACAGGCTTCAATTTGATCCATCGAAATCAAGATTAATGGAGGAGGATGGGGAGAAGGACTACTGGGTTGAGGTTAAGAGTTTAAATAATCGATCATTATTCTTGGGTGATAATGATACATCGTTACTGTTTCCTGTGGGAGAGGCCACTGGATTAGCCAATTCAGTGCATCATTGGAAATGCTACGACGATGGCTCGTTCTACCATGCCAATGCCATTCGTTATGATGATCCTACTCCATGCCCACAGATTTCGCAAATTTATGATTGGGATGTCTTGGAGCACCGAGTATTATGGATTCAACCTCCTGATCAGCCGAATTTTTAATTCCTTTCTTTAGTTCTTTATTCATTATTGTCGAATGATTTGCAAACTTGATCCACCCATATAGGATGAATCCGCAGAAGAGAAGGATTACGAAATGTCGCCGAAAAGAAACGTAAAGCACAATTGCATTCAAATTACTTGATCTGTTCTTCAATTCATTTAATGAAATTTCCACTAGAAGGGAGGCAATAGCCAATAGGCTATAGCCAATAGGCTACTCATTAACTCTCCAAACTAGATTTTAAACAATGTCTTGAACTATAATTTCAATCAATGACCGAGCCTTCCTCAAATTCAATTCAAAATTGTTCTGAGTACCTACACAAATATTCTCCGAAATTTACCATTAATACTCATATCAAAAACCATTAGTGTCCATTATAAATACCAGCATTATGTAGAAGGGTAAGACATGGTATAAAAGGTAGTTAAAATTTGAGAAGAAATCATTGCACCACCAGTGAATTTTAAGAAAAGAAAAGGAACACATGAATGCATACAATATGATTAAACATGGCATTTCAATTGCGAACTTGAATTTCTACCTGATTAAAAAAATTAAAAGTAATCTAACCCTTTTATTTGTAATGTACTACAACCATAATATTATTGATATTTACAATTAAAGATTTTTTAGAATCAATCAATATTATTTTCATTGTGGCACAACCCAAATTATTATTCTTTCATTTAGAAGGAAACTGCTTTCTTATTAAGGGATGAATTACATTTTTAACTAAATAAATTATTTGATTGGCTTTTTTTTATATAAAAGAAAAGCTTTTTTTTTTTATAAAAAAAAACGAAAATACAACCAAGGACTAAGTTGAATTCATATATTTACATTACAATCTAGAGATTTAGCTGAAAAATCAAAACTAACAGTAACCCAATCCAAGTTAGGGATTTCAGTCCACCACTAGTCAAATCATTCTTTTTTGCAAATACCAATTAAATATTCTTGCTCTTTATGAATATCCGAAACCGACCGACCCGACCCATTTGTTTTAGCAATCAGCCCAGAGCTCGCCAAACGAATTCCCCATCCTATACCCCAGAAAAATCCTAAACCCTCGCTCACTCCCCGTACGTCGTCTTCCCCGATTCACCAAAAAAAAAAAAAAAAAAAGGTCTAAATCAAATTCATAAATCCTAATTGAATGGACACCTGATACCCTCCCCTTGCATACACTAAATTTTACACAGATTGGCGAATGGCTTGGAGACAGATTCTGAAAAGGGTAATAAAAGAATTTAATTTTTCAAGCTTAATTGATGTTTCCTTTTTACAAAGTTGATTCTTTTAGGTGTTTTGCTCTTAAATTTGATTCATATTTTATCTTTCTACGACAGTGTTTGTAAATAAAATTGAATTTCATTTTGTAGAGTGCTAATGCTAGAGTTGTAGCTTCAAAATCATTAAAGTATGCGCCGAGCTCTATTACTACTTCAGCAGGTAAGCTTGCATAGTTAACGATAATATGCATGGATTGGTTCAACTATTTTATTGTGAATCATATGTTTTGACCCCAACTAACCGACCCCATTACCGTGATTTAAATGGTACTTTTATGATGGCATCATATTTAAGGTATAGGATACAATAATGCTTGTTTAAATGTTATAGGGCACACAACAATTATATGATGAAAATTTCGTGATTCGATTTTTCAAAGATTCTCACTTCTCAAAATTTGTGATACAGAGTCTTCCTGTTCGTGTTTGCAAGGGTTGCGTTATCACGATGTATCAACGAAAGTGTCTCTAATACGGTAAGCAGCATCTTTCTTGCTCGTTCGTGTCTTGTCATGTCTGCTTCTTTACTACTCCATGGAAGGATAAGCTTATCCACAACTTCTTCATTGTCATTTCCCATGAAGTCCATGTCTTGGTCTCATATATTTTTGTGCATAAACAAAATTTGTTGATTTTTGTTTCTTTGATGAAGCTAAGAAAACTTGAGCCTGTCTATCCTTGGAACAGAAATATAATACAAAATTTATCCCCCTTCTGGCATTATTGCTTTTGAAATGAGTTGAATACTTAATATCATTGACTTGTAAGTCATAGCATCCGATGCTGAAAAATTAGTAATGCATGGCATTACAGTTGCAACTAATAAAATTATGAGGTGTAAATCTAATTTGTTTTTATGATTTAACATTCATGCTGCATTTGATGTAGATACAACCCTAATGAATCTATAGGGCCATCTATGATAATTGTAGATTTGCTAAAGGCTTCATTTATTGGGTTTATTGTTTACGACTATTTAGTTTATCAACCCTTTTCTTCCACTTCATTTGAAATGTGATGCCCTAAAATGTTAGCAGTTCAATAATAATAGCAAGTGCTACAAATGTAGTTTGATCCTTGTCATTGCAAGCATGCATGAAAAATGTCCACAGGTAGTGTGAATGGACTCTTGAAGATTTATTGTTCTTTTGCTTGTGATCTTCCACTAATGCATCTTTAACTGCCATTTAACAATCATGTTTATAAAATGTTAGAGGGATTTTTTTTTTTTTTCCCTGGGGAGAGAAGACTCTTTTATGTAAATTTCTGACAATGGGACTTTGGTCAAGCATTTTTTTTTGGTCATGGTATAGGAAATCAGAGTAGCATTATTTTATTGCCTTTGCATAAATGAAGAATGTGTAGTAGTGTGTTGTCTCTAGTCTGGATGAAATAATCACTTCCTGATCTTACTTAGGTGCTTTCATGCAAGCCCTGAACTTTTGGCCAGAAGAAGAGATGAGGACTCATTTGGTCTCAAGACAGCCAGGAGAGAGAGCAACAAAGGGAAGTTTAGAAAAAGGGAAATTGGGAAACCTCCTGTTGAAGCTGCATATGTACCTCCTAAACCCAAAAAAACTATTAAATCCTTGCAAGATAAAACAGTCGACATATTTGAAGGCATGGCGGTTGTTGAGCTTGCAAAGCAATCAGGTGCATCAATAACCACCCTGCAGGATATTCTTGTAAATGTCGGGGAAAAGGTTGACTCAGAGTTTGAACCTCTAAGCATCGATGTGGCGGAGCTGGTTGTCATGGTATTTCCTCTTCCTGGATGCAAATTATTGTATAATTTTTACATACAACTTTAAACACCACATTGATTATTGTACTGAAAGTTTTACCTAATTCTTCATTCCCCTCAAGAAAATAAAAGAAAGAAATCTGCACTTGTGTTTTGCATCATCTATTGCCAGCAGGACCCTGTCAATGTATATGCTTTATTTTATTTTATTTTATTTTTTTGGGTAGTCATTATCTATATTTTATCATATGCACCTGGCAGATTTTCAAGAGTAAATTTAAGTTGAATGGAGAATTCTTAGTGTGAGTGGTTTTGCAGGAACTTGGTTTCAATGTAAGGAGGATACATTCCAGTGAAGGTACAGAAATTCTACCACGGCCTCCGGTTGTAACGGTCATGGGTCACGTTGACCATGGGAAAACGTCACTTTTAGATGCTTTACGCCAAACATCACTGGTGGCCAAGGAAGCTGGAGGCATAACTCAACATATGGGTGCTTTTGTTGTTGGCATGTCAACTGGGGCATCAATCACATTCCTTGACACCCCTGGTCATGCTGCATTTAGTGCTATGCGAAAAAGGGGTGCAGCAGTCACTGATATAGTTGTACTTGTTGTAGCTGCTGATGATGGGGTGATGCCCCAAACTCTCGAGGCCATTGCCCATGCAAATGCAGCTAATGTACCAATTGTGGTTGCAATTAATAAATGTGATAAACCAGCCGCAGACCCAGAGAGGGTAAAGAATCAGCTTGGTGCAGAGGGCTTGGAGCTGGAGGACTGGGGTGGGAAGGTTCAGGTAGTTGAAGTCTCAGCTGTAAAGAAAACTGGATTGGATGATTTGGAGGTGGCTTTGCTTCTTCAGGCTGAAATGATGAATCTAAAGGCACGTGTTGATGGGCCTGCTCAAGCTTATGTGGTAGAGGCAAGGCTTGACAAGGGACGAGGTCCATTAACTACTGCAATTGTGAAGGCAGGGACTTTGGTTTGTGGGCAGCATGTGGTTGTGGGACATGAGTGGGGAAGAATAAGAGCTATCAGGGATATGGTGGGAAAGTCAACAGGTAAGGCAAGACCTGCGATGCCAGTTGAGATTGAAGGGCTGAAGGGACTTCCAATGGCTGGTGATGATATTATTGTTGTGGATTCCGAGGAGCGAGCAAGAATGCTTAGTTCAGGGAGGAAAAAGAAATTTGAGAAAGATAGGGTAAGGAAGATCAACGAGGAAAGGACGGAAAATTTGGAACCATCGGAAGATGTGCCCAAGAGGGCTGAAATGCCAGTAATTGTAAAAGCAGATGTGCAGGGCACTGTCCAAGCGGTGACAGATGCATTGAAAACTTTAAATAGTCCCCAGGTATGAGAGTTCTTTATGGATTTTCACCTGAGTTTGATGATGTTTTCACTCTTCAGTTGCTGTCAAAGTCCTGCCTGTAAATTTGTGCTTTGATTGATGATCACTGTTTGGTTTCTCAAAATGTTCAAGGGTAGCCGGTCATTCATATCTTCCCCACCCCCCCCCCCCCCCCAAAAAAAAAAAATCTGGTTCTTTAGAACAGTACAATACTTGGAAAACCTCTGTGAAGTAGAACTACTGCCTCTACTCACTAATTTTATTTATTATTGATTTTCTTTTAAATTCAGCCTGCTCACTGATCTTATCTTTTTTGGTATGCCCTTTAACTTTGGTCCAGCTTTTCGTGAATGTTGTCCATGTTGGTGTTGGGTCTGTTACCCAGTCTGATGTGGACTTAGCGCAAGCCTGTGGGGCATGTATAGTTGGATTCAATGTGAAGAGTCCACCTACTTCTGTCAGTCAGGCAGCAACCCAAGCTGGTATAAAGGTACTTGATATCTGGTACTCTTACTTTTGACTCTGCCTCAGTTCTTATATGAGGAAGATAAATTAGATGCTTGAACTTTTTTTGGCACTATTTTTATATTTTTTTAATTCTGCATGTAGATATTGATGCACAGTATAATATATCACCTTTTGGATGACTTTGGCAATTTGGTAGTAGACAAGGCTCCTGGGACTTTTGAGACCCAGGTCGCTGGTGAGGCTGAAGTGCTGAATATCTTTGAGCTTAAAGGAAGGAGCAAGGCCAAGGGTGATGATGTGAAGATTGCAGGCTGCCGGGTTATTGATGGTTGTTTCACAAGGTCATCAACCATGAGACTTCTGAGAAGTGGGGAAGTTGTGTTTGAAGGATCTTGCATATCCCTTAAGCGGGAGAAGCAGGATGTGGATACAGTAGCGAAGGGGAATGAGTGTGGACTTGTGATACGTGATTGGCATGATTTCCAGGTTGGAGACATCATCCAATGCTTGGAGCAAGTGCTAGTAAAACCCAAGTTTATTTCATCAGAAAGTGGTACTGTTCGTATTGAGTGCTGAGAAATATCTGTTAGTAATATCTTCAAGGATTTATTTAAGTACTCCTGTTATTTGATTGTTTGCCCGTGCATTTTTGTTTAGCCTATGAAAATTTTGTCTGTTCTTGGTCAGCTTCTAGACTTGCACCTGTCCGAAATGCCCATTATGCCACCATGGGGGTTGGTAACAATGGCCCCGACTCCTGCCAATCTAGCATTACAGTTAACAGAAGTCAAATTGGATTTTCACAAATGTCAATTTTGGGATATAATAGGAACATTTGTTATAGGGCTAGTTTATACTTCTTTGTACAACTGAGGAATATCTTGATTGTTTTACTGCAAAATAATTGTAAAGGTACCTATGTATTACCTTGGAGCTACTTCGAATTAGGACTGTCTTCACGGATTTTTTTTGGCTTCAGAAACTGAAGAGGATGGTTAATTGCAGTGTTTTTTTTAGTTGTTGGTGTCGTACACAGTGAAATTTAGAATGTTTTGTGTATTATTTTTTATTTTACATTTAGTAATGTATATTGGTTTATGAAGAACTCCCTGTGGAGTAATTTGCACTTACCAGCTTTTTCTGAAGCAGCAACAAACTTTAGAAGCTTTCTAGTATGAAATGTACATTTGGTTGTAGCTGTTATCTCTTCTGCAAATGTAATGAACATATGGCAGCACAGAATCTAATCCCAACAATGACCTTCTGTTTAATGTTGTTTTGTTTATTTATTTATCTTTTAATGAGAGATTCAAAATCTTTAATGCATCACTATTAGGATAGCAAATCACAAACCCAAATCTGAGAATTTGGTACGATGGCAAAGAAGATAGTTTTAAAAAGACTAAAAAGTGGTGCGGTTTCCACTCATAACAGGAATTGCTTGTACTGTGATGCAGTTGCAGACGGGTGTGTTTGTTTTTAGTGTTTTGAGTAAAAACCGGTGACAATGGGCAGCAGCTGTGACCGTGAGCATGTCCAAAAGGTTGACCTTTATTAACACTATCAATCACTACTATTATACTGATTTTTTGAATTGATGTTCCTTAAATCATTCTGACTTTGCTAGGGCCATTATGGCAATCATTCTGACTTTGCTAGGGGCATTATGGCAGACAAAGACTGAGCTAATTAAAGTTCGCGTCTCTCATTCACAAATAAATCATTCTCACACAACACAGGCATGGAATTTGGTGCTTAGTGTTATAAGAGGATAGTGTTGGGCCACACTTTGAAGCTGCTAAGGTAAATAGATTGCCTTCTTTGAAATCCCCCCATGTGATTCACATCAGTTGCTTTCTTAATTTGCAAGTATTTATATCCATCCTCTAGCTACCTCTTCTTCGACCTCCTCAACTTCCAACAATTCAATTCAATTCAAACCTTTTAATATCTCCTCTCTTTTTGTATGTGTTGTGTTACGCAGCTAGACATCATGAAGCACAGCCTTCAAATTCATTTCAGTACTTTTCTCCTCATCCTTCTCATTTTCAGCAAATCAAAAACTTCTGCTAGTTTCTTAGCAACCAAACAAGGTAACCTCATTTACTTCCTCTTCAATCTTCATGTTTCAGTTGTTTGATTGTCTTCGGATTTTCTTTTTTCCTTTGAAATACTATGTGAATATAAATCAAATCCCTGAAAAACCCTAATCATACAAATAGCGTTTGAACTTATAAAAAATTTTATCAGTTGAACTAACTAACAGATGTTTTTTTTTTTTTCCCTCACTTTTTTCCAGGACAAGAGGAGAAAAAGTTCAAGGAACTTAGTGGTGAAGTTTCTCCTCAAGAGATGGAGGAAATTGAATCAATGAATGTATACTTCCATTACTTGATCTTTAAGCAAATATGAACTCTCTCCATGTACACACACGCACACATATTCTTACTGCTTTTGAGAAAACAGATCATTAATTCATTTGCTATTTTGGGGAATTTATAAACAGCAGCTAATGGGAATGGAGACATGTGAGAATAGGGATGAAGAATGCATGAAGAGAAGAATCATTTCAGAGGCTCACTTGGACTACATCTACACCCAACATCATAAGCCTTGAAGCTAATTGATTTCAAGGCTTCAACCATATATCACTCAACTTACTCTTTATTAGTTTCTGAATAAATATTGAGTCTCAGGTTCCCTTTTCTCTTGTGATATAATCATGTAAGTTATATGTTGTGTCTACTCTTTCTTTGATCTGATGGTGTCTATGCATATACAGCCAAGTCCTTTTGTAGCAACAATAAGACTACAGCTGAAGTAAGAGAAGGTTCAAACTAAAAGCTAATATGATAGATGCTTCCCTCTCAAGAAATAAGTTGGTGAATTTTGGGTTTAGGAAATAAATGCACTTAGATTAATAATTAAATAGACAGTTGGCGGTTATGCTCAGCGAATTTTGCGACAGATTTTAACAGCAATTACTTTTGACTTATTGGGAGTTTTTCAATGCATGATATGATATCAGCCATTTTCAGCTAAAGCACTTACATGCCCATCTCGCCAATAATTCCTTTAGGGTGCGTTTGGTATACGTATTATATTATTTTAATATTGATATATTATATTATATTGTATTGTATTAATATTATATTATAATATTATTGTATAATGTTTGGTACTATACTATACTGTAATAATTTTTTTGATTAATTTAAATTAAATATTATATTATATTAATATATTTAAATTGTATTAATATTTTATATTATTATTTATATTATTATTAATTTTAAATTAATATTATTCATATTTAAATATTTATTATTAGTCATAATAAATTGTAAATTTATTAATTAATTAAAATGTAAAAATAAAAAATAGAATAGAATATTATTGAACAATAAATCATTTATTTATATTAATAATTATAATGTAAAAAATAAAAATATTAAATAATATAATATTAAATTAAAAAATAATATTTATTATTATTATTATTATTATAAAATTAAAGTAAAAGCAAAAGTTAGCAAAAGCTGGAAAGTTGGAAACAAAAAAGAAAAAAAAGGAAAGAGCAAACGAAAAGGAAACAAATATTAAATTAAAAAATAATATTTTATTATTATTATTATTATTATTATTAAAAAATTAAAGTAAAAGCAAAAGTTAGCAAAAGCTGGAAAGTTGGAAACGAAAAGGAAAAAAAAAAAGGAAAGAGCAGCGCATTGACGTTATGCGGTGTTTTTAACTTATCAAACATGGGCTTGTATAAAGATAATGCAATGAGGAGTTATAATACAGCAACCAAACATACACTTAGCTCATCAGGTACTACCTTCTCCAATTTTGTACTCTCTAAAAAGTTAAAATTAGATTTTTTTACCCCCAAATATCCACTCATCGTCAGTAAAAGGTTCTCTAAAATTTGATGTCTTTTAAATTCATCCTACGAAATTTTAGAATGTATCGAATGTATCACGTCAATCATTTAATAAATAAACAATGCTATATCATATGTTCAATTATTTTGAAAAATAAATATACAAATGGTAATTATATTAAATTTAACTATACTTGTCACATATGAAATAATTAATTATATTACTTATGATGCATTACAAACTTTGTTGTCCTTATTGCGAAATTGATTTGAAGCAATAGAAGGAAATTCTTACTAGAGTTGTTGTCTTGAATGATCAGTGACAAATAAAAATTTACAATGATAATGCGTAAGAAAAGGAATCTAAACTTCGTTTGACAATGCATAAAATTAAATTATTTTTCAAAATATACCTATTGATTTTGTTCAATAAGTTAAACAATAAAAGAATATACAAATTAAATTTAAATAAATTCTGCATACAACAGATGAAATATAGATAATAATTAAATATATTTTAAAGGAAAAACACATACAATAAGAATATTTTGACTAATTTTTTAAAAGGTACAGAGATTAACTGGATAATTAATTTGCCGTAAAACTAAAAGAGCATTTATTCCAAATTAACCTATTAGTGGAGCAGGATCAAACAAAATGGCCCAAAAAGACAAAAAGCCCAACTTGAAATCAATAACTTTTGGATCTTCTCTATCAAAGGCCTCAGCTGTTTAGTTTTGGGTTGAGATAATGTGACCCAACTTATAATTTTTTTAAAAATTTTTTAAGCAAAAATAAAACTTCTTTTGACCCTTACTTATTATTCAACGGAGACTTTGTAAAGTCAACTTACCCAAAGGTTTAAAAACAAAGAGTGGAAGTAAACAAGTAAACACTTTTCTAATTACCACAAGTGTAAAAATTAAAAAAAAATTTAAAATAAAAGGGATAAAATAAAAATAATAAGCCAAAACAGAGATCACTTTGATCATGTTGACTTTTCAGAATCCAACAAGCACACTGCACACAACAACAAATAAAAACCCACCCGTTCTGAGCCGTCTGATTGAAAACAAAGAGTGGACCCCACGTGATGATGCACGTGCACGACCTTAACTTGTGCTGGCTACTTACAATATATCTGTGATGATCTTGAAAAGACCATCACATGTGACGTTGATGTGTGGCTGGCATTGAATCAAGGAATCTCTGCAAGCCAAAAATAAATAATAATAAAACGGGGGACCCCACGTGGAGCCTCGATCTCTGATGTAAAAAGACAAACGAACGGCCCAGTTTTGATGTCTCTCGATCATGTGGGTGGGTCCCAAATTTCGCAAGAGATTAAAATACGTTGTGTCATGTACCCGTGTGTGTTGTCAATGTATCGTGTGGTAGAAAACAAAATGTGTCGTACAGATGAATTTATTGTAATTTTGCTGTTTCCACTCTTTTAATTTAACTTGAAATTTTGACTTCTTGTTTGATCATATTTTGCTTTCAAGGCTTAACTCTCAATCATCAGAAGTCGTTAGCTAAGAGAATATAATAAAATTTTGAGACATTTGATGAGATAAATTGACAGCGTTACTTTGTTCTAACAAAATTTGAGATTGGAAAAACAATTTGTATAAATAAATTAAATCAAATTTAATTTAATTTTTAATAAAGTTATGTAGGTTTTTTTGTAAATCAATAAGTCAATTTAAAAAGTTTTAATATTTCTCAGTGACATTTATTTTTATTTTTACAATATCTAAATATAAGTTCTAAGTTATTTATTTTCTAAAAAGAAAATTTTTGAAATATAATATTTTGACATATATACCCTTTTAAATATTATGAATATTACATTTATTAATTAAATTCTCGGCAAGTTATAAATACATTATTTTATTAGTAAAAAAACTTAATAATGTGTACTTTAAAGAGCATGAAAATAAAAATTATATCTAACACATGTGTGTGTATATATATATATTTCTTATAATATTATTTTTAGTAATTATATGCACAAAGAGATGGATATGTTATAAAACTCACCTATCTAAAGTCTTGCTATATTTAAAATTCTCATTCATGTTAAAAAAAAAAAATGATGGTTGAATATGCTGCACACGCCAAACGATGACATGGGAAGTTGATAAATAAAAGAAAATAATAAAATGAATTTATAGAATAGGAAATAAATGTATTTAATGGGGTAATTACTTAAGAGAGAATATAAGAGTATATTTTGCCATCCAAATAAAAATAAAAATTATTTAACTTTTTCAATTCAGACTTCAATATTTTATAATAAGATATTACAATAACACAGGTTATAGAAAACACACAAACTAAAAATTCTAAATGTCTAAAAATATTAATATTCAGACTTCAAATAAATAAAAACGAACAGTTGCAGAATTACTTTATTTCTTTCAGGATTTTGTCTTTTTTTTTTTTTAATAATTTGAATATGTGTAAAGAAGAACATTTGATATTCATTTATATCAATCCAAATAAGATTGGAAGACCTAGGTTAAGACATTTGTCTATATGTTTATAATCTTCTTCAAGGGGCTATCATAAGCTCATGCGTGTGTGTGTGTATATATTTTCAGTCATATACAATCACTTCTGATCATTTCGTCATCTTCAAAACGGTGATAATAGTAAGTGCTTTCTGGATATAAAATTCCTGCATCTCCTTCTTAGTTATTCAGAAACATAATAAGGCTAAGTTCTAAGATCTGAAAATAAAATTGGAGTGGCAATAGCCTTTGCCAGTTCTAAATGTGCCTTGATTCTTATTTCAACAATGCTCCTTGATTCTATTTCAAAGTTCAAACATTGCTTTGGTGTTACAATTTACTGAATCAATTAAAAACCCATTTCAATTCCTTTGGATTAAAAAAAAAATTCCAAAATTTTCTTCGAAATTGTTTATTTTATTTGGTAAGAATCATTGAAATATTATGTTTCTGAAGAATGTATTTTCTCACATGTAGCAAATTACAACATGTCTTGAAATAGAAAATTTTAAACAAAAATGGCAGCAATTCTGAAATTAAACTTGCAACAGACCTATCCTGATTCCTGAAATTATTACTTAATTTTCTTGTACTGTCGGTGCTCACTACAACACAAGTTCAATCAACATATATCCTCCAAGCCAAATATATTATTTATAAAAATAAAAAAATAAAAAAAAGATCAATAAAATGTACTGTCTAATATGTTAATTCAGTAAACTGCTGGACTATCTATATTATTAGATAACAAAAAGCACTCACAAAAAAATTGCAAATTTAAAATTCAAAATTCGAAATCTAAAGCTGGAGATATTTGAACCAAATTTTTATCACCCTGAGCAACAGGCATTGTTGAATGAGTACTAGAATTACCACCTTGAGAGGAGCAGCGATGGTTTTCCGGTAAAGCGGCCGGGCGGTTCTCCGTCCCATCAGAGGGTGCTACAAGTGTGCCTTGATTGTACAAAGTGCTCAATTGATGAAAATAAGGACATGTCCTAGAGTCAATTGACCTCTTCTTGTTGGCATCCTTTGTTTTTCTGAAGTACTTGTTTATGTTCTCCCATTTCTCTTTACACCTCTTCGCACTTCTCTTGTAACCCAACTCTGACATTCCTTGTGAGATTCTCTCCCATAGAGGAACCCTTGATGCTGCTCCTTCCTTGTCCTCACCATTGTTGTAGAGATTGCACCTCAAGTTTATCAATGCAAACACTTCATCTCTTGGCCATCTTTTGCCTATGTCATCTTTGCCATCGGATGTTATAAGCTTTTGAGAGTCACTATTTTGTATTGGAGTTGAAGTGGGTGCTAATGGCTTGTTTTGGGTAGCGGCGGAACTAGGGTTTTGGGGACTTATGGCTATTGTTGATGAAGTTTGCTTTTTTGGAACGCTGGTTGGAGCAAGATTTGATCTAGGGTTTTGAGTTTGATTTGGGTTTTGAGCAAGAATTAAGGAATTAGATGAAGGGAGAGGATTAGGAATTGAATAGTTTGGTACCTTATGCTTATTAACTCCACTTTCTTCACTTGTTGATGATGATGAGGACGAGGAGGATGATGAGAATCTTGTTAAGAACTTGATTATAGTTGCTTGTCTATTACTAGCAACTGCTTGTTCACTAGCCCTAATTTCAAGCTCCTTGTTAAACCTATCAATCTGTTGCTTCTTCCAAGCTTCTTCTCTTGCAACCTTCTCTTCGTCTCTCTTTACCAAATCTTCAATCAGCTTGTTATGCATCTCTTCTTGTTGAGCCATCAGCTTCTTCACAATGTCTTCACAAAACCCCTTAAACCTCTCAAAGTTCTTCTCTCTAAATTTCCTCTTCTTCTTCCCTTTTGATAATTTCTCTTTATCCTGGTGATGATAACATGATGATTTGTTTGCAACCGTTTGATCATTTCTTGGATGTTCAGCTTCTTGTTCCATGATCTTGTCTTCTTCTTCTACTTCTTCTTCTTCTTCTCTTGGTTGTTGTTGATCCATCTTTTCGTTTGCTTCATCAGCAACATTATGACCATGAGGAGAATTTTGTCCACGATGATAAAGCTCTTGTTCCTCATCATCAAATTCACTAAACAATGTCCTATAGTTCTTGTTGTAATTAATGTTACTGAAGTTTCTGCTCTCCTCTTCAAATTTTTCCTTGCACTTGTCAGCACTCCTCTTGTACCCATGCTCTTCGAGCCTCCTTCGCATACAACACACACGACATAAATGAATAAAACCAAAACCACCCATATGAGCATCGGCATTTATTAATACCCTCTATTATACAAACTTTCAATTATGAAATAAAATATGCAGGACTGCTCTCTCTAAATAAACACACTCTCTCTCTCCTATCTCATATTAGTATTATTATTTATTTTTTTGCTGAAGATCCCAATTCAAAAAGATAGCACTGTCACTAAACAATCAATAATTCAAGTCACAAAATTTCATGATGATTTGAATAGACACTGCAACTGTGCAACACGAATATACATAAACAATTCATCATATGTAAACCCTAACATATTGAAAAAGAATCGCATACATACATACATATATATACGTGTTTGTACCTTGAAACGTTTTCCCAAGTGAGTTCTGGGAACCAATTCTCCAAGCTAGATCTGATCCTCAACAGTGCAAGTAGTTCGTCAAGTGACCAAGCTGGATCTTTTTGAATCAATCTGTCTCTTTGAACAACCTCCAAATTCATACCAACCAAGCTGCTGCTGCTGCTTCTGTTCTCTTCTTTCTCTTCATTAATCTTCTGCTGCTGCAACGAGTGCAATAACTGATGGGGTTGCTGCACTTGTTGTGAAGTAGTAGTACTACTAAAAGGATCAAAACTAGCAGGGAAAGGTGAGCTGCCATGATGATGATGATGGTGGTGATGATGAAGATGAAGAGACGATGAAGAAGATGAAGTAGAGAAAGAAAGAGGAAAGGGTACTACTGATGCCCTCGAAGCTGCAGCTATGAATTGGTGCAATTGGTCTGCAGGCACTTCATCAAACATGGTGTTAATTTTGTGTACTAATTTTATTAATTTTCCTCTCTTCTTTTCTTTCGCTTTTCTTTTCTTTCTTTCTTACTCCTCTTGCTCAATGAAAGTCACTGTGTGTGAATTTGCAAATTAATGTTCTATGTTCTCTCTCTATCAATCTCTGTCTATCTATCTATACGTCTCTTCTTTTATCAAGAACTTTGTCTTATCGTAAAGACACCGCGAAGTGTGAACTCTCTATGTCACTGTTTGAATCGAAGCTACATGGGTTTTGTTTTGTATAATTGGAGCATGCAGCTCACTTGCCAAGATTGAGAGTGGGGATTAATTGGATGTCTGAAAATGATACTTATAAATGATTCTTTTTTTCCCATTTTTTTATTTTTCATTTCTTGGGTATCAAATTAATGGGTCCGTAGAATCCTATGCAGCAGCTGCTGATGCTGGTGATGGTGTGAATTAACGGCAATGGGGATGGCAGGACACGTGAAGACATGCAGAGAATGGGACCAATTTTATTTAAGGAAGAGGGAGAGGAATTTTCACATGCTTCTGCGGGGCTAACAGTGAGGCATTGTACAGCGTCCTGATCATCAATTTCTGGGGGACCCAGTGGGGCCCGTCCTTTGCCATTTGAGGATAATAATGTGACATCACATCGCTTGAAATTATTAGTGGGCATTTTAAGGGTCTACACAATTTTGCAGCAAAGTGGTCTAGCAAAGGGAATATTGCCAAAAAGCTAGCGATCAAGCTCTGGGTATTTCATATTAACGGGAAAAAGAAAAAAAAAATTTAAACAATGATGATGATGATGGTTGAATTTATTATAAACACACTTTAATTATTTAGTTATTTATTTTGTGCAACTTCAGAGTTTTAAAAGCTTACTTCAATTCTTTGGGGCGTTCATCAATCTGAATCCAATAATTTAATTTGTAAAAAAATAAAAATAAATAACATTGTGTATGTTTTTGCTAACCCTTGTCGAATAAATTTATGCTATATTATGACCAATCTTTGCTTTCAAAAATATGAAACAGTGACCATAACTTTTTAATCGTAATTTTAAATTAAAGATAGTTTAATATCATCCATATATTTGTACATAACTTGTATATCAAAGTATAAGAATCTTATTAAAATATCAAAAAGATTTAAATATTTACTGATAATATTTGTACATATATGTGTAGATTTTAAAAAATGTGTTAAGATTCAATACCCCACACCACTAATTTAAGGCCGGACATGGGAGCTTGTAAGTACTATTTGAATTTCCTCTTTTTATAAGGATTGGTTATTACATATTGTATGCCTAATGATTGATGCACCAGCTCATTCATATTTGAGCTCCCAACAAGCCGACCTTTAAAAACAAGATTATACTATTTTATTTTACATATTCATTTTTTAAAATTTGCAAATTAGTTTTGAGATGAATGTCCTTCCAAATGTCAAAATAATCTTTATTGATTAAGCATCTCAAGTTATGAAGATTTTTGTGTCCTCTTCAAACCCCCCCCCCCCCCCCCCCCCCACAAAAAAAAATCATTACTACAAAAATATTATTTTAAATTGATTTGTAGCTGTCGATAGAAAATGATCTAATTTACAATGGTCAAGAGTTAATTAATAAGGATTAATTCATTTATAATTTTATCTCAACCAAATAACATTCGTTTTAACTAGTTCTGTTTTAGTGGGAATCTCATTTTTCTTAGGAGAATATGAATGTTTTGTTCAATTTTCATAGAAAAAACTCAGATTGATATCACGATTCAAGCAACTTAGCTATAGGAAGGAGAGCAGAAAAAATGTAATTAATTAGCATTCCGAGTTGCTACCAAATTTCACACGAATAAAATGTGATCTTGATATATTTTTTTCAAACATTAATCAGTCACAAACATTTTTAGAATTGAAAACATAATATCAACTATAATTTTTTACAAAATTTAACCCCATCCTTCATATCAAACAATTGTGTTACTCGAAAAATAAAGACAGAATTTCACAGATTACACCCATTTGAATTTCAGAAAATATAAAATTGGGTGCAGTGCAAGTCGTAAAACAATTGATTCTTGGCCCATCTCCTCTTCTTGCCAATCTCAAGTTAATTTCCTTAGCCTTAGATTTTGCGAGGTATTGGCGGTGAACTCGGGAGACTCGGAACCATTGCATCTAAATATTGTTTAAATTCGGGCGCAGCAGCATTCTTTTCCATTGCTTCAAAGAACTGCGGCAATGGGCTCTGTGCTATTGACTTTATTTCTGGTGACGCCGGCGGCTCTGCCGGTTTTGGACCCCCTTTCGCTTTGGATTCTATTGCATCAATCACAAAAAAGAAGAAAAACAATGAGGAGTTGTTATATATACATTCAATTTCATTCTTCAAAAAAAAAAAAATTTTTTTTTCAGGGGCGCAAACAAGTGGCTTTTCACCCTCATTTTTCTTGCTAGCCACCCGCATTCGATTTCAGGAAGAGCATGGGTTAGAAATTTAAAATTGTGCCAAAAAAAATAATTCCAACCATAAATTTCAAGTACAAAATCTAAACTAATAATTAGAAAGGGCATGGTAACCTTTAAATTAATTAGAGAAGACAAAACGACAAAATGATCATGACAAAAATCATATAAGTAATAAATCAGTGTATAATCTAAATAAAATTATCTAAAAAGAAATTTGCATGACCATTTTTGCAATTCTCGCAACCATTTCACTCAATCAGGAGAGTGTAATTATTCTTTTCCCTGAAAAATGAAGGAAAAAAAGGGAATTGCAGATAAATTTTGAGAAAATGAACTTACTTCTGGCGCCAATTTCAAGGCAGTCATTGCCAAGTGAAGGCATGCATCTCATGTTACACCAAATCCAGCAGGTAAGAGCATCTTTTTTCAAATCATTTTTACAATAATGGCGACAATCATTGTATATCTTATTTCCTTCCGCAATATGGATCTCGTTGCTCAAAACCGAAAGTACTGCAAAAATGAACCAAATTGAAGCACTTTCGATTCGAGCCATTTCTTTCTTTCTTTACCTTTTTCCTTTTCCCTCCCGTTTTCCACTATCTCTTGCTACTCTCAATTTATTATTTGTTGCTCGTAAATGGCATTTGGGAGAGCCATTTATGCATGTTTAGAAATGGGTAATTTTAGATGCCGGAAAGTCGAATTTATGGTTTATTTGTGATTACAGGTTGTATAGTTTTTTTTTTCTTTATTTTTATTTTTATCGTTGTTATAATAAGTACTTAATTCTTTTCTTAGCGTTGGTTCACAAATAGGGATTAGTAAAATTCGCCAATAACTAACATTCGTCACAAATAGTTTAGATAATAGTTTCATTTTACGAGGCGGTATCAAGGGCGATGAGTAGATGATCTCGAAATAGTTGTACACAAACTTGAGATGCAGAGTTGATTCACTAACTTACAAAATAAAATGCATAAATACTTAAAAGTATGGAATAGTGAAAATAATTTCCTTTTTTAAAACAGAACGTTACGAAGATCAAAATACTGAGATCTATTAGAGCAATAAATTGGATTGACCGATAAAATCTTAGTGAAGAATAGAGAGCATCACTTGTACATATGAAGTAAATACCTTCATTTACAGTGCACATACGATTCGAGTTCCATGCTCTATTCAAAATTCCCTTGGCTCTTTTAATTTAATCTCCACCAATATAGTTAGGTTCTCCAACTAATGTCAAAATATATATATTTGCTGTAAATATTGTCATCTAATTTTACAAATCTAGATTCATAGACTCTAGATTTAAAACTTAAAGACTTATTCACTAAAAAACACAACGAACCAATATTATTACCATCATAGAGTAAGATTTCGATGGGCACACACCAACCATCCTCACTCCCAAAGGAGGAGAAAACTGAAATAGAACAACTATCCTCAACTCATGAGGCGGGGGAGGCTGAAAGAAAAAACAAAAAAGAAAATGAAATTTCACTCTTAAAGATTTGGTAAGGAAGAAATGAAGAACTTACAGAGCAAAGTCGTAGGAGAGTTATAAAAATTTAAAAACCTTGATTTCAATGTAATTTTATAACCACGATGTAGTTTGTAAAATTCAACTACAATAAAATAAAAATTAAATCTAACTATGCCACCAAAAGTAAAAAGTGCAAATAGAATGAGAGTCCAATAAATTAACTTTTACGTATCGAGGTTTCATAATGATCAAATGATTTGTCTTTAATTTTGTAGTTAATTATTAATTCTCAAATGAAAATGATACTTCAAACATTAATCTAAAAGCAGAATCCAAACGCGATTTCTACCTCTTGATCAAAATAAAATCATAACCATGCATCAGAAAATCTCGTATTATAAGGATTGATTTTATTCCATGTCCTTAAAAATGTAAAGGGTGGGTTCATTGACAATTCTTTTGGGTTCAATCAGAATGTCCCAGTCAAGCGATGGGCTCCACATAAAAGTTTTAGGAGCCATTCTTGCGGTCTAGCCCAGAAAACTTCAACCCATTGGGTTGCTTCTGTTTCTGTTGTTGAGTATGTGTTTGGAGGCAAACCATTATATACGCCCATTGTTACTGTTTAAAGGGTGTTTTTGGGTTGTTTGAGAAGCTGATGCCCAAACAGCCCCTAAAGATTTTTAAAGTTCTAAACCAAGATTTTTCTAACTCATAAACCTTGAATGAGTCAACTCGACGCTTCTTCGAAAGCCATCTTTCTCTTTCTTTATTTTTAATTCTCTCCTTAAACCCTAAACAAAACAAAACCCAGCCCCTGTTTTCTCTCTAAAACCCTAAAAAGTAAAACTTTCGTTCGTCAAGAGTCTCTCCAATGGCTGACTCGTCATCAAATCAAACACATAGCAAAGAACACAATTACCGCCGATACCATCCTTACCAGCAATTCGACGTTCCGATCCAAAACCTCTACAATCTCCCCACATCCCCTGAATTCCTCTTTCACGAAGAATCTCTCAATTCTCGCCGATCATGGGGCGAGAATCTTCAATACTACACCGGTTCCGGTTACTTATCCGGCGCCGTCCTGGGCGCAATCAAGGGATCCGTCGAGGGCTTGCGCCAGGCGGAGCCGTCGGATTCCCTCAAGCTGAGAGTTAACCGGGTTCTTAACTCCGGCGGCCAAGTAGGTCGGCGATTTGGGAACTCGTTGGGTGTTTTGGGGTTGATTTTCGCTGGGATGGAAAGTGGGCTGATTTATTTGAGGGATTCTGATGATTTGTTGAACACTGTGGCGGCTGGTTTGGGTACTGGGGCGATTTATAGGGCCGCCGGTGGGTTGAGGTCGGCGGCGGTTGCTGGGGCTATCGGTGGTATCACAGCTGCGGCTGCTGTGGCAGGAAAGCAGGCTGTGAAGAGATATGTGCCTATTTGAGTGAAAATTGGGTTTTTTCTAGTGGGGGTTTTAGGGTTTTAGCTGTTCTTATGGGTTTCTATTTGATGAAATTTGTCGACTAGGCCTTTGTTCTGTTGTGTTCATATTTTATGTTTCTAATGGAAATCTTTAGTTGTCATTGAGTTATTTTGGTTTTCGTTTGATGAATTGCTGGATTATTAATCTGTAGAGGTAGGGACTATTTTATCTTAAGAAGTTGATTGTAATTCCGGCTCTTTACTTGAACTTGCTCTGTTCTGAGATTTTTAACGCGATCAACTGTTTGTCACACTTGGATGTTTTTACATATGTAGTGTGATTTTTCGTTTTTGGTCAGACTCATAATCTTCATTTTCTTGTTTGTGAATTAATGTGAATTTGGGAATCAAGTTTGTGATGGAGTATGTCTAAAGGCTTCATGCTTTTACTTTTGGTGTGAGTAGCATGCTAACATGGTAAGGGAGGTCTAAACATTGTACTCTTTGTTTTAGACCCTAAATTGATTAAGGTAGTTACCTGTTTCTCATATTGTTAAATTTCTTGTTTGAGAATGGATGGGGGAGGTTGGGAATCAATGGTAAATTTAGAGGATTTCAGGGTCGTACGGGATAGAACCAGTGGCAGAATGTGATACTTCAAAAAGTGTACTAACGATGTTGGTGATGGAGTATTTGAATTTCAAAGGACTTCATGGTTTTCGTAATGCAACCCTAATAATAACGGAGGGCTGATGATTATATTCTTCGTTCTCGAAGCTATGCTGGTTAAGACAGGGATCTGCTTCTTAAGGATGTTTTCCTTTGTAGGCAACTTGAAGACTATAGGGGTTGAGACTGCAAAGATATATCTTTTATTTATTTTTTTGGAGAGTCATCCTTGAATATATGATAAGAAGAATTTGGATGTTTAGTTGTTTTCAGTAATTGTTGCCCTGGAATGTGAGGACGTGTCGTTGTGGATTAATTGATTAGAGGGGCCTTCATTTCTTTTACTGCTATTTCAAGTGAAAATGAAAATGAAAATGAGTTGATTGTGCTGGATTCTTGTTTACGCATGTTGTTTTGTCCTCCCTGGGTGGGGGAAACGCTCGTTATGATCACTATTACTATCAGCCCAAAGGCCCATATGGACATTATCAACCAGACTGCAGAAAGAAGCCGATGGGCTTGTACATTAAGCTTTGCAGACTGCAGAATTTAAAATGAGAAAGCAATTCCAGACTTCCTTTCCCTAATGTCATGTCACATAAATATGGAAAGTTTCCGAGAAAACAGAGGTGTGATTTAAAAACATCACAAGAATCAAGGATGATTTGGCCTTGCATAACTTGCCATATTGACGATCACAACTGTACGTTGCATATATATCTCTTCTAAAATTTTATCAAGACCATTTGGGACATGTCTAGACTATTTTCTTGCTATCTTTCCTTGTATAACCTCTATCCAAAGCTACAAACAAATTGCCATATATTTCTTAGGATATGATTGTGGATATGAAAATGAATAATGAATTAGACATACCATAAATATCTGGATCTTTCATATATGCCTCTACTGAAATTTGAAACTACAAAATGCCAACTCCTCGCCACTTTGTAATGAATTAAACATACCATATATTTCTAGACGTTTCATATGTACCATTATTGAAACCATAAAATACCAACTCCTTGGCACTTTTGTCTCCTCCATACTACACAAATTTGAGAGAATGGAAAAGATTTCTCAACTGAAATTGGCTTGCTTGGTTGTTCTTTTGTTAATTGCTTCTTCTGGTATGTATATTTTACAGTACTTATCTCGTGTCCTACTTGTAGAAAATTTTAAGTCTCTATGTTTTTATTCCAAATGCTTCTTGCAAATTAACAATTCCAAATCAACTGATTATGAAATCAAACAATATTGATTTTAGGTTTACCCAGAGGATCAACCGAAGAAGTTGTTGTGCATTGCAAAGATGATAAAATATGTGATGAAATGTGTGGATCAGTTCCCGGTAGTGGCAAGTGCATCGATGGAAAATGTGAATGTCTAAGTGGAAAGTTTGCAGAACAAAAATTCTCTCAAGATCACCTCTCCGAAACATGATAATGATGCATGTATCATTTTGGTGAACATATGTTGAATATCGACATGTCTGAATAAGGAATGTTAAAACTAAATTTGCATTTATTTCTATTTTTTTCTTGAGTTGATTATAGCATTTTACTTTTTGATGTTGCGATAAATGCCTTTTCAAAATTCAAAATAATCATTATATGTAAAGCAGTCTAATTGGATATATAACTTGCATCAATTGATTGAGTTCAGAAATTGTTTTATGTAGATTCATGGTAGAACCAGCTTTTTGGTTCAAGAGAGCTAGAATGAAGAAATAAAGAACCCAGTTGATTTGCTCAAGTACAAATACTGTCATGATTCCTATGGTTCTATCTTTAATTGAAGATATATTGAATATTGGATAGAGCATTGATACAAGAATATAGCTTCCAACATCTTCTAATTCAAACAACATTACCTTGTCCTTTCTGCATTTATTGAAACATTACTAACATGACCATCACCAAAATAATAAGAAATTATTGAGATTACCTTAATTGTTTAACAAGTAATTATGCAAATCCTTTACCAAATACATTGTTAATTAATCAATAATCAAATTATCCCTTAAAAACCATGCAAATTATCAAAGTGATCATTAAAATCATCCATGAACTTCTAAATGTTCTAATTTAATTGTTGATTGTATTTTATTTTAATTTAGGGATGGTAAAGGGATGGGGTGGGGTGGCCTATCCCATTAAAAATTTCACCTTCATTTTCTACCCCATGCCTCAATAAATTTAGCGAAGTGGGAATAATGAATCCCTATGTGGCGAATGATTTCTTCATCCCTGCCATATTCCCCATTTACTTATTTTATAGTAGATATGGATAAATGATTTTAGTAAATCATAAATTAGAGACTTAAATAAAATCATTACTATATTATAAAATATTTAAATTATTTAAAAAATCTCTAAAAGCTTGAAACAATATTTTGAAATAATATCAAAACAAAAAAAAAATATGTGAAGAGAGCAGCACATTGAGAGAAAAGAAAACATAATAATATTTTAAGGATAAATAAGAATTATAATATAAGGCTTGCTTTTACTTATAACCTTTTTATAATAGGTAAAAATAAAAAAAATTATTATCCAACATTGAAGTTGATAAAACAAAAATTTTATTGAACAAAAATTAAAAAAATATTTATATATATAGGGATTGGGGTGGGTTGGAGTCTTGGAGAGTACAAACCCCTACCTACAAAAATTATTTAAAATTCACTTCATTTGGCATGGAGCCCAAACTCATGAAAAATGTTGTCATCCCTATTTTAATTTCCTCTAATATTTCAATAATGCATTGACAAATATTAACGTATATAGTACATATCAAAATAAGACAAAAGAAAAAAGTCTAGATGAGAAGAGGAGAAAGTAAAAATTGAGTCTTCCTTCAACATATATAGCTTTTTTCTTTGAAAAGAGCACTTAGAATAGAAGTTGAAAAAAGGTTGTCATAACTCTGGTTTTGCTCTCTTATGGAGTAGGGTTGGTATTTGTCCAGGGAGTTTTCATAATGGGAGTTTCAGTGTGGTGGGAAGGTGAGTTCTTAAATACGAGTGTCAACAAAGTAGTGTAAAATAACATTTGGTAGGTAAAACATATTGAAGGCTTTATGGAAACAGAGAAGCTTATTATGAAATGTAGATTGATTACTTTGGAGTAAGAAGAGGAGGACAAGGTTTCATTTGCTGGCAAAATAAAAGCAAAGGAGTTGTAACTGCTGAGGGGTGTTTACTAGGAAAAATATTAATTACGAGGGGCGCTAATAAAAGGGTTTGCCTGTGGCTATGCAACAAGTTTGGAGGACTGTGCGAGAGGTGAAGATTGAGAGCTTGGGAGACAACATTTTCATGTTCAAATTTGCTCTCGAAGCAGACAAAAGAAGGGTCCTAGGTGGTCATCCTTGGCACTTTGACGGGTGTTAATAGTCCTTATACAACTAAGTGGCATCGGAAGCATTATCGCACAAGCATTTACTCATACATCGTTCTGGGTTCATCTTCAAAACCTACTTATTATGTGTATGAATGTAGATGTTATGGAGGAGCTTTAGAGCTATTATTAAGAAACCTAAAGAAGTGGAGGCAGATGATAGTAGTGAATGTATTTAGAAGTATGCGAAAGTCAGAATCTCAGTTGGTATAACTAAACCTTTAAAGAGGATCATCTTTTTAAAGCAGAAGGGGGAGGATAATATTCTAATACTAGTTCTATATGAAAGATTATAGGACTTTGTTTCTGTTGTGGTAAGCTTAGCCATCAATTTAGAGAATATCTTAAATACGAAAGACAACTTAAAAAGAATTTTACCTTTTGTCCTTGGTTAAAAGCAATTACACTCCCAAATCGCTTTAAGCGAAAAAGGAATCAAGAAAGATGGAATTTGGACAAAATTATAAGAGAAAGGGGAATTTGTGAGTCAAGAACACCATAAACATCCACAAGACCAATAGATGCAAGGCAACCCAAATGTGGAAATCAGGGCAGAGTTGACCAGCCTTTGGGAAAAAATTTTAAAATTGATTGGAAAGGATTAGTGTGGTAAAATCCATCTTCCATAGTTAAAACATTTTAAAAATGGGTTTTATTATACCAATCGGAGGTTTTCTTTGAAGGTGTTGGCTGGGAAAGAATAATCTGAGAAGACGAACTTTCACCAGAAAGTTCATGGTGAAGAAAGTGGATTGCCTACCCTTTTAGGAGAAAAGGTTAGGAATTCTATTAAAGCCCTTTATGACAACCGCATTCCCTATGACGAACTTACTTATGGTGAGTTAGTCAGTTTTGTCAACAAAGAAGGTTTAAAGATTTGTCAATATTTGAAATTATAGAAACGGCTTAAGTGGGAACTTGGACCTACGGGTTATTGATCTGTTCTAAGCCAGATCTGGATCCAAAGGCTTGACTTCGTGTCGCACGGACCGGGGAACCGAACGCCACGTACCAATCAGTCATAAAAATTGACCAACCGCGTCCCAAAGCACATCCATTCATTACAAAAACGGCTTAACGGCAAAGGCTGGTCAATTTTGGTATATCGGCTGGAAAACTTGGACCTGCGGGTTATTGATCTGTATATATATATATATATATATATATATATATATATATATGAAAATATTCACTATCATCACTCGTACAGTCATTAGCTTGCTTCAACCCATGTGTACTTTTATTTGCTTTTTATTTTGCAATAAATGTATTGATTATATGGTTATTTTTTGCCTACCCCCATATGTTTCAACAAACTTTGGCCCCAACCTTAATGTTTCAACAACTATTACCGCACACCCTAATTAGTGAATTTTGCCGTTAACTTTGTTGAAATTGTCAGTTATTTGAGTAAAAGACTTGTTTGCCCTTATTTCCAATTCTGTTACTGAAATATGAAGGTGTGATTGAGAAGTATGTGTCCGCTACAAGTTTTTCTTCTTTACTTGAAGCAAGTGAAAGGAAAATTTCGTTGGATTATTTGATTGGATTTGGGCAAGTGTCTATTGCAGTTATTGCACTTCCTCAAAGAATTGTGCAACACTTAAAGGGGATGAAATTTTCAGTTATTTCAGTAATTTTCAAAAAAAAATTCCTTACTCATTTGTAGTCAACCCCACAAAGCCCATCACGTTGTTCTTTAAATCCAAGCCTCGCCGTTTTAAACAAGCATAAATGCAAATGAAATAGCAAACCAATCTTTATCTTCCAAGCCTTATGCACCAAACTAGCCATCCAATTTTCTGAATGAAATAGCCAATCGAATTCACCAAATCATTTTATCCATCATGCTAGAATGCCCAAAAAACTAGCAAATCATCTAATCAATTTTAAAATTAATTTATATTTTGCCATCAATTCCAATTTCAATATTGACCAAGTAAAATTATACCCAAATCAATCGATCGGCTTTGTGTTGTGGTTGTTGTACGGGCAGCCAGCGGTGTGGCGGTGCTTTGTGGCATGGGGTTCCAGTGAGTGGCCAAAAGAAATTACCGCCCTTAGCAAGAATGGGATTTATTCTTAGAATACGGCCGAAGAAAGGCAACTGGGATTGATGCCGCAGAATCCACAGTGATTGAGTCAGCAGCACATTCATCTCTAGAGGGGCTTGTTCTCGAATACCTGCAAGTGAATCAGATCTGGGCGTACTCATCTTTAGAGATCCTGCGGGTTAATACGACTTCCACCTCGGACTAGATTCACTAGATGGAATCTCTTGATAAGGTGCTCGACGGTCACGAACTGATGATGGTGATGGTAGATGAAACTAAAACTGAAATAAATTTTGTGAGGTGTGGAATATGAGTTTTGGTAGATTGGTGAGGTGAGTGTACTTGTGTTCATTCTGATTTGGATGAGCATAAAACGATAGCGTTTGGTTATGAAATTGAAATTCTAATGTGGGCTTCGGGTTTTAGTTGGGGATCATGGGAGCAAACCATCATTTTCCTTTTGATCCTTGTTCTGTCAAAGTTATCTGCAGACTTTGTTGATTAGGGTGTGTGGTGATAGTTGTTGAAACATTAGGGTATGCGCCAAAATTTGTTGAAACATATGGGGACTGGTAAAAAATAACCCTTGATTATAAGATCTTTTTCCAATTTATTTCAAAATTTCCATGGGCTCATTCATCATTTATGCACATTCTCTCTTTAAACACTGCACACATTTCCTCTCAAAATATGAATAAAACACACTTTTCTCTTAAGTCAAAACATAAAGAGAGAGAAATTTTTCCAAACATGACACGAGTGAACTGGAAATAGTTTTTTCTTCTTCTCTCTCAAAAGCTCTCTCTTCTTGAGAAAGCTTTGAGAGTAGGAGTGTAGTTAAGCCTGAATGGCTCATTAACTCACTCTTATTGAGTGTTTTGTTAACAGTTTCAAAAGTTCTTTTAAAGCTTAAGTCCTCATTACAGTAGTTCGGATGTTATAACTGCATAAAAAAAGGTGGGTGAGCATACTCGTCAATCAAAATGGAGACTGATGAATTAATTCGAAGATGCAAGTCAATATCTTTAGAGGAAGTAGAAGAAAATAAGTTCTCTTTCAAAGGAAAAATTAAAGAGAAGGGAATACAAGTAGCAGCGGGCTGCTTAATTGGAAAAGTTCTGCAAACAAGAGGAGTAAACACAGAGGGGCTGAGAATTGCTCTAACTCAAGTGTGGCAAACAAGAAAAGAAGTAAATATTGAAAATATGGGGGATAACATTTTCATCTTTAAGTTTGGGGATGAAGTAGACAAAAGGAGAATTATTGCAGGGGGACCGTGGCATTTTAATCAAGCACTGATTGTGCTCAAAGAACCAGAAAGAATCGGAGAAATCATAGCCTAACTCTTCACACATAAATAACATTTTGGGCACAAATAAAAAAAGTCCCGATTATGTGCATGGATGAAGAAATTTGTAAGGGGATTGGAGAGCTCATCGGAAGAGTAAGAAGTGGATACGGACAGATAAGGAGATGTCATAGGGCATGCTATACAGTTGAGAATCTCGGTTGACATCACCAAGCCCCTAAAGAAAATCTTGTTCATTGAAACAGAAGAAAAGAAAAAAATCCCAGTTACAGTAGAGTATGAAAAGCTTCCAGACTTCTGCTATTGTTGTGGACGTCTTGGACATTCATATAAAGAATGCACCAAATACAAAGGGCAACCAACAAAAGAGCTTGACTATGGACCATGGCCTAAGGCTCTGATGTGGGGGAAAAAAATGAAACAAAACAGGACAAGGGAACAATGGAGCACAAGAACAAACAGGGGAGATGAGATGAAAAGTCAGGATCACAGTCAAAAGTCCATGACAAGGGAGCAGCACCCCCAAAAGCTGATGAATGAACCAAGAAGTTTGGACCAAGGCTCAGCTGAACCGAACCAGGGCAAACTGAATCGGAAAGCCCAAAATGGAAGCGATAGCATAGATGGGGAAGGTGCAGAGCATTTAATGAAGGAGGGGGAGAAATCGAGGACTGAAAAAAGTAGCAGCCAAAGACCAGGAAAGACAGCTGGGTGCAGGGATCAAAAATTGGAAGCAGGAAAAATAGGAGAAGCAGAAAACGAGGGAAATAAAAAAAAAGAGGGAAATGTGAAAAAAAATTGTGACAGTGTAGTGGGCCAAGAATCGGGCTCAGATGCAATGGAAATGGAGGAACTAGATAATGGGCCGGGGAAAATCCAAGTGAAACAAAAGAGGAAAAAATAGAAGCATCAAGCAAGGCAGTTGGAAAAGAAAAAAAGGAGAAACATCTAAATCAATTCTAGCAAAGAGACAAAACTGTGAAATGGGCTGCCTGAGTCCGTAACCAAAGAGAAGCAAAACGCTCAGCCCAAACAAGCAAACAACTGTAGAGTACAACTACAATTCTCCCCAAACAAAAATCAAATTAAGGTGGGAAGCTCATAACACGAATGACATGGAAATTTCAACCACAATCACTGAGGAATCAACGACGGAGGCTGGGAGCCAGCCCCGCCGACAACTATGAAGCTCATCAGCTGGAATGTTCGGGGAATGAGGAAGGACCGGACATTCCGAGAAATCAAAATGGAGGAAATGTTAGAAACGTAGGATTAATCACAGCTTTTAGAGAAACAATTAACGATAGTGGCCTAACCGACTTAGGCTACAAAGGGTATCCCTTTACTTGGTGTAATAGGAGATTCGGGCCACATATTATTGAAGAAATGCTGGATAAAGCCTTTTGCTGTAAAAATTGAGGTGGAGTGTTTCAAGAATTGCCTGTCAAACACATTGAAACATGGACCTCAGACCATTACCCTATTATTATGGAAGTAGTGGAAAGGGGGAGCAGAGCCAGATACGAGAAAAAAACTTTTCCAAGAATGCACTTTGAAGACATGTGGAGTCCGTACGAAAAATGCCAAGAGATTGTGAAAAGAGAGTGGTGGGAACAAAGTATATGGGAGGGTGTAGATGCCGTAGAGGTTTTTAAAAAAGCCACAAAGAAGTCCATGGCTGATATAAAATTATGGAGCTCAACTGAATTTGGGTGGAGAGAAAAAAAAGGTTAAGCAGCTAATAAAGAAGCTGAAGAACTTGAAAAGAAACTATGACCATTATGTGAATTGGAAGCAGAGGTCTAGAACCGACTGGCTTTTGGCGGGAGATAAAAATACAAAATTTTTTTCATGCCAAAGCTTCAGCGAGAAAACAAAAGAATAAAAGAAACCTTGGTCATAGGATGGAGGCAGATGCTTACCCCATTGACTACCTTACCTGTGCCACTACCCACACTGACATGCTCAAGCTAAGAGACGTTTATAATATCTCTGAAGATGTCCTCCTCGTAATCCCCAGGAAAGGTTATGTTCCCAGTCGACCTTTTAAGGGGTATGTGACTCTGCATCTAGAGAGCTTCAAGTTAGGGGCTCGGTTGCCCCTTCAACCTTATTTTTCTAGGGTACTGAGTAGCATGCATCTGACTCCTGGTCAGCTTCACTCGAACAGGTGGAGGGTTCTTTCGGCCATGTTTGTGCTATGGGAAAGGTATGAGCTCGAGAAGCCTTCCCTCATGGAAGTAAAACATTTGTATCAACTGAGGAGTAGTCCTAAAGAGGCGGGTTGGTATTACTTCATGTCAAGCTCTATAAAGAGGAAACCAGTCGTCGGCTGTCCTTCTTTATGTAAAAATTAAAAGAACAAATTCTTTTTTACTGGGGGGAATTGGTGTCTAGTGATCCATTCGCTTGGTGGTGATATTCACCTTCCAGCGCATTTTGTCACCCCAGGTTGTTTATTTTTCTTTATGCCTCACGTTCCTGGTCATCACTTATTTATTTTTTTAACCTTGTCTATGTTTTCAGACTCGTGGGGATTTATCAATAAACTCGACGAGAACCCACTACTCAAGGTTGAAACCGCTCTGGTGAACACCTCCTATTGTCAGGACCTCTTGTCACCGACAAACCTCTTCGGATATAGTCTTGTGGATGTTGTTGCCGGGATGGATAATAAGATCCTTAGTGTCATGTCAAGGAAGTGTGCTCGAGGGCTAAATGATTCCAGTAACGCCCCCACTCCTCAAAAGAAAAACCATTATGGTCATTCTAAAACCCCAGCTCCTGCTCTGCCTCGTAAGAATAATAGAGAGAAGCTTCACGACAAAAGTCCTGAGGCTAGCACACAATTTGGAGACAGATCCTCATCTCTTTCGCCCCGGGACCAGGGTGACTACTTGACCCCCTACCAGAAGGATTACGTCAAGTTAGTGGGGCCTAAAATGGTCAAAGACATTGAAAGCATGACTCTTGTCGAGCTGGGAGGCTCTGTCTAGAGGGTGGCTTTCAAACTTGCTACTTTGGTTTCCTGCTACAAGAGCAGGTTTGTGCGTCACGAGAGGAAACTACAGACAGAAAACCAGGACCTGAAGAAAAAGGTTGAGTCCGCTGATCGCTCAAAGGAGAATATGCTTGAGTTGCACAGGCAAGTTCTAGACCTGAAGGAGAAGGTAGCCATTGCTGAGTCCAAGTCCTCTAAGCTCGAGAGTGAGTTTGGTGATTTGAAGTCTGATCTCAAGACTGCACGTAAGAAGTGAGACACTCTGAGGACTGCTTACGAGGAGCAAATTAAGTCCTTGAATGAGTAGATAACCGAGCTGAAAGGTAAATCTGCTGATGTGGACGATCGACTGGACACATAGTATAATTTTGGGCTCGCCTTTTGCTACAAGTGCATCATGTTTGTGCTCAACAAGGAATATCCAGAGCTAAACATGGGCAAGGTGGAGGTAAGGGTGCAAGAGTATATGGCTGATCAGGGCCAGGGGAGCAAGGACTAGGATCAAGTCGAGGCTCCTTAAGTGAGGAGTAAGAAAATGAAGCAGGGGGTCAAGCTTTGGGAACATGTTAGTGGTCTTCACTTGCTCCTTTGAAAGTCGCTAGTCTTTCTCTATCTGACATTGTGGATCCCCCTTCTGTTGAGACTGTTGAGCCCCATAATCTATAAATTTGTTTTCTATGTAAATTCTGACTTTTCTGTTTGTTTACAAATATTTGAGCCTTTATAAACTTTTGATGCTTTCCGACTGCTTTCTTGCTAAAGTTTTGCTTGTGGGTTGTTTCTTTAAATTATCTTGAGAATTGTGCCTGCTTGTCTTTAAGAAGTTGGGCAGGAATAGGCAAACCTTTTGCTTAGTAAAATTATTTATTTTGCCTCCTCATCCTTAGGAGACTTAGCAGGAGTATACACTTTTTTGCCTTAGTAAGTTTTTCAAAATATGCTTGCTGATCCTTTAAATGACCGAGCAGGAGTGGGTACTCTTTTGCTTTAACGAATTTTGTAGAATATGCCTGCTAGTCCTATAGACGATCGAGCAGGAGTAGGCACTCTTTTGCCTTAATGAATTTTGTAGAATATGCCTGCTAGTCTTAGAGACGACCGAGCATTGAATTATTGTGGATTACAACAGGTGAAATACATACATGTGCCACAATTTCATAATACACTTAACAGAGATAACTTAATAAAAAGGAAATTTCATAAAGTACTTTGCTTACTGGAAATATTTCTTCAAGTGCTCAGCGTTCCATGTCCTCTTTACTTCTTGTCCATCTGGGTAAGCTAGCTTATATGCTCCTAGGCCAGTTGTTCGTACCACCCTGTACGACCCCTTTCAGTTCAGGCCAAGGACGCCTTTGTTAGGATCTTTCATATTCTGGTTCACCTTTTGGAGCACTCAATCCCCGACTTGGAATTGCCTTTTGCGTACATTCTGGTTATAGTAGCGCATGATTCTTTGTTGGCACTGAGCTACCCTCCCTGAGGCCTTTTCTCTTTTCTCCTCCAACAAATCTAAGTTCATACATATTTGCTCGCCATTCTGCTCCTCATTGAAATACTTTGTCTGATGTGTCCCTATTCCAATTTTTGTTGGGACCACAACCTCATGACCGAAGGTTAAAGCGAACAGGGTTTCTCCCGTTGTGATTTTATGTGTTGTCCAGTAAGCCCATAATACTTCTGGTAGTTCATCAACTCAAGCTCCTTTCTTCTCTCCTAGCCTGGTTTTTAAGAGCTTCTTTATAACTTTGTTGGCTGCTTCTACCTGCCCATTTGCCTGAAAATGTGCCAGGGAATAAACCTTCAGCTCTACTCCCAAGTTTTGGCATAACTCTATGAAATTGTGGTTGTCAAATTGCCTCCCATTGTCTGTTATGATGGCATAGGGGATTCCGTAAGTGCAAATAATGTTCTTCTAGATAAAACCAGTGGTTTTCTTCTCCGTGATTTGACTGAGAGCTTCCACTTTTACCCATTTTGTGAAATAGTCTATGGCCACGATTGCATGTGTTGCAGCTCCTCGGCCCTTGGGCAATGGACCCATCAGGCCAATCCCTTATTGGGAAAAAGGCCAAGGGGATGACATAGCAGTTAATTTCTCTGGGCCTGAGCAGGGATGTCTGAGAAACTTTGGCACCTTCGCATCCTAATGCATGGTCGGCCAAAAATATCCCTGCCATAATGTTTTGAACGCTAAAGTCTTTACCCCTGAATGATTGCCCCATATTCCTTTATGTATTTCTCTTAACACATAATTAGCTTCCTCGTCGTCTAAGCATCTCAACAGGGGTAAGGTGAACCCCCTGCGATAAAGTACCCTATCTAGTAACGATACCTAGTCACTTGACATTTCAGCCTCTTTACTTGCTTTCTATCCTCTGGTAGAATGCCGTCGCGGACATACGAGAGAATTTGATCCATCTAGGACCCTTCGGTGTCTATCTTCATCACTTCTATTTCCTCCCTTATACTAGGTAATGTCCTTACTTCCAATGGGATTGACTTGGGCAACTTCAGATCTGCGATCATGGCCATTTTGGCCAACATATCTGCTCGGTAATTCTCTGTTCGGGCTATCTGTTTTATTTATACTTCTCGGAAGAGCCTCATCACCTGCTTTGCTTTCTTCAAATAAAACTCCATATTCTCTCCTCTTGCCTGAAATTGTTCATTGAGCTGATTACAGACCAGCTAATAATCTGCTCAGAACTCTACCATCTCTGTTCGTAGAGCATGTGCTAACCTAAGCCCAGTAATGAAGGCTTCGTACTCCGCTTGGTTATTTGTGAGCTGAAATTCTAACTTTACTGCCTAAGAGACCCCGACCCCTTCTGGGCTCCGTATTACCACCCCTGCTCCAGATCCTTATTCACTGCGTGATCCATCCACCATTACCAACCACACCCCCCTTGGTTTTTCTTGTTCAACTGGTTGCTCATCGTTAACCCTTTCCCCTGGCTCCGTACAGTCCACCAAAAAATCGGCTAAGGCTTGAGCTTTGATCGCCCCCCGGGGTCTATAAGTTAGGTCGAACTCGCTCAACTCCACAAACTATTTTACTAACCGACCAGATGCAGTATTTGCTATAACACTGGGCAAAATCTTTATGTATCATCAGCCGTCGCCTGTTGGATGTCTTATATGTATATGCAACCTAACAGTGATTAGTTGCTATGCCAACATAAGATATAGCATTACACGCTTAGGTTCTATTTATCTTACAAGATGAATCTTTATGTCTAGTTCATCACTAATCTTAAATCAAGCATGACCCTTTTGGGACTCAAGTAAAACTCAATCCGGGAAACTCAATTTAAGATCAAGTATTGTTATGATATGTTCCACTAAGATAGGCCCTTTTGCGACTCTTCATTAGCTAGTATCATTAAATGGGTGATCAACTGAAATCATGAATAAAATAAATACTATCAAAACAAACTGCTACAGTAAACATGCAGCAATACATATTTCCAGTTAATAAACCATCAAAATTGTTTATCACTCAACTACAAATAAATTTAGTTCATGATTTGCAAAAGAAAAATAAAGAACAAAGTTTCAGGCATGAAACACATCCCCATAAATAAATAGAAAACGAGAAAACAAGAGAATAATAAGAAGGATTGAGCTCCCAATTGATTTCTGCAAATTCTCCTATTGTGCAACCCTTAATTTCTTTCTTGAATCTTGTTTTTCTTTTGTTTCTTTGTGTTTTCTCCTTGGGTGATGACTCTCTCATTCCTTATGATGTGTGCTTCTTTTATAGTTGAAAATTAGGGCAAACGGAAGCCTAGGTCGCGCATAAGTTAGATTAGGAAATTGCAGATCGTAATTATGCAGTTATTCCACGGCTACAGCAATATTGCTACAGCAACGACTACAACAACTGCACTGTTCCAGATTTGTTTCAATTCTTTTGTAGCTAAGTTTTTCCTTATTTTTGCAAGCCTATTGCATAACATTCCTTCCATGAATTATAAGCTTCTGGAAACCTACAATTATGCACACAATTTGAGCACAAATTCCTTTAAATCGAGCAAAACTTATTAAGATTGACTAAAATGATTATTTATGCAAAATGTATTAAAAATGCAATAGAAACACATCATTTACTGTCGAAATATTATTAATTTAAATCTACAAGTACCATGATAAATCTCATTTCATAGAGTTATCAATGGCATTTATCCATGGCCCTTGAAATGAATCGGTTTAGTGCTGCCAACTTCCCTGTGAGGCTCTGCACCTCCTTGACCGTTCGAGGAGACTTCATTTCTACCATGGCCCGTATTTTTTCTGGGTTGGCTTCTATTCCTTAATGGCTTATTAGGAATCCCAAGAACTTACCCGAGCTAACTCCAAATGCATATTTTTCGGGGTTTAACTTCATTCAGTATTTTCTCAGCAGGTCAAAGGTTTCTTCCAAGTGCCGTACATAATCCACTAAGTTCCTGGATTTTGTTATCATGTCGTCCACGTACACCTCCATGGTGTGTCAAATTAATGGCTTGAAAATCCTATTCACTAACCTCTGATACGTTGCTCCTGCATTTTTCAAGCCGAAGGGCATTACCTTGTAGCAAAACAGACCCATGTTAGTTATAAACGTGGTGCTCTCCTTATCCTGTTTGTCCATGGGTGTTGTGCAAATTTTAATGTACTAAGGTAGACTGCGATCCCACGAGGAGGTGGATTTTAATTGTGTATAGAATTAATTTTGTAAATGGGTTGTTGGATTTGTGTTGGAAGTGATTTAAATTATCTTAAAATTGGAATTAAAATGGCAAGAATAAATTCTAAAATTAGAATTGGAATGGCGAGAATAAATTGAGAGAAATCTATTAAAATGGCGTACTTGGGTATCTGGATCCGTATCAACATGCATCATGGGCTAAATAATCCGTATTAATACCAATTAAATCATGAGGGGGGAATCCACACCTCATGAACCACGCTCTAATCAATATGGTGCTAAGGGTAAATAATAATAACCTTGTACTAGAGAGCCAAACCAAGGCAGATTAGTATTATTTGTCGACGAGAAGTCAAAACATCCACAAAAACCAGAGGGGAAGAGAAAATAAATTTACCAAATAAAGCCCATGACACATGTTGAGACTTCACCTTCAACCTAAGCTTGAAAGGAAATTAGCTACTCATAATTGAACTAGGGGCAAAATGGGAATTTATTAAAATACGAAGAAAGTACAAGATGGAGAGAGAATTAAAGAAAATGGAGTCCAAAAATGGATTCAGAGATATCGAATTAGGGGGGAGAGGCCCCCTTTTTATAGATACATGGAGTAAATCATGGCCATCAGATTAAAAACAGTTTGGACGCTCAGGATTGCGCCACGTCATCACCATCATTTGACCACGCGGATGAACAAACATGGTTTGACCCGACTTTGAATGCGGTTTGACTCGGATGAACGATATTTGGTTGAAAATAATCCTGTGATGCGTGCGAGATTTTTCGATATACGCCACGCCACCATTAGCGATATAAGAATTTTAGTCCAACAGGATCGTGACACCTCATCAGTCAATGCCACATCATCGGTCAATGCCACGTCATCGATCCGTCTATGTGAATGCGATGCAGTGAATAATGTGAATGTCATTTTCCTTTTATGCTCCTCCTAAGGTTTTCGACCGTCCTGAGTTCAAAAGTGATGTCCGTTTTACCGTCTGATCTCTCCTTTATTGTGAAATGACTATAATGCCTCTAAAATACATAAAATACTTAATTAAAATAAAACACATGGAATTAAATTAAAAGAAGGTTAAATACATAAAAGTAAGGGTTGTTAGTAAGACTTGAAATGTAAAATGACAGTTTTCTCCTTTATAAATATACATTTTCTAACACTCAACACACCCCCAACCAGCTTATTGCTAGTCCCTAGCAAATAAAGCGAAAACAAAATTGAAATTCAAAATGATTTTTATTTTATTTTATAGAAACACGAGTGTTTATTCAATCAGATTAATGATAACAATCAAATAAAAGTATAAGCATTATCTCCAGTCTAAAGCAACATCACACCCACATCAACCATCCACATGAATCAGCCCAGTAGACTTTGTTATAGCTACTTTCAAGAATGACATATCAAACCCCAAAATCTCACCCAAGTAGTGACACTCTCAAAGAAATTAAACCAAATAAAAATAGTCACTCCAATGAATGGTAATTGAGAGAAAATAATAAAGAAATGATATCACACACTCTCACCAAGATGAAATAAATATGCCCTCAGAAATAATACGATCTCAAGTCAAATAAAAGCATTAGTCACCCAATTTATTTTTTATTTTTCTTTTATTTGCACCACTACATCTTTTTAGCCCATATAACTAGCTTTTACTTTAGATTATAGTTCCCTAAAATCAGGAAGGACTTTTATTAGGATGTAACATAGGCTAGGGACATGGTTAACAAAGAAAGGAAATAAGGAAAACAAAGTGTATGTTTGAGAAAAATGCAGAATTTTTTTTTTTTGGGTGCAAGGTGGATTTCACCTTTTTTTTTTTTTTTGAAACAAAAATTTTTTTTTCTCTGTTTTTTTTTTGCTTTTATTTGGCATAACTTCACTGAACAAAATAATTATTTACATTTTCTCAAACATAAATAGGTGATGGAACTTATAAGACATCGGGTAATACTCCAAATCGGAGTGGGTCAAGATGATAAGTTGACAAAGAAAAGATTTTTTTTTTTTAAAGGCTCAAAAGGGTTAACTATGGATATTTAATAAAAGGGATGGCTAGAAAGGCTCAAACGGATTAAAGATGGCCTTTCCATCGTCTTTTAGGGCTCTAAATAATCATCCATATCTACTAGTTAGATGGGCCTCCAAATGTAGCAACACACATATTTTTATTTTTTTTTTACAATTTTTTTTTTAAGGGTTAACTCAAAAGAAATCTAGAGATCGTGTATAGAATAATAAACTGTTAAGCTGTATAAAGAATGGGCAAAAGGGTTACTCTCCAAGAAAAATGATAGGCTCAAAAACTCACTTGGTACTTATTATGACATGTTCATTTCTTCAAGTAACTCATATTTGTCTCCGACATCAACATGTAGAGTAGCAAACATAATGTAACATCACTTAAGACCAAAGATAATACAAATACTAAAATTTGAAATTAATCATGTCATCCAATGTTAAAACAAATCACACAATTTTTTTTTAAACAACATTCTACCCCCCAACTTATTCTAAACATGAAAAGAAAATATGCATGCAGAAATGTGAAAATGATGCATAAAAACTAATTAGAAAAGTAACACGTAAAATGATAGAAAATAAAAATGTTTTTTTTTTTAAGAAGATGCGTTTCTAGAGGCACTACACTCCATATTCAGTCATCTTCGACTCAAAAGTTGGAAAATGTATATTTATAGGGGAGAAATTAAAAAGAAGAAGAAAAATGAACATCAAAACTTAATAAAGAAAAAGAATTTTTTTTTTGTTTTTTTTGTTTTTATTTTTTTGATTTTTTTTTCGAACAATGAAGATGCGTTTCTAGAGTAACTACACTCCATATTCAGCCATCTTCAACACAAAAAGTTAGTTTTACAACAAAAATTAGTAAAAACTTAACCAAGATTCCACAATTGTCTATTCTCTCCCCAACGAAACATTGTCCTCAATGTTTTAAAGGAAAGAAGTAGAGTTTAGAAGACATCACCTGGTGTAACACGAAGAAAATATTTACAAAGAGTTAAATCTAATTTGTACTTTTACTATCATTATTTGGACGCTCCAACACAAAGGTCCAGGGTTTGGCTCATAAGCTTGTAACATATCAAGTAGCTCATTAGTAAGCACAAATAAAAAGTTTTTTCGCATGGGAAGGAATGAAGTAGTTTTTATTGCATGGTTAAGAAATGCGATAAAGCCATCATAAAAGTTATTGACATTTAACAAACCGATGGGTTTTGGATGTGCGAGATGGGCCCAAGATGCTAGTGTGATAAGTGCCTCTAGTGTTGCAAGATCTTCTAGAAGGAAAATAAAAGCATCATGATTAAGCATTTTTATTCTTTCTTTCATACAGACGACTAACTCTTCTCCAGGTTGATGAGTCGAAAATGGTTTTAGAACTCTTGGGATGATGCCTAACACTTGCCGCCTCGATAAAAGCCGCTTCGAGACCATTTTCGATAACCCTCGATTACCTCCTCCATACACCAAGTGTAATTTTCTCATGCTTGGCCAAGATCTATGGCGAACTCTTTATGTTTGCCATAGGTAAATCCAGAAAGCACACAAATGTTCTTAAATTGTCTATTGGGAGTAGCTGCCATTGTGATACTTCTCAAAAACGATTTGTGAGTGCTTGACAAAAGAAATCACATTTAAGAGTCTTGGTGATAATGGGTCACAGTTGTGTATGAGGTAATATGTCAGTGTCAAATAACGCGTAAAGCACGTAGCTCGCGAGTCAAAAAGGAAACAGTAAAAAGGAAAAAGCAAACAGTAATAAAATTATTAAAGACAATAATGCACACAATAAAACAATAGTGAAATAAAATAACAGTAAAGTAAAAGGATATTTACAGGTAGTTGCGATTGTGGGTCACATCTTCCTCTGGTTTTACGTCCAGAAACGGCTTGAACGCCCTCTATGGGTTGAGGATAGGCTTCCTATCCAGTTTTCTTATAAACTGGCAAACAGGGTCATTTATAGTCAGATTCCCGAGACTATATCGTGCATGCTCTTTCTGGAATAATGGCCATAACTGGAGAATCGCTCCTTGCACATATCCACTGGGATGCGTTTCAAGGGACAGAAGAATATCATCCAATGACTCCTTATTCAAGCCATCCCTAATGAATTGAATCTTATCTTCCCTGTTATCAGACACCATTCCTAAAGAACATGGGTTTCTATCGCAACTCATTCTGGCACACTTATGACAAGCAACAGAAATTCTTCGAGCTCGTCGTTTTCTTGCATAATTTCCTTTACCACAACCAGGCATGAATGCAATAAATTTTGGAGGTAACTCACCTGCCAATCGTACTTTCGCCTCGATTAACCAACGGATATCAGGTATGTTATTCCTCATGAGCAATCGCATGCGTTCGGACCGAGCTTTATAGATCGTAAGGAGGGCATTCTGAGGAAGTGAAGGGAATCGCTTGTGAAGCTTCGCTAGAATCTCGTTTCTGTCCATACTTTCGCCTCAGAATGTCAGTTATTATGGGAAACTGAAGTAACCGACTTGATTGTCACGGAGTACCGTTATCCGCCACTTCACCGGGGTAACAAACTAAAGCACACAAACAGAAAAACAAATTAAAACAAACAAAGAAAATTAAAATCGTCCTCTTATTGAATTTACCTCAAGCTCCAACTGGATGTCGTAAACACTTTTCTCAATGTCTCTGAGTTGGCTTTCTAAACCCTCAACATAGGCTACTAACTCTGGTGGTTGTAGAGCCCAAATACGATGTGTTTTACAAAATTGAATCTGCCTTTTGAGATGAGTTTTGACACGTTGAAGTGGTTTAAGAATGTTCAGGAGGAACGGTCTAAGTATGAGACTCATGATTAACAATGATAAGAGAAAACTTAATAGTTAAACAAACACACTTATGCAAAAATAATTTCAATTAGCAAAAGAATAATATAAAGAAAGAAAGAAAAATCAAATCAAAGAAAGAAAAAAAAATCAATTCAAATTTGGTGGGTCACTCAAATTTATTTCGGTGTCTTTTTCATGTGGTTGGTACTCTAGATATGGCTTTAATCTTGACCATTAACTTTAAACGTGACACCGTTCTTTGGGTCCTTAATTTCAATTGCCCCATGTGGAAAAACAGTATGAACAATAAATGGACCAGACCAACAAGAGCGTAACTTACCTGGGAATAGGTGCAAGCGAGAATTGAATAAAAGCACTTTCGACGGGTGAACGATTTTCTCATAATTTGCTTATCATGGAAGACTTTCATTCGTTGCTTGTAAATTTTGGCATTTTCGTCGTCAATTTCTTCAAGTTACTTGTAATCTTAACTTTGAGCTAGCTTGCATGTCAAAGTTGAATTTCTTGATGGCCCAATACGCACGATGCTCGAGTTCCACAGGTAGGTGGCAAGCTTTTCCATACACTAGCCTGTAGGGTGACATCCCAATCGGGGTCTTGAAAGCCATTCTGTATGCCCACAATGAATCATCAAGTCTTAATGACCAATCTTTTTGTCACCTCTTTTTCTAATATGTGTTTTATTTCTCGATTGGAGATCTCAACTTGGCCACTGGTTTGCGGATGATACGGGGTTGCCACTTTGTGTGTGATTGAATACTTTGTCAAAAGAGCTTTGAATGCTTTGTTACAAAAGTGGGCACCACCATCACTGATTATTGCTTGAGGGAATCCAAAGCGCGAGACAATGTTGCTTTTCAAAAATCCTATCACCACCTTGTGATCATTAGTTCTGCATGGAATTTCTTCTACCCATTTGGATACGTAGTCAATGAACCAATATGTATTGATGGCCAAAAGAAGGGAAAGGGTCCCATGAAGTCGATACCCATCGTCAAAAATCTCAACCACTAAAATTGGATTTAGTGGCATCATGTTCCTTCGTAATGCTCCCATTCGTTGACACCTATCACATGAAAGAAAGTGTAAGCATCTCGAAATATAAATGGCCAATAAAACCACATTGTAAAACTTTAGTCATTTTTCTTAGCAAAATGGCCTCACAAGCTTGTTCATGGCGAATGAAAGGATATTCTCAATTTCACTTTCTGGGACACATCGCCTAACAATTTGATCCGCACAATACTTGAATAAGTACGGTCATCCCAAAAGAAATTCTTTATTTCGCAAAGAATTTGGCCTTGTCTTGCTTGGTCCAATGCTCGGAAGTTTACCGTAATAAGATAATTAATTATATCGATGCCAAGGTAATACTTCCACGTTCATTAATTGTTCATCGGAAATGACTCGTTCAATGGTAATGATTACGTAATTGTGTCAAAATGGAGCGAGAGAGGTCCGCCACAACGCGTTCTCGTGCCTTTCTTATCTTTGAATTCCAAGTCAAACTCCAAAAGTAACACCCAACGAATTAGTCGGCTTTTGCATCTTTCGTGAGAAGATATTTAAGAGCGTGATCCGTGAATATAATTATTTTACAACCAATGAGATATGATCGAAATTTTTCCAATGCAAACACTCTGCTAGCATTTCTTTTCGAGTTGAATAGTTCAACTGCATCATTTAATGTCATACTAGCATAGTAAATAACGTGGGGAATTCGATCAACTCTTTGTCTAATCTGCTCTCTGCATAATCGGATGCATCTTAGCTCAAATGGTAAGCTCAGGTTTGGGGCACGAATGATGGGTGATGATGTCAACAATTTTTAATTTTTCAAACGCCATAAGACATGAATCACTAAAGATAAAGGTACATCCTTAGCAAGTAAATTGCATAAGAAAACTTTGCTAAAATCTTTAATGAAACGTCTATAAAAACCAAGGAAAGATCTTACTTTTGGAGGAAGATTAGAAATGAGATCCACCTTGGCTTTGTCAACCTCAATACCTTTGCTCGAAATGATGTGACCGAGAACAATACCTTGTTTTACCATAAAATGACACTTCTCCCAAGACTAAGTTCTTCTTACATCTCTGCTAGTGTTAGATGATGTAAACATTGATCGAACGAGTCACCAAAGACAGAAAAATCATCCATAAAGACTTCAGGAATCGTTCAACCATATCAAAAAATGCTCAACATGCATCGTTGAAATGTAGCAGTGCATTACATAATCCAAATGGCATTCTCATATGCAAATGTGCCAAAGGGCAAGTGAAAGTGATTTTCTCCGATCTTTTGGTGCTATGGGGATCGATTGTATCTGAATAGCCATCTAAAGCAATAAAATTCATGGCCTCTATCAAGCATTTGATCGATAAATGGTAAAGGAAAATGGTCTTTACGTGTGACAGAATTCAATTTTCTATAATCAATGCATACATGCCATCCTGTAGTCACTCTAGTTGGTATCAATTCATTATCAGCATTGGTAACTACTGTAACTCCTGACTTTTTGGGAACAACTTGCACAGGACTGACCCATGAACTATCAGAAATTGGGTAAATGATACCTGCATCTAATAGCTTAAGGACTTCAGTTCTAACAACTTATTTCATATTAGGATTTAATCGACGTTGCATTTCCCTAGTAGATTTAGCATTTTCATCAAGGTGAATGTAATGCATGCAGTCTACTGGATTTATACCTTTTATGTCTGCTATGGTCCATCCTAATGCTCCTTTATACTCTTTTAAAACATCCAACAACTTACCTTTTTGTTCGTCATTGAGGGATGATGAAATGATTACCGGCAAAGTACTTTCTTCTCCCAAAAATGCATATTCCAATGTGTTGGGCAATGGTTTGAGCTCGAGTTTCGGTGGTGATTCTGATGATGGGGTGAGTTTCTTTTCTGATGGTGCTAGTTGTTCAACTCTTGACTTCTATTTATTAATGTCCATGGATGGTGCTGAGTCAAGCAGGGCGTTGACCTCATCGACTGATCTGTCAATATCAAAATCAAAACCAAAGTGAGTTAAGCATGTCTGTAAAGGATCATCACTAAGGTTTGAAATAAAAGTGTCATCAACTAATGCTTCAATTAAATCCACATCAACAATTCCATCATCTGCATTGTGCGGTTGTTTGGCAATGTTGAAAATGTTCAGCTCCATAGTCATGTTGCCAAAGGACAACTGCATATTTCCAGTCTTGCATTGAATGTGAGCATCCGCAGTTGCCAAGAAAGGTCGGCCTAAAATAATGGGGATGTGCTTCCTCGAGTCCTGTATTGGTTGAGTGTCAATTACAATAAAATCAACAGGAAAATAAAACTTATCTACCTGGATAAGCACGTCCTCCACAATACCACGAGGTATTTTCGTGGACCTATCTGTAACACGGAGTTGGGTGTAATTCTCCTCCAAGTTTCACAAACTGAATAAGGTAATGATTTACACTAGCTCCTAAATCCAACAAAGCATTCTCAATTGTGTGGTTCCTATACTACATGAGATAGTGGGAGCACAGGTGCTTTACATTTTAAAGGAATTTTATGTTGGAGTATAGAACTAACGTTTTAAAAATGCCTTCTTTTGAACATGCATATTTCTCTTTTAGTACAAAGGTCTTTAAGAAACTTGGCATAAGATGGAACTTGTTTAATAGCATCAAGTAAAGGGATGTTAACACTTTGTTTGAAGATTTCAAGAATCTCACTGTGGATTTTCCTTTCTTGCCTTTAGCTAACCTCTGGGGAAATGGAGCTTTGGGAACGTATTCTTGTGGGTTGGTTTCTTCTTTCTCCTCCGGTGGTGAGTCCTCAACACTCACAGGAACAATTTGATTTTCTTTTGTCACCGGCATCTCCACTTTGTTATCGACTTCTTTTCCTTTTCGCAAGGTCATGACTGCTTTGACCTCTCCATGCTACTGTGGTGAACTGATACTTGCTTCATGTACTCCTTTAGGATTAGGCACTGGTTGACTTGGAAACTTGCCTTTCTCAACAGTCATTGCCAAAGTCTGAACTGAAGAAGCAAGTTGTCCCACCATCTTCTCGAGGCTTGAAACTGATTGGGCTTGTGAATCAAGCTGCTCTCAACTCATTTCGTAGTCCATCAATGGTGCGGTTCTGTTGTTCAATCGTGGAGTGAGTAGCATTCTTGAAATTTTGGAATGCATCCTCCCATGGTCTGGGTTGAGAGTAGTTCTGGTTCTGATTGTATGGTCTAAATGGGGGCTAAGAGGCTTGAGGAATTTGTTGCATTGGTGGAGCTGGAGCTGCTGGTCCATTCTGTTGGAGTCCTTGAGACCATGAAAAATTGAGGTGGTCTCTCCATCCAGGGTTATATGTGTTGGAGTATGGGTTGTAATTTGATGGTTTTCTCATTACACCTATGGCATTGGCTTGATCTGGATATGAGTCAAGGTCATGTGGTTCTGTTGATTTAGCAGTCGATAACGATGCTATTTGTCGAGCAAGACCTTCAACCATCTCTTTGACTTCTTTGATTCCCGAAGTTGACTCGCCAATTTGAACCTCATTTACTCCCTTAATTCTTCTAGTATTCTGATCGACTCGTTGTTGGGAATTATCCGGCATTGGAAGAATTCCCAAATCTCTGATGCACTTTTTGACATTAGCTCTCCTCCGCTTGTTGCCATTAGCCATTCTTGCACATTTGGCAATAATCCCTCCAAAAAGTATTGGCATTGGTGCCATTTCTCGTACCCATGATGTGGACACTTCAAGAGTAGCCCATTGAATCGCTCCCACGTTTCGAAAAATTACTCGTCTTCTCTCTGGGTAAACTCCGAAATTTCCCTGCGAATAGCATTGGTTTTATGCACTGGGAAATATTTATTTAAAAATTTAGTTACCATTTGTTCCCATGATGAAATGCTATTGGCAGGTAATGTATTAAGCCATGAACGAGCTCTATCTTTTAAAGAAAATGGGAATAATCTAAGCTTGACATCATCATCTGAAAAATTCTCATATTTAAATGTTTGACAAATTGCATGAAAATCATTCAAATGATTATATGGGTCCTCATTTTCTAGGCCATAGAATGTGGGGAGACAATTTAGCACACTAGGTTTTAATTCAAAACTCCTAGCAGCTACATTTGGGTATCTTATACATGATGTGCTCAAATTAGCTAAGGGACTAAAATAGTCCTTAAATGGCCTCTCCTGTGGTGCTTGTAAATCCATTTTATTTTTAACTTGTTTGTGTGTGCGAAGTGTTTTTTCTATTTCAAGGTCTATAGGTTCAAGATTAGGTAATAATGACCTACGATGCAAAACAAATAAAATAAAAATAAAGATGAGAACAAAACAAATAAAAATAAAGAAGAGGGAGAAATTACGATACTAACCTTATTGCGCTATTACAACCTTACTATAAAAAATACACAAAAACAAATACATGAAATAAATTAACTAAAAATTAAATTAATAAAATAAACAAAAATTACAAAGAAAAAAATAACTTGAAAATTAAATAACAGAATTTTAAAGAAGAGAAAAAGAAAAGAAATACTAACCTTTAAATGTAGATTCACTTTTTTTTATATATATATATTTTTTAATAAAAAAAATACAAGAAAACAATTAAAAGAAATTATTAACAAAAATTAATTCTATGAATTAAAATTACTTACCTCCCCGGCAACGGCGCCAAAAACTTATGCAAATTTTAATGTACTCGCAAGCGCACGAATCTATTGTAGTATAGACTAATGGTGACGAGTGTCGATCCCACGAGGAGGTGGATTTTAATTGTGTATAGAATTAATTTTGTAAATGGGTTGTTGGATTTGTGTTGGAAGTGATTTAAATTATCTTAAAATTAGAATTAAAATGGCAAGAATAAATTCTAAAATTAGAATTGAAATGACGAGAATAAATTGAGAGAAATCTATTAAAATGGCGTACTTGGGTATCTGGATCCGTATCAACATGCATCATGGGCTAAATAATCCGTATTAATACCAATTAAATCATGAGGGGGGAATCCACACCTCATGAACCACGCTCTAATCAATATGGTGTTAAGGGCTTATCGTGCCAAATAATAATAACCTTGTACTAGAGAGCCGGTGAAACCAAGGCGGTACTAGACAAGATTAGTATTATTTGTCGACGAGAAGTCAAAACATCCACAAAAACCAGAGGGGAAGAGAAAATAAATTTACCAAATAAAGCCCATGACACATGTTGGGACTTCACCTTCAACCCAAGCTTGAAAGGAAATTAGCTACTCATAATTGAACTAGGGGCAAAATGGGAATTTATTAAAATACGAAGAAAATACAAGATGGAGAGAGAATTACAGAAAATGGAGTCCAAAAATGGATTCAGAGATATCGAATTAGGGGGGAGAGGCCCCCTTTTTATAGATACATGGAGTAAATCATGACCATTAAAAGCGATTTGGGCCTTTCGAGGATTGCGCCCGTCATCGATCAACGATCCGCGGTTTGACCACGCGGATGAACAATAACATGGTTTGACCGACTTTGAAACGATGCGGTTTGACTCGGATGAGCGATGCGGTTTGGTTGAAAATAATCTGTGTGATGCACCGTGCGAGATTTTCGATATCTTTGCCACGTCACCATCAACAGTATATAAGAATTTTAGTCCAACAGGATCGTGACACCTCATCAGTCAATGCCACATCATCGGTCAATGCCACGTCATCGATCCGTCATGTGAAGCGATGCGTGAAGCGATCGTACACGTGAATAGTACATGTGAGCATTTTTCCTTTTATGCTCCTCCTAAGGTTTTCGACCGTCCTGAGTTCAAAAGTGACGTCCGTTTTGCCGTCTGATCTCTCCTTTATTGTGAAATGACTATAATGCCCCTAAAATACATAAAATACTTAATTAAAATAAAACACATGGAATTAAATTAAAAGAAGGTTAAATACATAAAAGTAAGAGTTGTTAGTAAGACTTGAAATGTAAAATGACAGTTTTCTCCTTTATAAATATACATTTTCTAACACTCAACAATGGGTATCTGGTTGTATCTAGAAAAAGCGTCTATAAAGCTGAGTAGATTGTGGCACGCCGTTGATTCAACCAACTGATCTATTTTGGGCAAGGAAAAGCCATCCTTTGGACATGCCTTATTGAGGTCTGTGAAATTCACACACATTCTTCATTTCCCATTTGCTTTCTTTACTAACACCACGTAGGAGATCCATTCTGGATACTTAGCCTCCCTTATGAATCATGCTCGCAATAACTTTTCCACCTCAGCGTTTATGGCCTTGTATCTTTCATGGTTAAAGCATTTCATTTTTTATCTTACCTGCCTAGTCCCCTTTCTGATAACCAACTTACGACAGGTCACATCGGGATCAATTCCCGACATGTCTTTGTGTAATTAGGCGAATATGTCTGTATGAGACTGTAGGCATCTTATCGCACATTCTCCGTTTCTCATTTGCTTTCTTTACCAACACCACGTTGGAGATCCATTCTGGATACTTAGCCTCCCTTATGAATTATGCTCGTATAAACTTTTCCACCTTAGCATTTATGGCCTCGTATATTTCCTGGTTAAAGCATCTCATTTTTTGCCTTACCGACTTAGCCCCCTTTCTGATAGCCAACTTATGACAGGCCATCTCGGGATCAATTCCTGGCATGTCTTTATGCGACCTGGTAAATATGTCTTCATGAGACTGTAGGCATCTTATCAGCTCACCCTTTGTACCTTTGCCCAACCCTGACCCGATCTTCACTACTCTGCTCGAGTCGTCTTTGCTCACCAAAACCTCCTCTAGCTTCTCCGCTGGTTCCTGGCGACCCTTCTTGGAGTCTCCTCGGTTATCTAATGTGGTAACTTGGAATGTTTCCTTGGCGGCTGTAGCATAACAACTCCTCGCCATTCTCTGGTCATCTTTCACCACGCCCACAACCTCGTTCACTCTGTATTTCAACGCAAAATAATGCGTGGATATAACACACTAGCTTATCCTCATGAAAGGTCGCCCCAGTACCATCTGGTAAGGACTTTTCTCTTCTACCACTACAAAGTCCAGTGTCACTATTTTTTCGAACGGCTTTGATCCCACAGTAATCGGCAGCTCGATGATTCCCATGGGGGTCAACCGTCTTCCTCCAAATCCCTTCAAGGACGTGTTTTTCCGTTCTAACTTCAGTTCTGCAATTCCCATCTCATTCAAAGTCGACTTAAAAAGTATATCAACCGAGCTGCTTGTGTCCACCAATATTCGCTGGAACTCTTTACCCGCCAAGGTTGCCTTAATTACCAGTGCGTCCTCGTGGGAGTATAAGACACCCTTTATGTCCTCATCTGTCCACATAATGGGAACTTGTCTCACCCTTACCCTCTTGGCGACTGGCAAATTAAAAAACACCTATTTACTAAAAAACACATCGTCCTTCAATCATTTCATATAACTCTTCTATATAAACCTTTAGTGGGGTATATTGTTTATATGCTAAGCTTTGGTCAATCAATTGGACTACTCAGTTGTAGTGAAAATTATCTTAGACTGATACTGGTGGGGGCTGATTTGGTCTGCCAGCTCTGGGGTTAACTGCATTTGACGCCCTGGGAGTGTTGTGATAAGGATGGGCAGCCATTTGCCGGAATTCTCTTTGTCGTTTCGTGAATGTAGAACGCTGAGGGTGAGCTCGGCTGTATTGAAATTATTGCGGCCTTTGAGTAATCGGGTAGGGGTAGGGCCGAACTGACGCTCCCTCCATTATTGATGATTCCATAGGTTATTTTCCCGACCCACTCCCACTCAGTATTCTCCTCTCTTTTCGCCTCAGCTCCTCCGGTTTTTCACTCTTTATCCTCGCCATTTTCTCCTCATTGATTTCTATATCTCTCTTTGCCTGCTCATACCCTGCTGAATAACTCTGAATTACGGGATTCCTCAAGTTGTACTATAATCGGCCTATTCTCACACCTTCCTTTAACCCTTTCAGCGCTTGTGGGTGATTGAAAGTCTCAAATCAAGCACGGCCCGATGATATCTTTTCATAAATTCCTAAAGAGATTCGTGCTCCTCTTGTTTTATCCCTATCAACTCTATCATATCATCCTTTGGGGATACCGCTCCACGGAACTGCTTGGCTAGCTCTAAGCATATCTATTCGTACCCTCTTATAATTCCACGTAACAACTTACGGTACCACTCTCGGGCTCGTCCCTCCAACGTCAACAGGAACACTCTATACCTCTAAGCTAGTGTAAACCCTTGCACACCCGTCATGTCATTAAAACATTCAATATGCACTAGCGAGTCACTTCTCCTAGAATATTTGAGGTCGGGAAAGCAGAAATATCTTGGCATTATAGTACCTATGATTTCAGCTGATAGAGGAGACTCATCATCTAACATGATCCTCCAGCTCGGTGGCTTTCTTTTGCCCTATATCTCATCCATCACCTGCGCCAAGCGTCGCATCCTTCCCTCTAATTCTAAGGCCCTATCAGGATCGCGTGCATCTATCTGATTATGCTCTTGCTCAACATTATGCAGCCGCTGTCTGAGCTCACTTTCCCCAGCACTTGCTCCTTGGCTGTCAATTCCCAGAACCTGCCCAGAGCAAGATTGGTCTCTCCTTTCATCCACGCGCTCTCCCGGGATCCGAACTGCACTTCTATGAGGATGTACCCCATGAGGTTGCTCCCCCAATGGAGGAATCTCCTCAGTTCTACGTCTCCGATGGCTGGGTTCTGCAATGGCTTCATCTCTCACTGTGGTTGTTTCACAATCCCTTCTTCGCTCGTCCCTCAACTCATGCAATATAGCCGTGAGAGTCTCCATCTGCTTCTCTATTCGCTCCATCTGTTCTTGCATCATTCTCTCTCTAGCCTCATTCGCTATCTCTCGGAGGGTGATCGTCTCACTGGTTTCATTGTCGCCCCTTAGGGCATCCTTCCTTGTCACATCTATGGTTGAGCATTCGTTGCTCTTCTGACTGTTACTATTTTGGTGGTAGCTTTTTATCCAGCTCCCCATAGACTGCGCCAAAATGTTGATGCTGAAATCTGGTCGCCCTTTACCCGACCAGATCGTTCCACCAACTCTTGTGTTGACAATGGAGAAGGGGGCTGCACTCTCTCTACTTTAGCGATTGCCCGAGCTCCTTGGACCCAAATCGCCCTTTCTCTTTTTTCCAAGCCTGCGTTCACAGAAACAAATCAGAGACGCTGGTGGTTTTGTTGGCGTAAACCCTCCGATGCTTAAGTTAGTATAAGGTGTTTACGGAAAAACTATGTGGTTTAAATTGAGCAAACTAATTGCAATGTTCTCAACCCAATGTGCATTCAGGATCTGTATTAAATAAACTATGATTTTAATTTGACAGAGTTTCCCCTTCTCTCTCAATTTTTCTGTCCCATTTTTTATCGATTTCTTGGCCTTTTATAGGCAATCATCCCACATTTTTTTAGTATTCTTCATGCCCCTTATTTTCGGGTGATGATAGACCTTAATGGATCTTTAACCCCCGAATCGTGGGTAAACACGGGATGTCATATTCTCCCCAGTGGTTTGGAGCATGGCGAAACTGTCGTGAGTTCGTGAGCTCGTGTTCGCTTTCTTTGACTGATGAGTACCTAGTCGGTATGTACCTCTGGTCGGTACTCGTTTCTAGTTTTGCTCCATATACGATGTATTACGAGGAATCTACTCATGCCATTCAGGTGGGGAGACTCGCCTTAGGGTGAGGAATTAGGAGATGTCTGATGGGTACTTTTCATTACTCAACACCACTGATAAAATATTATTGTGATAGAAATTATAATGCCTTATTATAAATAAAATTAACATTTTGTGTGCTATATTGACACTGTAGCATAAATAGTACTCCGTTTTTTATTTTGATGGGATTTATTGACATTGATCCTCCATCCTAAAATTCATGAGCAATCAGCCTATTGAAAAAAAAACACCATTTAATAGAAAATTATCATCTCAATAATTATAAGTCAAATGATACTTTTTTTAGTTAAAGAAATTTTATTATTTTAACTAAATGACACTCACATAAATTGTTTTTCTTTCTTTCTTTCTTTCAATTTACCTATTGATGTCATGTTTGTGGAAGTTTATTATTAGAGTTTACGTTCTTATTTATTGAGAATTAATGATTTTTGTGATTAAACTTTATTTTAATTTTATAGTATTCTTTAATTTAAGGCTTAAGTTATTGTAAAATTTATTATTTATAATTTTTATCCACTACAATTTTTTCATATTTTAGTACCAATTTAATAATTAATAACAATTAATATTTTTTATATAATTAAATTTATCAAAATAAAAAATATTTCTATAATAAAATTTAAACCAAACCCAAACCAAATCCAAATGGGTTGATTTGGGTTAGGTCGGGTTGGGTTGAAAATATTTGGGTTGATTTGGGTTGAAACCAAACTTTTATGATTTGGTTTGAATTGATTTAAAACCCAATCCAAACACACCCATGTCCATCCGTAATCGTAGTTGTAATCAACAAAATCGTTCATGAGTTGTGGGAATGAGGGTGACTCCAATGCTTGATATTTTGTGGTAGTGGACTACACATGAAATGGATATTGAAGTCTGGGCATCTGATGCAACGCAAATAGGGGACGCGACGAGTGCTAATTTTGCAATTGGCTCTGCACTTGAGGTTGCCGCCGAATTCCTCCATGTAAATAAGAGCATGATCATGACTTTCAAATTTTATTGAAGGCTTTCGTGGTACCTTAGTGATTACACAACGCACATGGAGATTGACAATACACTCCACACGACGAAGGAAAAATAAAAAAATAAAAATGATACCAAATAAAAATGCTTTGCATTCCATTTTCAAGGATATTTTTTCCACTAGGGTAAGAAGATGCCGGTCATGGCGTTGGAAGCTCACCTCTGGTGTCATTTATTGCGTGGAATCAGAATGTAAATCGAAGGTCTTATTTAATAATAGAATATCATAATTTTTAAGTTACAGTTGTTATAAAAAAATTATAATTATGAAATAAAAATTATTAATGTGTAGTAAATATGATTTTTAAATAATAATTTTATAAAAAGATATTATAAATATTATAAATTTTTTATCATACAAATTGTGGATTAAATTAACTTAAGTTCCTAATAACAACAACTAATGTTTACCAAGTATTATGATGCTGTAACTTTTAAATTATAGCTATCTGCTCAACTTTAATACCAAATAAGACCAAAGTTATAATCTCAACATTGATATACAAATCTTCTTAGAGTGCGTTTGGGATTAAGGTTGGGCAATTGTAGCTTCCAAGGTACAGCACTAAATTGTTTGGTAAACATCAGCTGCTGTAGCTTGGAAGCTATGTTAATGTGGTTTTTCACTTATATCATGAAAAAAAATTTATATCTTTAATAATTTTACAAAATTATTATTTAAAATTTACATTTATTACATATTACTAACTTTTGTTTTGTACTTATAGCTTTTTTTTTTCCACAGTAGCTGCAGCTTAAAAGGTACAGCACTTCAATTCCAAATACACCCTTAGACGGTTGTAACAACTATCGCAACCATGTATCCGGTACCCAGAATGTGATGCACGTTCTCAAAGTGTAGTGTAACAGACCAAATTCGTAACCCAGCTGAAGCAATTAATCAGTTTTACAAACAAGCAAGAACCCAGAAAACGAAACCAGAGGATACAGTCAAGTAACCAAGAACAAGAAAGCAAACTTAAACAAGAGACACAAAACGGAGGTTAACGTGGTTCAGTACCATGAGTACTTACATCCACGATCGAGAGCTAAAGCTTTATTAGGAGATATCACGATTACAATGGAATTCACTCAGAGCAAGAAACTAAACTCACACAGAGAATCTTCCTCCACTCACAAACTAATTCGCTTAACTAACTGATCAACTCTCTCTATCACTGAAGCTATAAAGCTAGCAGTTTACAGCTGGTTATAACGACTAACTAAAACCACCTGGGGACCCACCCATGCTGACTCAGCTTTCCAGCTCAGCTAATATAACCGAATGTAACTAACTTAATTCCACAAATCTCCACCTTAGTTAACTCGGTTATGGCTTTACTCATCAATCATTAACTTGTCTTACAAGTTAATAACCCCAATCAAGTCCAAGGAGTTCCTGAACTTAACTGTTGGCAAAGGTTTTGTTAGCATGTCTGCTGGATTTACTTCAGTAGGAATTTTAATGACATTGATCACACCATTTCGAATTTCTTCTCTGATAAAGTGCATCCTCACATCCACATGTTTTGCTCTTTCATGGTACTTGGGGTTTTTGCTCAACTGTATAGCACTTGAGCTATCACAATTGACAGTGACTGATTCTTGTTCCAAACCCAGTTCTGTAACTAACCCCTTCAACCATAATGCTTCTTTCACAGCCTCTGTTAAAGCAATATACCCTGCCTCCGTTGTTGAGAGAGCAACTACTGATTGTAATGTTGACTTCCAGCTCACAGCTCCACCACAGAGAGTAAACACAAAATCAGTGACTGACCTTCTCCTATCTAAATCTCCTGCAAAGTCAGAATCAACATATCCCACAACTTGGCTAGATGCATTACTGATTTGTCCAAACATTAGTCCATACTCTTCAGTACCTTTAAGATACCTCAGCCATTTTGACTTCCCAATGTTCCTTGGGATTCCCGAACCGACAAGACCAATACCATAGGCAACATCTGGTCTGGTGCAGACCATAGCATACATAATGCTGCCAACTGCACTGGAGTAGGGAATTCTCCTCATGTGATCAATGTCTGCTTCTTCTTTTGCTTCCTGCTGTTTAGAAAGCTTGAAGTGTGCTGCTACTGGGGTAGTGACAAGCTTTGAGTTCACCATCCCAAATCTATTGACAACCCTTTTCAAATATCCAGATTGTGTGAGAAATAGAGTCTTGGCTTGTCATTTTAATTTGCATTCCCAGATCTTAGCGGCGGGACCCAAATCCTTCATTTCAAACACTTGCCATTAGCTCGCTTGAGCTTCAACTGTTTACATGCTATAAGCATGTCATCAACATAGAGGAGTAGACTAATTTGATCACCTGAGTTCAGCTTCCTGAAGTAAACACAATTGTCATATTCACTTCTGTTGAAGTTGTGATTCAGCATAAACTCATCAAACTTTAAGTACCATTGCTTTCAACCCATACAAGCTTTTCTTAAGCAAACCATGTCTTCAGTTCCTTCCTCAACAAAGCCCTCTGGCTGAGCCATCAGAATTTCTTCTTCTAAGTTTCCATGTAAGAAGGCAGTCTTCACATCCATCTGGTCCAATTCTAAGTCAAAGTAAGCTGTGATGGCTAATAGAACCCTTATAGAGGAGTGTTTCACATGAGAAGACTTCATTGAAGTCTATCCCTTCCTTTGTGTGAACCCCACAAGCTGGCTTTATACGATTTACTTCCAGAAATCCTCATTGAGTTTAAAAATCCATTTACCCAATCTTCTTCCAGGCCTCAACTAGAACCCAAGTGTTATTGTCTTTGAGTGATGCCATTTCTTCTTCCATAGCACTCAGCCATTTTAGCTTATCTCTGCTATTCATAGCCTGCTTGTAGCTTTCAGGTTCTTCTCTAGTCACCTCATCAGCAACCATCAGTGCATAGGATATTAAGTCGAATCCCATATCTTTTGGGCGGTTTAACTACCCTCCTTTCTATCCCTTTGATAGTTGTGTTGTAGTACTTTCTTGATGGTGCTCAGTCATCTCTTTACTTACTTCCAAATTTTCTCGGGACTCCACCTTCAACTTAGATCTCTTTTGAGGTTCAGATATTTCAACTTCTGTTCCAATCTTCTGCTGCAACATAGCTTCCTCATTAAACACTACATCTCTACTGATCAAGGTTCTGGATGGTTTGCCATCAATGCACCAGATTTTGTACCCCTTTATGCCTTCAGGATACCCAATGAAGTATCCTTTCACACTTTTAAACTTATATGAGCATAAGCTGGGCAGCTAAACACCCTGAGATTACTAAGATTTGGTGGCTTCCCTGACCATGCTTCTTGTGGTGTTTTGAAATCTAAAGCTGATGAGGGGCTCCTATTTATTAGATAGGCAGCTGTATTAACTGCCTCAGCCCAAAAATGCTTTGACAGATTTGCATTAAACAGCATGCATCTGACCTTTTCAATTAAGGTTCTATTCATCCTTTCAGCCAAGCCATTTTGCTGGGGAGTGTGTCTCACTGTCCTATGTCTTGCAATGCCCTTTGATTTACAAAAATTTTCGAAGTCACTGCTGCAGAATTCCAGGCCATTATCGATTCTCGCCTTTTAAGCTTCTTTTGGGTTTCCATAAGTGCGACTCTTTAAACCTTTCAAAAGCTTCACTCTTGTGCTTTGCATGACCCACTCTTCTAGAGTAATCATCTATAAATGTGATGAAGTACCTAGCTCCACCATGAGAGGGAACTTGGGATGGTCCCCAAAGGTCTGAGTGAACATAGTCTAAGGTCTGTTTTGTTTCTTGTCTACCAGAGTTGAACTTTTGCCTTGTGGCCTTACAAACACACATTTTTCACAAAATTGTAGTGAGGTGATTTGATCATTTCTTTGCTTACTTAGTTCTCTCAACCTCTTTCACTCATGTGTGCTAGCCTCGTGTGCCAAAGTTTGGTTTTATCCTACACTATTGTGATTCTTTGGGATAGTTGTTGAGCTACATATAAACCATTCCTCCTTATGCCTTTCATTATAATCGGCCTTTATCTTCAATTTGAAGATTTCCATTCTCTTTTATACTACGATCCATAACTCCTACAAGATATTAGATTTCTTTTAATTGGAACATATCGACTGGTTTAGATCCCTTTCAATGCCATCAAACATCCTAATGCTAATGGTGCCAATTCCAGCTACCTTACAGGCAAGATTGTTCCCAAGCAAGACTTTTCCACCATCAATGCTTTCAAAAGTCTTAAAGAAATCTATATTTGGACACATATGGAAAGAGCAACGAGAATCCACTCACCTGAAGTTTGCTTTTCTGCAGCAATGAGGACATCTGCATCATCTGACATCCCTTCATCTTCAGAGGCTACAGCAGCCTTTCCATCAGATTTCTTTTGTAATTTCTCAAGTTTCTTCTTCTCAAAACAATCCTTGATGTAGTGACCTTTTTTTTGACAAAAGTAACATTTTCTCTTCTTTTTCTTCTTGTCTGGTTTATCTTTCTGGTTGTTGTTCTTCTTGTCTTTGTAGGATTTCTTATCTGATTTTGCTTTTGCAACTAAGCTTTCTGCAGGGTTTTGATCCTTCCCATCTATTCTTCTCTTCAAGTCCTTTGATTCCAGGGCATTCTTTACATCTTTTAATGTAAGTGTTTGTCTTCTATAAAGCAATGTATCAACAAAATGCTCGTAAGAGTCCGGGAGTGAGCTTAATGGGATTAGGGCCCTATCTTCATCTTCAAGAACTATATTCACATTTTCAAGGTCTAGGATCAGCTTATTAAATTCATCCACATGATCCTTCAAGGCTGTTCCATCCTTCATTGAAAAAGTGTATAGCTTTCTCTTCATATACAATCTCTTGGCTAGGGATTTCTTTAAAAATAATTCTTCCAGTTTCTCCCATAGACCAGAAGCAGTCTTTTCTTTAGACACCTCTCTTAGCACTTCATCCGAGAGATGTAGGATGATAGTGCTATGAGCTTTGTTGTTGATAGTCTTCATGTCTCTGCCCGGATGATCATTCTTCCTTCCCTTTCTTGGCCTTTGAATCTTCATCCTCTTCAAGAGCAGTATCCAATCCTTGTTGAATCAAGATTGCCCTCATTTTGAGACTCCACAAATAGAAGTCATTGTCCCCATTAAACTTCTCCAGATCGAATCTTGTAGATGCCATTGGAGGATTTCAAATAGCTTGATAGATGACCAAGCTCTGATACCAGTTTGTAGTGTAACAGACCAAATTCGTAACCCAGCTGAAGCAATTAATCAGTTTTACAAACAAGCAAGAACCCAGAAAATGAAACCAGAGGATACAGTCAAGTAACCAAGAACAAGAAAGCAAACTTAAACAAGAGACACAAAACGGAGGTTAACGTGGTTCGAGAGACTTACATCCACGATCGAGAGAGCTAAAGCTTTATTAGGAGATATCACGATTACAATGGAATTCACTCAGAGCAAGAAACTAAACTCACACAGAGAATCTTCCTCCACTCACAAACTAATTCGCTTAACTAACTGATCAACTCTCTCTATCACTGAAGCTATAAAGCTAGCAGTTTACAGCTGGTTATAACGACTAACTAAAACCACCTGGGGACCCACCCATGCTGACTCAGCTTTCCAGCTCAGCTAATATAACCGAATGTAAGTAACTTAATTCCACACAAAGTATTAAGCAGTGGTTGATATGATGAACTGCTGATATTGTATTTCTTGCTGCAATTCACCGCAAGATTTACGGAGATGAAAATTACATATAGGAGTGAAGCAGCTGGGAGTTTTTTGTTTTTTTTAAGTGCGTGCAATATTTTCTTTTTTCTATTGGTACTATATATTACTATAAGAAGTTGCTAGCTAGGGATTTAAATAGACTAGGAATTTATTACAATTTTTCCTTTCAATTTCTTTGCTGTTCTACTTATATAAATAATTAATAAATAAAATGTGTATTTTATTTTATAACTTACGCATGGCTAATTTATTTTCATTCTACTCCAATTACTATTTGACTTGGTTATAGTTTTTATTTTTGCAATCATATAATTATTGGGTTTGAATTTCAAGATTTAAATTATTTAGTTCAAAATGGAATAGGGACAAATTACTAAATTAAACTGACGAACAATTAAAGGTCAGAAACAGTAGGTACGATAACGAGAGATGAACACACCTGTCAATGATTGCTACTTCCTTCTAGTTTGATAGCCGACAATCTCGCTATCCCCAATTTCTGGTCCACTGTGGCTGCCGCTACTATTGCTGCTCCCTTCCGTCGCTTGTAATTTGCTGCTACCTAGGCGTGTATTGCAGGAAGCCAGCCAGCCAGCCAACCAGGTAATTTAGGGCCCGTTTGGTATCATTTTCAGGGTCCTGTTTTCATTTTCGTTTTGAGGATACAGATGTAATTCTTGTTTGGTGGGCTGGATCCAAAAATGAATTATAAAACAAATAATTCATATTCTTTTTTATTGTTATAAAACTGAGAACGTGTTTAACACGTTCTCAGTTGAATCACAAATTATATCACAAAATAAATTGCAAAACAAAACCCAAGTCTAATCTCCTTATACCGATCGAAATTCACCTCTCTCTCTCTCTCAGAGTTCTTCAACCACGATTCGTCACAGCTGTCTCCCTCTCCATCACTGTTCTTCAACCAGAATCAACTGCTGCCGTGTCCCAGCTTCTCTCGATTGGTGGTGGTGGTGCTGCTACGGCTTCTCTTTTAAGGATCGACTGGTGCTGCTGCTGCTGTTGTGTCTCTCTTGACGAATAGCTGGTGATGCTGCTACTGATGCGTCTATGCTCCGTCTCGGATGGTGGTGGTGGTGGTGCTGCATCTCTGCTCTGTCTCGTCGACTGGTGCTGGTGCCGCTGCTGCTCTCTCTCTCTCTCAAGTTGCTCCTATAAAGAGATCGGAGCATATATGTTGAGAATCGACATTGGCTCACTGGTATTATTCTTCTATTTGGGTAAATTTTGAGTAATTAATATTTATTTTATGCATGTCATTTCATTATTCTTATATTTCCAAGCTTTTACTTGTCTCTGCATTTTAAGGAACAAGAAAAGAAAAGTAGTTTAAGAGAAATAATGAGAGTGGAAATGGCAATGTCGTCCATGAAGAAGAAATGTTTCATTTTTGCTTTGGTTCTGTCTCTTATTATGGATGTGGGATTTGGTGGTGGTATATTTGTTGCTGAGTTATGAGAAAGCAAGTTACAGTCGTGGGTTCAGTAAATATTTTGGCAAGATTTTTTATACTTCTAGTTATGGGATTTGGTTTTTGCTTTCCTGTTTGTGTCTTACAATTGGAATAGCTGGAAATGTTTTGCCTGCAATATTAGTGAAGCCATCCTCAACCAAACTGGTATTTGTTTGAAGGTTGAAATAGAGTTGTCTGGGGATAGAAAGAATGACTTCTGTCAAATAGGGTTGATTAATTCAAATGGCAGATACTTAGTTGAAATTACTGCAAAATGGTTGTGATTGGATATGAAATACACTGGGCACCTATGTATACATATACCATATATTATTTTCAGCTCTGTGTTTTGGACAATTTGGTTTTGTGTTGGCTTTATGTTATGTTTGTAACTGCTGTGCTTTTGCATCTTCTTTGCTAAACAAGCACTTTTTACTTGATGGCTAATGTCTACCAACCACCCTCACTTCATAGGTAGTTATTGCATTCGACAAAGCACCTGAAACCCAAAAAGAAGTCACAATGGCAAGTGAGACTGAGGCAGGGCCTTCCATCGCAGCAAGCAATACTAAGGGCATGGTCCCAAGCTCTGGATTTGTAAATAACTTATTGTTGTTGTATTCGCCATTGATTAAATGTGAATATTGTAAATTCCATATTGTTGTATTTTAATTCTTTTTAAGGAATGATTTGATATGAAATCTGAATTGCAGAGATGAATGGTATAGGAAATAGAATTGCAATATAGCATGAGTATACATGTAATGCATCCATCATGTAATTTTTTATAATTATTATGTTTAAATCATGTGTTATAATATCTTAATTAGTGTAAAAATAATGATAATATAAACATTTTTTAATTAATGATGATACTCAAATTTTATTATCGTGTAATTTTTTTATAATTATTTTGTTTAAACTATTTGTGGAATGGTTGTGTATGTATTAGTTAAAAAATTACTTTTTATTCATAAATATCACTTAAATATTTAATAAAAACTGTTTTTGAAAATGATATTACCAAACACATATTCACTGTTTTTATCCTCTTAAATGTGTCTACCAAACGCATATTATTGTTTTCAATTTTAAAATACAGGATACAGAAAATGATACCAAACGCATATTTAAATTTAAAATATAGTACTGCAAAACACCATTTTCATTCTCATTTTTATTTTTAGAAAATACAAATTCAAAAACAATACCAAACGGGCCCTTAACTCGCTCTGTTTTCTAATTTCATGTTAGCTATTATTACTGTATTAATAGTATTTAATTTTATTATTACTATCACTGGATTTTCATTTTCATTTGTGTCATAACTAATAGTGATTAGAGCTTATTTCTTCATATTTTTTCACTGATATTTTGTTTCAGGTTGAAAGATTGTACTCTTATTTCATATAAAATACATGAGTAAGTAAATTTATTATCAAGTGATTAATTCGAACTATTTAAGTGAATCATTAAGGCAAAACGAAACTAAACCAAAGTGAACCCTTTGGTTTCAGTTCGATTTTTATTTTTGTTAAATATCTATCATTTTTTTTTTAATTTCCAACCCAAACCAAATAAAAAATTCTAGTTTAACCCAAAATCGAACTTACTGGAACTGATGCCCACCCCTATTTTTTTTTTTTTTTTGGTTATACATCTTTAAAAGCTACACAAATTTCAAATTACCCTCATCTCTTTCCTTTTTTTTTTTAAAGTTTTAAAGTCTCTTTTCTTTAACCTCAGTTTCAGAATTTGGCTATGACATCAATTTCTCAATTTTATTACTTCAATAAAGAATAAGTAAATTCACTTGTTTTCTCAATCATTTTTTTGGCAAACTATTGAAGACTATATTCACTATAAAAGGAAGAGCAACTATTGATTATCGATTTTGTGGTGATGAGTGTCGATCCCATGAGGAAGTAGATTTAATTATGTGTATGGTTAATTTTCTAGGTGTAAATGTGAGTTAGTTGGAAGTGAATTTTTTTATCCTAAGATTTAAAATAAAAAGACAGTAATGAATTAAAGATGAAAACAATGCAAATGAAACACTTGAGTCTCTGGATTCACACTCAACATTCACTATAAGCTTAATATTTCCTTTTTAGCTCCAATTAATTCATGAAGGGGGTACTTCCACTCCTCATAATCATCACTCTAATACATATGGTATCAAACACTTAGTGTGCTAGAGATAATGATCTTCCACTAAGTGTGGTGTTAAGAACACGTTATGCCAGACGATAATAATTCTTTTGTCAACCACGTAGCAAGACCATCCACTAAATAATCTAGATACACTTTGTCAACACTGAGTCAAGACAACTCACAAAATACTAGAGAAAAATTTTCTCTCTAATTAATATGGTACTAAGTACTCTTTGTGTCAGACATGAACAGTCCTCTACTAGGGAGTTGGTACATCGTGCAAAATCTAGATAGGATACGCTATCCGTCGACAATGAGTCAAAACAATCACATAAATCAGATAGGAAAAGAAAGTAAACTTATCTAATTTCATAATTGAATTAGGGTAAAATGGTAATTTTACTAAAATACATAGAAAATACAAGACGGAGGTAGAATTATAGAATATATGGCTTAAAAATGGATTCAGTGGTGTCAAATTAGGAGGGGCGCCTTCTATTTATAGATACAATGGATAAATTACGACTGTTGGATGAAAACAATTCAGACAGTTGGGATTGCACCACGTGGCAAGCTTTGATTGGTTAGAACACATAATCAGTCAATGCAACATCAACATTTCAGTCTAATAAGATGTTGCCACGTCATCGGTTAATTTAGAATTTTTGTCCAATAGCATACTGCCACATCATCGGTCAACGCCACATAATCAATCCATGCCACATCATTGGTCTAATAAGATGCTGCCACATTATCGGTCAATGCCACATTATCGTACCGTATATGTGAACAATGTTGTACTTGTAAATAGCTCAGTATATGTGAACAATACTATATACATGAACAGTATGAATACCCTTTTATACTCCTTCTAAGGTTTTTAACCATTCTAAGTTAAAAAATATCATTCGTTTTGCTGTCTGACTTCTCATTAGTCCTAAAATAGACAAAATATCCCTGAAATATATAAAATATTTAAATTATAATAAAACATACATAATAAAAGCTTAGAGAATCTAAAAATATAAAATTGTAAATATTAGTAAGACTTGGACTATAAAATGACAAGTTTACCCTGTATAAATATGCATTCTCTAGTACTTAACAATACATATTGCAGCTTATGCATAGTAGTTACTACTTGATTGCAGCTTGATTTCTTCTTCTGGACTTGAAAGTTGTAGTGGAACTTCCAACTTTCAATCTTAATCTCTCTTCTATTTTTTTTTGTGTAAATACAATTGAAAATTTGGGTGGCATGAAAAATCAATAAAAAAGAGAGAGAAAATCTATTTTTCCTTTTTCATTTGTTAAGATATCAAACTTCACAGAAGAAAAACTAAAGCAAGATAGAGGGAGATTATTTGGAGAAGAAGAAGAAGAAGCTAGTTTTGGGATTAAATTGGGTTTCAAAATTACTTTGTATTCATCATTTGATTTCGGGTATAGTAAGAAAAGTGGTTTTCTAAGGAAATTAGAGATGTTCCGATAGTTTAGCTCAAAAGTTGGCATATTAGGGTTTTATATTTAAATTGTTATATTTAGGCTCTATTTACTATTATATTTTATAGAGCTTATTTAAGTAGAGCATTTATTAGTAGACCTTTTATTAAAAATTTTAAGTTATTTGGTCATCAGTGAAAGTTCTTTAAAAAATTTAAAAATTACTTTGATTAAAATTTTTTTAAAGTTATGTTAGGAATAAGTGAAATAAGACATTAAAATAAATTAAAGACACTTTAGAAATTTAACTCTTTAAAAAAGTTCTACAACCTCTATTTGTAACACCCCAAATCTAACACATGCAGAGCGCGTGAAAAAGGAGATTACTAACAAATCGTAATCCATGCTCATAAATTTCAAGCTGAAATACCTCAAATTCTTATTCAAATAAATCTACAAATTCATATGTTTAATACTAAATAATCTCTTCTGAAGATATAAACATAATAAGAGTCTCAAAACTCCAAATTATAAGTTCATAACAGAAATAAACTTAAAAGAAACATAAGTCTATCCTTCTCTTATTCAATTAGCAAAAAAGAAACGAAATCTCTAACTCCAAAACTAAGCACACCTCTCAAAAGAAAATTAATCTGCAAAAAGTAATGACGAGGGGTACTCAGTAAGTAAAATCATTCCTTACACACTAAGCTTATAGGTACCGAAAATATTACAAGCCTTTTAGTAAAACATATATGATAATTCATAAATTTCATAAAATGATATATCAAGATAAAATAACATAAATTCATAGTAATTCAGAATATCAAAGGAATAATCAATTATGAAAGCAAATCATATAACGCATACACAGAAAGTAGATAGTTTGCTCATGTCACATAGTGTCACCCATAGTCCCAGTGACCCAGCCAGAAACAGAATTAGAATTATAATATTTTGTCCACACTAAGAATATAAACCCAATACTGGTCTAGAACATATATATCGTATAATACGATCAAAATCAGAATAACTATGGACAATGAGCCAAATCATTCAAATTGATTTTTTCATATATAATGACTTGTGTGTGACACTTTGCAATATATGTGGCACTTTGCAGCGCTCTATCCCTCATACAGTCATAAATAATTTAAATCATACATGGGCACAAAATGTTTGTATCAGTTTTCCTGTGCAGCAATGTCTATTTCTAGAAATATAAATTTCTTAAGAAAAATCGTTCAGAAAATACAGGTTTAAATTCGAGATACTCATACTATCCAGAATTGTCCTGTGTACTTAATGCATCAAGGATTGATTAACTAGACTCATAATAAATCAGAACCTTAAACAAAGCCTAAACACATCCTAAATCATGCATTATGATCTATAACAATCTAAAATCCACCCCCATTTCTGTTAATTTGACTGTTATTTTTAATGGAACTGTTTGAAATTTACTTAAATGTCAGAAATACCCATTATCTTAATTTGGAAAAGTATTAAATGACATAAAATGCTAATCAAATAATTGATATTTACATTAAAAACTCTTAACTAAAGGTAATTAGAAAATAATCCCATCACTTAACTTATAAAATAAATTTAATTTATTATGATCAAATAATATTTAGGGTATGAACTTCCAAATTTACTCTCTAACCGTTAGAATAAATGGTCAAATTAACCGATTTAGGTGCGGGATGAAAATTGTTGAAACATTTGGGAGCGTGGTGGAAAATGTTGAAATATCAAGGGGCAGGGTGGAATTAAACCTATGTTTTATGCAAAAAATACTAATGTGTATATGTGTGAGTATTCTTTTTTTTTTTAACACTAAATTGGTTCGATTCAATTCAAATAAAAAAATCAGTCGGTTCTAATTTCCTTAACCATTCAATTTTTACTGTACGAACCAAATACCCACCCCTAAAATACAGTAACAAATAAAGTTCTATTAGTATCTTTCAGCTGCCTATATATCAAGCCTTCTAATTTCCTGCTATAAATTGTATTCTTTTGCTTCTTTTATAAAAGTTTGCTTTCCGATGCCTTTACATAATCAGACAATCGACGTATATGTCATAATCTTCTATATTTCTTTTTTTATTAATTCTTTTAGAAGAAAATTTATTCAATTATATATGTAGTGAAGGGATTGCATGAAATTTGTTTAGAAGCGTACGAAATATTTTTTTAAGTAGAATCAGGATTAAAAAAAAATTACTAAAAAAAAGGCTTTAGAGTGCACGGTTTGACTTAAGTTTTTTGAATTAATTAATTACAAACGACCAAATTCTGAGAACAAAGCTTCAATAAAACATCAAGTTTCCTAAATTGGATTCTAATGACTTTGTTACAAATCTATAAGCTCGTGTTGAGTTTTACAATTACTATGAGTTATTGTCTTGCGTCTCGGTTTATGTTTCATGTGAAGGTACTTCAATTAAGATTTGTCTTTAATACTAATGTTAAACTCTTATTTATTAGACTTTGAGTTGAACTTATTTAAACACATTAAAAGAATAATCAAGTAAAAAAAAAAGTTACAGTCTGCTCAATAATATTAAAAATAATAATGAGAATTTTAATGAGACATCATTTCATTTTACAAATTAATTATTTTGTTTTCCAAACCCTTCTCCTTCCCATATTTAAAGGAGGTGGCGGATCCCAGAAGAGATTAAGGTTAAATACAAATCACAAGGAAAAAAATATTTGTAAATTTCACTTTCAATTTACGGAGAGGTGGGATAGAAGTAACCCAGATCTGTGAAATAAATCAAGTTTATAAAATGCTTATTGTTTTCAACTGATTTTGGGATAGGAAAAGTCAAACCAATCTAGAACAATAAATTTATATTTTTGTGGGAGATGGGGTACCTCACTAGTTTATTGTGTGCGGTGCGGTGTATCTAAGATTTGGGGGAGGTGAGAAAGGGAGAGAGAGTGGTAACAATGGTGAAAGGTTTAGAACTAAGAGAGGTATCCTTCGAGATGAGCTTCACGCCTGCAAAACAATGAAATAGAGGTTAGAGGTGAAGCCAGGGGTACCCCGGCGTTCACACTCCGACGCTCAAGTTAGCAAACTCAAGCTTTTATGGTAAAGAGAGCTAGCTAGCCCTCTGTAAATTAGGGTTTAAGGTTGAAGAAAACCTATTTTCTGGAGTGTGAGTGTTTTTGGGCGAATGAGAGCATGATGGAGAATGAAACCTAGGCACCTTTATATATGGAGTACCGCCACGTGGCACTTTTTGGCTAACGTCCTTTACCTCTTTATAATTGTTTTTGGGCCGTTATTTGCATGTTCGCGGCGTATCTCATCTTTTGGAAACGTGGCGCAGAGTGGTCCAGGTACCTCTGCGTAGGCTAGGACCACCGGGATGTTGTCCTTCACTTTTGCAGAGGTAGCAGTCCCTCCTTTTAGCACGTCGCTTTTGATTCCTAATTCTGACAAAATCAAATGATATCTTTTAGGAGGCGGAGACGTTTCTCATGGCGGGTATTTTCGGTGGATTCTCTTGCATCCGCTTTGCCGGGTACCTTGAATTACATGGGGTACCCCCTATTACTCGGGGTACCCCTATCTGTATGGGGTACCTCTATTTGTATGGGGTACCTCATATTATATGGGGTACCTCTATTTGTGTGGGATACCTCTAATTGTGCGGGGTACCTCTATTTATACGGAGTCATGCCACCTTTATGCAGGGTACCTCCGATTGTGCTGATACCATTCCATTGGCTGACACGTGGCGCTCTATTACCTTTCCTATCTTTCCCTCAAACAACATCCCCCTAGTTTCTTTTTGGCGAGAAGTATTGGAGGCAAAAGAAACTCATTGTATGAGTGACACGTGGCGATGCGGCTGGACCGGAGGGTACCTTGCTTAGCTTCTTCCCTTGACTAAACTTTGTGTACTTCAAACTAAAAAATCATCTCTTTGTCTTTTCCTTTCCCGCTTTTTTTTTTTTTTTTTTTTTTTAACGAACAGTTGTCTTCATATGTCTCTCTCATTTTTCTTGGGAAGTGGCAGCCGTCTGACACGCAGTTTGAATTTTGAAAATACAAATCTCACTCAAACATCCCTGAACTCCTTTCTTGAGCAACGTGTTCTGTCAGGTTGAATTTAAAACTCCTGACGTGTGTCAAAATTTTGAAAATCCCCAAACGAACTCCCAAAAATTGATTATTTCCAGTAGCCTTTTTCTTCCATAATTTCGTCTCTTCTTCTAACTGCATCAACATTGTCACAGGTAAAAATAAAAATTTCTTTACTCTTTTTTTTTATTTCTTTCCCATTTTCTTTCTCCCTTTTCTTTGTCACGTTTCTCCTTCCTTTTTCTCTCTTTTCCTTCTTCCTTTTCTTTCTTTCTTCTTTCTCTTTCTCTCTCGGCGTTAATGCACGTTTCCGGCGTGGATCTCTGCTGCGGTTTTGGGCTCCGATCTCGGTTCAAGGCGATTTCCGGCTCACGGCGAGATCTCGGTCCGATACACACGTAACCCTCCTTCATCGCTTTCTTCATTTTTCCCTTGGTGCTTTCTCTCTTCCTTCCTTTTCTTCTCTTTTTTTCGGCTTGGTGTTTTTCTCTGTGATTTCCTCGGTTTGGTGTGGTTGGTTGGTTCGCATGGCCGGTCGGTTTCCTTAGTTTAATGCAGCTTCTCGATTTTTCTCTCTATTTTTTTTTTTTTTTTTTTTGACGAAGTCCACCTTCGCATTTTTACGGCGTCGGTTCTTGGTTTGCGGCGGCGTTGGTTCTCGGTGGTTGCCATTACATTCTTCGTTCTTCATTTTATTTATTCATATATTTATAAATAACTATATATATATAAGCTTATTTTATTTTTATACTTGCATATTTTTACTCACTGTTTTTTGTTGCTACGATTTTCAATCCCGACCTTGGTGAATCACGGTATCCCTCCTTGCTTCTCCTCCTTCGCGCATTCACCGTGGCGCTATTTTGTATACTCTGAGAAAATTTTATTTTTTATTTTTGCTGTTTTTGTTTTGTTGGTTGGTGTTTGCATTTGGTGGTTGATGTGTGGTGGATGGTGCTTGGTATGGATATGTTAAACGTGTGTTGTTGGGGCTTGTGGATGTGTTGTTGGATGTATTGTTGGGAACTTGTGGATGTGTTGTTGGGTGTATTGTTGGGGAACTTATGGATGTGTTGTTGGGGAAAGTAGATGGGTAAGAAACACATGGTACCCGAGGAAGCGACGTAAAGTTGGGGCTAGTAGGGTTGTTCCCCTTCACACATCTCCATTAGCGAGTGGTATCGGTCCCCTCCTAGTTCCTCCAAGAGTTGTAATTCTCGCTCGAGCCCCCTCCCCCCCTCGTGTCAGCCCCACGCTTTCCTAGTAAACGGCCTACCCCACATCCTCGAAAGGGTAAGCCAACCAAGCCTGGTTCCACTGCGTTCCTCGGACTGCCGCCTAAGTCTCCCCGCCACACCTTCAAAATCCAAGAACCCTTTTCCTAGGCATTAGGAGGGCTATTTTGGGGGACTTAGAACAAATTAGAGCCAAATACAATATTCCTCCGTCTCCCTTAGTATGAGACGAGTGTCCAAAGTCGATGGGATTGCTCTCCATATCGACCTCTTCGATCTAGGACTCCGCCTCCAACCATTCTTTATGAAAATGTTTAGTTATTTGGGGTAGCTCTGGCATATCCCTTCCAGGGGTGGAGGACACCGACGGCTTACATGTGTTATGGTTGGAGGTCGTGAAGCGCGACATTTCGGGAGTTGAGGGCCTTTACCAATTCAAGAAACCTAAGGGTCCCATTGCTTACTTCTCCCCGGGTGATCATGGCCACATCATTGGGGAACCCCGCCTTGAAGAAGGGTTACCAAAGGGATGGTTTGTCGAGGGTAGGTGGGGAACGAGACTCTGGGTGGAGGTTCCTCATTCCTTCAATGTAGATTGTAAGTATCTCCCTTACTTATGGTTCTTTATCGGAATCTTTCGCCTGAATGTCTCACTAACCTTGAGTTCTTTATGCTTTCGCAGGTGTGACATGGGCTAAAGGATCATGCCCAGTTCAGGAGGTGGGCAGAGAGGTGAAGAAGTTTATGGACAGGCTTCGAGGTGCACAGAGGGGTAGTGATGTGCTGGAGGAGAGCCGATTATGGAGAGCGGGGCTGATTGACCGAAGTCCTACACCTGCTCCTGGGGGTGATTCATGTATGATTTGGGTGTCGGGGGGTATCCTATTATTACTTATGGGACTGGGGTACCCCATTATTATTGCATTCCTCGTTTCGCTTCCCCGCTTTCCATTTCTTATTTTTACTTTTGCAGTACTTAGTACTTGTCCAGCTAACATAACTTTTGTGGAATCGACGGTGACGCTTTTGACGCCTTCTTTCAAGCGGTAGTGGCGGTGCTTCCGATCTCGGGATTCGGCTCCCGACCTCCTCGAGCTCCCGGTCCAGGGAAATCTCGGTACCTCCCAGGGTCGAAGGGTACCCTCAAGAAGAGAAAATTGGGCTGGTTTCTACTTTCCCGATGAGTTACGTGAGGGTGACTTAGACCTTCTAACAAGGAGGTTTCGCACTTGGCTCGCCACTTTTACTACTCAAAATGTTACCTCCGAGGTTCTTTGAAGAGATTGACAAGATGAGCTTGAGCCGGGCTACCCAAGAGGTAGGCTTTCTTGGGTACCCTGTGTACTCTTCATCATTTTCTTTTACTTATTTGATCTTTTCGCCATACACATATATTTAACATGTCTTGCATGACCAGCATCCTTTCTCCTTAGCCACGCCTTCCTGATCTCGACTCCCTTGCCGCAGGTCGAGCTTAAAGCCGTCAATCTCGTGAGGATCACCGCCGAGAAGTTAAAACTCTGCAAGAACGCATTGCCTATCGGGAGAGAAAGCTAGGGCGGAGAAGGATTGTGAGGAGTTGAGGGCCACCAACGGGGATCTGCTTATCTCGGCAAAAGACGATGGCGGAGGATGCATTCTCACTCATCACGGAGGTGTGGAGTGTGGATCCGGCGTTGGAGGTACCAATTTGTCAACAAGGCCCATTCTCAAGACAATTACGGAGCGGAAGAAGTCTTCCCAGCACGGGTACCCGGGTCGCCTGGGTACCCATCGCCGCGCCTGGATGCCCCTATTTCGGCGGCTCATATTCCGGAGTCTTCTGATCGCCCTTTAGAGACGGATGTCGGGATCGCGTTCCCCTCAGCCTTCTCACCGTGCTCTTGTTTGTCGGATCTATCCATATTTTGCTATTTGGACCTTTTTTCTTTCTTTTTGGTTTCTCGGGATATTTTGTATTATTGGGACTCCTCTTTTGTTATGATACCGTGCTATCGAGTTCTCTTGCACTTTGCATGCTTGCTATTCTGCAAATGAATGCTTGACTAAACTGTTACCTTGTAAATGTCTAGGGTACCTCTCATTTTTTTTTTTTTTGAAATGGGGTACCCCTGGTACCTTAACAAATATCCAACATCAGGCGGATTCCCCGCAAATTTGGTGCATGTCCTTCTCGGAAACTATGGCGGATTTCCCACAAATAGGTAATCAAAATATCATCGCGACATCTCGATCAAACGTTGAAAGCGCAATTGGTCCAACCAATCACTTTCTTATTCTTTCGAAGTGCTCTCCGAATTTTTGAATAGCTTACCCCATACTTTGCAAAAGTACGAGGACGGAGGTGTGGGTGTTCTCATACCTAAGCCGAACTTCGTGCCGCTAAGGTATGCCGGTTTTTCTTCACCCTCGGGTCCTCTTTGACCCTCCCTCTCTTTGTCTAGGTAGCTTTGTCATGCTTCCGCAGAAAGGCTACCCCTGGGCTGTTCACTCCATTGCCCATCTTGGCTTTACACAGATCGTTACGATCTAGGCATATCAGGTACCTTGGCTGGTCCTGTGATAGGTTAGTCATAACTGACAAGCGTATGGCGAGAATTGCATATAACCAGATGCGAGAGTATATTAATGGCGATAAATGAATGTAATCTGCATTCTAAGATCGAAGTGGCGAAAAATAAAGAAAGAACCCACATCATATTTGTTGAGAAAGAAAATGCATTTATAGATAACGAAAGCGTTGATCAATACATGACTTAGCTTTGTTACCCTGAGGAGAATGGGAGACCGCAAGGCCTCCTATTCTTTTCATTTGAAAATTAAAGAAACTCCAAAGTTGCGACTGACCAACATAGGGCATTTGGGGTACCCCATTTGGCCTACCACACAAAAACATTAAAGAAAGCAAATAACAGCAAAAGACTAAAGGTTGAGACACTGTCCTTTAGTAATATTTTCGTAGCATTGGGGTGCCTCACAATTGTGCCATCCATGTGGAGTAGATGCACTGTCCCAACGGTTTGTCGATGCGGTAAGTCCTTCCCAATTTGCCCCAAAAGCACCTTCAGGTACCCTAGTGTTCGAGTTACCCTTCTCAAGACCAAGTCTCCTTTCTTGAAGGATCGAGGCGACTTTTTCATATAGACCGAAATGCGACGCCGATATATGGCTGTCCTCCTCTATCCTTTTTTCACCACCAAATCAAGATTTGCAACCAAGGAGGAGAACTCGGTCTCGTCAAAGTATTAAACCCATAGAGAGGGTAACACGAAATCCGCTCTAATCACTGCATCAACACCGAATGCGAGGGAAAACGGGGTCTCCCTGGTGGAGTGTTTTGAGTAGTTCGGTACGCCCACATTATCCCAGGTAGCTCGTCTACCCATGCTCCCTTTATTTCTTCTAGCTTATTATTTAGGATACCTTTGATAATCTTGTTAACAGCTTCGACTTTCCCATTAGATTGGGGATGGGCAGGTGTAGCAAATCGGTTGGCTATCCCCAACTCCGAACAAAAGTTTTGAAACTTTTCATTATTGAATTGCTTGCCGTTTTCACTAACAATTGCATAAGGGATCCAAAATCTGCAAATGAGGTTCTTCCAAATGAATTCAGTGGTTTTCCTTTCTGTGATGCTTGTTAGTGGCTCCGCTTCTGCACATTTTGTAAAATAATCTACCGCCACAATTGCATGTTTTGCTTGCAGGTAACGGCCAATGAGGTCCACTCACATAGCGAAGGGCCAAGGGAAGATATAAGCTTCTGGGGGTAGGTGGGTACCTTAGCGAACCTCGCACTTGTCACACCATATTCTTGGCATCCTCCCGCATGGTTGGCAGAGAGAGCTTTTGCGCCGGTGATTGTGCTCCATAGTGATTGCCACAAATCCCTTCATGTATCTCCCCATGACATACTTGGCCTCGTTGCTTCCCAAGCATCTAAGGTAAGGAAGAGTGAACCCTCTTATAGGATCGGCAATACCGCGGTTTTATACATTAATCTTCTTTCTTCACTTTTATCTAAAGGAAGGTCTCCGCAGGTACCTTATGATAGGCTCCATCCAAAGCACCTCGCTGATCCTACTTCCAATGGCTCTGGAGACCAACACTGCACGGGTATGTGTTGTGATGGGGCCATGAGGCTACCCTGGGATGCCATTTTCGCTGGGTGTCGGCTATTCTCCAGTCGGGGTACCCTTTCCACCTTAACCTCACAAAATTGGGACATCAACTCTCTGGTTTTCCCGAGGTACCCTTTCATGTTTTCCTCTTTCGCTTGATATTGTGCGGTAATTTGGCTTGATATTAAGCCGCATATGGTGTTTTCTCAAAACGGTAAAGGTATCTCTAAGGTGCCCCAAGTGTTCCCCCGCATGCACCGATTTGGTGATCATATCGTCTATGTACACCTCCATGGTGCGCCCGATTTGTTCCTTGAAAATTTTATTCACCAGCCGTTGATAGGTAGCCCCGGCATTCTTCAAACCGAACGGCATAACCTTATAAGATAATCCACTTGGTGATGAAAGCCGCTTTCTTGATCGGGTTCATACATCGGATTTGGTTGTACCAGGCGTCCATAAAACTAAGATCTCATGCCCATCAACCACCGGGTCCACCCGGGAAGCTATCCTCAGACTTGTTCAAATCAGTGAAGTCTACACACATGCGCCACTTACCGTTTGATTTCTTGACTAGAACAACGTTGGATACCCAATCGGGGTACATTGCTTCCCGGATAAACCCCGCTGCTAATAGGCGGTCTACCTCTTGTTCAATTGCATCGTACCTCTCTTGGTTGAAGGTGCGTCGCTTCTGTTTGACCGGTTTATTATGCGGGCTGACATTGAGTTTGTGACAAGAGAGTGAAGGTGGGATACCCGGCATATCCGAGTGGGACCAAGCGAATACATCGTGGTGCTCACGTAGGAAGGTGATGAGCTTCTCTCTTTGTTCCTCCGAGAGGTTGGAGCCTACTTTCACTGTCTTTGTTGGGTCGGTGGCACAAATCGAGACTGAAATAAGGTCTTCAACTGGGGTACCCCGCTTTTCATCTTTCAATATTCGGGGATCCAAAGGTGCCTCAACTTCACATCTGGGCTCCTCCTGGTCCCCGTGGGGTACCCTCGAGCTATCCCCCGTAACTGCTTCCACCCCCATTGGTGAAAACTCCAACTTTTTTTGTGGGTGGGCTACCTGAGGAGATTTTTTCAGTACTACTCTCCGCTGTCTAGCAAGTGCTCGCTTTGAGGGGGAAGGTGTGGGGCCGCCACCATTCGGATCAGAAGCTATTTGGTAATTGACTTTGGAGGCCACGAAATAACATCCACGAGCAGATTGCTGGTCCCCTTTAATGGTGATAACTTCTTGGGCGGCCGGGACTTTCATGGCGAGGTAGTGCATGGATACCACCGCTTTAGTTGCTACTAAGAACGGCCTACCCAATATAATATTGTAGGCACCCGGGTGATCTACAATAAGAAAATCAATCATATGAACAACACGGTGAGGTACCTTACCAAGTGTAACGGGGAGTGTAATGATGCCTTTTGGTATAACCATATCTCCGGCGAACCCAATAAGAGGCGTAGCATATGGGGTGATCTTTGGTGACTCAATCAATAGTTGATCCAAGGCACTTTTGAAAATGATGTCAACTGGAGTCATTCTAGAAGAGTTCTTGCTACCTTACCAGTGGCAACCTTCAACGTAATTACGAAGGCATCGTCGTGGGGGTACGAGATGCCCTCCGCATCTTTTTCTGTAAAAAGGATAGGCGGGGGATGGTGGGGTACCTTTGGTGTACCCCATTCATTAAGACTTCTCTCTAATATTGGTGGTTATCGACAATGATCTACCATAGCCTTTGATAGCCCTCTTAGATTGGCTAAAGTCGGTCCGCCTGATCATCCTGGACATACACACCTTTCTTGTGTCCGGGGGTACCTCTCAGATCGCCATCGCTTGCTTTATCCGCTCCGCTGATTTCCGAGCTTCTCTCATGCCAAAGAATAAATTCTTTGAGGTACCCAGAATCAAAGACTCAATTTCCTCTCGCAAGGTGAAGCACTCCTGGCCAAAATCCTCATGGAACTCACAATACTTGCTACGCTATATCGGGTACTTCTTCATTGGCTTAGGAGGACGGAGGAGGCCGCTATCCCGAATATGGTAGAAGATCTGCTCTGGGGATCGATTCAGTAGGTGGTAAGATTCGTACCGAGGCCTTGGTGGTGGCTCTCACTGATCCGGTGGTGGCGATCTTGGAGGTTGGGGTACCGAGGTACCGAGGGTTATACCCACGTCCCAGGCAGCCCGTGTAGGGCTCCGTGCTCGGGTACCCGCGGTATTGGGCCTCCACCCGCTGGGCTTCTCCTTATTCTTTGTAACATCGGCCTTATCTTCTTGGCGCTTCAATTGGCATTTTTCGTCCATCTCCACTTGTTGCAACGCCCGGAACGGCTTCCCATATGAGAAAAAGAACGCCATAACTTGCCCAACCGTAAATTTTTCTCAAAATGGGTCAATGTGTATTGGTTTCCAAATGCTCCTGTCTTGGTGAAAACGACTTATATACTCGCCAAAGGCTCGGCTTCCTTGATAAAGGCAAGTTTGGAGGCTACCCTGTCTTGAGTGGAGGCGTAGGAAAACTCTTTAGTAAACTCCGATAGCAATTGGTGTAAGGAAGATATGCTACCCGCTTTCAAAGAGCGAAACCATAACTTCGCGGGGCCCGTGAGTGTGTGTGTAAACATCCTACACATGGCGCTCTCATCAACACCCTTGATAAGCATTTGGTCACGGTATAGCTCAGCATGCTCCGAGGGGTCAGTGGTACCCGAGTATTGGGGTATCTGAGGCATGGCGAATGCCTCGGGGAGAGCTGCTGTCCTAATCTCCATAGTGAATGGCAATTGGTAGGTCATTGGCGTTGGTGCAGCTGTGATGTTTTGCTTCTCGGAGAGGAGCTTCACTTGGGCTTCCAGGTTCTCCATCTTTTCTACAAGTTCGAGGGGTACCCTCGGTGTACCCGATGATGTCGCCACCATTTGAGAAGCCCTTTTGGCGTTTAACTTCTCACGGAGATCCTCGTGGGTACGCTTTGCACGCCTCGTACCCTGGCTACTGCGGGAATTGCAAGAGGCGGTGGAACGCTCGTCGCGGGAGCCCATGGTTTGAAACTTAGAACGGGTACCCGATGGCCTATGCTTTGGTTTGCTGGCCTCGGGTACCTCTTTTCTGACCATGGCTTGCCCACTTGAGGTGGTGGAGCATCTAGCGTCACTGGTGGAAGTGAACTTTCAGGCGCCCGAGATCCGACCGCCCTAAGTATTGCATGGGCAAGATCCTCAAAGCGCTTGTGCGAAATAGGTTCCTCATCTTGGCGAACACCCATCGATTGCTTGATACCCTTGCCTTTATTGATGCGGCTACCCTTCAGGATCACTACCTTCACATCTCTCATCCTTGTAGGATCCCCATTAAACCTTCGGAGGTACGGGTGCCATGTATTGAGTACTCACAACAACTAGTTTGCAACCGCGGTGGAGGCTTTTGTGCGTCTCCCATGACGGCGCCAATTGTTTTCAAGCGATTTTGGGATAGGAAAAGTCAAACCAATCTAGAACAATAAATTTATATTTTTGTGGGACCTCACTAGTTTATTGTGTGCGGTGTATCTAAGATTTTGGGGAGGTGAGAAAGGGAGAGAGAGTGGTAACAATGGTGAAAGGTTTAGAACTAAGAGAGGTATCCTTCGAGATGAGCTTCACGCCTGCAAAACAATGAAATAGAGGTTAGAGGTGAAGTCGGGGTACCCGCTGTTTACACTCCGACACTCAAGTTAGCAAACTCAAGTTTTTATGGTAAAGAGAGTTGGCTAGCCTTCTGTAAATTAGGGTTTTAAGGTTGAAGAAAACCTCTTTTTCGGAGTGTGAGTGTTTTCGAATGAGAGCATGATGGAGAATGAAACCTGCACCTTTATATATAGACTCACCGCCACGCTGCTTTTTGGCTAACGTCCTTTTACCTCTTTATAATTGTTTTTGTTATTTGCATGTTCGCGTATCTCATCTTTTGGAAACGTGGAGAGTGGTCCAGACCTCTAGGCGGGTGGCCACCGTCCTTGGGGCCTTCACTTTTGGCAGAGGCGGTTGTCCCTCCTTTTAAGCACGTCCGCTGATTCCTAATTCACAAAATCAAATGATATCTTTTGAGGCGGAGACGCTTTCTCATGGCGGGTATTTTCGGTGGATTCTCTTGCATCCGCTTTCTGAATTACATGGGTACCCCTATCTATATTATATGACTCTATTTGTGTGGGATACTCTAATCACACTCTATTTATACGAGTCATGCCGACATGCAGAGATCACCATTCCATCGACACGCATTACCTTTCCTATCTTTCCCTCAAACACTTATACTTGTTACAAGCCAACGCAATCAATCTTCTAGTCCTACTTGCACGGTTTGACTTAAGTTAATTTGTTAAGAGAATTTTGAATTAATTAATTACATACCAACAAATTCTGAGAACAAAGCTTCAATAAAACATCAAGTTTCCTAAATTGGATTCTAATGACTTCGTTGCAAATCTATAAGCCCGTGTTGAGTTTTACAATTACTATTATCTATTGCATGGAAAGATTCAAAGACTCTTGACAAGTCCATTAATGTTAGCTTTATATCATCTCCGGTTGTAATTGTCAAGATTTTGTCTTTAATAATAATGTTGAACCTATGCTTCTGGTCAAGTAATATCAGAGTTAATGTCCAAACCTCTCAAGTACAAATTGTATTTCAATTGTTTCAATTTCAGTTTCTTATCTCACTTTTGACCTCTCATAGTTTTGGACCCATTTATGAGTTATTGACTGACGTCTCGGTTTATGTTTCATATGTGAAGGGGTTTCATTAAGACTTGTCTTTAATATTAATATTAAACTTTTATTTTGCCTATTAAACTTTGAGTTAAACAACTTATTTAAACACATTTAAAAGAATAATCAACCAAAAAAAGGTTACAGTCGCTCAATAATATTAGAAATAATGAGAATTTTAACGAGACATCACTTCATTTTACAAATTAGTTATTTTATTTTCCAAACTCTTCTCCTTCCCATATTTAAAGGAGGTGGCGGATCCTAGAAGAGATCAAGGTTAAACACAAATGACAAGAGAAAAAAAAAAAACAATTTGTAAATTTCACTTTCAATTTACAGAGACGTGGAATAGAAGTAAACCAAATCTGTGAAATAAATCAAGTTTATAAAATACTTGTTACAAGCCAAGGTAATCAATATTCTAGTCTTAATGTTTTTTTTCTTTTTTTAATGATGTTTATAAGTCTTTTCTTTGACTTACGCTTCCAATCTTGACAATAACACCCTTACGTTGAAGAGCTGTTGCTTATAATTTTTTTGTAATAAGGTAGCTCTCGTCTCTATTATAAAATCTGATTATGTTGGATTTTATACACTTCTCAAATTCTGCTTCATCTTTACATTAAAAAATCCAGAAGCACTTCCAGTTTTGTGCGTCCCTTGTGGACAAACTAAAATGTTCTAGCAAATCAGCTGAAGGGAATATTTTCGGGAAGAAATAAATCTCAGATATTTTGTTCCCGAACCATCATTTTTGCTTGCTTGCTTGTATTAGTTAAACACTTCAAGTAAATCTGGAAGTGCTTCTACAGAAAAAACAATAACTCAACAATCGAATAATATTAGATTAAAAATAAAATTTACTTGTGAGAGAGAAGAAAATGATTAAAAACAAAAAGAAAACACGATTCATATTTTATCAGAAGCATTGATCTTATAACTCTAATGATATGAAAATTTTGCTGACTAATTGAGTAGGGCCTCCATAGTCACAATCCACAAATTCACAGATTACTGATGTGCGCTCTTCTTCTAAGTCTACCACCAATCCAGACCATAGGCCTTTGTGGTCGCCCAAGTAAGCATATTTATGACCCATTTGTGATTGAAGTTAGAAGGATTTTCCCAACACTTCATTCATCTCATTTGAAACTTTAAAACTTAAATCAACTAAGGTAGAATTTTATACCTTAGAAAAAAGTTGATTTAATTTTATACTTGTCTGATAAAAAAATTATTACATTTTTACTAATTTTGTCAAAATTATTATTTAAAAATTATATTTATTATATAATATTAATTCTTATTTTAGAGTTATTACTTTTTTTTTCACAGCAACTATAGTTTAAAAACTATAATACCTCAATCCTAAATAGGACCTTAAAATTTTGTTTTAGCTCTTAATTTCCATTCAATTGACTTACTAGTTATCTTTTGATTGTGGTGCTTGGATAAAATTTTTACTGGATTGTTGTTATATATGCCTGTGTAATATACATGTAGTTCAGATGCTTGTATCCTATAAAATACATATTTTTTTCATGGTTATACATTTATGGATTGTGACTCTATATATATGGCCATGGTTTAACACAATTTTTAGCAAATCTGTTCACACGAAATGTGGTTTAGGATAAGGATTTGTAAATGGATGACCAGAGATCCTGATATTAAGATAAGAGCTCGTCGATGAAGGTGTGAAAGTGAGCCAAAAATTAAAATTGAAAATTTGCACGTAGGAGAATCGAACGCGATGTGAACTGTGGATTGAGACAATAGTTTGTAAATGGGCTGTGAGACAAGAGACAGAAGAAAGGTAAGACGGGTCTGAGACAAAGACGGAAAATAAGTTAATAAATAATAAATTATTGAGTTTGCATGTTAAAAAAAGATGAATAAATTACTGTTAAAAAGTGAATTTAGAATAGATGCTTTACCATATACTGGATTTTGTGTAACATGAGATGCAAGTCTACATTTGGCAATGACCGCCTTGGTGTGTTAATTAATTCTCTCATTTGTAGTTTGCATTTCATTAATCAATCGATGAATCAGTACTCGAATTTTTAGAATGAAATTTATGTTCAATGAATTTATCTTCTTCTTTGTCTTTGATCCGTAGAAGCCAATATCAAGGAGCAGAAGGACAGGGAAGCTCCTCTATTACCACCACCGAAAAAACCGTCTAACAAAATCAAATCCTATATCTTTGATATACAGTAAAGAAGAAAAGAATAAGAGCTGCATGGCCCTATTTCTTTGTTCAAATGGGTATAATAAAAAAAGGAAAATGGTAAACAGACGAAAGCGCGACGATGGGATGACAGAAACGGCAGCATTGGCTGCCGTTTCACGCCTTTCCTCATTCAATTTTCTTTTTTTTTGTGGGACCGATAACAATTATTAAAATAAAGAATAAAAATGAAAAAAAAATGCTCCTTCACGCCTGCTCTCATCCAATTTTTTTGTGGGACCGACAACAAATATTATAATAAAAAATAAAACATGAAAAAAATTTCAAATATTTTTATTATTTAAAATTTGATCCATTTATTCTCATCCTCAACTACTCGTTCTCCACTTACTTTGTCCCCTCTACTCATTCTCGTTACTTATTTTGTTCATTCCACTTATTTTTCATTTGTTCCTTTCTCCACTCGTCCTGTTTAACCCTCTCTATCTCTCAGTCATACAAAATCAATATTTTGTATTAATTTTGTTAAATAATTAAAAAATAATATTTTGTGATAATTAAAAAATCATCGGTGCCTATACAATATCACTTCATGACAGCGTGAGCAAACAAATTGCAAGTGGACAACATTAAACAAATCTAACATAATTTCAAAAATTAAAAGTTCAATTTAACACAAAACATTATTCTATCACTACAATTTCAAAGATTTAAAGTCAAATTTAACATAATTTTAAAAATTTAAAGTTCAATTTAACACAACATTATTTCATCACTACAATTTAAAGCTAAAATACAAGCCAAGTATCATCATTGTTATCTTCATTACGACTTGTAAACAACAACTTCCTGTGTGCTAATTATAAGGAAATGGCTGATAAATGTTGCTTCCACCTAATCAAATATTAAATATATGTAAAATTCATATAAAAATCTTAAAACTAAAATTTAAATAATTTAATTCTTACATTATAATAGCCTTTTAAACAACATGAGACCCAACGATGCCTCTCCTCATTCAGAAATTGTTATAATTTATTTCATTATTTCCAACCATTTAAATTTAAAAAATCCTAACATATATAAAACACATTCAGAAATTATTATAATCTATTCTATTATTTCCAGCCATTTAAATTAAAAAAATCATAACAATTCATAACAATTTAAATATATAAAAAGTAAAAATCTACGAATTTTTACAATTTAAATTAAATATTCTAATCATTTAAATATATAGAACACAATAAAAATTTTATTTGAATGTAGTGAGAGTCACTAACTTACCAATTAATCAGTACTAATTTTATCAAGACCTCTATTTGTAGATATAGATCTAACTTCTTCCTTATAATAATTGAAATGCAGAGACGGAAGTGAGATATAGAAACGGAACTGGTTTGAGTTTTTTCTTCCTGAACGCAGATAGCAGAGGTGAGAGGTGGAGAGAGACTAACTCAAAAAGTAATTTTTTTTCTTTTCTTTACTTTACTTTCTTTCTTTTGATTATTTTATTTGTTAAATTTAAAAAGTAATAGACAGCCGCTGAAGTAACAGTGCCAATTTTTTTGTCATTCTTTTGTCTTCGCGGAGTTCAAATAGCAGAACTCATAAAAAAATATCTATATTTGATTTTTCTAGCTGATTTTTTTTCTCTTGCTGTTATCTTATATTCCTAATATCGTATATGGAAATTCCATAGGATATCCATTAACGAGAAGTAGGTGAACACAAGACTTTTTATCACTTGGAGCTAATTTATAAATTCATTATAAATATTTATGTGACTGTCGGTCCATATAAAGGAGTTAAAGTAACATATGAGTTAACGCCATATCAAAACTCTTAACATATATTTTATAAAAGAATAACAACAAAGCAATAATAAAATTATAATATAAATCATTAAAGTTTTACATTAAAAAGTTTATTTATGAAATGTATTTTTTATTTTTGTGATAGAAAATGTGAAATACTAAAATAATTTGATTTAATGAAAAAGAAAAGAGTAAGTATGATTGTGAAGTGCTTAAATTATAAAATTATGAAAATATTGTTGATTGATATTATGTTGTTTTGTTATTTTCTAATATTCGTGATGGCATTATAATATAATGACATTTTAGACAAACCTTAACAATTTTTGTATAAGTCAAAGTAGTAATGACATTTTAGCCCCCTAATAATTTCAATTTATTCAATAAATATATAATTTAATTGTTTGATAAAATAAATCTCTAATTCTAATTAGAAAAAATAGAGTTGAATTGGAGATATACTTACAAATAAAATAAAAACTAACGTAATGAGTTACTAGATAAGTAGGTCCGCCACTATGGACGAGTGCTAATATTTTTTGTGCTTATTTTCTAATGATCTTTCAAAAAAAAATTTAAAAAAAAAAAATAGGTCAAAACAAAATCCTAACGATGGAACAACTTATATATGTGTATGTTCGCTTAAAAATGAAGCCATTGTGGTTTCAATTGTTAAGGAGGGAGATTGCCACCATCGTAAAGTTTTCTAACCATTGTTTTCATTTTGTTTTAGACTGTTGTCTCAAGCCTTTTGATGTTTGTTTAAAAAATAAATGTGTTTGTTTACAACTTAAAAAAATGTATAAGCTAGTATATTTTTACATTGTTGTTTTTAAGAAAAAGCTCTTTGGTGTTCTTGGAGCACTGCTTCTTCTCTATTGAGTGCTTGCCATATGAGTATGCATATTATATGTTATGTTTCGTTAAAACATATATGTGATAAACACTGAATAGAAAAAGACAGTGTTCCAAGAGCACCCAAGATTTTTCCTGTTTTCAAAGCTTGAGCGAGTTTTATGGGAAAATATAAAATAATAGGAGCTTTTCAAGAAAATGGTCAAATAACTAAGTACAGCCATATATTTCTAGATCTTTCATACCACCACTGAAACCATAAATCCCAACTTCTTAGCACCCGTGTCTCGTTCAAACCGCACAAATTCGAAAGAATGAAGAAAGCTTCTCAACTGAAATTGGCTTGCTTGGTTCTTCTTCTGTTAATTTCTTCTGGTATATACATTTTATAATACTTAGCTCATTTACTTATATTAAAATTTTTAAGAGTTCGTGTTTTTATTCCGAATGCTTTTCACAGATTAACAATTCCAAGTCAACTGATCATGGAATCAAACAACATTGATTTTAGGTTTAGCTATAGTATCAACAGAAGAAGTTGGTGTTGCTTGCAAAAATGATGAAGTATGCCATGAAATGTGTGGATCAATTCCTGGTACTGGCAAGTGCATCGATGGAAAATGTGAATGTCTAAATTGAAAGTTTGCGGAACAAAAATTCTCTCAAGATCCTCTCTCCAAAAAATGATAATAATAAATGAATTATTTTGGTGAAAATATTGAATATCGACATGTCTTAACAAGGAATGTTAAAACTAAATTTGCATGCAAATTTTTTTGGGGTTGATTATAGCATTTCACTTTTCAGTGTTGAAAAAAATGCCGGCATTTATTGAGAAAAGAGATATAGCAACATAAAACCATTGAGTTGCATGTAAAGCAGATCAATCTAATTGAAACATAAATATTGAGTTTAGAAATTATTTTATATAGATTCATCAAATTTGCCTTCGCGAGAAAATGAAAGAATTATCTGATTCAGTTTCGTTTAGTATAAGCAATTTGGATCTTCTGGTTGCAAAACAAGATAAGCATACAAAATAAAATTAAATTTGCCAATTCAAGTGATAAGGCTCTAATATATCCTTGCACATAAACTCATTAGTAGAATCAAATATAATATCATCAACATAAATTTGAACAATAAGTATATCTTGGTTCTTATACTTAACAAAGAGAGTAGTATCCTTTTTCAATTCCATCGAAAAACGGTTATCCAATAAGAAGTTTTTAAGTCTATCATACCATGCTCTATGTGCTTGTTTTAATCCATTTAATGCCTTAGACAACTTATACACATGATTTGAAATTTTTTCATTTTCAAAGTTAGGGGGTTGTTTCACATAAACTTCCTCTATAATATAACCATTTAAGAAAGTACTTTGACATCCATTTGAAATAAAATAAAATCTTTATGATATGCAAATGTTAATAGCATCCTAATGGATTCTAGTCTAGCTATAGGTGCACATGTTTCATCAAATATTGATTTTGATGATAACAAACCCATTTGAAAATATTTAAAACTTTTTGGGCCATACTATAATTTCCATATATTTGGGTCATATAATAATTTCAAAATTTTATGGGAATAACAAGTTTATTTAAAAATTCTAAAATTAGACCGATTTGAAACTATTCATAATGTTTTAGGCCATAATGCAGTTATAAAAAGTTTTAGGGTAAAATTATAATTTTAAAAAATAATTCACTGTAGTCGGCACTGTAGCAAAGCGGCTAACCGGATGTTGCAAAGCGGCAATCCGGTTATGGGCAGAAACTTTCTGGAATAAAAGCGGTTAACCAGATTTAGTAAAGCGGCATACCGGATGTGCAAAAATTCAAATTTTTTAACATAACGGTAACATAAAGCGGCTAACTGGATTCACAAAAGTGGCAAGCCGGTTATCACCAAAAAATCAATAATGGCTAGATTTCTTTTTCAACTATAAATTGGCTCAAACTCATTTAAGATGATGCAAACATTGATATTTTGAGCATTTTCTCTGCAAATCTAAAAGCATAAACATTGTGTATTCATTTCATTTTACTCACACATATTGAGGTTTCATTTGTATTCAAACACATTGTGTGAGAGAAATTTTTCTAATTCTTTTTATAAAATCAAATTGAGAGGTTATAAGTGTTGGGATACACTTAGGTTAAGAGATTGGAGATAATATGTTATTGTAAAGATTCATTGACACATTCAAAGTCAATTGTAAGCATTTAAAGACTTGGGAGGCTTGGATAGTGAAATCCCTAAGTCCGGTGTACTTGGAGGCGTGGACGTAAGTGGGGATTGCCGAACCACATAAAAATCCTTGTGTTTTTTATTTTTGTGATTTATTGAATTTATTGTTTTCGATTTCATTAAGACATTAGATTGAATTATTATGTGGTTTGCTTAACTTAAGTTTTAAAAACCCAATTCACCCCTCTCTTGGGTAACTTGTATTTCACAATTATCATATCAGTTTTACATTTAAGGACATGTGTCAGTCCATTCCTCTATTTAAACCCCAACACATTTTTGGTTTTTGAAATTAAAGCCTCAACTACAAGTCATTATAAACCCTATTTTTTAGGAAAATTTACGAAAATAACCATTAATATTTTATTATTTTCGTAATTAACCCTCTCAACTTTTTTTTATCAACATTAGCCAAACACAAGCATTTCTTCCCAAATTACCCTTCTTTACAGAATAAAACCAACATTGTTTCTTCCATATCGCCAAACAAAAAGCAGCTTTTCACTTTTGAATTATCAGCCAACGGCGACCGCAAAAGACAACGGTAAAAGTGATATCTGATAATCTATCCGGATCCAACACAAATCGACATCACTCAGTGGTATGAGTTATTTTCTGAACTTACTGAACTGAGTCGGGTGAATATGAATCGAGAGCTGAGCGAACCTGTCCGCATGCGGCACTGCCGCACCAAGATTTAGGCGACACCACTCCTTGAAGATTCATTAAAATTGTATTATTTTAATAGGGCTCAAATAATTTTTTTTTTATAATTTCAGGCTTAATGGATTCAGTTGTACTTGAATTGTGTTACGATGGTTTGTGGGAGACATTAGAGAATGGCCGTATGGAGTACGTGAATGGTAAAAATCTAGCTTTTTTGGTTGGAAAAAATTATCTGTTTGATCAGTTCTTGGCAAGAGTATACGAGGTGTTACAAATAAACCCTAATGACTATAGTATCACCATGAAGACAACTTTGAGGTCTAGTAACACATTATATCGTATATGTGCAATGCCTATGGATATATGTGATGATGAAATGGTGAGGGTTGTGTTGCATATGGCATCTGACGTAGCTAATTTTGGATGCATTCCTATATTCGTGACCACATCACCTCGAGTTCCGAGCGAAGGTATTGAGCCACATGTCGATACAGAAACTTCGTTTAGAGCAAATATGTCTGGCCCCGATAATGATGACAAGGTGTTTCCAAGGACAATATCACTGCAGCAATATTACTCTCCAATCCACGACAATTATGACAACATTGATGATAATGGCGTTACGTTACAGGATGTTGGAGCAACGGTATTTCCAATAACAACGTCGTTGGAGCAATGATATTCTCCGTATCACAACAATGATTATCGGGACAATGATGATTTTTATAATGAGACAGATGGGGATAATGTTTGTGTAGAACCTTTTAATAATACGAGGGGAGGCACTCGTTTCAATAATGATGGTGATGATGGAGGAGCCGGTCCTTCGAATGTTCCGTCGTTTCAGCATGAGGATGAGTGTGAAGACAATACTCATGTGAATAACAGAGGCAATAGACCTATTCCTTCTATGGCTCGATCGAGAAGGAGAATTGACCCCCTTACAAGTCTTGCTCCAACTTTGCCTTCGAACATGGTTGCTCCAAGCTTTGTTAGCAGTTGTGACTCAGATGATATCAGTGTGGGTAAGCTATTTGCTGAGAATAATGAGCTTATATTACAACTACGCAAGGTGGCCTTTAGAGATAAGTTTGATTTTAAGATTGCACGGTCTACTACGACACGTTTCGAGGCTCACTGTTGTTCAGAATCATGTAAATGGCGTATTCGAGCAGCTAGATGTTCGAACGAGCAAAATGTTCCTTGGGTGGTGAAGAGAATTGATAATGTACACACTTGTCATAATGAGATATTGGTGGATGGACGTCATCAAGTAAGGAGCCGGGTTGTCAGTCATATTATCGCAGAAAAATATATTCAAGATAAGAGGATTTATACTCCCAATAACATAAGAGCAGATATGCAACAGGAATATGGTGTTTATTTAACATACCAGCAGGCATATCGGGCAAGAGAAGTTGGTCTTGAAATAGTTCGAGGCAACCCTGCAAAGTCATACAACTTGCTCCCTAAATACTCTCACGTACTAACTACAGCGAATGAGGGTGCAGTCACTCACCTCGAGCAGGATGGAGATAGTAATATTTTGTACTATTTTGTAGCACTCGGATCTTCCATTAAAGGGTTTATGCAGTACATTCTGCCATTACACAGATGGTACTCATCTGAAGGGACTATATCGTGGAAGCATGTTCGTGGCAACATGTCTTGATGGTAACAATCAATTGTATCCATTAGCCATTGGGATCATGGATTCAGAAAACAATGATGCTTGGGAATGGTTTATGATGAAGTTACACGGAGTGATTGGCGATAGACCTGAGTTGGTAATTATCTCTTATCGATACACTACCATAAGGAGAGCCGTTCTTAAAGTATTTCACAATGCAACTCATAGTGTTTGTTTTTACCACGTCAAAGGTAACATTAAGTCACAATTTAGAATGTCCAAAGCTCTTTGGGATGAATTTGAGCCTGCCTTTATTAATGCAGCAAAAGCATATGACCACGAGGAATTTAAGAGACAACTTGAAGGGTTGTGGATGATCCACTCGGGTGCGGCTGATTACCTAGAAAATAATGTCAGTACGTGCAATTGGGCAAGGTCTCAGTTTGAAGGTAGGAGGTACAGCATTCTTACCACCAACATCGCGGAGAGTGTTAATGCTTTCATGAGGGAACCTCGAAAATTTCCTGTTACTCATCTTATTGATCACTTTAGGAAAACATTGCAGCAATGGTTTTATGATAGAAAAATTGTGGCTGAATCAATGACTACTCGGCTAACAACATGGGCGGATGAAATAGTCACTGAGAGGAGAACTATAGCTGAAAGAATGATAGTTCGGCCGGTGTCCCCGAATCGCTTTCAAGTTATAGGCGGTGGGCTTAAGGAATGGTTGGTTGACTTGCAAAAGAGAACTTGCTCCTGCAGAGTGTTTCAGCTTGATCAGCTTGTGTGTGCTCATGCAATTGCGGCGTGTCTAACACACCGGGTGGATTTTATTAACTTTTGCTCGGACTTTTACACTACAGAATCGTTGGCGATGGCTTATGCACAACCAGTGGAGCCAGTTGGTGATGTGGCTGATTGGGAAGTTCCAGATGAAATTGTGAGATGCAAGTATACCCACCAGGCACCACCACCGGCCAGAAAGAGCTGTAATACCCTACCGGGCGAGGACGCTTGACCAAAGATGCACGGTGTCATGAACTAGGCCATAATCGTAAGCGATGTAAGAATCCCATTGCGTCGACTCGAAGTTAGTTGTATTTTGTGTGTTATTCGTTGGTTAAAACTATTATTGTTTTTTGTGTTTCGTTGGTTAAAACTGTTATTGTTTTTTGTGTATTGTACACTTATATTTCATAAAACTTTATTTTATTTTAAAGTTTTAAATGTGAGGCATTAAAATTATATAAACTTAAGTGCGCAAATTTAAAAAAAAATTCAAATTTCAACATTGAAATTACTACATAGGTTTACAATATAATACCGTCATTAAATATATCAAGTGCAATCTTCTTTCTAAAGTACTCGACATGACTAGCGTTAAACTCCAATCTAAGCCCGAACATTAAATACATCGTAACCATCAATACAAAAACACCGCAATCGCCAGTTCCGGGCTCTTGTTGTGGCGCGCTCTTAACTGCGATAACTTTCCACGGGTCTTCACTCCGCAACTCAGGTTGGATATTGTAGAAGCCAACATATTCCAACCATCGAGGGAATATAACTTCAAGTGGCTTGAATTTCAACTTGTACCTTTTGTTGTCGCGAAATGTTGGTAATGAGTCATAAATCCAGACTTTATTTTTCCGAAAGTCAACTCGTGCTAGTACCCAATGCGCCCCGTCCAAGTTAACAGGGATGAGTAACTGCATATAAAAATTGAAAAACATGTTCGTTATGTATGAAATTGAAATACAATAAAGAAAAAGCAACAACTTGAATATTTTCATTATACAGCATGTGAAATGTAATAAAATACATACCATATCGACATCCGTCATTGATTTAGACATTATGTGTTGTCGCCCACAAAGATAACTATTCAAGCGGTCGTCGAATACCATTGAATCGACTGCACAATTCCCGTTATTCCATAATTGATTCAAGAACACCTAGTACATAGATAACCAAGAAATGCATAAATTAATAAAACTTGAAGGCAATAATTAAAATCTTTTAAATAGTATTTATAAGTTTTGTCGGCACGTTATCCAAAAAAATGTGTCTGTATGTGTGACAAGTTGGAGTAAGGCATTTGGATACTGCCGTTGTTTCTCGCTAATCAAGCGGAGATACTCGTGAATATGCTGTAAAGAAACAAAAATATTACGATTTAAAAAAAATTATACACAAATCCACAACAGTATACACCACGAGAAAAATATAAATACCTCATCCACATTAATCTTACGCCGCACACCACCAAAATACGTATTCCGTAACCTCTGCTCCATTTCATCATTTTTTTTATTGGTATCAACACCAAATGAAAGTCCAGTAACCAAGCACTATTCGACAATTGACAAGCGAATCAAATGCTCACCAATTTGAAACCATAACTGATCCTCACGGCTATCTTCTTCATGGGCCACTTGCCTCAGTAAAAGATTGTGCAAAATTACCCCACTAAATGGAAAACTTCGACACTCCAAGAAATGCCCAAATATATCCTTTTTAAACATACTCAACTGCCGCTTTGTTAATTTTTCCTCGATGGCTTTTACGACCGAAGATAACGTACACATGCTCGAAATTCGACCAGGAAAGTGATCGGCATAACGAAAATACATCTTGCCTACTTCGATATCCGGTGATTCTGATTTCACCATGTATCTGTAATATTTATAAAATTATTACATTACATTTACAGAAAAAATTGGCTCGTTAAAAAAAAAAAGGCCACTCTAATTTTTGGTGCGATAGGCCAAAACTGGTGCGACAGCCGAGTGAAATATGAGTGTGCAACCCAAGAGGGGGGGTGAATTGGAAATTTAAAAAATTATCTTAGGCAAACCACACAACAATTTAATCTATTGCCTTAATCAAATTGAAAACAATAAATTCAATCATGCGCAATATTAAAAGAGTAAGGGAAGAGAAAACAAACACAATGATTTTTACGTGGTTCGGCAATCCCCGCCTACGTCCACGCCTCCAAGCTCACCGGGCTTGAGGATTTCACTAAGCTAGCCTCCCAAGGCTTCAAACGCTTACAATTGACTTCCAAGGTGTCAATGGACCTTTACAACAAGAGATTATCCCCAATCTCTTAACCCAAGTGTATCCCAACACTTACAATCTTTTAACTTGATTTTACAAAAAGGATTACAAATGAATCTCTCTCACACAATGTATTTGATCACAAGTGAAAGCTCAATGTGTGAATGAATAAGATGAATACAAAGATTTAAAGCTCAATGAAAGTTGTATTCTTTATATTTTTCTCAATGATGATCGTAAGAGTCTTGCTTTGAATTGGATTGAGCTTATTTATAGTTGAGGTGAAAATCTAGCCATAAAACATAAAACGGTCATTGCTAACCATAAACTTAACTGCTTCGCTTTGGTCAAAGTTACTTTTCAAATAAACGGTTAGCCGCTTAGGCTACCCTTTCGCCGTTAATTTTGAGACTCGCAAAACAAATTTGGTTTAACTGCTCTTACTAAACGGTTCAAGGTAAATAATCGGTTAACCGTTTTCAGTAAACGGTTCACCGTTAGTTTCCAGAATCATCATTATAACAATACTTTGCAGAACATGCTTTCTGGAAATTATCGGTTAGCCGTTTTTAAATAAACGGTTAGCCGTTTTAAATAAACGGTTAGCCGTTTGCTACAGTGATTACTACAGTGATTGCTACAGTAACCTGCACAGTGCACTATTTTCTAAAATTACAGTTTGACCCCAAAACTTTACAAAACTGTACGATAGCCCAAAAAGTCATGAAACTTTGCAAATAGGTCCAATTTCAGAATTTCTAAGTAATGCTTTGTTAATCCCAAAACTTTCTGAAATTATGTTATAGCCCAAAATGCTATGACACTTTTCAAATAAGTTCTTCTCCAAAATTTCAAGCAATACTTATTTATTTCAAAGTTTTCAAAATTCTTTCACTTAAACCATAAACTTTGAAAAACAACTAATTTTATAAAATCATTTTTCCATTAAATATAAAACATTTATAATGTGAAAATAATGATTTATTTAAAAAGAATAAAAACAATCAATTTCATAAAATCATTTTTCCATTAAATATAAAACCTTTAAAATGTGAAAATAATGATTTATTTAAAATGAATAAAACATAATTTGATCTCAAAAGATTAATCATTCTTAATCTTGTTTGTTATCATCAAAATCAATATTATGGAAACATATATGCTAACAGAGCCGCACCAAATTTTCGCGACAAGCTTGTCGCACCATTTACGACAATGGGCGGCATGGCGCGCGCGCCCGCCCCCCTCCCTCCCCGCACTCAAAATTAAGCCACAACACTTCAAAATCGAAAAACAATACTCCCAAACACCACCAACCACTACAAACACCACCACAACCACCATTATTCTCAAGTTATAAATATTATTATTCTAAAATCTCATTTTAAATTATTGAAAATAAGAAAAATGACTAACCTAGGTTTTGTTGAAGGTTGTAGATCGTAGATCGGATGCCGGTGAGAGATGGAGCCGCCGCCGACGAGGTTTGAAGTTGCCGCCGATGATGGTAGTTGGATCGGTTTGGGAGAGATGAGTGAAAAGGGAGTGTTGGGGGAGAGATGATGAGGGGTATTTTGGTCTCAAAAGTTGTTTTATGGCTAATGTTGATAGAAATATTTTTGGAGGGTTAAGATGAAAAAAATCAAAACTTTAATGGTTATTACTGTAAATTTCCCTATTTTTTATGGCAAAGAAAAAATAATTTGTTTAGGTTGCAAACTCATCAAGCCAAATGTACTGTTAAACGCACCCCTACCCATGTCCTTAGAGATATTGAAGGCAAGGTTTCAAGTCCTGACAAATGTTGGGATTTTATTCCTTTAGACTGTGGTTAGAGTATTTATGTTCTCTAAGCCTCTCCTCCACCATTGTGGATGCAGTAGATATCCATCTAAATGTTGTGAGGGTAGAAAATCTCTCTAAGAATTTATGCCTTCTAGACCTCTTCTCCACCATTGTGGGTAGAGTAGATATTCATCTAAAAGTTGTGAAGTAGAGATCTGAGTTACGCTTCATAGAATTTAATATAGTGATGTCCAATAAACTTCTGATTGTAATATAAATAATAAAAAAATTATAAAAATAATTAAAAAATTACAATCCCAATCTTTATTATGTATTTGTTTGTGACACCGAGGTTTCAAATAATAAAACTTATGATGAGATACAAATGTGTGGCGTAAAAACATGACAGGGTGTTTAATTTTAACTTAAATTGTCACTTTATATAATCTTCAAATAAAGATAAATTATTAATGCAAAAGTGGTGTTTGATGAGAATTTTACAGGGGTGTCAATATCACTCCAATTTTTTTTTTTTTTTGATAACTTGATTAATGATTGGGTTATGTTCATTAACATGAACCCATATATAATCTATCTCCACTCAAGAGTTAATAAGTACAATAAAAATAATATAAAAAGATAATATGTCAACTATCAATTGTTTATTCCAAAAATCTAATAAAAGAATAAAATTGAATTTTATTTTTATTTTTGCATAAATTCAAGAGACTTTTCTCAACTTCTCTCATTAAAATCTAGTACTGATTCTACATTTATATTCTATTGAAAAATTCTAAAATACAATAAAGGTAATACAACCAACAAATGCATATATAATATGTGTAATTAAATTTAATATATATATCACCATGTAAGGGATGATTTTTCAAAATAAATGTACTAGTTTTTCAAAATAAATATACACATGTCACAACATCATTTTCTTGTTGTATGGATGACATAGTATTTCTAATGTACTCTAGAATTTCTCCTATTCTACATTCCTAAACTCCAAATTCAAAATTGAAATCACACTCTCAAATCTAAATAGAAATGAGTTATTGCTAGGAATAAAGCCTGGAGGCTCAAAGTTGTTGAATTTTCATAATCTTAAGATAAATTGGTTTTTTGGCGTTGTTATTCGAAGTTTAGGCCATATAGCTTTTCAAGATTACAATTATTTTTGTTGCTTTGTATATTGATAGGTTAGATGGAGGACAGGGTGTACATCATTTCATGTTATAATGCAGAACTGATCTTTTTTTTTTCCTTGAAGTTGAGTCCCATTTTGAGTACCTTACGGTTTGTTAACATTTCAAAATTTTGTTTATTTAATTTTTTTAACTTTAATTCGACCGTCAATCGATCAACGCGATGACCCCTAGCTAGTTGTTATGGTATGGAGTTAAAGCAATATGACGAGATGCTGCGAATGTCGGTTGTAAGACGTTGTGGAAATGTTAGCCTCTTAGGCGCGGACAGCCTTCCGTTGCAGTGTGAGGGTGAGCTCTACCATGTTGTCAACCTTCCTCCTCACCTAAACAGAGCTCTTTTGAGTTTTTAAGAGTTCTATACCATGCATACACTGGGTTAGGTGGGAAAGGATGTGCCACGCAAAGATCAGAGGGGGATTGGGCTTCAGGGATTTTTCGAGTTTTAATCATGCTCTTCTAGCAAAACAGGGCTGGAGGTTACTGCACAATCTAGATTCTCTAATGGCCAAAATCCTAAAAGCTAAATACTTCAGCCACAGTGGTTTCATGGAGGCTAAGCTCGGCTCAAAACCTTCATTTGTGTGGAGAAGCATTATATGGGGCAGGGAGCTGCTTCAGGAGGGATTGAGATGGAGAATAGGCCAGGGAACCAAAATTTCAGCCTGCAGCAAAATTTGGTTGAGGAATGTAGGTAGCTGTACTTCAATACCCCCCTCAAACTCACTCAAAGATGTTGTTGTGGCTGATCTCATTAATGACATAAACCAGTGGAAAGAAGATAAGATTGCCCAGCTCTATCCCAAGGAGATCTCAGAAAGGATTGTAAAGATCCCTCTCCCGAAAAGCCCTCAAGAAGATATTCTGATTTGGAGATTTGATAAGCACGGAACCTATTCGGTTAAAAGTGGCTACCAATTGGCAGTCCAACTTAAGTTTCCAGAAAATCCAGGTTGCTCTGATGCTTCTAAATCTCAGTGGAAAGTCATTTGGTCAACCGAAATTCCAGAAAAGGTTAAGATCTTTATGTGGAGGGCTGCCAAAAATTTGCTTCCAACAGCCAACAACCTATGGAAGAAAAAAGTGGTGCCATCCCCCATATGTCAACGATGTTTTTGCAAAAGTGAAGACCCCTGCCATGCATTGATGGTCTGCAAAGCTGCGCGCAAAACTTGGAAGCTGACAACATTTTATGATGATGTGAAATAGATGGCTCACCAAGACATGTTAAGTGCGCTCCAAGAACTAGCCTTAAGCAGGGGGAAGGAGGACTTGGCACAGTTTATTGCAGTTTGCTGGGCAATTTGGCATGAGAGAAATCTTTCAGTTTTGGAAGGTAATCAAAATAGCCCGCAAATAACAGCTGCAAGAGCAACAGCCATTGTGGAATCTTATAGAAGGATCAAGCAGCCAAAAAACCCAGCCATGCTCACACAGAGGCAATCAGAGAATAAGATCTGGAAACCTCCCCCAAAGAATTGGTTCAAGGTAAATGTCGATGCTGCTGTTAAAATGTCAGATTTGCAAGCTGGTTTGGGAGTTGTGATCAGAGATTCAAGCGGCAAAATTGTAAGCGTAGCAGTCCAGAAAATTTGTTTTAGAGGAAACGTAGCCTGTATGGAGGCTGAAGCTGTTCTATTTGGCATTCAAGCTGCTCATCAGGCAAAGTGTGTGCCTTTCATTATTGAATCTGACTCGCTGGAAGTGGTGGATCTATCAAAGAACAGGAAGAGAAGCTTGGCCGAAATAAGCTGGACAATCAAAGAAATACAATCAAGCCTGAAGAACCAGAGTCAATCCTCAATTCAGTTTATTCCAAGACTGTGTAATTCCATTGCCCATTCTACAGCAAAAGTTGCTTTAGAATATGAGCACCCAGTTCTATGGCTGGATGATTTTCCAGCAAGAATCTTGTTGACACTTTCAAAGTTTCTTTAATCGAAAGCTTTACTTTCCCATCAAAAAAAAAAAAAAAAAAAAGAGTTCTATACCATGCGCCCAATTTCTTTATTTTTTATTATTTGTTTTTAGATTTTATTTTAGAGAATCTTTGTCCATGAATCAAATGATGTTCGTCTGTCTAAATCTTTCTTTAGTGTGGGCGTCTTAATTTCTTAATGCGTACACATTGTTAAGTCATATAGTCTAATAAAGGAATTTAACTATGGTGCAATTGTAGTATTATACCACAACTACATCTAACCATTGGATCCAACTACCTAACCATTGGATCTCTCTAAGTAGTTGGATCCAATAGTTAAGTATAGCTATGGTATGGTATCACAATTACACAATAACTGGACCCCTAATAAAGTTAGTACAAATATATTATTAAATCACATGATTTTAAAGTATACTAAAAATTTATTCCACGTGATTTAGGAGATCAAATATATATATATATATATATATATATATATATATATATATATATGTGTGTGTGTGTGTGTTAATTGTAGATAAAGTGAAAAAAAAAACTAATTTCATTGTCAATATCAAAGTTTAAAACTCAATCTTATCAACTCATTTACCATGTGCGGCTAGGAAAGAGGAAAAAAAACTAGAAGAGGATCCTTTTAAGTTTTAAGATCTCTAAAAATAATTAATCGATAACAATAATTGGAAAACTCACCCCAAGCTTTTGGATTTTCAACAGTCATCTTAATCCAATTTAGAGAACTTTATTATATGTACACCCAGCGAAAGGATACTATTAACTCGATTCCGTTAAAATAACAATTTGATTCAAGTCAAGTCAAAAAAAAAAAAACAATTTGATTCAAGTAAGAATACTAATTAAGACAAAGTAGAATACAACAATAAAACAAAACTAAAACAGAAATACATTAAACAGGCCTAGATCTTGCACTCTAGCATTGTGAAAAGATCTCATAAAACAACTTCTTGAAAAGCTGCATGTGTTGGCTTTCCAAGTTTACAACCACATATAAGCTCCCATCCCTGCTTGGACTAGGAAAAACATGCATTGTCCCATCTAAAGGGGTAAGTGACCTAAAAAACACTGGCCTCCCCCACCCAAAATTTACATCAAAAATAGGCATATGAAACATATAGGAAATATTGAGATTAGGACACTTAAAAGTGTGTGCTCCTCGTTTTAAAACTGTTAAATCTGGTTGTTGGTTTAGGAAAGCGAGAGCTGACTTTAAATATTCATTATCCATTCGTTTTATTGCTTTATGAATTCTTTCTGTAGTATAATTTAACGATTCTGATTGGATATCACCTGCTAAGCCGATTGTTGCACCAGTGAAGGTTACATTGCCAATATACCCAAACGGAAGCAGCGGATTCAATCTAGACCGTCCAGTTATTGGAATGTGTAACTTGCTGGCTTGATCATTAGAAAGTCCACGAGCTTTACACAAGCAACGCCATATATGTGCAGCTAGTATCTCAAACCTGGTAAACTTATTTGTGGTTCCATGATCTTGCTTTGATTTTGCCTTAAGTGTGTTGACTTGATCAACTGATAGATTAAGGATGGCAGAGGAAATGGGTTTAGGATTTGCTTCGAGTTCTACATTTTGAGTACGGACATTCATGGAAGGAGGTGGGTCATATTCTACATGGTGGAATTTGGGAAAAGTTGGGACCCCAATATCTAGTAATGTTCGATCAATCGACGGTGGATTACTAATGGGTACACCACGTGTCATCTCAGCCCATGTATTGATGAAGTGGAATACTGAAGTTGCATCGGTTAACGTATGGTGCATTGAAACGGTAAGACAAACTCCTCCACATTTAAAATAGGTTACCTAGTAGAACATGTCAGTCAATAACTAGTTAGAGAGTACTATTTTTCATCTATAAAAAAATAAGCCAAAACGTTGACTAAGTCAACTTTAACCCTCATCGGGTTTACGCATGCATCTAATGCAACGCGGCCAAGCGATACACACTATTTTATTATTTTTATGATACAATCACAAATTTTTGTACATATTTATTGTGTATAAATTAATATATCATGATAAGATTAATTGAATTAAATATCACTTGACCCATATATTTATTTTTATTAATTTATATTTTCATTCAACTAATAAATTAATACCACGTCAGTTTATAAAAAATAAATTTATACAAAAATTTATAATTGTATCATTACTCTTTCCATTTTCCATAACTAAAGCAGACCCCCAAAAAAAACAAAAAAATCATGTACCTGTGCCACCAGTAATGGATAAGAAGATATATCTCCGTTATAATAAACTGTTGGAACAAGTTTCTGAATCTTCAGGCTTGATTCAAAGTCTTCCAAATCCTCAAGAACACAACTTGTTTTAGCCTCCACAAACAAAGCACCCTCTCCATTACATTTGATCTCAATTCTGCCATTTTGATCTCTTCCCAATCTCCCAGCCATTGGGTAAAATGGCACGAGAACTTCGCTCAATGCTTCTTTCAGCAAACTACCTTCAAAGAAATTAGAAGAATCATTCGGCTGCCTCTGCCTAAAGAAATAAAAGCCGGGAATGTGAGCTGCCCGCGGCAATAGGTCCAGCACAGAACTTTGTAGGCAATGCTTTGGCGTTTCCTGGGCAGGGCGTATCGTTGTTGACTTTTCTATTTGAATTTCCATTGTATCAGAATGAATTATGTCAATGAGATCACCACCTGTGAATCAATGAATCTGATGATCGGAACAGAAAATAAGATGATAGATGTAGCAAATCGAGGTTGATTGCAAGTAAAACTCACAAGTTTTTGATGCTGCAATATCTTTGAAAACCTGGTACAAACTCAAAACTGAGTAAAAACTAAAATTTGATGCTTAGAGAAGAAGATCATTAAAAAATAAGGCTAGAAATTGACTAAATCGTAATGGGTCCGAAGCTTGCTCTGTATTATTTTTTCCTGCCTTGCTTTTTATAAGTGTGATTGGCTATCGTTCTCTTGCATTATTGCATTGTTTGTTATTCCCTCCACAAAAAAGGTCTCACTGCGTGTTAATAATTTTAGCCACATGAGTAATAAAAGACTGAACGCGCTTTCATTGACTTAGATGTCCCGTAGAGTACTGACATGAGGCGTGATATTAAATGAAAGCTGACCCACGCAATGCTGAAAAAGAAAAAGAATTAATACCTTTATTAAAAGGGTCCGGCTGTTCAAAAATCTATTTAATTTTTTATTTAAACATTCATCATTTTAATTAATATTTTTTAAATAAAAAATTATTTTTTTTAATTTTATATCTTTATTTTTTACTTCTTCAATTTATATTTTATTATTTTTTATTAAAAAATAAAATTATTTTAATTAATATTTATTTTTTAAAAAAAAAATAAATATAATTAAAATAATATTAACTTATTTTTATTTAAAAAATCTTTTAAAGAATAACATATTTTTTTACTCTCTTTTTTCTTATATAGATAAATAAATAAATATTTAAAAAATAAAATTAATAAAATTTTTTGAAAATACTTTTAAATTTTTTTTAATATAAGAATAAATTTATCTCGAAATAAAGAGACCTCACTTTAAAAAAGTATAAATTTTTTAAATTATGTTCGATGTATATAAAAGGATACAAATCCAAAAAACCTTCATTAATTAAACAAAAGGATACAAAAGATGAGGTGGGCATGTGATATGTTCATCAATATTCAAAGCCAACTTGGCTAAAGTATGGGCAAAGCCATTACTCTAAAAATGCATGTATTTAGTGGCGACTATTATGATTTATATTGTAAATATCTGTCGATTATAGCGAATTTTTTTAACATTACATTTTGGTTGATCCGCAACAGGACCTACAATCCTACGTGAGCAGTTCTCGAAATATTTTCAAAGGAAATCACGTGGTTCCTGCATTGCAAGTATTAATTATCATCAACCGCCGTAGCGTCACTTAATTTCTCAATTTAATATTGTCAGAAATTAAGTGAGCACAAAGGCTCATCAACAATCAATCAGCAGATATCACGTTTGGAGATTCATCATGATTTCGGTTTCCTCGGATGCCAGAGGATCAACATGATTTACGCTCACGCGCGAGTGGTCCCAGTATCTTAAAGTATCCCTCACTAAAATTTAAAAAAAAAATTTTGAAATAATTAAAATACACCCTAACCCGCATATAATATTAGGGATGAAACTTAACAAATTATTTATTTCCTAATTTTTAATAAAAATAATATTTAATAATAATTTTTAAAATTAATATTTTTTTATGTTGACAAAAACTTTTAAAAATAGGTAAATAATTGCATTTTATAACCAGTTAATTAAATAAAAAATCACATATTTCTAAAGTTTCTATTATAATCTTAATATTTAAAAAAAAAGACAATTATATTTTATTTCTCCATAAATCCTAATATATGAAACATTATATATCATGCTACTGTGAAAGTCAAACTACGCTAATAACAATTATGTTATTCCAACCATGGCATTATATGAAAATATAAGGATGCATGCACAAGGTGATCTTCATTTTGGCAATATTGAAAATAATCCTAATTCATTTTTTTTATGAAGGAATAGAAAGAGACAATGACACTTAATAAAAGTATTACAATACTAATAGTTCTGGATCACAAGAAAAGGAAAGTCTAAGGATCATTATTATAACAGGTTTAATGTGAATGTTTTTATTTTATTTGAATTATGTATTAGTATGAATTTTCCTCACATTTTATGTAATAGATTATGAAGTTCATTAGATTGTATTTAATTAAGTTTTTCTTTTCACTTTATGTAATTTTGTGTGTTCTAAAAAGAAGAAAGGCATGTTACAATTGATTAAACTTACCCTAAAAAGCAAAATGAATTTAAACTTAAATATATTTTGGTCATTATATAATAAAACAACATTTTAACAATAAATTTTGTGAAACGCATGTTACTTTACTTTTCAAACTCAAAGCAGCCACAACAGCACAGTTTACGAAACACCAAGCTAATCTTCTAATCAGCAGCTTATTTTATCCGTCTAGTAAAAGTAACTTATTTTATCGGCCGCTGCAGTCTTAAATTGACTAGAATATTAGGGATCTTATTTTTAAAAATAGTTAGTTTAAACAAAATAATTATATTTAAAAATAAAAATATAACTCAAATACAAACTATGTTTTCTACTAAAAGAATATAATTTAGAGTTTTAAAAGTACTAAAATGGTCCCAAGTATTTAGTTAACTTGTTTAAATAAATTAAAAATTAAATAATGTTTATCTTTTTATTTTAAAAAATATTATTAATAGAAAATTTCAACAATAAATTAAGCTCATCGGAAACTCAATAGCATAACTTTGAGCTCGTTTCAATTTGTAGAGGAAATTTTTCTTAAGCACACGAGCAATTTCTTCTTTTAATTTCTTATGCAACATAAGCGATATCTGCTACAAATTTATTGCCTACGAGATTAAGAGAATTAATATGAATAGTCCAAAACAAACCCTGAAAATTTTTAAAATATTAATAAGATAAGAAATAATCAATAAAGTTTGATTATTTAATAATAAATAAAATTTCTTACCTTTCCTATATTAGGAGAATAAATTGAAAAAATTAACTCCATAGATGTGGTCAAAAGTAGTTGGATGGTGAAATGATAACTAATATTTAGCTTTTATTATAGTTGGTTCGTAAAATTCATAAAGAAAAAAGGGAGTTGTTACCTTACAATCAATGTAAGCTACAACCTAAAAAATTGAGTCGTAGATCCCATTTAGACCTAAGATCAATAGATTAATAGAGAGTAATGAACCTTACATTGATTGTACGGTAGAGAAATTCAATAATAAAAAAGAAAAAATAAAAATAAATAATTAAAAATTTTATTTTTAATACTGAGTGATTATTTATTTTTTAATTTTTTAAGAAAAATAACAATAAGGGTCCACCTACCTTGCAACTGTTGCAAGGGACCACCAATTTTAATTTTTTCGAACTTAAATCTCTCACCATCAGATCTACTAAAAAAATAGTTTAAACGGCTGAGATGCGTTAGTTTAAATTTTAATATCATAGTCCCTACTGTTTATGAAAAATCTTAAAAGTTAAAAGAGATAAATTTCTAAGTTCGGATTATTTAAAATTATAAATAATTAGACAATTAAAAATCATTAATTTACTTTTTCTTTAATCTTATTCGATTAGAGATAATCAAACACGCGGCACCATTAGAAAGTCATTATTACCAACCACATCGACGGGCAGCTGGGCACTAGATTGTAAAACCATGCCGCACGAGCAGCTGTTGCTACAGTGTCAAACCACGCTGCAAAGGCAGCTGTTGCAGAGCTGCCATGAAGCGGGACGACCATTGCTTCTCCAAATTATTGTTGCTGCAGCTCTTAAAATGATGATGTTAGTGTTTGGATATTTGAAACCAATTCGGTCTTGGGTTAGGGTTTGGTAGATTGAGGTCAATTTGGGTTAGGTTTTTGGAAATTAATGTTCATTAGGTTAGGGCTTAATAATTTGATGATTTTTTTTTTAATTGTAATTTGATGTTAAGTTTCTCCCAAAATTTTAGTTTCTATCTTATTGGAAGGGTTATTTGATGTTGTGACAATGGCAAAGGGCATTGGAAATGGCATTCCCCTTGGTGCGCAGTAGTAACTACTCCAGAGATTGCAGAGGCCTTGAGTCCCGGCAGTTGCCTCAACACTTTTGGTGGGAATCTCGTATGTACAGCTGCACGGCACGCTGTTTTGAAAGATAAGCTTCAGCATAATGCACATGTTGGATCCTATTTGAAAGAAAGACTCACTGCACTTAAGGATAAATATGGAACTATTAGAGATGCGACGGAAAGCGGATTTATGCTTGGAGTTGGATTTGTCACTGATCGCCAATTGAAAACACTTGCTAAGGCTGAAACTCTGAACTCTAGATATCATCTAACGTACAATGCAAAAACAAAGTACTAAAATAGATTTATTCAGGAAAAATAGTCTTGTAATGGCAAGTTTAAGTTAAGGGTTTATTTGGTATCAAAATATGTTTGTGAAGTAAAATATGAATTTTGAAGTTGTTGTTGCGGTGGATTTTTTAAGTTAATGAGTTTAATAAGTATTTTAGTGGATTTAAATAATCTCGTCTTTTATTATTTACTAATATTATTGTATTTTTTAATTTCTATTTATGAAATTATATTTTCATACCAATGACAATTATATAATCTGAAATTTTTAAGAAGAAATAGGAAAATAAAATTATTGTAATACTTATAAATGACTTGTAAATATAAAATGAAGTAAGGGGTCAAGTAAAATTTTAAAATTTAACATTGCAAAAGACAAAAATATGTGGTAACTTACCACGGTGGTTACGTAGTTGCATCCATAATTAAACTTTCATAACAGAAAAATTACAGATTATACAATTCTTGATGGAACACGAACATCATTCTCCGTCCAAATTCGGGGAATCTCAAATGACCTGCCCTGTAGTTTGGGAAATTTACGTAATTAACCTAAACACTTTTGATTTTTTGAAATTAGCCCTCTAACTTTAACAAAGGTATTAATTCTTTTTCTTTTTCAGCAATGCGTGGGTCAGCTTTCATTTAATATCACGCCTCATGTCAGTACCCTATGGGACATCTAAGTCAATGAAAGCGCGTTCAGTCTTTTAATACTCATGTGGCTAAAATTCTTTTTCTTTTTCAGCATTATTGGTTGGATTTTTCTTCTGCGCATTAAAGATTACGGTGTCACCATTTTCCTTCGAGTTTTTAATTCTCATTGCAAGTACAATATTATTCTTGACCGTACAGCTGTGTTTTGATAAACTTTTGATCCTTTTTGGTTTCTAATTTCTTTTATTTATTTGACGTTGATCTTCGGGTGAGTATATTTACAATGCAGTGGTGTTTAGGGATGGTAATAGGGAGGGGAGAGGTGGGGATCAATCTCTTCGTATTTATTCTTGATATTTTGTGTATGTCTATGTCACTTCTCCATCTCCGTCATAATTATTTAAGAGAATTTACATCCCCTTCCTGAATAATAACAGGGGATCTCCGAGGGTCTCCGATCCCCGAATAATTAATTTATTTTTTTGTTTTTGATTTTGAGTTAATCATATTAAAATAAAAAATTTAAATAAAAGTAAAGTTTGAAATATATTTTATATTAATATCCATTACAAAAGTCACATACATTAAATTAGTAAGAACGCATATACAAACTATCGTTTAACAAATTAATACCTAATACAAAATCATAAATAAAATCAAATTTAGATTCAAAATTAACTTTTCAATGATGACTTTATAAATGCGATTGCTCCCTTTACAACACAATAAGTTTCAAGAAATCAAAAGTAAATATTATATTAGATTATATATTAAAATTGTGATTTGCTGTGGGCAATTATAACATCAAAAAATAAATAAAAAATAGATTTAAGTTTAAAATATTTAATTAATATTAAAATTAAAACAAAAATTTTGGACTAATAGAATCTGTCCGGTCTTTTTAATGTTCTAAATAAAAATTTAGAACTTTAATTAGTTAATTAGGCCTAAAAGTTTAATAATATAAATATTTTGATTTTTGTTATTTTTACCAATACCTATAATTTTATAATTCAAATTTTATTATTTATTTACTAGTAATTTTAAAAAATAAAAATTATATTAAAAATTAAAATGGAGAAATGGGTAGGGGATGGGGATTCCACCTCATCCCTATCCCCTCCCCGAATAAGAAATTGGGCAAAAAAATTTCTCCGTCCCTTCCCCGAATAAGAAATTGGGTATGCAATTATCCTCATATCCTCTCCGAATGAGAAAAATTCCCGAGGGTATCCGTCCCCGTAGGAATTTTTACCATCCCTATTGGTGTTGGTCAATTCTAACACCCTTTTGCAGGTAGGATCATTATTTTGAGGATTGAAATTAAATCATAAAAATTTAATTTTTAACTATTTTCTACAACTAAGGCTCGATTGCATCTAAAATTATTTAGTAGTCGTTAAATGTGGTGTGTTGTCCAATTCATATATTTAACAAGATGAAATCAATCTCTAGAAATATCATAACATAATAACATCAATTATTAAAATAAATCATATAATTAATTGCATAGATTAAATTGCAGAAGTTTACTAATTTTTTCCTCTTCCTCTTTGGTATGTCCTTTCAATTGCACAACGAAGGGACCATCCATTCGTGCTTTGGAAAAAAATGAAAACAAAATGGCGGGTATGGCTTTTCAAGTGAATAAATGCTTTTGCGTTTTGTGAATTTGTGGTGTTAAAAGATTTCAGTAGTACCAACTTGACTCATCAATTTGGCGGGACCCACTACGGAAAAAAAATGTGTCGGCCATCCTGATCGGCCCTTATTAACACACGACTATTCCAGCTAACCATATAGCGACGCGTGTGCCGATTGATTACGAAAATTAACCTTTACACCGAGGCCGTTGGATTTCATCATCAAAGTCTGCCACGTTCGCTTTCTTGCTTTTCGGTGAAATTATAAATCCAGCTATGGTGCAAGACTGGCGCTAAGTTACGTTGAACGTAACTTGCGCCTCTCACAGTAATAATATTTGGTTTCATCGGTGATATTGTTGTTGTGAGAGGGTCGTAAGTTACGTTCAACGTAACTTAAGTCTTCCCATGGTGCAATTGTAATATTATACCATATCATAATTATTTTTAGGAAAAATATCTACCGTCCACCCGTTTTTTAGACCATTTTAAAAAATACACAATTCCTTCATTTTTTGGCTGGAATCCACCTAAAGTTACATTTTTTTTCACTTTTCCACTTAGAATCTAAGAAAACTAACTAAACTTAAAAAAATGACCATTTTACCCCCAAAACAAAAATTACAATTTCACCTTAAAAATTATAAAAATAATCGATTAAATCTAATATTTTTTCCCATCCAATAAAGACATTAATTCCACAACCATCAAATGCAATTTTTTTTTAAATATGGTAATTAGCTAAATTATAACAAGTATTAAAAATAATCTCACAAACCATTAATTGAATTTAAGATAAGTAAAATTTTATTATTCATTGAGTTATAATCTCTAATAGTTAAGATTTTTTTACTTCATTAACGTACTCAATAATGATATTTATCATTAAATCTTATTATTTTTGACATTTTTGAAAATTATAATTTTCGTTTTGGGGTAAAATAGTCATTTTTAAGTTTCCGTTAGTTTTCTTAACGGATTCCAAACGGAAGTGGAAAAGTGAAAAAAATTTAAAAAAAAAACGGGAATTGTGATTTTAAAAAGCAGAAAAATATGGACGGTGGATATTTTCCCTTATTTTTATCCATTAAATTTAATTATGGTGGAAACAATGGTTGGATCGAATGACTGTAAGCAATTATAGTATAGTATTATAATTACACCATAATTTTATCCTAATTAATATATATGCAACTTTGGTACGAAGAATGAGAAAATGTGCCTACTCTTCCTTGGAAAATTCTTCCTTTTTTTTTTCTTGGTTTTTACACTCAAATCTTGTCGTTTAAAAAGCAAGGCAAGAAAAAAGAATATAGAGCAAGATTCGGACTCATTTCAATTTAGTCAATTTCTAGTCTTATTTTTTAATGATCTTCTCGTCTATTTATAACAATAGATAATCGCCACTTGCCAGTTGGCTTATGTATTAGGTATTTTTTCTTTTTCTTTTAAAAATAAAATATAAACCTCCACGGAAACATGGAAGCTTTATTAAAAATAAAACGAAAACAACCGAAGAAATTAAACGAGAGGACATATGGATGAATAACTATGATTTTAATGATCTTCTTGATTCTTAGATAATCCACATCCCTTCTACTTCTATTATAACAAAAGATTCACTTTTCTAGATTCGTGTCAATAATTATGATTTTACATGTGAAAAGTTCCTTAATATCTAGTTTATTCACAACAAAATATTTTCTTTTTACGGCAATTAAAAAAAAATGCTATTTGGGGAGACATAGAGGTTGTTTGTTAAATGTCTAAAATTAGACTTTTTCTAAAATATTTTTGTTTATTTTTTGAAACTTATGTCTGATTTTCATACATTTATATCTTAATAGAAAAAATAAATTATTGTGACTTTTATCTGAATGGGAAAAGGTCTGAATAACAAGTAAATATTATATTCCAAAAAAATCTCTGTAAAATAACTTATTTACTAAAATATAAAATATAATCCTATTTTTTGTTTTATTTTACAAGGACAGAAATGTCAAATCATCAAGTTTAAGATTTTTTTTATGGTAAAAACAAATAAGATGCCACTTGTATTCAAATATTAAAAAAAGAAAAACAAACATGTTATTCAGATTTTCGTATTCAGACCCATTCAGATTCAGATAAAAAAATAAACGCTACCATATTGTTTTACCAGTTCGCTATTGACTCAAGTCTAGCCCTTCACTTAAATATAAAATTTAATATAACTAAGGGTTCCTCTATGGTGCTGTAGGTATTTTACAATATTAACGGTGTGATTGGTATGAACCTTTAAATTTAAGTGCTTTAATCTCAACCATCTATTTAATATAGTGATAATTAATTAATTAATTAAAAGATAAACACTATGTAATGAAGATTACTTGCTTAATGTGTCAAGTATTTAATTTCAAATAAAAGAACTTGGGAATTGAAATATTGTAATTTAATGTATCTCCTTATTTTTATTTTAAATTTAAAATCACCTTTTTAATCAGCTATATTATTTTAAAAATAATTAAAAATTTTCATTAATAGAGATAATGTGTACCATTAATTAGATCCAACAGTACATATTTCTTACATTAGTGATGCGTTAAAAAATTTACAACATCACAATGGAACTCTATAACTAATATATAGATTTGTGAAGAATCCTTCTCTGTGTGTGGTGTATTTTTAAAATACATGTTCGGACATATTTATAACATCTTAAGAGATATTCGTAACATTGCAAAAAACTATTTTTGTGTTACAAAACATAAAATTTAATATGAATATCCGCACTTTAAAATGATTATATAAAGAATAAACACCAGATAACGCTTACCTCGTGAAACACGCATTCAAACTCTGCTGCAAAGTAGCATTTTGCACAGTAGTAAACAAAATCCCGAAGGTCTCTTCGTCTCGCATATGTCACACATTTGCTCATCGTAGTTGTAATCAACAAAATTGTTCATGAGTTTGAGGGAATGAGGGTGACTCCAATGCTTGATATTTTGTGGCAGTGGACTACACATGAAATGGATATTGAAGTCTTTGCATCTGACACAACGCAAATAGGGGACGTGACGAGTGGTACTTTTGCAATTGGCTCTGCACTTGGGGTTGCCACCTAATTACTCCATGTAAATAAGAGCATGATTATGACTTTCAAGTTTTATTGAAGGCTTTCGTGGTACCTCAGTGATTACACAACGCACATGAACGGAGTAGTCACATTCAGCGCAACTGTAAAAAGGGTGCTTAGGATTTCTGTTGAGAAGTGAACTGCAAATCTAAATTTGTAGTTGAATATGACATATCAGTCTTGAGTTTCAGGTCTGGATGATATGTCGGTTATGTGACACAAGTGAGCCGTATGACAAGTCTGGTGGATCAGCCAAATGAATAAGTTAAGCACGTGATATTGCGCATGCTTTACTTATTCTAAATGACTGAAGAAGGCTGCGGTTTGAGTAAAGTTACTACACGTGTATTAAAGCCAGTTTGAACGGCTGTTAATGATGTTAAGATCAGTGGGAAATTTCTGGGTTTGTTTGGCCGGGTGAGCTGGTTTCTGGAGGTTGTTTCTAGAGCAATTTAGCCGTGTATATAAGTGGTCTTCATTTCATTGTTGCATAGCTGAACTGCGTGATAGTTTTCTTAGGCGTCTTATATCTTGTAAACACTGAATTAGTGAAGGCTCTTTCTCTCTTTCGCAGTGGATGTAGGTCACTTGGTGGCTGAACCACTTAACCCTTTTGTGTTGGTGTGAGATTGTTTCTCTGTTTTCTTTTGTTTGATATCTATTGATTTCGATAAGTAGTTCCACGTAGCATTGGTTGATCTTAATTAGTTCTTTGATTAAGGCTAAGTCGAGTGGATCTTGGGGGATTGAGATTGGTTATTTGCTGGTCTTGGCCCAACAAATTGGTATCAGAGCTTTCACTGCTTTCTTTAATCTTGGAAATGGGATCAGCTAGGCTTGAAGTGGAAAAATTCACAGGTGAAAATGACTTTCACCTGTGGAGGCTCAAGATGAGAGCCCTGCTAGTGCATCAAGGTTTGGATGAAGCTCTTGTTGAGGAATCATCTTCAAAAAAGCCAAGAAAGGTTTCTAATGAGGATCTACCTAATGTGCTGGACAGAGCTCATAGTGCTATAATCTTGAGCCTGGGTGTACTTAGAGAAGTTGGTGGTGAGATGACAACTGCAGGGTTATGGAAGAAGCTTGTGAAATGCAAGTTATGCAACCCAAGAGGGGGGTGAATTGGGATTTTAAAATTTATGCAATACAATTCGCACAACAATTTAATCTATTGTCTTAATCAAATCAAAACAATAAATTCAATCAAGCACAATATTAAAAGAGTAAGGGAAGAGAAAACGAACACAAGGATTTTTACGTGGTTCGGCTATCCCTGCCTACGTCCACGCCTCCAAACTCACTCGGCTTGAGGATTTCACTATCCAAGCCTCCCAAGGCTTCAAATGTTTACAATTGACTTCCAAGGTGTTAATCAACCTTTACAACAAGAGATTATATCCCCAATCTCTTCACCCCAAGTGTTTCCCACACTTGTACACTCACAATTTGATGAGAAATGAAATTCACAACAATAAAACTCTCTTTAAGAGTGAATAACAAATTATAGCTCAATGATGATTCAACAAATGATGATTTACGAAATGGAAGCTCAATATATGTTATATGATCTTGTTTTTCCTTGTATTGATCATTATAATGAAGTTTGAATTGAGTTTTTATAATGAAAGCCCGAAAACTATCCGTTATAAAAGCGATTAGCTTAATTATCCTGGCCAGAATGATATTACCGTTATTTTTGAATTTTGCTACAGTAACACTGTTCACTAAACTTTCTGAACTTTTCAAATAGGTCCAATTTCAGAACTTCCTAAGAATAGTAGTCTTTCCCAAACTTTTTGAAATTATGATATGGCCCCAAAGATTTTATTATTTCGCACAAAGGTCCTTTTCAACATAATACCCATATTTTTTTCAAAGTTCTCAAAACCTTTCACTTTAGTCCAAAATATTCATAAATTATAGTATGGCCCAAAACATTTCAAATGTTTGTAAAAACGTCCAACTCTGAAATTTAATACTTATTAAAATCAAAGATTTCAAATATTAGCATTTAAGTCCAAATTACTTAAATTCACAAAATACTTTACTTTATAAAAATAAAACCTTTTAGTTTATGAAAAGTATTTAATTAAATTAATCTCTTGAGCTTCTCAAATGCTAAATCATGCATCAATTAAATCATACCGGCTTTACAAGAATTTTTCGCAATAATTTATCCGTTGAGCTCTAAACTTTATTCTTGATTTCGCTATTGTCCGTTGAGTGTCTTCAATCTTGATTTCACTTGATCACTTGCATAAATATTATCCTTAAAAAACTAGTGAAAATGTGAAATACAATATTTATTATTTTTACTTAAGACACATGTTTGTTATCATCAAAATTACATTATGTATAGCTTTTTAGGCTAACAACTTGAAGATTTATATACTAAGAAATCAATGGCTAAGATATTAGTCACCAAGAAAAAACTTTACACGTTACAAATGGAAGAAGGGTCATCGATTACAGACCACATTGATGTCTTCAATAAGATTATTCTTGATCGTGAAGACATAAATGTAAAGATTGATGATGAAGATAAAGCAATGATCTTGTTGTGCTCATTACTAAGCTCCTTTGAACATTTGGTTGACACACTAATGTATAGGAGGCAGACTCTTACAATGGTAGATGTGAAGGAAACTTTGAGCTCCAAGGCTGCTACACAAAAGGAATTAAGAGAGGCTGAAGGTTTAATGGCAAGAGGCAGATTCGAAAAGAAAGAGAGCAACAAGAGCAAGAAGAAAATATCCAAATCCAGGTCCAAGAACATGAAATGCTTCCACCGCCATAAAGAAGGTCATTTCAAGAAGGATTGCCCAGAAAGGAAAAATAAGCCAAAAAATACAAGGGAGAAAACTGGAGATGCTGTTGTTGCTTCAGAAAGTCAAGAATATGATGGATATGACTCAGCTGGAGTTCTCTTTGTGACTGATGACCAAACTATAGGTAATTGGGTTCTAGACTCTGGTTGCTCCTTTCATATGTGCCCAAATAAAAACTTGTTTCTTAACTATGAAGCCTATGATGGAGGAGTAGTAGTAATGGGAAATGATGCAATATGTAAGGTATTTGGGAAAGGCATAATAAGACTAAAAATGTTAGATGGTATGACAAGGGAGTTGGTAAATGTAAGACATGTACCCGGCCTGAAGAGGAACCTAATCTCCTTAGGTATGCTAGATACAATGGGTTGTCTAGTTAAGTTGGAATCAGGTACCCTAAAGGTGATGAGAGGGTCAATGGTATTAATGAAGGGAAGTTTAAGCAATGGTCTGTATGTGCTTCAAGGTACAGCAGTCACAGGGGCGGTTGGGGTCTCAAACCAGAGTCTAGATAAAACAATGATGTGGCATTTAAGGTTAGGTCATATGAGTGAAAAAGGGCTGAGGAAACTGTCAAAGCAGGGAGTCTTAAGGAAGGATAAAATAAAGACTTTGAGGTTTTGTGAAAAATATGTATTAGGCAAGTCTTCAAGAGTAAAATTCAGTACTGGAGTCCATAACTCAAAGGGAACCCTAGACTATATCCATGCTGATCTGTGGGGGCCTGCACAGACAGCATCTTTAGGTGGAGCTCGATACTTCATGTCTCTAATAAATGACTTTTCGAGGATGGTGTGGGTTTATGTGTTAAAGACCAAAGATGATGATTTTGAGAAATTCAAAATCTGGAAGACCTTGGTTGAAATACAAACCAACAGAAAAGTTAGAAGGTTGAGAACTGACAATGGGTTAGAATTTTGCAATAAGAGATTTGATGATTTCTGTGCTGAGAATGAGGTTGTAAGACACAAAACAATGAGACATACACCTCAGCAAAATGGATTAGCTGAGAGGATGAACAAAACCTTGATTGATAAGGTAAGGTGCATGTTTATTCAATCAAAACTACCTATGTCACTATGGGCAGAGACCCTATCCACTGCCTGTTACATTGTTAACAGGAGTCCATCTTCTGGAATCAACTTCAGAACTCCAATTGAGCTTTGGACAGGTAAACCAACTAACTATTCAAACATGAGGGTATTTGGATGCCCTGCATATGCTCACACAAAGCAAGGGAAGCTGGTACCTAGGGCTCTTAAGGGTGTGTTTATTGGCTATCCAAAAGGGGTAAAGGGATATAAGCTTTGGTGCACTGATTTCAAGCCACCAAAAGCCATAATCAGCAGGGATGTGGTCTTCAATGAGGCTGAAGTGTGCAAACACTCAGAAGCCTCAAAGACTGAATCCAACCACCACATGAGTGAGAACCACAAGTCTCAGTTTGAGGTGGAGTCATCAACTCCAGTTGCAAAACAGAAGACCATTTTTTAATCAGAATATGAAGCTGGGAGGAATATGTCAGAATCAGAGGCTGAATCTGAAGATGATCAAGGTGACATGAGTTATCAACTTGTGAGAGACAGGGAAAGAAGGGTTATAAGACCACCTAAGAGATATGCACATGCAGACCTGATTGCATTTGCATTGACAGCAGCACATGAACTTGACTCAGATGAACCAAAAACATGCTCAGAAGTTGTAAGAGGAAATGAATCAGAAAAATGGAAGGTTGCTATGGATGAGGAGATACAGTCACTGTTCAAGAATCACACTTGGACTTTAATTGAAAAACCACCAAACAAGAAGGTAGTTGGCTGTAAGTGGGTTTACAAGGTTAAAGAAGGTATACCAGAAGTTAAGCCAAAAAGATACAAAGCTAGGCTTGTAGCCAAATGCTTCACACAAAAGGAAGGTGTAAATTATACAGAAATCTTCTCTCCTGTAGTAAGGCATACCTCCTTAAGGATCTTGCTAGCACTTGTAGCAGTAAATAACATGCATCTTGATCAGATGGATGTTAACACTGCTTTTCTTCATGGTGAGTTGAATGAAATGATAGTGATGAAACAACCAAAAGGATATATAGATCCTAGAAGACCTGATCATGTGTGTCATCTCAGAAAATCCTTATATGGGCTTAAGCAATCCCCAAGACAATGGTACTTGAGGTTTGACAAGTTTATGCTTGAAAACAGTTTTCAGAGGTGTCCATTTGATTGTTGTGTGTATCATAAGGGTGTGGGAGATGACAATGAAATTTATTTGTTGCTATATGTTGATGACATGCTGATAGCATGTAAACATATGGATCAAATAAATAAGCTAAAACAGCAGCTGATTGGTTCATTTGATATGAAAGATCTTGGTGAGGCTAAGAAGATCATTGGTGTTGAGCTGATTAGAGATAGAAGGAATGGCACCTTGATTCTATCACATCAGAATTACATCAGAAATGTGCTTGAAAGGTTTGAAATGGGAAAAGCCAAGCCAGTTCAGACTCCACTACCAGCTCATTTCAGATTGTCATCACAACAGTGTCCAAAAACTGATGTTGAAAGATCTGAAGCTAGCTCAATTCCATATTCAAGTGCAGTAGGGTGTCTGATGTATGCAATGGTTCTGACCAGACCTGATTTGTCCTATACAGTGAGTATAGTAAGCAGATATATGGCAAATCTAGGGAAAGAACATTGGAAGGCTGTGATATAGATTCTGAGGTATCTTAATGGCACCATAAACTATAGTTTGATATATGGAACTGATGGAAGGAAGGAAGTCAATGTAAAAGGCTTTGTGGATTCTGACTATGCTGGAGACCTTGATAAGAGGAGGTCATTGACTGGATATATGTTCAGACTGAGTGGGTGCACTATAAGTTGGAAAGCTTATTTGCAGAATGTTGTTGCTTTGTCAACAACTGAAGCCGAGTACACTGCTCCAGCACATGCAATAAAAAAAGCTATCTGGCTTAAAGGAATGGTGACTGGCCTGGGGTATGAACAGAAACAAATAACAGTTCATTGTGATAATCAGAGTGCTATCTGTTTAAGCAAAAATCAGATACACCATGAGAAGACTAAACACATTGACATCAAACTTCATTTTGTTAGGCTGGAAGTGTCAAAAGGAGTGGTAAAATTAGTGAAAATACACACTGATGACAATGTGGCAGACATGTTAACCAAAGCTTTACCTGGTGCCAAGTTTGAGTTCTGTGTGAACTCAGCTGGTGTCTGCAGGATCTAAGTTGCAGAGGATATGGTAATGGAGAAAAAGAGGAGTAACAGATTTGGTTCAAGGTGGAGAATGTTGAGAAGTGAACTACAAATCTAAATTTTTAGTTGAATATGACATATCAGTCTTGAGTTTCAAGTCTGGATGATATGTCGGTTATATGACACAAGTTAGCCGTATGACAAGCCTGGTAGATCAGCCAAATGAATAAGTTAAGCACGTGATATTGCACATGCCTTACTGATTCTAAACGACTGAAGAAGGCTGCGTTTTGAATTAAGTTATTACACGTGTATTGAAGCCAGTTTGAACGACTGTTAATGCTGTTAAGTTCAGCGGGAAATTTCTGGGTTTGTTTCAAACAAACCCAGGCCTGGTGAGCTAGTTTCTGGGGGTTGTTTCTAGAGCAATTTAGGCGTGTATATAAGTGGTCTTCATTTCATTGTTGTATAGCTGAAGTGCGTGATAATTTTCTTAGTCATCCTGTATCTTGTAAACACTGAATTAGTGAAGGCTCTTTCTCTCTTTCGCAGTGGATGTAGGTCACTTGGTGGCTGAACCACTTAACCCTTTTGTGTTGGTGTGAGATTGTTTCTCTGTTTTCTTTTGTTTGATATCTGTTGATTTCAATAAATAGTTCCACGTAGCATTGGTTGATCTTAATTAGTTCTTTGATTAAGGCTAAGTCGAGTGGATCTTGGGGGATTGAGATTGGTTATTTGCTGGTCTTGGTCCAACAATTTCTTTCTTTGTTACAAGTGTCACAGTAAAGAAGAAGACTAAAATCATCATCGTCGTCGTTGACAAGCCTTTCAGGAATTGTGAGACTAAGAGGATGGCTGTGATGTTGATCCACAATAGTCAGTGGTAATGGATGCGGGCCACATTGGACATGGAAATTGACATTACACTCCACACAATGAAGGAAAAAAGTACAGCTGATGTCAAATAAACATGCTTTGCATTCCATTTTGAAGGGCATGTTTTCCACTAGGGTAAGAAGGTGCTGATCATGACCTTGGAACTTCACGGTTGGTGTCATATACTGCGCGCAATCGGAATACTAGTCAAAGTTACAATCTCGGCATCGATAGACGAATCCTCTTAGAGGGCTATAACAGCCATCACAGCCATGCATCCAGGACCCAGAATATGATGCAGGTTCTCGGAGTATCAAACTGTGGTTGGGGTGATGAACCGGGTGGTGTCGTATTTCTTGCGGCAAATCACCGCATGATTTATAGAGATAAAACTCACATGATGATGATGATGAGGCACAAACATAGACTGGACCGTGAATTTTTGTGTGCATATGTTGCAATATTTATCATGATGCACCTGTAAGAGGGTCAACGGATGCTCATGGAGGAAAAGTTCAATGTGTTCTTCACCTTCATAGGAGTTCTTCTCCATCTCCATCTCTCTCTTTTTCTTTTTCCTCTTTCTATTTGAATTGGAAAAAACAAAAATTGTTAATTTGAGAAAAGAAAAAGGAAGAAAAAAAGACACCAATACATGAGCCGGCTGGCAAGCGGTGACTATCCGACAGTCTTAGAAATGATTAATCACCTATATTAACAATAATATTATTAGATGGTAGGTCAATTTGTAGCCTTATTTTTTAATAATCTTCTCGTGCATCTATAACAGTAGATAATCGCCACTTGCCAGCCGCCTTATGTATTGAAGGATAAATTTTCTTTTCTCAAGACATGGAAGCTTTATTAAAAATAAAAGGAAAAACAACTAAAGAAATTGAAGGAGAGGACATATGGATCGTCTTAACTCTCAAAAAGAAAATAGTTCGTCAAATAAAGACAAAGTGACAATAGGTTTAGCAGAACCAACAAATCCAAAAACAAATGCAAGGATTGAATCACTCAAACGAATCAGTAATAATGAATTAAGCAACCTGAGACCATACTTATGTAAGAAGGTGCAAATATCTGGATTTGCAGGATCCCACCAGGTGAAAGAATTAAGTACAGAAACTAAGAACCCCTAACAATCGATTTCAATGAAATGTCGACCTTCATTTAATTAATACATTATTAAATTAATTAATGTTGTAATGTGAGCACAGATGGGGTCTTCGGTTAGGTGGCTGATTCGACGAATACAAGCAATATTATAACTAATCTTATAAAATATTAGGTAAGAAAGGTACTGCAATGCAGCCAACTCCCTCTTTTGCGTTCAACATGTCTATTAAATATTATTCCACAAAAAAAAAAAAAACAAATGCCTGTTAAAATGTCAATTTGGCAAGCACATTGCTTGCCTAAGATTCCTCTTGATCTTCATAATTTTATTATTTGGGCATAAGATTATCTGAAAGAAATTCAAAGTTCTTTTGTATTAATGCAGTTTCATCCTTTTTCAGTATTTGCGTCGGCCAAGACTTGATGACAATAAATTTTTCAGTATTTGGAGGTCACTCTTTTATTAGATTATAAATTTTATAATGTATAAAATTATTTATTTACCATCCAATTTGATACCCAATTTTAACCATGCTATTATCTTGTTTACCAAATTATTATCTCGTTATATTACTAAATGAGAAGTAAATATTATATTACAAAAACATCTCTATCAAATATATTTATTTTCTAAATTAGAAAAAAATTTATCTATTTTTTTTTATTTACAAGGATATAAATATCAAATAACCATGCTTGAAATAATTTTTTTATTTATAAAAATAAATAAGATGCTACTTGTATTTAAATATTAAAAAATATATATATCATTCAGACCCAATTAGCTTAAAAAAATTCAGACTCGTGAAGATTTCAAATAACAAAAGAAACGCTCGAATATTGTTAATGGCCAAATTTAAATTATAACGACTTCCATATTACGAATCATGAGGGGTTGAAGAATTTTACACTGTCGGCATCCTTTAACAGAGATACTCTATTATGACAAAGTTAGAGATATTATAGCTGTAAAAGATGAAACAAGCTCCAATTTAGAGATGTTATAGCAATCCGGTGGCGGCATTGTTCATCCTGAATCGCAGCAAGTCTATCTATCTGTTATCCTCTAAGCTCAAGCTCGATATTTCAGAACCTTGTGCTGAAGATTTATTTCTCTTGATTCCAAGTTGAGTTCCTCTATATCTGCAGTTAGCAGCTCTATCTCTTTCTTCAATTGATCAATCTTTTCAGAAATCTTATCCTTCTCCGTTTCAAGCTCGTTAAGCCTCTCCTTCCTGTAAATTTTAGTATCAGATCCGTAGTTAGCAAGAACGATTCTTTTCAACTGATCAAATATAAAATCGATTCTAAACCCTGCGTACTGCAAATATTTCAGCGCGAACCACCATTTGACAATTAAAGAGTCTTTTGCGTCCATAATCTTAGTGTCGCACAAGCTCTGCACAACCCCGCACAACATTGTAAAGAAATACATGGAACAATATCATTGTATTTGGTTAGCAAATCTTTTAAAATTGTTGCCAATTTCTGAGTGACCGTATAACGTCCCCAGACCTTGACATTAACCAACACGTCGTCCGGATCCCAAAATTCGACGTTCATATTTTTGCTTCGCAGGCTATTTTGGAGCCTTAATATAAACTGTGCCAAGGCCTCATCCGAGTAAGGATATCTCTCCGAAATGGTAACTTTAGAACCTTTATCGCCAGTCTCTGATAATGTCTTCTTAAGTCCTGCAATTTCACTTTCCATATTTTCTGTAATATCGTCTAGTTGATTCCTATCCTTTTCGGTGAAGGATCTAAATACATCATGGAAGGTCAAGTCTTCAGGATTCCTTTCCTGGATGGTTCTCAACTCGACATCTTTGGGGTCTTTCTCTAGTAGAGATTGCATTACCTATCAAACACAAATAAATCAAGTCGACGTAAACTACTACGATTACATTCCATAAAATCAAGATAATGCTTGTAGCGTCCTAGGGGCTTAACTTGGTGATTTCCAAGTAACTTTCTTTCGTTGACCACAAGAGATCAAATCCTCAGAAGATAGGGAGCTGCAAATCAATTTAGACTTTACAACAAACTAATTAACGGTTATAAACATACCTCATCAAGCACGCATTTTAACTCTGCAACAAAGTAACATTCTGCACAATAGTAAACACATTTGTCAGCGTATCTTTTCGTCTCGCAAATGTCACACATTTTATCATCGTATTTATAATAAAAAAGACTATTCATGAGTTTAGCGGATGTTGGTGACTCCAATGCTTGATTTTTTTAGGCAGCGAACCACAGGAGAAATGGATAGTGAAGTTGCATATCGCACAATGCAAGTAGGAGGCGTCCGGATTGGTAATACCACACCATGCTTGGCACTCGGGTTTAGAGGGCAACTTCTCGAAGTAAATAAGAGCATGTTCATCATGATCTTTAAAGTTTATTGAAGGCTTTAGTTTAGTGCATTGATAATGCAGATTGTAGTAGCATGTATGGCATCTATAAGCCACACGAGAGCATTCATCGCGACAAGCACCGGAACGATTAGAGTAATGATCAGTTTTTGAGAGTTTGAGCGAATGACGGTGGAAAGGATGGTCGATTTTTTGTGGGAGCCCGGCACAGGATTTATGAATAGAAAATTCGCAGGTACCACAACTATATGCTGGGCCCTGGAGACTTGTCTCACATATACCGCAAATGATAACAACATCATCATCACCCACCTCCTTTTCATTGAAAATCAGATAGTGCTTATGGCTTTTCAGTTTATCTCTTTCAAATTGCTTCTCCGTGACCACACAACGCACGTGAACGGAGTAGTCTTCGCACTCTGCACAACTATAAAATGGATGCCAGGGTTTTCTTTTTCTACTGCAAATCGCACAAAGAGGATAATTAGATTCAGCTATGGTAAGCGTTTCGGTGGTAGTAAGGGTAAGAGGATGTTCATGATGATGTTTATTCACAATTGCTTGCGGTAGGTTTGGCCTCTCACTGCCGCACTGGACATGGAAACGGATCCTACATTGCACACAACGAAGATGGATACCATCGATGTGATAACCACATGCTTGGCACTCGTTGAAGAACCGAGAGTCTCTCTCTTCTTCAACAGTAAGAGGATGCTCATGACCTTCGTACTTGACGTTTGATTTCGTGTACACGCAATGGGGATGCAAGTGAAAGCTACAGTCTTGGCATCGGTACGTGAATATTCGATGATCAAGACTGCCGCCACAGCCATTACAAGAAGAATAGAAGGAATCTCTATCTGATAAAGGTTCTTGGAGTTTCAAACGATGGGCAGGATGAAGTGGGTGTTGTACTTCCTGCTGCAACTCACCACAAGAGTTATGGAGATAAAACTTACACGATGGTGATGCACAAGCATCGCTTGGACCATAAATCATTTCATCGCATATCTTGCAACATTGATCTCTACACATCGAGAGCCTTAAGATAAGCTGCTTGTGGGCAAAATGTTGGAGGTATTCTTGATTGAACTCCATCTCGTTCTCTCTTTTTCCCTATCTCTCGATCTTCCCCTTGACCTCTATTATATCTCGATTAAAACTTTCCAATATTTTATTAGGATATCACATTTCCCAGCAAAATAGTTTATAATCATCATCAACCGATAGAAGTTGACTTTGATGATGAGTTAGAGAAGCATATACAAAATGGCGCAATAATAGGTGAGAGGTCGGCTGCTTGCCAGCGTCCTCATACCATTTGTGTTGAAATTTTTGCTTCCCATTTCGGAGAATAAAAATTTATTAAATCAAGAACCCCCCGGCCATTTGGTCTTATCTCGTTTTGCAATTCACCGCACGACCATGGAATCTACAAGCCCTATATCCTTCTCTGAAAACATGGACATTTTCTCTCTTTATTTCCTATTTTATTTATTTATTTGAAAAAAGATTTATTAGAAAATTGCCATGAGTTCATCCCTATAAATTAAACATTTCAATGAAATGTCGACCTTCTTTTAATTAATTAATGTTGTAATGTGAGCACAGATGTGATGTTTGATTAGGTGGATGATTCAACCAATATTATAATTGATCTTATAATATAGGTAAGAGAGGTAATTTAATAATGCAAAAGGGTAATTAGGTAAGATAGGTACCGTATACCGCAAAAGGGTTTAAAAAAAAAAGAAACTAATAATGCAATGCAGTCAACTCCTTCTTTTGCGTTCGACGTGCCAATTAAATAATCAATTTAGCAGCGCATTCCTTGGCTTGGCTAAGCTTGCTCATACATCTTCATAATTTAATTGTTTGGGTGTGAGATTATGAGTAACAGTAAGCATTCTAAATATTTTATTTTAAATTTCATTACAAGTGATATTTTATTCAATTATTGGTTGGTAATTCATTATAAGATCTAAATGAATTAATTGTATTATTCTCACTATCCAAATGATGAATGCTACGTCATTTAGGATAATTTTTTAAGATAAAAATTTTGAGATGTGTAGCATTACTTACTATGAAATTTTTTGTATTATTTTTAGTACTAATACAGTTTTATTCTAAAAAAGAAAAAAAGAAAAAAACTACAGACGACTCGTCCGACTATGCGAGGACCGCGAAGAATATAAGTTGACAGGTTAATTTCGTGGTCTGATCTTGGTTACAAAATGCGCAGGCTTAGAGGTAAGATTAGCAACAAAGATAAGCACGAAAGGAGGGATACATGTGCACGGCTTTGCTAATTAATCATCAATTTGGAAAATAGGTAAAGCCACTTTTGTCCTTTCTTAAAATTATTGTTTACCACTTGCGTACCTGATTCAATATTTCATCTGTTAAAACGACAAAGAGTAAATTGTTGAAAAAAAAAAAAAAAATTGGTGGAATATGGTATCGGTGAAGGGTCACTTGCCAACTGCTAGCTGGCCAGCCTCATCTTGCTACATGTTTATTATTATTATTTCTTTTGGATTCTTATTTTACAATTTATTAGTTCAAGCAAGAATATCCTTCGGCAACATCCCAAATTCCCAATGGTTTCCCTTTGCCATAAGTCTTCATGTATTCATTATTTTAGATTGTTGCTTCATTTGGATTTTAGCATGAAAAATGAAAGATGATGAACGCTCAGAAGAAAACGGATTTAGTATGCTCTCTTGATTAAAACACAATAAACTGGTTTTGGTTGATCGTAAATTTTATCAGCATTTTATTAGCTCTTTGTCTATTTAGTATTAGGGATTTTACTTTTTATTTAACTTTGTGGAATTTAGGGGATAAGCTTTATTGTGTGCGTTTTCTACAAATAACATTTTCTCTTTTACGATTTTTAGTTTAATTATGAATCTCTAGTTCCGTCATTTGAAAAAAGAAAAAACTCTCGTACTGCATGTAACTTAGAAATAAATTTTTACTTTGACTAACAATTAAGGTCTCATTTGGGATTAAAGTTTAAAATCCTATAAATAACTTATTTCATAGATTTTAACAAAAAAATAATGTTTGTTAAATTTTTTAAAAGCAGTTTATTTCATAAATTTTTCTATTTTGTCAACAGTATCTAAAAGAAGGGGTTATTTTTCACAAATAGCTCATAGAGTAAGTCATTGCACCCACTTAAATTCTTATTATAACATTAATATTTTAACGAAAAGATAATTATATCTTAATTTTTCATAAATTCTAATATACAAACAAAAGTAATTTAAAATTATGTCTACGTTGATTATTATATTATAAAATGTTACTTTCTTAATAAATTTTATCAAATACATGTGCTTTGTCTTCAAATTCACTTTTACCGCAATAATATTGTTTATCAAATGCCAAATTGCTGATTTTTAATTAGCAACTTATTTATCTGCATAATAGAAGTAATTTCTTTGTTCAACTATGGCAATCCTAAACTAACCCTAAATCTTGTTCCATTATGGATTGGGGTAGTTATATCTAGAAGACAAAATATTCCCATTTATACTAGATAGATCTCTAAAGTGTGTTGCAGCTGTATGTATTTAACACTTTAGATAGAATAACTCAATTATAATATATGTATGTATGTATGTATACGCGTGTGTGTGTACACACACACACACACACATATATATAAGGAGTGCTAGCAATAGTCGCTAGCATCACTCGCTCGTACAGTAGCTAGCCTTGCTTCAAGCCACGTGTACTTTTATTTGTTTTTTATTTTACAATAAATGTATTGATAATAAGACCCTTTCTTTTTCAATTTATTTCAAAATAGTCATGGGCTCCCTTCATCATTTATGCATATTCTCTCTCAAAACACTGCACACACTCTCTCTCAAAATATGAATAAAACACACTTTTCTCTCAAGTTAAAACACACACACACACACAAGGGGGGAGGGGGGCTACTATCACTTGTAAAATTTAATGTCAAATTCTAATTTTGTTAAAAAAAAATTGATTAGTGGTCTTTAATCTTCAATTTTTTTTTTAATTTTTTGAACTGACTTCCATAACAAAAGACACAATTTGAAAGCTTAATAAATGATTTTTAATTTCATCTTTCATATTTAATTCTCTCATAAATTCCCTCAGCAAATTTATAAACGAATACTTATTTGTAAAACTTTGAAAAAAGAAATGTCTATTATAAATTCTCTCAACAAATTTGTAAACGAGAATTTATTTGTAAAACTTTGAAAAAAAAATTGTATATTACCGAGAGAATTTAGATATAAAAGATGAATTTAAAAATCATTTATTAAGCTTTCAATTTGTATCTTTTGCTATGGAAATCAGTTCAAAAAATTAAAAAAGTCAAAGATTAAAAATCAGTAATCAATTTTGGTATTTAACAAAATTAGAATTTAGAATTAAATTTTATAAGTGATAGTAGCCCCCCTCTTTCTGTCTTTCTCGTGGCATTTTGTCTTGAGGGAAAAGGGTATTTTATTCGTATTTTGAGAGGAAATGTGTGCAGTGTTTTGAAAGAGAATGTGCGTAAACACATGAAAGAAGTCATGGCAATTTTGAAATAAATGTAAAAAGAAAGTATCTTAGAATTCATACATTTATTGCAAAACAAAGAGCAAATAAAAATACACATGACTTGACACAAGACTAACGACTGTAAGTCTGTAATAGCACTATACATATAAGGATCCCTCTATCTTACATGCATGTAAGATAGGGATTGTCTATATATAAGGGTTAATTCTGCCTTGTCCTCATATGTTTCAATATTTTCTATTGTGTCCCTAAATGTTTCAATAATTTCCATCTTCTATCCAAATTCATTATTTGACCGTTTATTCTAATGGTCAAAAGGTAAATTTAGAAGTTCATACCTTAAATATTATTTGATAATGATAAATTAAATTAATTTGATAATTTAATTGATGAGATTATTGTTTAATTACTTTTAATTAAGAATTTTTAATGTAAAATCAATTATTGGATTAGTATTTTATGTCATTTAATTCTTCTCCAATTTAAGATAAGGGATATTTATGATATTTAATTAAATTTCAAATAGATCCGTTTAAAATAACGGTCAAATTAATGAAAATGGGGGTGCGGCCAAAATTATCAAAATATTTAGTTGTGTAGTAAAAAATATTAAAATATTTGGAGGCTGGGTGGAAATAACCCTATATAAAATAACAAATTGAGTGATCGACGGGACACAATTTCTTGCATACGAAACTCGATTTTATGATTCAACTCGGTTTACGCTTTTTTCTGTTACGTCAAGTTGCTTTCTTTTTTTTTTTTTTTTGAAAAGAAAGTATACCCTTCAAAAGATTAACTTGAGAGTAAATACATGATGTCTGTTGGAAATTCATCCAACCATATTACAGTTTCGTTTCTTTGCAGGGCTAACTTGGCCAAAGCATGAGCTATGCCATTACAAATTCTAAGGACATGCTGAGTTTTGAAATTCTGAAAAGACTTCTTCTTTTCTAGAATTTTAGAGATCACCCAGAAAATTTCAGACATATTTCCTGACCTCTTGTTAACTAATTCAACAACTTCTAATGAATCAGATTCAACAACTCCATTAGTAACACCAATGCTTGATGCTACCTGCAAACCCCACTCCGTGGCTACAGCTTCAGCCATTGCTACACTGCCAAAAAACTTAGAGGTTTTAGCAGCCATTGCTACACTGCCAAAAAATTGTCACGTCAAGTAGCTTTCTATCTGCTGTCATGGGCTTCCTTCATCATTTATGCACATTCTCTCTCAAAACACTGCACACACTCCCTCTCAAAATATGAATAAAACACATTTTTCTCTCAAGTCAAAACATCGAGCCCGCGAGAGAGAGAGAAATTACTATCACTTGTAAAATTTAATTCCAAATTATAATTTTGTTATATACCAAAATTGATTATTGATTTTTAATCTTCAAAATTTTTTAATTTTTTGAACTGATTTCCATAACAAAAGACACAATTTCAAAAATTAATAAATGATTTTTAATTTCGTCTTTCATATTCAATTCTCTCATAAATTCACTCAACAATTTTGTAAACGAGAATTTATTTGTAAAACTTTGAAAAAAAAATGTATTTTACCGAGAGAATTTAGATATAAAAGATGAATTTAAAAATCATTTATTAAGCTTTCAATTTGTGTCTTTTGCTATGGAAATCAGTTAAAAAAAATTGAAGATTAAAAATCAGTAATCAATTTTGGTATCTAACAAAATTAGAATTTAGAATTAAATTTTATAAGTGAGAGTAGCCCCCCTCTCTCTCTCTTTCTCGTGGCACTTTGACTTGAGAGAAAATGATATTTTTATTTCGTATTTTGAGAGGGAATATGTGCAGTGTTTTTGGAAGAGAATGTGCGGACGAAAGAAGTCATGGCAATTTTGAAATACATTTGAAAAGAAAGGGTGTTATAGCCAATACATTTATTGCTAAACGAAGAGCAAATAAAAGTACACGTACCTTGACACAAGGCTAGCGTCTGTAATATCGAGTTATGCTAGCTGACTGTCGCTGGCACTCCTTGTGGCATTTTCCTATATCGGGTAAAATATCGAATTGAGTGATCAAGACGGGACACAATTTCTTGCGTGTGAAACACGTTTTTATGATTCAACGTGGTGTACGCATTTTTCTGTCACGTCAAGTAGGTTTCCGTCTCATCTGATGTCATCTCGCGCGATTAAACTAAAAATTGTGTCATGTTCTGAGGCAATCGCATGGCCCTCTACACCAAGATCAGTCATACAGTCACCATCATCATCCACCGACAGAAGTTTTCTTAATTTCATCATCGATTTATTGTCGTCAGGGACCCGGAAATTAGCGCAGTATTAGGAGACTGAAATTATCATCAACAATCAAATTATAGAAGTCCTCCATGAATTCCTCCAACGACAGCTCTCCTTGTATAAAAGATTAGGTATTTAACTTTACAGCTTCCCTTCAGTATCACGATACACTTTTATTCACTTTTTTAAATAAACTCATATTGCTAAATTTATTTCACATACGCAGAGACTTTTGCATACAAAACCAAAAAAAAAAAAAAAAAGTTTAAAACAAGGCGAAGAAAGACGGAGCAGACTTCGGACTCTGTCTCTAAGCATCAAAATACTCTCTTTCTAAAATATTTTAATTTTTACTCAATTCTGAGTTTGTGTCAGGTCTTGAAAGATAGCGGATCATCAAGAACCTGTAAGTTTTACTTTTAATCAATCTATCAGTTCGATTTGCTAGCCCTTGTTTCGATATCATCATTTCTTATCTATATACGTACCGTTAAAGTATTTAAAGCCCAACAGTCTTAAGTTATACGTTGTTTTCTCCCCAATGATTTGCTAGCTTTATTTTTGATGCACCTGTTTTGGTTCATCAAAAATATCCAAGATTCTTATGTTACTTTAACAATTAGAGTTCATTAAATTGTGCATGTCAATTAATAACATATAACTGGACGCATCATCTTGTTTTCTGTGATGATCACAAATTCACAGGTGGTGATCTCATTGGCATAATTCTTTCTGATACAATGGAAATTCAAATAAAAAAGTCAACGACGATACCCCCTGCCCACGAGACGCCAAAGCATTGCCTACAAAGTTCTGTACTGGACCTATTGCCGCGGGCAGCTCACATCCCCTTCTTGTATTTCTTCAGGCAGAGGCAGCCAAATGATTCGAATAATTTCTTTGGAGCCGGTCTGCTGAAGGAAGGGTTAAGCAAAGTTCTCGTGCCATTTTACCCAGTGGCTGGGAGATTGGGAAGGGATCAAAATGGCAGAATTGAGATCAAATGTAATGGACAGGGTGTTTTGTTTGTGGAGGCTGAAACAAGTTACGTTCTTGATGATTTGGGTGACTTTGAATCATGCTTCGAGCTTCAGAAACTCGTTCCATCGGTTGAATACACAAAAGACATATCTTCTTATCCATTACTAATAACCCAGGTAGATGATTTAAGAGAGTCTTTAGTGCTCCTGTGGCACTGCCCATCCATCATCCAATATTTGCCCCGTGTGTATCAATTTACCTCAATTGATTAAAGTATATATGTGAAAATGAATGAATGAATGAAAAAGGAATAGTACCTCAGAGCACTCAAGATATTTCTATAATTTATTCTCCTTTTTTGTCTGCTTAGTTATTGACATATTTTGTTTTACTACTAGGTAACTCATTTCAAGTGTGGAGGAGTTTGTCTTACAGTCGCAGTGCACCATACATTAGCTGATGCAACTTCAATGATCTACTTCATCAATGCATGGGCTGAGGTCACACGTGGTGTCCCTATTAGTAATCCGCCATTCATTGATCGAACGTTACTAGGTATTGGGCTCCCAACTTCTCCTAAATTTCATCACATAGAATACGACCCACCTCCTTCTATGAATGTCCCTACTCAAAATATAGAACTCCAAGCAAATCCTAAACCCATTTCCTCCGCTATATTTAATATATCAGTTGATCAAATCAACACACTTAAGGCAAAATCAAAGCAAGACAATGGAACCCCAATTAAGTTCACCAGGTTTGAGATACTAGCTGCACATATATGGCGTTGCTTATGTAAAGCACGCAGACTTTCTAATGATCAAGTGAGTAAATTATATATTCCAATAAATGGACGGTCTAGATTGGATCCGCCGCTCCCATCTGGGTATTTTGGTAATGTAACTTTTACTGGTACAACAATTGGCTTATCTGGTGATATCATATCAGAACCGTTAAGTTCTACCACAGAAAGAATTCGTGAAGCAACAATGCGGATGGACGATGAATATTTGAAATCAGCTCTTGCATACCTAAGCCAACAACCTGATCTAACAGTTTTAAAACGAGGAGCACACACTTTTAAGTGTCCTAACCTCAATATTTCCAATGTGTTTCATATGCCTGTTTCTGATGTAAATTTTGGGTGGGGAAGACCAATGTTTGCAAGGACGCTTACCCCTATAGATGGGACGATACATATTTTTCCAAGTCCAAGCAATGATGGGAGCTTATATGCAGTTGTAAACTTGCAAACCCAACACATGCAGCTCTTCAAGAAGTTGTTTTATGAGATCTTTTCACAATGTTGGAGTGCTAGATCTAAGTATTGATGTATTTTTATGTTAATTTCGTTTTATGGTTGTATTCAACTTTGTCTAAATTAGTAATTTTATTTGAATCAAATTTGTTATTTCTGTTGTGATTGAGGATATTTCTCTAGCTTATTTGAGTAGTAATTCTAATTGGTCTACGATAAATAGAGTTGTAATTTCTCACTAGATAGTTTATATTATACATTTGGATAATAAGATCTTTTTCTTTTCGTTATTCCTTTAGGGGTGTATATCTAAACTTCGCATTCACAAGTTGGTTGGACTAGAGCATGTCATCTAGTCTCGTCATAAAGTTATATTGTATTAGCTATCTATTTTAGGATGCAGATATCAATTCATATTAACAGACATATTGTTTATTAAAAAATTGCATGCATTTTAATGTTCAAGAAAGTGTTAATTTCATTATAGTGCATTGCATTAGTAACATGATAATAATAAAAGTATCAGTTCATGTTTTGTGGGTGAGGTTTCTTTCTCATCCATTCCATCAAACTATATATATATATATATATATATGTAAAATATACACTCATACATACACGCACAAAAATAATTAGGTTCCAGCACTTCATTAAAGTGCCAGAATGACTAATACAACATTGTAACTAAGTTTTACAATATTCTAAAAATTATTCTCACACTTTAATAAAGTGAAGGAACTCTTTTTGAAAAAGAAGCATTCTATGTGTACAGACTTCAATAAAAATGCAGGATCCACTTTTGCAAAGTTGTATCAATTAATCTCGTATTTTATTGTAGTGTGAAATCCTTTATATATATATATATATATATAAAGGAATAGATTTTTGAAGAATCCTCTAATGCGGTCAATCGTCTTTTTAAAATGCACATTGGTGGATTTACAAAGTTAAAGCATTGTAAAAGAATTTTTCTGCGGTGTAAAATCCGTATTTAGAAAAAATGCGCGCAGACGTCTGGAGCTTAGGGTGATTGCCTATAAAATATATATACACACACCAATTAACGCCTACCACATGAAACACGCATTCAAACTCTCGTGGTCGTGGGCGAGGTGTTGAATGTGTTTTTCACCTTCATTGGAGTTAAATCTTCGTATCTCTGTCGGTATCTTTTCCCTCTTTCTGTTTCAAAAATGTAATTATGAACAAAAGTCGTAATTGAGGGGCAAAACCAAGAAAAAAAATAAAAAATAAACAAGTGCATGAGGCGGCCGGCAAGTGGTTTCTCTATCCCACAGTCCCACAGTGATCAATCACCTATTTAATTAAGAATCTCATATTTTCCCCCCAAAACAAGAAGATGAGTGTAAATTTTATTAAAAATAATTATTTAAGTATTTAATTGATCTTTTATTTAAAACATAAAATAAATTAATTTATCTTTTGTTATTAATTAACTTCAATTCAAAATAAACTTTCATGAGAGGTGTCAAAAGTCTTCTCAGTTTAATTTGACCATATCGTGAAGTGGCCAAATAAAACGGTAATTTTTAAGGACCTCCCCTAAAGTTTAGTGTATTGAAAATCTGATAGAAAGTATTCACGTAATTATAAAAACCTCCCCTAATGTTAGTATTCGGTTAAGTGAACCGTTAGTTGACTGTTGAAATTCCAAAAATACCCTTATTGTCAAAATATATCTTTATTCATATGATAAACTTATGGATAATAGAATTCACACCAAAATACCCAATGGATAAAAAAAATTACATTGCATACCTAAAACTAAAATTGACATTGTGCTGCCAATATCACCATTGTAAATAAACGTAATATTTTCAGCAGCAGCAGCTCCTATAACTAGAGCCTTTTGCAAGATTAATAAATCACAATAGCACACTTTCTTCTTCTTCTTCTTCTTCTTCTTCTTTTTAAGAATTCTTAAAAACTCTTATGCTGTAATTTTTCAAACTCATCACCCATTAAGTTCAACTCATCAACAAAATCATTTAAAAAAATCAAGCTGAAACGTTGCATGAAAGTAATGGATTCTCAAAGCTCTAACGCATCCAGCGCGTCAACCATTCATTGATTGAATTCATAAGCTATCTTTTTACTTTTATTCTCCAATTTGAAGAAAAATAAACTTTCCATATTTTTTTATCATATGTCGTTTTCGTGGTTGTTCTTATGAAACCTTGTTTTCTTATTAGAGGATACAACAAATTTGTCAGCTAAAAATACAGAGCATAAGCTTCGTTTACAAGCTATGGAACAAGAAGCTCAATTACATTATGCTAAGTTTATTACATGCTTGGTTTTGTTATTATCATTACAGTCACTTTCCCATAGTTGGCATGTCAAAAAATCCAAATTCTAGCAGCCCCTTTGAAAAAGCAAAATTTTTTTGTTGTTAATTAGAATACCGATTCCTAAATTAAAAAAAAAAAAAAAACAATATCTAAGAGTTGGCTTGTACCAGTCATCCCCGCTATATGGCCTATGCTCATAATTTACAAAGTAGAGTCTCATCCCTTCAAAAAATCAAAATCCATATATATATCCTCCTTAATAAAATGAATTGAAATTAAATTAATTGGCAGGAATAGAAATTGTAACTCCAGCAGCCCATTCTTCATTGGCACCTTTGCTTCTGCTCATTCTTCTTTTGAAACAGAACATATATGCATAAACTGAAATTAACACATAACTGAAACTAAGTGTCATGGCCCCAAACTGAGCAGTCACATTACAAAGCAAACTGAAACTCATCATTTATACACTACTTGTACTAATTACGAAGCTTTTAAATCATTACGCAATAGCTATTATCAGTCATTACCCAACTATTTTTCAACTCAACACCAATAACCCCAAATAAAAACAACATCCAGCAATATATTCATTAATTGAAACAGACCCATTGTTATTTTTAATCAACAAAAGTCGTAAGCCATTGAAACAATGGGTCTGTTTCAAACGATCAAAACCAGCCTCATCGTGCTACGTGTTAAATATAATAATGAGACACAGATCAAAATGATGTCTATTCAAACGATCAAAATTAATATTTTTCATTAAAACCAATCTAAAACTTTAGGCGATCGACAATCGCCTATCATGTATGTTTGTTGTCAAATTAGAGGACGACAATTGACTAGACAATCCATCACCCAATCATCATTCAGATTAAAAAAAAAATTCCAATAATTCGGTTTAATAGAATTCCCTACACATAACATTTTGTTAAATAATATTTGCTTCTTATTTTTCAATTTATTACTCAAAGAGGAACATACTTTGGCACCATCCCAATTTCCCGATGGTTTCCTGCGCCATCAGTTTTCACGTATTCATTATTTTAGACTGTTGCTTCATTTGGATTTTAGCATAAAAAAAAAGAAGATAAGATAAACACTCACTAAAATCAAGGAGCCAGTTTGCTCACTTAATTAAACTACAATAAATCAATTGTGGTTTATCGTTGTTTTATTAACATTTTGTTAGCTCTTTATCCCTTTAATTAATATTTTTCTTTTAACTTATGCTTTAGACTTTAGTTTTAATTGTACTACGTGGGTTCTCAGGGATAGAGTTTAATTTGCTCAATATGATTTTAGGAATTTTAGTTAATTAAGAATATATCGTGCTGCCATTGGGGGGAAAAAAAATAAGAATCTCTTGTACAACATATAACTTAGTAGTGAATTTCTGCCCTTACCAACAGCAACAAGCTCAATTTAAAATCTCGTCCCATTATAATAGATAGGGGTGGTTAGAGACTTGAACCTCATTCGAGATCTAGATTAAAATGCTGTAAGAGGGTTTATTTAATCTTGTCCCGCTAAAAGTAGTATTTAGTGGTTTTTTAAAAGTTGCTTTTTTTTAAATTTATTTATAAAATAAACAACTTTTAAAAATATGAAAGAGTTACTTTTTGTAAGTAGCTAATTAAATAACACAATTTTTGAAGTTCCTATTATGAAATTAGTATTTAACAAAAAGATAATTATGTCTTCTTCTTTTTTTGTAAATCTTAATATAAAAAAAAGGTCATTTAAATTTATGTTTATTTTAATTATTATACAATAAAATAATATTTATATAATAAAATTTATCAAACGCATATACTCTATTTTTTAAACTCACAACAACTAAAATAATATAATTTACCAAATGTTAAGTTATTTTTTAATGATTAGTAACTTATTTCATCCGATCCGTAGAAATCAATTTTTTCATCAATAATATTATTTCCGACCTTAAATCTTCCTTAGTAAAAGTAAGAATAAATTTATCTCGAATATGAAACAGAGAGATCTCACCCTAAAAAGCATAAAATTTTTAAATTATGTTCGATATATATAAAAAGATACAAAAAGAAAACTTTCATTAATTAAACGAAAAGCTACAAAAGATTCGGTGGGCATGTACCCAACCACGTGATATGTTCATCAATATTCAAAGCCAACTTGGCTAAAGTATGGGCAAAGCGAATCCTTACTCTAAATATGTATGGGTTTAGACGGCGGCTAATATAATGTAGGGTTATTTCCACCTAACCCCCAAATCTTTCAACATTTTTCACCGCGCACCTAATTCTATTAATTTGACCGTTATTTTTAACGGAGCTAGTTAAAAATTAATGAAATATCTGAAATACCCCTTATCTTGAATTGGAAAAGCATAAAATGAGATAAAATGTTAATTTAATAATTAATAATAATTCCATCAATTAACTTATCAAATAAATTTAATTTATCATCATTAAATAATATTTAGGGCATGAACTTTCAAATTTGCTCATTGACAGTTAGAATAGGCGGTCAAATTAACGGATTTAGGTGTAGATTGAATATTGTTGAAACATTTGGGTGCGTGGTGAAATATGTTAAAACTTTTAGGGGCAGGGCGGAATTAACCCTATAATTTATATTGTAAATACCTGTTGAGTGTAATAGGACCTACTATCCTGCGTGACAGCGTGAGCAGTTCTTGGGGATTTAACTACTGGCACCTCGATTTTATAAAAATTTCGAATATTTTCTAAGGAAATCACATGGTTCCCGCATGCAAATACTAATTATGATCAACCGCCGCGGGTTCACTTAAAATTGTCAGAAATTAGGTGAGAAGAGAGTCTCATCAACAATCAATCAGCAGATATCACGTTAATTTGGGAGATCATCATGATTTCCTCAGATGCTAGAGAATCAACGTGATTTCCGCTCACGCAGGAGTGGACCCAGTATCTTAAAGCATCCCTCACTAAGATTTTTTTTTTAAATCTTATATTATAAAGTGAACATCAAATTCTACAAGTTGAAATGATTAAAATAGACCTTAAGCCACATTTAGTACCAAAACTTAATAAATTACTTATTTAATGAATAAAAATAATATTTAATAAATTTTGTAAGAGTTACTTTTTTATTTTGAGAGCAAATTTTAAAAGTAAGTAAATAATTACTTTTTATATACAATTTATTAAATAAATAACCACATATTTCTAAATTTTTTATTATTATCTTAATATTTTAACAAAAATATAATAATATCTTATTTTTTCATAAACTTTAATATATAAAACACGATAGATCATGTTACATACAATCAAATTACTTCACTAAAAATTAACATTATTGCACCTATGTCATTACACAATTATATAAGGAGGCATGTCCAAGGTGATCTTCATCTTGACAATATTAAAAATAATCCTAATTCAATTTTTTATGAAGGAATAGAAGGAGACAATGACACTTAAAAAAAATATCACAATACTAACGGTTCTAGATCACAAGAAATAGAAAGTCTGAGGATTATTATTATAACAAGTTTAATGCAAATGTTTCTATTTTATTTGAATTATGTATTAGTATGAATTTTTATTACATTTTATATAACAGATTAAGAAGCTCATTAATTGAGTTTTTCTTTTCACTTTTATGTAATTTTACGTGTTCTAAAAAGAAAAAAAGGCATGTTACAATTGATTAAACATACTCTAAAAAGCAAAACGAAATTAAACTTGTATCTATTTTTGTCATTATATAATAAAATAACACTTTTACAATAAATTTTATTACTCTGCTTTTCAAACTCAAAGCAACCACAACAGTACAGTTTAGGAAACACCAAGCTAATTTTTTAATCAGCAAGTTATTTCATATGTATAGTAAAAGTAACTTATTTTATCAGCCGCTGCAGTCCTAAACTGACTAGAATATTAGGAGTCTTTTAAAAAAAATAGTTATTCTAAACAAAATAATTATATTTAAAAATAAAAATATAACTCAAATACAAGCTATGTATTATACTAAAAGAGTACAATTTAGAGTTTAAAAGTATTAAAATGGTCTCAAGTACTTAATTAACATGTTTAAATAAATTAAATATTAAATATTGTTCATCTTTTTTATTTTTAAAAAATATTATTAGTAGAAAATATCGACAATAAATTAAGCTCATCGGAAACTCAATAGCATAACTTTGAGCTTGCATCAATTTGTAGAGGAAATTTTTCTTAAGCACACAAGCAATTTCTTCTTTTAATTTCTTATGCAACATAAGCGATATCTACTACAAATTTATTGCCTACGAGACTAAGAGAATTAATATGAATAGCCAAAACAAACCCTAACCATATATGAAAATTTTAAAAATATTAATAAGATAAGCAATAATCAATAAGGTTTGATAATTTAATAATAAATAAAATTTCTTACCTTCGTATATTAGGAGAATAAATTAAAAAAATTGACTCTATAAATGTGGTCAAAAGTAGTTGGACGGTGAAGTGACAACTAATATTTAGCTTTTTTTAATCTTTGGTCGGCAAAAATCATAAGGAAAAAAAGGAAAAGTAAAAGAAAAAAATTAAAAATTAAAAATTTTGTTGCTAATACTGAGTGATTATTTTATTTTATTTTATCTTTTGGAACAATAACAATAATAATAAACTTTCAAAAAAGAAAATTACAGATTATAAAATTCTTGATGGAACATCATTCTCCATCCAAATTCGGGGAATCTCAAATGACAAAGCACGTGAGCTATATAATGTTGCACTCCTGCAGTTTTGTAAAATTTAATCAAGGTTTAATTTTTAATTTTATTACTATTTTTAACAGCATAGTGTGGGTTAGCTTTCCTGTAGTATCACGCCTCATGTCTGTAGCCTATGGGAGATCTAAGTCAATGAAAGCGAGTTCAGTCTTTTAATATTCATGTGGCTAAAATTGTTTAACATGTAGTGAGACATTTTTTTTAGAATAATAAACAATGCAATAATGCAAGAGAACGATAAACAATCACTTATAAAAAGCAAGGCAGGAAAAAAGAATACAGAGCAAGCTTCGGACTCATTCCTAAGCATCAAAACACTCTAAAAATTTTAGTTTTCACTCAATTTTGAGTTTGTGCCAGGTCGTCAAAGATACTGCAGCATCAAAAACTTGTGAGTTTTACTTGCAATCAACCTATCAGTTCGATTTGCTACATCTATCATCTTATTTTCTGTTCTGATCATCAGATTCATTGATTTACAGGTGGTGATCTCATTGACATAATTCGTTCTGATACAATGGAAATCCAAATAGAAAAGTCAACAACGGTACGCCCTGCCCAGGAAACGCCAAAGCATTGCCTACAAAGTTCTGTACTCGACCTATTGCCGCGGGCAGCTCACATTCCCGGCTTTTATTTCTTTAGGCAGAGGCAGCCGAATGATTCTTCTAATTTCTTTGAGGCTGGTTTGCTGAAAGAAGCATTGAGCGAAGTTCTCGTGCCATTTTACCCAATGGCTGGGAGATTGGGAAGAGATCAAAATGGCAGAATTGAGATCAAATGTAATGGAGAGGGTGCTTTGTTTGTGGAGGCTAAAACAAGTTGTGTTCTTGAGGATTTGGAAGACTTTGAATCAAGCCCGAAGATTCAGAAACTTGTTCCAACAGTTGATTATAACAGAGATATATCTTCTTATCCATTACTGGTGGCACAGGTACATGATTTATTTATTTATTTTTTGGGGGTCCTGCTTTAGTTATGGAAAATGGAAAATGATAAAATGGTGTGTATCCCTGGCCGTGTTGCATTAGATGCATGCGTAAACCCGATGAGGGTTAAAGTTGACTTAGTCAACGTTTTGGTTATTTTTATTTTTGTTTTATTTTTTTATAGATGAAAAATAGTACTCTCTAACTAGTTATTGACTGACATGTTCTACTAGGTAACCTATTTTAAATGTGGAGGAGTTTGTCTTACCGTTTCAATGCACCATACGTTAACCGATGCAACTTCAATATTCCACTTCATCAATACATGGGCTGAGATGACACGTGGTGTCCCCATTAGTAATCCACCGTCGATTGATCGAACATTACTAGGTATTGGGGTCCCAACTTTTCCCAAATTCCACCATATAGAATATGACCCACCTCCTTCCATGAATGTCCCTACTCAAAATGTAGAACTCGAAGCAAATCCTAAACCCATTTCCTCCGCTATCCTTAATCTATCAGTTGATCAAGTCAACACACTTAAGGCAAAATCAAAGCAAGATCATGGAACCACAAATAAGTTTACCAGGTTTGAGATACTAGCTGCACATATATGGCGTTGCTTGTGTAAAGCTCGTGGACTTTCTAATGATCAAGCCAGCAAGTTACACTTTCCAATAACTGGACGGTCTAGACTGAATCCGCTGCTTCCGTTTGGGTATATTGGCAATGTAACCTTCACTGGTGCAACAATCGGCTTAGCAGGTGATATCCAATCAGAATCGTTAAATTATACTACAGAAAGAATTCATAAAGCAATAAAACGAATGGATAATGAATATTTAAAGTCAGCTCTTGCTTACCTAAACCAACAACCAGATTTAACAGTTTTAAAACGAGGAGCGCACACTTTTAAGTGTCCTAATCTCAATATTTCCTATATGTTTCATATGCCTATTTTTGATGTAAATTTTGGGTGGGGGAGGCCAGTGTTTTTTAGGTCACTTACCCCTTTAGATGGGACAATGCATGTTTTTCCTAGTCCAAGCAGCGATGGGAGCTTATATGTGGTTGTAAACTTGGAAAGCCAACACATGCAGCTTTTCAAGAAGTTGTTTTATGAGATCTTTTCACAATGCTAGAGTGCTAGATCTAGGCATGTTTGATGTATTTTTGTTTTAGTTTGGTTTTATTGTTGTATTCTACTTTGTCTTAATTAGTATTCTTACTTGAATCAAATTGTTATTTTAATGGAATCGAGTTAATAGTATCCTTTCGCTGGGTGTACATATAATTAATGAAGTTCTCTGAATTGGATTAAGATGATTGTTGAAAATCCAAAAGTTTGTGGTGAGTTTTACAATTACTATTATCTATTAATTACTTTTAGAGATTTTAAAACTAAGAAGGATCCTCTTCTCATTTTTTTTTCTCTCATGGCAAATGAGTTGATAAAGTTGAGTTTTGAACTTTGAAATTCACAATTAAATTAGTTTTTTTCCCACTTAATTTACAATTAACATATATATATATATATATATATATATATATATATTAGTGTAATATAGTTTAGAGATTTTGTGTTTAAAGACTTGTGTTTTACTTTGAAATCTTGTTTGTATGGTGAATCTTTACTGGTAGTAAGTCCCGTTTTAGGATAAGGATTTCCGCTTAGGGCTGTAAAACCATACCTGTAGCCATTCTGACAAGACCAAAAATAGAGCCATTTGAAACAATTCATTTGTTTTCAGAAAAATCATTAAAGAAGCTTAAAGAAAAGAATTTTAATTACATTCACATCGGTTTAATCCAAGTCGGAATAAAACCTTTGACCAATAATGAATTCTTCTGAGCTCTTTTTACTTTCCTTGAACTGTAAATCATTTACAGTTCAGAAGAATTAAAATGTAGTTCTCAATAATAAATTCTTTTGAACTCACAACATGCTTTGAATCACTAGTCTTCCCGGAAGAAGAGCTAAAAAAGGATGATGTTCTACAGAGTAGAGGGTCCATGAGTAAAAACCTATGATCTATTTTTGGTCTTGTCAGAATGGCTACAGGTATGGTTTTACAGCCCTAAGCGGAAATCCTTATCCTAAAACGGGACTTACTACCAGTAAAGATTCACCATACAAACAAGATTTCAAAGTAAAACACAAGTCTTTAAACATAAAATCTCTAAACTATTATATATATATATATATATATGTATATATATATATATATATGTATATATATATATATGATCCTTGACGCGCTTTTAAAATGGAAAGCTTGGATTCAATATTAGTATTGGAGACAAATTTTAACATATACAAGTATGCAACTAAATATGATATGAAGGTTGTTGAGGGCCTTTCCTCTCCTAGTTTTTTTTTTCTTTTTTAACTCCTAAATCGTGCAGTTTAAAAGAGTAAATTTTCAATGCACTTTAAAATCATGTGGTTTAATAGTATATTTGTACTGATTCTATTAAATTGCATGACTTAACAGTGTGTACGCCTAAAAAAAAAAAAAGACGATGGAGCTAAAGAAGGACTTGCACACGAACATCATTTGATTCATGGACAAAGATTCTCTAAAGTAAAAAATAAAAACAAATAATTAAAAATAAATAAATTAAACGCATTGTATGGAACTCTTAAAAACTCAAAAGAACTCTGATCAGGTGAGGAGGAAGGCTGACAACACGGTAGAGCTCACCCTCACACTCAAGCGGAAGGCTGTCCGCGCCGAGCAGGCTAACTTTTCCGCAACGTGTTGCGACCGACATTCGCAGGATCTCGTCATATTGCTTTAACTCCATGCCATGACAACTAGCTAGGGGTCATTGCGTTGATCGATTGACGGTCGGATTAAAGTTAAAAAATTAGATAAACAAAGTTTTGAAATGTTAACAAATCGTAAGGTACTCAAAATGGAATTTAATTGAAAGAAAAAAAATAAAATTAATCAATTCTGCATTATGACATTAAATGATGTCCACCCTATCCTCCATCTAACCTATCGATATACAAAGCAACGAAAATAATTGTAATCTTGAAAAACTATTTGCCGAAACCTATATGGCCTAAACTTCCAATAACAACGACATAAAACCAATTTATCTTAAGATTATGAAAATTCAACAACTTTGCGCCTTTAGGCTTTATTCCTAAAAATAACTTATTTCTAAGGAGAATTGAGAGTGTGATTTCAATTTTGAATTTGGATGTAGAATAGGAGAAATTCTATTATCATCAAAAGTACCACGTCGTCGATATAACAAGTAAATAATATTATGACGTGTACATTTATTTTGAAAAATTATCACTTATATGGTTATATATTTAATTCAATTACACATGTAATACATTCATTTATTGATTGTATTACCTCTACTATATTCAAGAATTTCTCAATAGAATATAAATATAGAACCAGTGCTAGGTTTTTATGAGAGAAGTTGAGAAAAACTTCTTGAATTTACCCAAAATAAAAAATAAAATTTAATTTTAGTCTGTTTTTAGAGTTTTGGGATAAACAATTGATAGTTGATATATTGTCTTTTTATCTTATTTTCATTGTGCTTATTAACCCTTGAGTGGAGATGGATTATATATGGGTTGATGCTAATGAACATAACTTAATCCAACCCAATCATTAATCAAGTTATTAGAAAAAAAAAAAGCTGAAGTGATGTTATTGGCACCCCTCTGAAATTGTCATCAAACAACAATTTTGCATTAATAAATTTATCTTTATTTGAAAATTACATAAAGTGACAATTGAAGTTAAAATTAAACACCCTATCATCTATGTTTGTACGCCACACATTTGTATCTCATCATAAGTTTTAATTCTTTGAAACCTCAGCATCACAAACAAATACATAATAAAGATTGGGATTGTAATTTCCGTTTACTATTTTTACTCTTTTTTTTTGTTTTTTTAATTATTTATATCACAATCAGAAATTTATTGGACATCCCCATACCAAATTCTATGAAGCGCGACTCAGATTTCTACCCTCATAAATTTTAAATGAATATCTACTCCACCCATAATGGTGGAGGAAAAATCTAAAGAGCATAAATTCTTGAGAGATTTTCTACCCTCATAAATTTTAGATGGATATTTGCTCTACCCTTAACGGCGGAGGAGAGGCCTAGAGAAAATAAGTATTCTAACCACGGTCTAAAGAAATAGAGCCCCAACATTTGCTGGAACTCAAAGCCACGCCTTCAATATCTCCGTTGACATGGGTAGCTCATTGGCGTCTGACAGTACGTTTGGTTTGTTGAGTTTGCAACCCACATAAGATAATTTTTCTTTGCCATAGAAAATGGGCATATAATGACTTGTAGTTAGACGAGGTTTCAATTTCAAAAACCAAAAATCTGTTGGGATTTAAATAGAGTAATGGACTGACGCATATCCTTAAATGTAATTTTGATATGGTGATTCAAGAATAAATATAAAAGGTGGGAAGGTAAATGGAGGAGTGTTAATAGCTTCATAAAGCAACCCCCACATTTTATTAACACACACAAACCATCAAACTTTAATTGGATTTAGTTGGATTGGGGCCATTGGGTTGGACCTAGTACATAAATAGAACTCACTCAAAGAAATTGGAGTGCGGCCATTTAATTTTTTTTTTTTTTTTACAGGTGGGTAGAACTGAACCGGACCTTATAAAAGAAAAAATTCGATTTGGTTCCATTTTTTTATTCCCATTTAGTATTTTTTAAGTTAAAAACTGAATAGGCAAGTATTGAACCGAATCGAATGGTTCGATTCAAGTTTTTGGATAAAAAATTATAAAATCGGTACCGAACTGAATTTAGTGGCATTTTTGTAATTTTAAGAATACATATATACATACATACACACATGCACGCACACATATTACAGATTGCTGCATAAGCTAAACCTAACCCTAGTGCTGTGTTTACTTCATGGAATAAAGAATGTGAATAAAACTCATATTTACTGGGCAAAATATAATTTGAGAATGGAAATAAAATGTGTGGGTTCCACATAATTTAGGAATAAGGAATGAGAATCTCATTCTCATGGGGGGATTGAGAATGGAATATATGTTTACCTTTATATCCCACTACTTTTTTTCATATTTTCCAAATTACACTCATTCAAATTTTATTATTTTAAATGTCATTAATAATAATAACAATAATAATAATAATTATTATTATTAAATTTTATCAACTTTATTATTTTAGTTATTATTAATTATTATTATTTTTACTAATATTATAATAATAATAACAACAACAATAATGATAATATTATTAATAATGATAATATTAACAGTAATTAATAATAACTAAAATAATAAAGTTAATAAAATATAATAATAATATTATTATTAATAAATGTTAATAATGATAATATTAATAAAATAATAATAACAATAATTAATAATAACTAAAATAATAAAGTTAATAAAATTTAATAATAATAATAACAATAACAACAATAATGATAATATTGTTAATAATGATAAATTAATTATTTTTATTAATTATTAATACTATGTGTATTTTGATAAATTGATTCTCATTCTTATTTATTTTGCCAAGTAAACACATCAATTATTAATACTATGTGTATTTTGATAAATTGATTCTCATTCTTATTTATTTTGTCAAGTAAACACATCAATGGCATTCCAGCACATTCCCATTCCCATTTATTTTTGACAAGTAAACATTGAAATCTCATTTCCATTCCTCATTTCTATTCCAGCCCATTCACATTCCCATCCCATTCACATTTCACCCCATTTTCATTCCCATAAATTCTCATCCCATTCACATTTCACCCTATTTCCATTCCCATGAAGTAAACGCACCATAAGTTCCTAAGTTGAAAACCATGACCTTTGCAACTAAGTCCTAGTCTGTCGGCGCTACAGAATCTTCATTATCACGGTGCCTGCTGATAAAATGACATTTGCTTCAGTAATCACTGCCGTCTACAGATAACGAGAGATGAACACACTTGCCAGTGATTGCTGCTTCCTTCTAGTTTGATAGCTGGCAATCTCACTATCTCCTATTTCCAGTCCACTGCGACTGCTGCTACTATTGCTGCTCCCTTCCGTCGCTTCCAACTAGTTGCTACCGAGGCGTGTATTGCAGGAAGCCAGCCAGCCAACCAGGTTATTTAACTCGCTTTGTTTTCTAATTTCATGTTAGATATTATTATTGTATTAATAGTATATTATTATTGTATTAATAGTATTTGACTTTATTGTTACTACCATCACTAGATTTTTGTTTTCATTTGTCGTAACTAATTGTGGATTAGAGTTCATTTCTTAATATTTTTTCACTGATATTGTGCTTTAGGTTGAAAGATTGTACTCTTATTTTACATAATATACATGAGTAAGTAAATTTATTATCAAGCGGTTAATCTAAACCGTTTAAGCGAATCATTAAGGCAAACCGAAGCTAAACAAAATTGAACCCATTGGTTCCAGTTCGATTTTTATTTTTGTTAAATGTGTATCGGTTTTTTGTTTTTTGAATTCCCAATGCAAACCAAATCAAAAATTCCAGTTTAACCCAAAATCGAACCTACTCAAACCGGTGCCCACCCTTTTTTTTTTGTATACATCTTTAAAAGCTACCCAAATTTCAAATTACCCTCATCTCTTTCCTTTTAAAAAAAAAAAAAAATTTTTAAGTCTCTTTTCTTTAACATCGCTTTCAGAATTTGGCTATGACATCAATTTTCTCAATCTTATTACTTTAATAAAGAATAAGTAAATTCACTTTTTTCTAAATCCTTTTTTGGCAAACTATTAAAGACTTTATTCACCATAAAAGTGTTAGGAAAAATTAGGTTTTTAAATTTTTATAAAACCTTTTAAGGACCGCTCTCATATAATATATAGGAATCTGTAAATCGTAAAAATTCTTGGCTTTTTTGAAGTGATTTAGGCTCAGATCCGCCACCACCACTCATGATCACGATCCGTCACCACCACGCTTAGATCACGAATCGTCACCAATGATCTTCCATGACTTTCGATCTGCGACGCCTTTATCACTACCAAAGCAACTAGCACGAGAAAATTTTTCTCTCAATAATAGAGAGAAAAATCTTGTTCTCCGATCTATATAAAGTGGCTTCTACTTTTTCTTTTGAGAAAAATAAGCCTTTTATATCACCCTTTAGTGAAAATCCTAGTCTCCAAATAAATGCCCATAATAAAACTCACGTTACTTTTTATTTTGTAGGGGACCCACCATGTAAAATAACATAAGGCCCCTTACACATAAAAATTAAATGGGTCCCACTAAATGATATATTTAGGCTTACCCAAATAAATTATCTTTATTAAAGATTAAATGAAATTATCATTTGGGAACATACAATAGTGGCTATAACAATTAGTAATTAAACTAACCTAATTATTTAATTCCAAATCTACTCCACTAAAGATTGGAACTTACTTCCATAATTGTATCTCGAATAATAATTCGTTGATTTCTTTCTTCTTTACATCGTTAATTAAATTGATATCTCAACTGTCCAATCAATTTAATAACATCTTATTCCTTGATCGGTTTTCTCTAATGATCATTTTCAACATACTCAATATGTTGACACACTTCATGATCAAGTCAAAACCCATCAAGAGATGTGTTGTACAAATTCTATATTGTTAATCCATAACTCCAATACTCATAATTGCTCCCACCAAGATACCGGGTAATCTTGACCACAAGGATGTGTCGTGCCCATTGGTAACTCAAATGGAATAACAATTGCAATCATGAAATCATAATTAACTCAAGATTAAGATTGCAGTAAAATCAACGCCTATGAGATTTAATAAGTCTGACAGTTATTACAAAGTTAATTAAATCTCATATGTGATCCTGTTCAATATAGTCGTACTACATCAATAAATTCATACATGATTAAGACAAATCATTCAATGAATTTATTACAGTCTATACCTAAATAAAGTGCCCAACTTTATTTATCAACTGCGAACTAAATTTATTTAATCATAAGATAACTTGTATTTATATCTTCTGTGAATCCACATGGTGATCACATAAATACATATAATATGATTAAATGGACTTTAAGACAAATATTAATGCAATTAAGATATTTGAATAAAATACCTCATTTATTTTATTAATCAGAAAAATTGTTTATTACAATTAAATAAACACATATGCTTTTAAAGAGCATATTTTCCCAACAAAAAGGAGGAGCAACTATTGATTATAGATTTTGTGGTGACGAGTGTCGATCCCATGAGAAAATAGATTTAATTATACGTAGGGTTAATTTTCTAGGTGCAAATGTGAGTTAGTTGGAAGTGAATTTTTTTATCTTAAGATTTAAAATAAAAAGGCGGTAATAAATTAAAGATGAAAATAATGCAAATGAAACACTTGAGTCTCTAGATTCACACTCAACATTCACCATGGGCTTAATATTTTCTTTTTAGCTCCAATTAATTTATGAAAGGGGTATTTTCACTCATCATAATCCTTACTCTAATAAATATGGTATCAAGCACTCAGTATGCCAAAGATAATGATCTTCCACTAAGTGTGGTGTCAAGAACACGTTGTGCCAGACGATAATAATCATTTTGTCGACAACGTGGCAAGATTATCCACTAAATAACTTAGATACACTCTGTCAACACTAAGTCAAGACGACTCATAAAATACTAGAGGAGAATTTTCTCTCTAATTAATATGGTGATAAGTGCTCTTTGTGCCAGACAGTAACAATCATTTACTAGGGAGCCGATATATCGTGCAAAATCTAAATAAGTTACACTATCCATCGACAATGAGTCAAAACAATCAAATAAATCAAAGAAGAAAAAAAAGTAAACTTACCTAATTAAGCCCTTGGATCATGATCAAGCTTCACCTTCAACCTAAGCTTGAAACTAAATTAACCACTCATAATTGAATTAGGATAAAATGATAATTTTACTAAAATAATAGAAAATACAAGATAGAAAGAGAATTAAAGAAAATAGAGCTAAAAAATGGATTCAGGGTGTCAAATTAAGAGGAAAGCCCTCTATTTATAGTTATAATGGATAAATCACGGCTATTGGATGAAAACAATTCAGACGCTTGGGATTGCGCCCCATGGCAAGGTTTGATTGGTTAGAACACATAATCAATCAACGATACATCAGCATTTCAGTCCAATAAAATGTTGTCACATCATCGGTTAATGCCACATCAGTATTTTTGTCCAATAGCATCATGCCACATCATCGACCAATGCCACATAATCAGTTAATGACAAGTCATTGGTCCAATAGGATTATGTCACATCATCGATCAATGCCACATCATCTTACCGTATATGTGAATAATATCATATACGTGAATAATATCATATACGTGAATAGCACAAATACTTTTTTTATGCTCTTTCTAAGGTTTTCGATCATTCTGAGTTCAAAAATGATATTCGTTTTGTTGTCCGACTCCCCATTAGTCCTAAAATGGACAAAATATCCTGAAATATCTAAAATACTTAAATTATAATAAAACAAACATAATAAGAGCTTAGAGAATTTAAAAACTATAAAATTGAAAATGTTAGTGAGACTTGGACTATAAAATGACAATTTTACCTTGTATAAATATGTATTCTCCAGTACTCAAAAATACCTATTGCAGCTTATGTATAATAGTTACTAAATGATTGTAGCGTGCTTTCTTCTTCTGGACTGGAAAGTTGTGGTGGAACTTCTAATTTTCAATCTTAATCTCTCTCTTCTATTTTTTTTTTAAATACAATTGAAAATTTTGGGCTTCTTAACTAGCATGAAAAATCAATAAAAAGAGAGAGAAAATCTATTTTTCCTTTTTCATTTGTTAACATATCAAACTTCACAGAAGAAAAACTAAAGCAAGATAGAGAGAGATTATTTGGAGAAGAAGAAGAAGAAGCTAGTTTTGGGATTAAATTGGGTTTCAAAATTACTTTTTATTCATCATTTGATTTGGGTTGTAGTAAGAAAAGTGGTTTTCTAAGGAAATTAGAGATGTTCCAATAGTTTAGCTAAAAAATTGACATATTAGGGTTTTACATTTAAATTGTTATATTTAGGCTCCATTTACTATTATTTTTATAGAGTTTATTTAAGTTGAGCATTTATAAGTAGACCTTTTATTAAAAAAATTAAGTTATTTGGTCATCAATGAAAGTTCTTTAAAAAATTAAAATACTACTTTGATTAACAAATTTTTAAAGTTATGTTAGGAATAAGTGAAATAAGACAATAAAATAAATTAAAGATACTTTAGAAATTTAACTCTTTAAAAAAGTTCTACAACCTCTATTTCACAAAAACCTAAAATTTAAGCTTCGCTAATAGATACAAAATAGCATTTTTAATCCCTAAAAGTTCTACTAAAAATACAATCAAACAATAATAAAAATTTAAAAAAATTACAAACCAAATGTGTACTTAACTCACATTATATTACAAAAAGCATAAATATTTATCTCCTATTTATAACTTTGTTTATTAGCTGCAAAGGAATAAAGTAGGGGTAGGCATTAACCATTTTAGTTTGGATTTTCCAAAAACTAAAACCAAACCCGATCGGTTCAAAAACTTATAAACCAATGTGAATTGAAATTTAGAACCGAGCCGAGCCAAACCAATTCAATTATATGATTTGGTTCGGTTTGGTTTAGTTTGATCTAAATTTTTTTGATTTGGTTTAAGAAATGTAATTTTTTTTTCTTATTTGTTAGTCAAATTTTTAAACTTATCACATAAATTTGATTCATTTTGAATCAATTCAATTATAATCACTAATCATTCATATTTTAGGATTATTTCCACAGCCCCCAGATGTTTCGACATTTTCTACTGCGCCCCCAAATGTTTCAACATTTTTCACTCCACCTCATTTCCGTTAATTTGATTGTTATTTTTAACGGAGATGTTTGAAATTTAAGTAAATGTCAGAAATGCCCTTATCTTGAATTGGAGAAAAATTAAATGAAATAAAATGCTAATCCAATAATTGATATTTACATTAAAAATTCTTAATTAAAGGTAATTGCACAATTATTCCATCAATTAACTTATCAAATAAATTTAATTTATCACCATCAAATAATATTTAGGGTATGAACTTCCAAATTTACCTTTTGACTATTAGAATAAATGGTCAAATTAACGAATTTGGGTGCGGGGTGAATATTGTCGAAATATTTGGGGGCACGGTGAAAAATGTTGAAACATATGGGGATAGGGCGGAATTAACTGTATGTTTTATGCAAAAAATACTAATATGTGTATATGTGTGTGTATTCTTTTTTTCTTTTTTTTAACACTAAATTGATTCGATTCAATTCAAATAAAAAAAAAAACAGTCGGTTCTTATTTTCTTAACCATTCAATTTTTACTGTACGAACCAAATACCCACCCTTAAAATACAGTAACAAATAAAGTTTTATTAGTGTCTTTCAGCTGCCTATATATCAAGCCTTCTAATTTCCTGCTGTAAATTGTATTCTTTTGCTTCTTTTAGCTTTCCGATGTCTTTACATAATCAGATAATCGACGTATATGTCATAATCTTCTATATTTCTTTTTTTATTAATTCTTTTAGAAGAAAATTTATTCAATTATATATGTAGTGAAGGGATTGCATGAAGTTTGTTTAGAAGTGTACGAAAGATTTTTTAAGTAGAATCAGGATTAAAAAAAAAACATTTACTAAAATTTTTTTTTAAAGTGCACGGTTTGACTTAAGTTAATTTGTTAAGAGAATCTTGAATTAATTAATTACATACCAACAAATTCTGAGAACAAAGCTTCAATAAAACATCAACAAGTTTCCTAAATTGGATTCTAATGACTTCGTTGCAAATCTATAAGCCCGTGTTGAGTTTTACAACTACTATTATCTATTGCGTGTAAAGATTCAAAGACTCTTGACAAGTCAATTAATGTTAGCTTTATATCATCTCCGGTTGTAATTGTCAAGATTTTGTCTTTAATAATAATGTTGAACCTCTGCTTCTGGTCAAGTAATATCAGAGTTAATGTCCAAACCTCTCAAGTACAAATTGTATTTCAATTTCAATTTCTTATCTCACTTTTGACCTCTCATAGTTTTGGACCCATTTATGAGTTATTGTCTCACGTCTCGGTTTATGTTTCATATGTGATTAAGACTTGTCTTTAATACTAATGTTAGACTTTTATCTATTAAACTTTGAGTTAAACAACTTATTTAAACACATTTAAAAGAATAATCAACCAAAAAAAGGTTACAGCACGCTCAATAATATTATAAATAATGAGAATTTTAACAAGACATCATTTCATTTTACAAATTAATTATTTTATTTTCCAAACCCTTCTCCTTCCCATATTTAAAGGAGGTGGCGGATCTTAGAAGAGATCAAGGTTAAAACATAAATGACAAGAGAATAAAAAAAAACAATTTGTAAATTTCACTTTCAATTTACATAGACGTGGAATAGAAGTAAACCAAATCAGTGAAATAAATCAAGTTTACAAAATACTTGTTCAAGTCAAGGTAATCAATATTCTAGTCTTAATGTTTTTTTTTTTTCTTTTTTTAATGATGTTTATAAGTCTTTTCTTTGACTTACGCTTCCAATCTTGACAATAACACCCTTACGTAGAAGAGCTGTTGCTTCTAATTTTTTTGTAATAAGGTAGCTCTCGTCTCTATTATAAAATCTGATTATGTTGGATTTTATACGCTTCTCAAATTCTGCTTTGATCTTTACCTTCAAAAATCCAGAAGCACTTCCAGTTTTGTGATTCCCTTGTGGACAAACTAAAATGTTCTAGCAAATCAGCTGAAGGGAATATTTTCGGGAAGAAACAAATCTCAGATATTTTGTTCCCGAACCATCATTTTTGCTTGCTTGCTTGCATTAGTTAAACACTTCAACAAGTAAATTGGAAAGTGCTTCTACAGAAAAAAAAACAAATAAGTCAACACTCTAATAATATTAGATTGCTTATGAGCTTTCTTAATGGGTCCACAAAGAGACAATATCTAAGAACTTGGGCATTAACATAAATGGAGAAACTAGGAAATATTCCACATGGCACTTTCCTTTTACATTTCTTAGGAATTGCAAACTTTTATGACCAGCAGACAAGGTCAGCAATGTATATATTAGCAGCTTACAGAGCAAAATTATCCATTCTGCCCTTCACCAACTAGTAAAAAGGAAACGATTCTCTTTTACACCAACCCCAGAAGGGCACATTTCTTTAATTTGAAATCCTGAGAATGGAAGCGATAGACATGTTGAAAAGAAAAATCTGAGATGGAAAATTCGTTAATTTGAGATTGTGCGAATGGAACGTGTTGAAAAAATATAGGTATACGCTTCTAGATAAGGGTGAAAAAAAGTCCATAACATTAGCCATGTTGACATGTTCAATCTACAACACATCAAATATTAAACCAATGAAATTATTTTCAAGGAAGAAAGAGTTCTTTTTATCAACTGAAACCCGTAGAAGCTTCTACCAATCAAACCTTTACTGTTGATCCATGACCAAGTTGATAATCATCCTCGAAATCTCGTGTTTGTGTATAAATAAATATATCCAACGACTCCATTTCACATCTTCTTCACAGTCTCCCTCTTTCCTTACCATCTAAGAAAAAGAAAAGATGGCTGCTTTCAAACCCATGGCTTTTCTAGCCCTGCTAGTGGTGTTGCTACCCACGACTGCTCTTGGAGATCTTGATGACTTGGCTCCTGCTCTTTCTCCTTTCTTTGGTACGCCAGCCTCTTTCTCTATCTGATAAGCATACATAGATAGACATGCTTATATGCATATATTTTGGTGTTTTTTTGTGAATTACAGATAAGATGTGTGAAAAGGTAAATTGTGGAAAGGGTAAATGCAGAGCAGATATGACACATCCGTTTAACTTCAGATGCGAATGTGAACCTGGTTGGAAGAAAACAAAGGACAATGATGAAGACAATGATCACTCGTTCCTCCCCTGCATAATTCCAGACTGTAAGCTCTTTCTTGTGATTATTGTAATAAATTTTTGGATTCCTTTTCTATATATAGGAAGTGATTTTCCCATGGCAAAAGGGTAGAAGGCAAGCATGGGGTGATGAACATTAACAAGAAGATTATTTTGAGAATAAACATAAGAAGGAAGAAAAAAAAGAAAACACCAAGCAAAATGTTATTTGTGACACATATGCAAGTGCTCACTCGCAAATAGAGAACCTATATGAAAGGCAATATCTTTGTCAAACATCAAATCATCCCTGCCACCATTATCAACTGTAAACAATGTCGTAAACAAAAATTAAACCAGTTCACATGATGTTCTTCTTTAATAAATTACCCCTTGGAAGTTTTATAGTCTGATTTTAACAGAACGAAAAGCTTACGGGCCTATTACAGAGATGAAAGCTTTTAGTTTTAGCAACGAGGTAACGTTGGTTTGTTTCTTTTTATTTTGTCCAGGTACTCTTCACTATGATAACTGCCACACAGCTCCACCACCGGATCCTGATAAAGTTCCTCACAATATCTCTGTCTTTGAACGTAATCCCCATAAACAAACCTCTATTATCATTATCATTCTCACTTTTCTTTATTGGTTTTCATGTTTCTGATTTTATTTGTGTTGATTTGTATTCATATAGCTTGCTCTTGGATCTACTGTGGAGAAGGAACATGCAGAAACACATCAAATTATAAACACACATGCGAATGTAAACCTGGGTTCAATAATCTTCTCAACACATCTTACTTTCCGTGCTTCAGCAATTGTAAGACACAAACAGACATCTTTTTCATAACAATTGTTATAATTACGCAAAAACTACTTTGAAAAACTAACTTAAGGAATGGATTTTAATTTCAAGGTACCCTGGGAGCTGACTGTGAAAAACTTGGAATTAGATCTTCAGATTCACAAACAACTTCAAGTAATAATGAGACAATTTCGAGAGATGATGAGAATCAGGGTGAGATCAGTTGCACAAAAAGACCAATACTGTTTCTCACTATTTTTTTTGTTAATATTTCTGTCAAATCTTGTTCAACCTTATCCATAGCCAAGGCACACCTAATGGTCAATTTCTAATGCTTTTCTTTTTGCTTTATTTCTTTCAGCTATCTCATTTCAGCCAGGAAAGTTCCATTGGATGAGCATACTGATTATGTCCATGGTGATTGCTATATGGAAATAAGACACAAAGCCAGGAATTGAGATCTAGGCTCACCAGACCTTAGTTTCATTATTAAGAAACTATCATACTTAGATATATCTTCATTTGATGCATTGTTGTTTAATTCTTCTCCCCGATTCATGTGTAGAAGTTTAGTTTGTATCAATAAGCTGGGCCTGGATGGAGGATGATCATTGTATACAGAATCCTACAGAATAAATGTTTTGGGTATATATGATTGTTTTAATGATTGATTGATTTATCATTGGTTGAGTTTTCTTTTTCTTTCTGTTCATAAATTAAACTAACTGCATCAAAAGAAATCAAGAGTGAGGTAACTTTCAACAGGAAAGAATAATTTAATAAAACTCCATATAACTAGTCTGAAGCAATTTGATACTAGTACAGGCAAATGATCCAAAGTGAAGCTAGAAGCCTTATTTCTGCTGAAATTAACAAAAGGCAATGCAATTTTGAAAGTGAAGTATCAAACAGAAGCTATAAGCCAATTACATATCAAATTATATCTAATTTCCCTCTTTACTCTTTTAGATTAACATAACCCTTTTTATAATCACTCCGTTTAAGCCTTTGTCAACTAATCAAAAACTAGAACTATCAAATGAAAGCATGAACCCAAGAAAAACATGGTTGCAACCATTTCGAGCAACGGAACAATTTATTTACGTTTTATTCCACATTTCCCCAATTCAAGATACAAAATTTCTACTGAGAACCCGCATTGCCAAATCTAACATTTAAACTAAAATTAAGTAAAAAAAATATATCAGAGTAATGAACAACAAGGAGGAGGACAAATTATGAAAAACCAAATTTTTTAAATCCTCACCGCCATCATCACTTGCTCTTAACTTCAACACCAGTCTTCCCAGCTATGATCACAGCAGTCGCCATATCCAAAAACAACCCGTGTTCCACAACTCCTTCGAGCTTCCCAATCTCCGTCCCAGCTGAAACCGCATCTTTAATGGGCGTCTCGAAATACAAATCAATAATGTAGTTAAAATTATCAGTGATATAAGGCTTCCCGTTTTCCCCTTCTCTAAGCTTGGCCTCACAACCCAGTTCCCTGAACAAGTCTTGAAGCCTAACCAAATTGTATTTCCAGCAAAACTGAACCACTTCAACTGGCATCGCAAGCTTACTCCCACCGAGTCCGCTCACTAATTTACTCTCATCAGCCACAACAACGAAGCTTTTCGACGCAGCTTCCACCATCTTCTCTCTCAAAAGCGCCCCGCCTCGGCCTTTAACGAGGTTCAATTCTGGGTCAACCTCATCGGCGCCGTCAATGGCCAAATCCAGTGATGGGTGATCGTCAAGTGTGGTTAAGGGAATGTTAAGCGACTTGGCTTGCTCTTCCGTGCGTTTTGAAGTTGGGATTCCGACGATGTCCCTTAACTCGCCGGTTTTCAAGAGTTGGCCGATCTTGTCGACGACGAAGGCGGCGGTGGAGCCGGTACCGAGGCCGAGGGCCATGCCGGATTTGACGTAGTCAACGGCCTTGTCGGCGGCGAGCTTCTTCAAGTCGTCTTGGGTGAGGGCCGGGACGGCCTGGGCTTTGATGGAAATGGCGCGTGGTCTGAGAGAATTGGGGGCGCGTGGGAGGAAGTGAGCGGAGGTGGAGTGATGGAGAGTGGGGAGGAAGGATAAAGAAGTCATTTTTCTTGGGCGGAGGCTGTGGTGGTGATGGGGTGAGTTTGAGAGGAAAATAAATGAGAGGTGAGTTGTGAGAAGTTGTTGTTGATCAATCTATCTGTGTGTTTTGGTTGGCTTTGGCTTTTCAGTTAGTTGATCAAAATTGGAAGGTGGGAATTTGGTTGTTTATTGGGTTTATTTGGCATTTTGTTAAGGTTAGATAAAAATGAAAAAAAAAATGGCTTGTTTGGTGAATTTGAAAGGTGGGATTTCTATTTCTTATTTGTTGTTTGTTGGAATTAATTAATAATTATTATGTGTATGAGCTGAATTTGAGCAATGAACCTCCTCCTTATCAACTATCAGGCTAATGAGTTTTCTATTCGATAAAGTCTGGTGGCAAATTGGGATCGCGTTCAACAATGTCAAAGCCTCAACGGCACAAGCTAAAAAGTTCTTTTATTTTTTTTCTTAGAATATTAAAGTTCTCCTTACTTGTCAAGGAAAGTAGATTTTTTTTTTAATATTGTTGTACAGGACTGTTACTGATATTATATCAGGTATTATAATTAATATTTACAAATAGATTATATAATTTTTAATTTCTTTCTTGATTTTTGATAATTGAGAGAGAATTGAAATTAATTCTCATAATTCTTTTAAAAGACATTGGTAGGGAAAGTAGATATTTGAATATGAGTTTGAGCATTGTATCAAGCAGCCCTCATTATTAATGTAATGCAACAACTAATGGCTGCACTAGGGAGGGTGCATTACTAGCAATTTTAAGTTGGGTTTAGCAGCCACTCGGCTTTTGGCCTAGAGCTGGACCACTCGCACTCATATTCATAAGAGTAGTAATTTGAGTTCTTATGAACTTAATTTATCACTTAATTAATATAATGTTTACTTTTTGAATTGGAGTGGGAATCCCGAGAAGTGGGAATCCTAGGATTGGGAGTGTGAAATGGGAGTGGGAGTATGTTGTTTACTTACACTGGAATGGAAGCATGGAATGGAAATCAAAATCTAATTTATGTGTTTACTTGTCTTGGATTGGGAGTAAATAGTTTCAAATTACAATTTCATCCTTATTTAAAGAATTATAATTTTTAATTACAAAGCTAAAAAAAATATATTTAATGAATAAATATTTATTTTATTATATTTGTAAATTTATAATAATTATTAATATTCTTAATTATGAACATCACAATTTTTTATTAATTTTAATTTTAATATAAAATGAAACATTATTTTATTTTATTTAATATAATTATATTAAATTTATTATTATATAAAATAATAATATAATATTATTTAGTACAAAATTAATATTTTCTTAGAATAAACTATTTATTATTATTAATTATTAATATTAAATAAATATAGTACTATTATTTTTAAAATAAATATAATAATATTATATTTATTAATTCTCTATTAATATAATAATATTATTTTTAAATAATTTTAATTTATAATCAATGCAAATTATTATTTAGTTAAATATAATATTATTTATTTTATTTTATTAATTATAAAACATTAAATTGATTTAAATAAAAAAAGGGTAGAAAAAGGAGAGGTGGGAGTGGATTCCCACTCCCACTCCCCACTCCAAAAATGGATGGGACCCACGGATTGAGATTCTCAATCCCTCTCTAATTTAGTGAAGTAAACACTGGAGTGGGAGGAATCCGCACTCCTCACTCCTACTCCAGAAAGTAAACACAGCATAAGTATAATTGAGTAGAGTTAATATATAATATTTCTTCCATGCGAAATGCAAGTAGGGAATTTAATGTAAAATTGAATCTAATGGCCGCATTAGTTTCTTCTTTTTTTAACTTTATAATAATAATAAATAAATATAGCTTTAAATTTAATATAATATTTTATTATTTTTTATTTTTACAATATAATTATTAAATTAAAATAATAAATTTATAATTTTATATTAAATTTTAATTTTTATTATATTAAAAATATAACTAAATAATGTACTATTTAATTATATAATAATAATAATAATTAATATATACAATTGATTAATATTTAATAAGTTAATCAATTTTAATAATAAATACTTAAATAATATATAAGAATATAACATAATATTAGATTATTTAATTATCTTATAGTAATTAATGTATAAAATTTGATTATTATTCAACAATTTAATATAACTAATAATAAGTACTTAAATAATATATAGAAAAATTATATAATATTATATAATTGAATTATATTACAATAACTATTTTAAATAATTTGATATAACTAATAAGAAATATTCATATATGAATAAATTTGAATGATATTAATTTAAAATTAATAATAATATAAATAATGATATACTATAGAACTCTTACTTAGATTATTTTGCACAATTCATTTTGTTAGTAAATATGTTACAATAATTGTATCACTTTATTATTTTGTGATTATCTTGTTGTATGTATAAGTTTTTATTCTATCATTCTAAGATGATTTTTGAACTAATCTCATAGGTTTTTACTATATATTTATGTTGTTATATTATTTAGAGATTATTTGATTAAATTATTTACTTCGATCTTCATTTCATATGTTATAAATTTAGAAAATACTAAAAACAAATGTTGTGATTCCAAAAATTAAGGCTATAAACTTTGATTTTATGAGTAATTATGATTTTTTTTAACATTTATACTAAAAAAAATTTAAATTTGTAAAATTTAAGACTTCTATATTTAGTATTTTTCTAAGTACTAATAAATATCATTTTTAAATATATAATTTAAATTAATCACAAAAAAATTAATACACTACAGTATAGCAATAAGTATTGTATAATATTATTATAAATACAATGCTAATGTAATATAACATAATATAATATACCTACATTAAAATAATGCAATACGACATAATATAATAAAGTGTTTAAACGTGGTCTTAAGCTATTGTATCGTACAACCTTAAATATTGTCAAATGATCAGAAAAATAATAAAATATGAACATTCGTCGTTGTATAGATGAGAGAATATAGTATATATGAGTGACTACAGTTTGTGATCTTACTATTAATAGACTATAGTTGCAATCTTATTATTAAGCGACCCCTTCATTGTACTATAAATTTATGAATGTAGATTTCTAGTTGAGTTCATAATTAAAATTACAGTAGGACCTCGATAGATTAATAGTCTTGAAATAAAAAATCATGAAAAATCTATTAGTTTATCGATGAATTCATAATTTATTAATTTATAAGAATAACATATGATTTTTTTATGAAGTATAGAGATAGCAAAATTAAAGGTGTAGTGATTTTTTCAAGATATATAATATGATTCTAATTTGATTTTAATTGAGAATCAGTCATTTGATAATCCTTTAGCTATATTGCATGGCTGAATTACAATTATATTGTAACTTATGAAAGGAGACTTTTTGGAGCTAATATATTAGTTTTTCTCTCTCTTATTTATCTTAGCATAGCATATAGAATACAATAACGACTTCTCATTTAAAAGGTGTAAGGAAAGCAACAATAACCAATAAAATGAGTTAAGCATTATGGCAATATAATAAAGAAAATCGTAGACATATTATATGTATTTAATTTAAAATTAGTTAATTATTAATTTATGTATTAGTTGGTCCTATAAAAAAATAAGATTTTTTAAAATTTGTTATCTAATAAATTTATCGAATTATTAACTTTTACATAGGGCACCAAGTCAAGACCTGCGAAAACTATTATTTAAATTGAGGTTATCAATTTATTAATTGTTAATTTAATAAAGCTCTACTAGTATTAATAAGAATTCCAACATTTGATCCTAATTTGAGTATGTGTCATTTATCTATTAAATTATATAATAAAGTAATCATTAATCTTATATTAATCATCCTATAAATATATATAACATTGAGACTCGACACTATATCTAATATTTAAATTTAAATAAAGCTCCGAACAATAGCATAGCAAAATGAAAAAAAGTAACCTACACCCCTAAAATTTAGTTAAATTATTACGAAGACCCGTTATTTCATAATAGTTGCACAGACCCCCTTAATAATTTTCAAAACGACTATTATAATGAAAATTATTTTTAATATGAAGTTATTATTAGTTATGGATTTTATTATTACTAAAATCTATTGATCTAAAAATTAAATTATAGATTTATATTAATATAGACATAATTAAAAAAGATATTATAAATAAATTAATATAAATTTTATAAATAAATTAATGTGAATTTAGGTATAAATATTTTAATATTATTAATATGTCAAATAAATTTTATTATTATTAAAAGAATATGACATATAAATAATGTTAAAATAATTTTTCTAATATTTAAAATATTTTATAAATCTTATCTTATTTTTATTTTTATGTAAGTTTATTTAAAGTCAATTATTAACTTATTGTAATTAAGCATATAAAAATAAAATAAAAATTGAATGATTACATATAAAAATAAGGAATTTGTGTGTGTGACCATTAAAATAAACATTGGGTTCCAAGAAAAATATACGAAATCTGAACATATAATTGCCAATTTGCTGAACCCTTAGTGAGATCGGTTTCTTTGAAAAAAAAAATTAAAAAAAAATCACAAAACAATTTCTTGTCAATAGAGGAATCATCTAGCGCTGACATAAAAGGTCTCCTGTTGAAAATCGAAATTTAGCTTTAGAATCGCAGCAAAATATTTTTCCAAAATCTTTTAACTTTTCGTCTCAAAACTTAAAACCCTCACTCGCAAGCCATGTCTGCTGAATCAATCACGGCAATTAACAGAAGCATAGTGAGTACCATCCCAAGTTTCAATTTCTATGCCCTCTGCTTTGTCCCGATTTTCAATTTTTATGTTTGATTCTTGACCTTGAGAAAGTTAATGGGGGAATCTGGGAATTTCGTAACTGGGTTTCTAGAGTTCGTTCTTTTTTTTTTCCCTTTCTTTTCTTTTTTTTATCGGTTGAATTCCTATCACGCAATTTCTGGGTGATATTGATTATTGGCGAGATATTATTTTGTTTGGTTGCTAAGAAAATCAATGTGCAAAAACTGGGTTTGTTTATTTTCGAGCTATATAGTTTAGAAGATTTACAACTTTTTTCCTACAGTATTTGAGTTGTTCATAACGCGTTCATTAAAGATTGTTATACTGGTTTTTAATGATTAGGTTGATCTATTGGACTTCATAGACTGGTCTGGAGTTGAGTGCCTTAACCATAATACTGCTCATTCTCTTCCCAATGCAATCAAACAGGTAAATTTTTCATTCAACATTGCTTTTTTTTTTTCTCCCTTCTCTCTTAGGTTTTATAACTATTTGCTAGTGATTTAAACTTTTGGATGAATTATGAAGGAAAGGTTTGCCTTTTATGCTGATGTTTCATGATTTGTTAGTAATCTGGAAAGTGCATGCCAGGTCAATGTGATATTTCAGTATTTATTTATTTTTTTTTGTGGTCATCATGAAAGTATGAATCTAAAATCTGAACATTATTTGTTTCATATCTTGTTTTCAAGAATAAAGGAAGCTTGTCTTCGCCATAATAGGGCAAAATATTATTTGTTTTATTTGGTTATATATTGTAATATTTCAATATCTGATGATGTGGGTTTTGATCAGCATAGAACTCAGCCCTAAAAAACTGTGTGTGGAATTGAAGGTTTACTTCATAGTAATTAGAGACTGGAACTTCTAGTTCTAAACTTTTGAGTTTCATTCATGCTGCCGAACACTGTATTTTTATTCTTGAAATTTGTGGGATGTACAACTATAATTAATTTACTTTCCCATGAACTCTAGGGTTACAGAGAAGATGAGGGTTTATATCTGGAAAGTGATGCAGATGAGCAACTTCTGATATATCTTCCTTTTACCCAAGTTGTGAAGCTGCATTCCATTGTTGTCAAAGGACCTGAAGAGGAAGGTACTTATCACTGTTTGTGAATGTGTATGTTTTATATGCATGTGGATAGCCTGAGTTACTTTCTGATCAATACACCGCAACAATATCTGATCTTGTTCTCTTTCTTCCAACTGAAAGCATATAGCAATGTGGAATGCGATGAGCCTTCGAGCGTAGGCAACCCATAGCACCACACCCTGTACTATAGTTAAGGAATGATGAGCATCCTGTAGAAGGGTGAATTATGTTTACATAATAGAGAACTTAACTAGTTTTCCTAAGATAGTATCATATGTAAATATCGCAGCATGTTTGTGTGGATGCATTGACTTGAAAAACTGATCAATTCAATGTCTCATCTTTCGGGAGCTTTTCAGATTTGATAACATTAAGAACTGAAGGCTCTAGAATTTTTTCTTACTGATACTGTTGGGGATTTATAAGTAAACATTCATTTTGTTTTGCACATATAGTTTGAATTGGTGCAGATTCATTTTGTGTGGTCCCATAATTCTAATGTGAAGGTTGTTTAATAGGTCCTAAGACGGTGAAACTTTTCTCAAACAGAGAACATATGGGATTCAGGTACTGTTTGAATAAAACTTGTTGTCATTGATTTTAGATTTGAAATGGAAATATGCACAACTGGTATACTTATGTTTCTTAATTTTGTGACAACAGCAATGTCAATGATTTCCCTCCAAGTGACACAGCTGTTTTGACCCCGGATAATCTCAAGGTAGTGGTCCCATGTCTACTTGTGCTTCTACTGCTAGTTTGCTTCAGTTTACTTAAATGATTTTTTCCCTGGTAAACTGTTGGCTCAAACTTCTTGTTTTGTGCAGGGAAAACCAGTAGTCTTGAAGTTTGTCAAGTTTCAGAATGTTCGTAGGTAAGTTAGTGCCTATGGATTGCTGAAATGTGTTCTTAATTCTTCTCATTATATGTTCGTAGGTAAGCTGACTGACATTCTTATTTGGATCAGTTTGACAATATTTATTGAGGACAATCAGTCAGGTTCTGAAGTCACAAAAGTTGACAAGATTGCACTGTTTGGAACGACGTGAGTTTCTAAAATCTTATAACTGTATCACCATCTTTTCCCTTCTGTTCTGATCCCTTTGCTGAAATCACAGTTATCGCAAATTAAGCATTTGTAATATAATAACAGCCTTGTTTATTATACAGCTTCTTTAGGACAGAGTCAGTCCATAATTATAGGCGTGTTGATAATTGTTTTATGATGCAGGGTTGAAACAACAGATATGAAAGGCTTGAAGAAGATCGAGGACAATCACTGATCCTGGCAAAAGCAAATATGAAATGAAATGAATGAGAGAACCCATATTGGCCTCCTGAAAGAAGTGTTAAACATCTTCAGCTTTATCTAAACTTCCAGTTAATCCGAAATATTAAACACTTTGCTGCATGATTTTTAAAAAAAAGTTTCATCTCATTGTCCCAAGTTTTTTTCTTTGGCAATCATATCATCTATGTGATTGAATGAGGTTACATTCAAGTTCTGTTGTGTTCTAACAATTTTGGATGTTATGATTTTGATTGTTTCAATTTGAAGTGAAAGCAGCCAAAGCCGAAGGTCAAAGCCTCTAATACCTCTCACAAAATGATAGTAGCGCATAGAAAGGTCATATCAGGCTAAACATGCATACATAAAAGTTGGCATTAGATTCAAAGATCATTTATGTTAATCCACCATTGGTTTCAGATTGTTCATATCATTTTCCATTTCTGCGCAGTTGTAAAAAAGTTATTTCCAAAATAGCTAATTGAAATGCTGGTAACTTGTACATTAAATAGATTCATGAGAGAAGATGGCTAATTGAGTACAATCAGCGCAATTCCACAAAACAGGTTCTGAAATCACAAATAGAGATTGGACAAAAGACTACAATTAATAGTCCACGTCTCCATTAGGCACCTGAATTTCACTTTGGCTGATGATTGTACATCTTACATCCTGCTTGCATACAGGTCAATGCTACCTATTTGCATCCGTGAAGTTGAATTAACATCTCGCACCTTGAGAAACCTAAACCTGCCATCAGAAGAGAGTTTTATGATTACATTCATGATGAGCTAAGACAAGGATGGCAAAAATGAACCCAACGAGGAGAGTTTTATGATTACATTAATGATGAATTAAGAAAGGGTAGCAGAAACGATCCTGAAGATAATATGTTACCTGAAAGCATTTGATAGAAAACCTGTTGATTTAATCTTAAATGTTTTACGCTGGAAACGATTTTCAAACATCTGAGAAGTTTGTTTATCCAGAACATGCCAGCTGGATCCCCCGTCATTGCTTCCATCGAGGACCCTGAAAAGGAAAACATTTTACGTGCAACAGAATGAACATAAGTAATAGTTTTCAGCTGAACATGTAAACTCAATATCATTCAATATTTGATCAAGGGCAAAAATTGGAGGCCATTATAACAAGAAGTAGACCAGTTGTTTAACCATGTTACTTAAGAATGAAAGACCACCAAAAAAAAAAAAAAAAAAGGAAAGCATGGTCATATCTGGAAATATGGAAGTTAAATAAATCAATGGCCACACACTCTTAAATCTTACCAATCCATCGGATCCCGCTCTGTAGCATCATTGGCTGACATCAGCTCATATGCCACAAGCTCATGCATCTTGTTGTCTGCTACTTTATAAATTATCCAACAACCTAAAACGGTTTAAGTCATATGAAAAGAGTTAATAAGACTTGATCACAATCTGGCTCAAAAGATTAAGCAACCAACAAAGAAAATTTTAGATAACATGGTTTATTTAGGTGCTTGTGTGTCTGCAGTCACTAAAATGTCATTATTTTCCATATTCCTTTTCACACTAAAAGAAAAACGAGATAGGAGGTGGGAGTGCCAAGTTAGAAAAAGACGACGAGAATAATATGCTAAATTATTAAAGATAGAAGTCCTCTCATCTAGAATCATGGAATAAGTAGCCGTCTCTGTGGGGTTCATTCACATAGGATATAAAATTTCATTTTACTACAAGGAGCAAAGGAGAAATCTTACCAAAAGCCAAAAAAGAAAAAAAAAAGATTTAAAAAGTGTAACATGTGCCTTTGCAAATCCAATGGCAATATTCTTGAGTTCCCAACCTTCATGTAATAATGGGGATTATATTACACTTTTCAGGTTCTTTTACTAGTAATTTTCAGAGTGTTATCTTGGAAAAGGCAAGCAGAAAATTATCCAATAGTTTTGAATGTTACTTTCTTTAAAGCAAAATCCAAAACTTAGAAGGTCAAACAAAAAGCTTCAGCCGCTGCTTGCGCCATTTCACTGCATTCGGCTTGATATGGCATACACTATAACAGAACAAAGGGAATAATGCTTATTTGATTAACTGTACCTCTCGCGCCATTAGGCTCTTCCCATTTAGAAGGGCGAGTTCCGTCAAATGCAGACGTGGCCTGAAAATTTAGTTGACAGCAGATTTATGAAAGATAACTTACAAGGCACATAACTCAAAATCACTCAAAATTGCAACCGATAATATATAAACAAGTCATACTTACTATTCCAAAAGGAAACTCCTCACCGCTGGCCAGAACTGAACCAGAATGTATTCGGTTTAACTTCAGAAGTGGCAGGGAAAAAGAACCTTTACCAAAGTTGTCGCAATTGTTAAGATCATGGATCATATCATCCAAGGCCTTAAACACAACAGGCAGTGATAAAGAGGTTTTAACAGGATCACCAGCCAAAACTATGTCAACTCGTCCATCAGTATTCAACTCACTCTTCAGAGAAAGGACACGAAGTAAATGCCCGATGGACGGCAGCAACTGATGCACAATCTTTTGCCCATTATTTGGAACTGAATTTAAGGAAACTCTTCTTGTTTTGTAGGGTGACTTCTTTAAATCACCCAGAATTCCTTTCAATATCTTGAGTAGTTCAATAGCTCCAGATTTAGGAACATTATTCTCAACAAAATGAGAAAGGGCAGAAGAAAATGCATTGTAGATTGTTGTCACATGCTCATCTATGCAAACACGAACCGGGCAAGAAGAGCAACTCAAAGAACAATTGTCATCAGAACCGATTTCTGATCTCGAAATACGCCATTCCTTGTCTCCACTTTGCCTTCCAGGTAAAGAGACTGGAGCATCATCTGTAGAATATAAATCTCTTTCCATCGCTTCCCTTTCACATTTATCACGGTCTTCAAGTGTAGAAAGTGTCTCAGATGCAAAGCTTCTACGGCATTCTCTTGTCATCTTAGCAAGAACAGCAGATACTGTTTGTTCTGTGGCAATATTTCGTCGAGACAGAACCTATTTGGAAAAAAATAGAGTTAATAATTACAAAAAAAAGAAAAAAATCATTTCCCTCAATACATAAAATATTTTTGTAAAGTGACGAAGAAAGAGATGCTACTGAAAATATGTATACAAGCAAATACCATAACTGCCTCTATATGTACCTCATGCCACTTCCTAGTGTAACGTTTTGTGACATCAAAAACTCCATCTTTCGATATAGCAATTACATAATTCAACTTCTTATTCCACCTACAAAGGGAGTATGAAGTTTTAAAAGTCAGGATATATACCAGGATGTTCAAGGAAAAATGCAGGATAAAAGAGTTTACTTATAAAAAATAACTAAACCATGACATTCAAAATACCCCTTCTCATATAACAATGGTCTGTCATATATTCCCTCACAAGGATCAAGGTGCATCCATCTGTAAATAATAGATGTCACAAAACATTTAACTCATCTTTCAGCTAATCCAGATGACTGTTGAATGCTCCTCAAGGAAATAGAAAACAGCAACTTTGCAAATGAACCGTACCTTCCCAAAGATTGTGAGAAGCACTCTGTCCACACATGATCTGTAAAATCCAGGATCTGAAAATGAAACACGAATCAGTCATTAGTGACATAATCTTCTCTCAACCCTCGGGCTGTTCAGTGTAGTGAGAGAATGAAATGCCTCATACAATTATTAACATAATGCCAAAGACGTGCAGACACACAGCAATATGCTTGCACTTAAGAGCTAGAACTTCTTAATTGAATTCAAAATTCCTCAAACAGAGAAGATTACATATTAGACCATAGCTTTTCTCGTGGAAACCCCTGTGCTATCTGCATGTAAGGCGCTGTGAATTGCAAGAGAGCAAATTTCATCTAATGTCTCTGTCTGAGGACACAGGACCATAGTCGAACCACGACAGTGTTTATTTTTTCTCCTAAGAGAAAGCAGGGCATGGTTAAGTCTTTATATGCTCTATATTTTTCTCAATATAATAATGCGGTATAAGTGGACCGAAAATATTCAAGTTGTATTTCAAATAACCGAAAGCGGGTTCATCAGGGGCATCACGTACAAAACCATTAACATATTTTATGTGTCAAGCATCCATGAAGCAGGTACTAACTACTTGGTCTCTGCAATCTCTGATTTTTCATTCAAAGCAACATTGAGAAGGCTGAACTATTATTAGAATATTTTCAGATGTTCCAAAAACCTAGTTGTCTGCTAACACTATGACCATTGTTTCTCCTGAAGAGAGCTTGAATTGCAGAGCACCAAAGTTGAAAAACGTTTATTCTGAATTGAATAATCAACCAAAAATTGACTAACCAGGCGAGATTCATAGCCAAATGCTCGGCAATAAAGCGTAAAACAATTAGCCCACTCTCCGCAACGCCCCCTTTTTGTTTCTACAAGCTACATACATAAAATAACATAAGAAGGTTATGTACCATATGAAACATAGACTTTCCAATCAGGATAAGAAAATTGGAGTACCTTTAAAGGATCATTATAGCGTGGAAAACGAGTGATTTTTGAGCAAACCTTGCAGCTGGAGATAAAACAGGGGTGAAGTATAAATAATGTGAAAACAAACATGTCGGGGGGCCATGAATAAAACATAAAAGCTAAAAGTGAGGATTGGTGACAAACTTTGGTTCGGGCAGACTAGGAAAGCAAAATGTTGTACAAATAAGAGAAAATTAAAGAAAGAAACTGAAAAACTACTTAACGTATTTACACTTTTCACAATCTGTATCTAGATGCATTTCAAAAGAACCTTCTGTGATGATAAAAAACTACTTAGCCTATTGGGATTTTTAAACAGATTAAAGGAAATTAGAATATGGAAAGGGATGTTGCTATCTGAAATAGTGAGATTGCCTACCAAAGGGAATTGTAACACAAAATCTTCCCCCAACATAAGTCATAATTTCAGCTAGATATTGGACACTTACGGAATACTATATAATATGAATTCCTATAGGTACAAACAGATAGAAAAAGACAATAAATTAGGAGAAAAGGCATTCTTTAGACTGACCGAAAAAGCTCGACTCGAGCTGCTCCATATTGGATCTCTGAAGGAAGTGGGGTACCCATACCTTGACCTACAGTTTCGTTGCTGCAACCATCACAAGGAGGTGCATTGACCCACCTACAATATTGGATTATGAATAATACACAAATAAGATTCATCCTGTCAGCAATATGGCAAAAGAAAAGAGTTCTGCTACACTGAGGATTTACAATACAGACTCTGCCACTCCTGAATAGGAACAAGAAAAAAAAAAAAACTCACATAAACAACAGCTTAAATGCCAGCTGCGCAGACCATGCCAACAGGGCCATACAAAACCCTAAAATTACAACTTAGGACTAGTTTCAATTACTAATCTTTGAGGTGGAAACAGAAAACTGTTAAGAAGCATTGTAAAAAATCATGAAACTGAGCAACCAAGAAAAAAAGTATTGTGGATGTAGGAAGCTCTAAAAGCTGTTAAAATCAACATTTTTCCACTTAGTTATGCAAGGAAGTCCGACAACAAGAATATTCCAGTGATTAAAAGCACCTGAACGTTTGTTTGAACCAGAAAAGCAGCTGTAGCAGGAAAGCATGATCTTGTTCAGTTTTTGATGGCTTAGAGTTCCCCTCCTAAATCACAATATATGTGAAATTTATTAGACACTGATATTTTATCCTAAAGATAAAATGATCCATATCCGCAATTAGTTCACGCTTCACCATAAGTACTTTTATTATCCTCAATAAAGTAGTCAGGGAACTCATTTTCAAAAATTGAAAGACTGGACACATTTTCAAGTAGTAAGTACATAAGAAATTCCAGTTGAATGGTAACCTTGCAATGAAGTGTAGGAATATATATCAACCTTGCCAGATAGTTATAACAATCACAAAGAAGTCAAAAAAATTTAAATCAACCTCCCAAAAGATAGTCAGAAATAAAACAACCTTGGTATAAGACAATTTCTCTGACTAAATCAGCTTGCTGATGAAACAATTACCTTCTATACTATCCTCAGAAATAAATAAAAACTACAGGAAGCCCTTCTGTTGGTTAATAATCATCAGGATTGAAAATTAACTCATCAAAATAACAGCCAAAGATGCATCTAGGATTCCTTGTATAAGAGTATGATGGAAATAATTCGGCTTAGGTACGTATGTCAATAAGCATGCACGAATCAAAATTTTAAATCCACAATTGCAACACAGTAATCTTGCTGAACCAATTCCACCATTTACTAAATAGAACTTCTAAGCTTCAAAACTCAGAACATAAATTTAACTAAAACGAGCCAAAATGATATGTTCATTTCCTTCTGCTAAATGATTCCTGCTCATTAAGTGTATATAAAATAGAGCAAACAAATGTGCTCTGAGTACGTAATGATATTAAGCACTGCATTAAGAAATACCATAGCCACACCCATAAATTGACATCATGCTTCAGAACTAATCTTGAATTTATAAGGAAGGTTGTTGTATGTATGAAACTGAAAGGTTCTACCCTGGCCAAAGAAACCAAAGATTTCTCCTCAAGTCTTTCTACTGGAACAGTCTTCTTGGCAGCCTCTTGGCGTATTGGGTCCTCATACTACAAAAAATCCATCAAAAATCAATAGAACAAATTGCTGTCTATAAGCATAATAGTTATTTTGTATTACCAATGGAGGAAAGAGAATTATAAAATTAAATGAAGAAGAAAGCAAATTCATTTTCCTCTAAACAATTCAAACGGTTATTTTTCTTTATTTATTTATGTTGAAAATTAATGTTAGGGAAAAGAAAACTGGCAGCAATTCAAATGATATTCTTCAAATTTCACTGATGCTGTCAAGTAGAGAGTTTCAAAATTTCAAATTTGATATGTGTTTCTCACCGAACATGTCAGCAGCAATTAAGGAATAAAAGGAGAGTTTAGAAAGAAACCACCACATACTCTAAATCAAAGAGAGCAAAAATAAATAAATAAATAAAAATTACCATGAGAACTTTACTAGTGTACGGGTGCACAGTCTCCTCAAACTGCCCACTATTTTCACCCACAGCATGCTGTTGAAACAAAAGCGCTTCCTCCTCTGCCTACAAAAAAATAAAAAAAAATTGAACCAAACAACTCGAAACCTATCAAATTAGGCTGTTTCAGAGAATGCTTCTGTAGGAAACATCTCAAAGCTCTTTCAGATACTTCTCCTGAAAAGAAATTCAAATGTACTTTTCTAAACAAGTAAGCATTTTCACCACAAGATTTTTCAAACAAACAAAAAAATGAAGCGTTTTTTCAATTTTTTTTTAACTTTTAAAAAGCACGAAACCTGAAACATTCGCGCCAATTCCTCATCGGATTTCAGCAATTCTTCCTTCTCTTTACCACTGTCACTAGAAATTTCCTCGTTAATTGAAACTATTTTGAGCTTATCAGATATCGTAACGAGATCAGAATCGTCCGATACGAGCCGTTGATCATCATCATCACCGATGATCTGATCAAAGTCACACCAACCAATAATCAAAACATACGCTTAAATTCACGAACAATTAAAGAGGGAGCGGCTTAGAGAGAGCAACTTAACACCTTTTGTTCTTCAGGAGGAATTGAAGTGAGAGAGAAGAGCTGGAATCTAAAAACCTGGAACGAGAAATGAGAAGTTTTAGAGAGCAAAAATGAGAGAGTTTAGAGAGAGAGAGAGAGAGGGATAGGTGGAGAGACCTCGAGGCCGTCGGCGGTGTCGTAGTCGACGTCGAAGGTGGAGTCGCGGTGGCGGACTGAGAATTTCCGAGCTGCCATTTTGTTCTCTCTGTTCGAAGTCTTTTGCCAGCGTTTTAGTATTGAGAGAAAAAATCTATAACACGCATAACACATTTCTGTTTTCCGATTCTTTTCATGTATTTATTTATTTTTTTATTGCGCTACTGAAGCTCGAACACTGATCCTGAGGGTGGGTTTCGACCTTCGAAAATGATGTTTTTTATGCATATTTTTTAAAATGAAACTTTATTTTTAAAAGGGAAAATATCTACTGTCCATCCGTTTTTTACACTATTTTTAAAAATACACAATTCCTTCATTTTTTGGCTGGAATCCACCTAAAGTTATATTTTTTTTTTATTTTTCCACTTCCGTTTGGAATCCGTTAAGAAAACTAACGGAAACTTAAAAAAATGACCATTTTACCCCCAAAACAAAAATTACAATTTCACCTTAAAAATTATAAAAAATAATCAGATTAAATCTAATAATTTTTCCCATCGGTCAATAAAGACATTAATTCCACAACTATCAAATGCAAGTTTTTTTTTAAAAAATATGTAATTAGAATCTTTAAATTATAATAGTATTAAAAATAATCTCACAAACCATTAATCAATTTAAGATAAGTAAAATTTTATTATTCATTGAGTTATAATCTCTAATAGTTAAGATTTTTTTGTACTTCATTAACGTACTAATAATGATATTTATCATTAAATCTTATTATTTTGGTATTTTTAGGGTGAAATTATAATTTTCGTTTTGGGGGTAAAATAATTATTTTTAAGTTTTTTTTTAACTGATTCCAAAAAAAGTGAAAAAAATGTAACTTTAAAAAAAAAATTGTTAAAAAAAAAATAGGTGGACGGTGGATATTTTTCTTTTTTAAAATAATATATAAAGATAAAGGATCCACCTATGTTACAACAATGATACCGTACCACTCTTTTTGTTTTTATTGTAAAATGCCATTGGATGTAAAACTATTGAATCTAATGGTTGAAATTACATAATAGATAATTGAGGTGTAGACTGTCAACTGTTGGAGTCGGTTATCATCAGAGCTTTTCTCCACCTCATTGTTTCCATTTTGATCTTCCTTCTCCTATCCCCGACCATCAATGTTTTCTCTAGACCCCTCCTCCGACTTGGTCTCACCCTGATTGCTATTAGATCTCTTTTCACCATCATCCGAATCAGATTTATTTCAAGCGATTAATTTATTCCCACGACTGACTTTCGAGTGAGAAGTAGAAGAAAGCTAAGCACAAAGTGCAAACAAACTCACAAGCAAGCATTTCTTCAAACAGTAGTTGTTTGTTTAAAAATATAAAAAATAATAAAAATATTTGATTGTTTGTTTAAAAATATAAAAAAATTTAGATTAAGTTTAAAAATTAAAATAAAATAAAAAGTAAATATTAAATATAAAATTAATTAGCATATAATAAAATAATAATTTGTACTATAGTTATATTTATTATAAGACATTTAAGTAGTTCGTGTGTGCTAATTATATTTTACAACCCAATAAATAAAGAACAAAAGATTACAAAATATATACATTTAGAACATGCCCAAATATCTACATCTATCCCTTCCAACACGATGACTATCACCTATAAAAAAAAAATATATATATATGTATATATGATATTTGATAATTCTATTAAGATTATAAACTCAAATATATAACAAATAAAAATTGATATAATAGAAGATCATACAGAATTTTAATGAACAATAAACAAAACCATAAGTTTTTTTCACCCTGTCTATTTGTTATCCTCCTATTTGTCCTCCACGAAAGTGAGCTCGACTTACTTCAAGCATCGTTTTCACGTTCCTAGTCACAAGACTACTTTTCTTGGGGTCACCCCCTTATCCTTTATATTATTATATAAATAATTGAGCCTATATGATATTTGATAATTCTATTGAGATCATAAACTTAAACATATAATAAATAAAAATTGATATAATAGAAAATCATACAGAATTTTAATAAACAATAAATAAAATTATAAAATAAGATAAAAAAAAAGTACCTAGATCTTAGCAATAGTTGCAGAGACAAAAGGCTCAGAGTTTTTACAGTTGAAGAAAAAAATAGAAATAATAGTTATAATTGAAGAGATAAGGTAGAAGAAATGGTTACAAGAAAAAGAATTAATAATGAAATAAAATAATAATTAAATAAATAAAAGTGGTGGGACTTACACCCCCTTTTTCCATAACTTCTTTTTATTTGTTCATTATTTTTTTAAGCAAAATGTCAATTTGACGTTCTTAACTTTTGTTAACAAAAGTGACAGAATAAAAATATTTTGTTCTTTCAATTTTTTTTTAGTGATGGTTAGAGAATGGCCTTACTGGATATGTTTTTTGTGTTTTTTATTTTTGAAAAATAAAAACACCCAACAAAATATACGTCATCAAATGCACCCTAAGTTTTATTGATTCTATTCAGTTTTGTACTTGCCTTCGGTTGGGAGTTTGTAAAAATTATTAGTCTTTACTCAAGGTTTGGAAAGGCACAATACAATATTATTCATGTTTATTTTTTGTTTTGTCCCGCTTTTTTTGCAAGGGTAATTGTATTTTTTACCAAATAATTTTATACCTAAAATTTAAAAAATTTAAATTTATACTATATATTTTACAACAGTGTAATATTTAAGTGGACAACTGATTCTAAAATTTATCTCTTAATAACCACGCCTACAAATAACTATAAGTTTATGGGTTACAAGTTTATTAATTGAGTAATATGGAGGCTTATATCAGTTGAGTCTCAACCTAAATTCTAACCGATTTTTCATTCCTTTAGCGAATGGTAGAATATTAATTTTATTAATTATATACTATAAAATATATAAATGACACGTAATAGTTGAGATTCAACTTTACGATTCCAATAATTATTTTACATTAATTTACACTCACATTGATCTTACTTTGTGTACTAATTTTTTAGGCCATGGTTATCTTGGAGTTTCTTTAAGGTAGAGGAGGAATTATAGTCACAAACACAAAAGTGATGAATAATAAAAAATATGTTATAACTTTAATCGTGTGGCGATGAATTAGTGTTCTACTGCAGAGCGGTTCCGATATAACCGAACCCATTTTTTATTTTACATCACAAGTTGTTAAATATTTTTAAATATTTAAGTTACAAAATATGCAACTTAAAAACAAATTAAAAGTAGTCATGCAAGAATAAGATAGCAAGTAAACACTAGGGAAATCATAAGTGATTTGATGATGTAACTTATCCGACCCAACGTCTTGCTTTAAATAAAAAACAGAGGGTGTAAATTTAGTTAGGAAGCTTGGAAAAACTGAAAAAGTATTGGCTTTTTTTAGTTACGTACTTTGCTTTGCTTGGAAGTTTGTAAATATTTTTATTCTTTGCTCAAGGGTTTGGAAAGGCACAATATAGTTCGTGTTTATTTTGTGTGCCGACATTATTTTTGAGAAAAATTCTATAATGTCATAATAAATAACATCAATACTGCGATAGATATAAATATTATAAATTATATATAAAATTAGTAAAAAAAATAAAACTAGTAAGTTCATAAAGATTATTAATTATTTCAAAACTTAACATGGTTTCTACCGAATTTTAATAAAAGAATATTTTATTCATTTATAAAAATATTTTTAATTAAAAATAAAAATTACTCATTAATTAAACCAAGAATTTATTTTTAAAAAAAGTAGAATAAATTTTATTGAATTAGTTTAACCGTAAATTCTATATTTATTCTAGAACATTTATTTACTTTCTTTCGCATTTTCTATAATAATATTTATTTATTACACAAGTTAATTAAATGCTATTATTTATCTTGACGTGAATCAAACCAAAACCCAAAAAGAAAAAAAAAACTTATATTACTAGACACATATATGATATATCATTAAAGTTAAATTTAATTTTGAATCTTATGTATACTTCATATAGTTTTAAGCCCATTACCTGTACTTCGAGATCATTTGATGCTATTGTTGAGGAAGTGTAGAAAAATGTAAAATAACCTCGTCTTACAACAACTTTAAAGATATTAAAATAATATTTAAAAAAATGAAATTTTAGAATAAATTTCATCCTTAATAAAACATCACACATATTACATCAATGCAAAACTAGCATTATCCCATTTAAATTAAAAATAACAAATTTATAAGGTAATAAATATTATAATGAGTTTTATTTTACAATTGTAATTTTTTTTTTTGCAGCAACTCTTATATTAATTTACTTATTTTACTTTTTATTCATAAGTTTTAGTCATAATCTACAAAATTTATGTTTATTTTGCACTTAATATTGTTTACTAATTTTATGTTATATTTGTAAGCCTTCGTCTTATATACCAGTAATACATTAATTTACCAGTCTTACAGTAATTTACTTATTTTATCTTCTTTTTACAAGTCTTATATTCCACTTTCAAAATTTATGTTTTATTTTACAGTTAGTGTTGATTTACTAGTTTTATGTTATATTTGTAAGTTTTTGTTTTATTAACCAGTAATAGATAAATTTACTAGTTTTATATTAATTTACTTGTTTTACCTTCTATTTACAAGTCTTATGTTCAATTTCTAAATTCGTGTTTTATTTTGCACTTAATGTTGATTTACTAATTTTATGTTATATTTGCAAATTTTTGTTTTGTTTATTAGTAATTCATCAATTTATTAGTTTTATATTAACTTACTTGTTTTACTGTCCATTTACAAGTCTTATGTTCCATTTTTAAAATTTATGTTTTATTTTGCACTTAATGTTGATTTACTAGTTTTATGATATATTTGTAAGTTTTTCTTTTATTTACCAAAAATACATCAATTTATCAAATTTATAGTAATTTACTTGTTTTATTTTTCATTTACAAGTCTTTTGTTTCATTTTCAAAATTTATATTTTATTTTACAGCTAATGTTAATTTACTAGTTTCAAGTTATATTTGTATTTTTTTTTATTTATAACTAATACATCAATTTATTAGTTTTATATTTATTTATTTATTTATCTTTTATTTACAAGTCTTATGTTTAATTTCTAAAATTTATGTTTTATTTTGCACTGAATGTTGAATTATGAATTTTATGTTATAATTGTAAGTTTTTTTTTATTTTACTAATAATACATCAATTTACTAGTTTTACCTTCTATTCAAAAGTCTTATCTTTAATTTCTAAAAATTATGTTATATTTTACAGTTGATATTGGTTTACAAGTTATATTAAATTTTCAAGTTTTATGTTTCATTTACATAATGAATGTTTAATCGCGGCATTATATGATGACTCTATTTTTAATAGATGATTTACGCATATTGTAAATAGTAAGTGTAAAATTAAATAAATTTAAATTTTTATTATATTTTTTACAACATTGTTGTTGCCCTAAACGGTTGTACAAACTTTGATTTTGATGATGACAAACAATGTGTTAAGGGTAAAATGGTATTTATGTATTTCTAATCTCACTAGCTCTTGAAGGACAAAAATCATTCATGTGAGATCAAGTTCAAAACACTTAAATGGACAAAGGCACAAAGCTCATCAAGTCAAGACCAAGCATTAAAGGTACTAGCTTAGATGATTTCTCTTGTTACATTTCTTGTAAAGCTAGAATGATTAAATGTGTGCATGATTAAGCATTTAAAAACTCAAACTATTTTTCATACATTTTTAAATGAATTATTATTTTGATAATATAAAAGTTTTATATATAAAGGGAAAATAATTTTATGAAATTGGTTGTTTTCAAGTTTATGGTCTAATTTTAAAAAAATTTGAGAACTTTAAAATCAACAAGTATTGTTTTGAAATTCTAGAAATGAAACTATTTGAATATTTTATAAAGTTTTGGGCCGTAGTTTTATAAAGTTTTGGGAATCAAAAGTATTATTTCAAAATTCTGAAGATGGACCCTTTTGTAAAGTTTTATGAAGTTTTGGGCTATAATATAGGTATAGAAAGTTTTGAAGTAAAAATATAATTTTAGAAAATAATTAATCACTTTAGCAACTGACAAATTGGTTACATCAAATGAGCTCTCTGGAACCAAACAATATACTGGTTACCAATAAACGGCAAACCAGTTATTCAAAAATTCAAATTGCGGCCACAGTGGTAAAATTAAGCGACAGGTTGGTTAGGATAAACAGTAAGCTGATCATGACCAAAAAGTAAGTAACGGCTAGTTTTTCAGCTCCAACTATAAAAATGATCAATCATATTCAAATGTAAGGGATTCAACAATTGGCATTGAGCTCACTCTTACATATTCAAATTGTCTTGAGCTTAAATTTGTTTATTCTTTCATTGAAACACACTTTGGGCTTTCATTTATAAACACATACATTGTGTAAGTGAAAAATATGTGTAACTTCATTTTAATATCAAAATTGAGTGATTGTAAGTGTGGGAAACACTTGGTTTAGAGGTTTGGGATAACCTTTGAATAAAAAGGCCAATTGACACCTTGGAAGTCAATTGTAAGTATCTTGAAACCTTAGGTTGAAAGGCTTGGATAGTGGAATCCTCATGCGTGGTGAGCATAGAGACGTGAGCGTAAACATATTTTGCTGAACTACATTAAAATCTCGTGTTCCTTTTCGCTATCCTTACCTCTTTAATTTACTTCTTGTTAAAATTATTATTATTATTATTATTGGTTGTGGTAGTTTTTGGTATTGAACTGTGGTGTTGTTATTTAAGAAATTTTTGAAAACCCAATTCACCCTCCCTTTTGAGTTGCCTATCTAGTATTTCAAATATAATCTTTTTGAAGTGGATAATTGATAATTTCTCTAAAATCTATCTCTTAATAACTACATGTACAAATAACTACAAGTTTACATGTTTATGATCCTATCCACACCTATCACTAATTTACCGTACAACTCTGCAACTATAACCCTTAGCAAGTTTATTAATTGAGTAATCCTAAAGATTACAACAATTGAGTTTCAACTTAATTTTGAATTGATATGACATTTATCTACTGAATGGTAGAATATTAATTCTATTAGTTATAAAATTTACTAGACTTAATTATTAGGATCTCAATCATTTTTGTTATTAGTTTATAGCTAATATTAACCTTACTTATGCATTTGTTTTTCTATTTATATTATAAGTTAGTTAAGCATTTTAGGTAATTAATACAAGATTATGATAGTAAATAAAACATTTGAGAGATTATGAGTGACTTTAGGATGTACCTTATTGACCCAACATTTTGTTTTAAATTAAAAAAAAAAAGATAGGGTGTAAATTCAGTTTGATTGGCGCGTCACGGTTTTGACATGTGTAATACTAAAACAGGTATGATACAGGAATTCAAATAAGATTTTGTCGAGACTCTGGTTTAAATTTTAGCATACCAATAGTCTGTAATTGGATGGCGTATAATCTAGCGATTAATATCACGTATAAAAATAGGATTAAGATCCTCTCCTGATCTGATCTTGTTTTGAACAAATTCTATTAATGTGATGGTGATTAATAAATTAAAAAGAAAAAAAATTAAATTCTAATTATATACAAATACTAAAAGACGATGACACAATACCTGTAAAAGATTAGAAATGCTCATATCAGGAGAGAGGGTTATAATTCATTAAACTAAGCATAATTTGTGGGTCCCACCCCATTGAAACCTAACAACTATCGCCGTCCGCAGCCTCCTACTAACATCTACAACTAACAGTCACCATCATCAAGATTTATCGTGTGCAAAGTGCAACCCACGTATTTTTGATCTCCTGTTACTGTCTAAAGTTTTATTTATTTATTTATTATTATTATTCTCTTAGGACTTGGAACCAAAACAAATATTTAATATTTCATTTCCCAAACTTTCACTTGTTTAATACGATTTTGATGTATTTTATGAATTATACGCAATATTTATGCACTCAAACTCCAAAGAATTTTGATTTAAATATAATTAAACAATACAATAGGCTTATGAGAATGTAAAAATATTATATAGTGTAATTCGAGGGGAAATTTGAAATGGTGCCATTTTCTTCCGCGATGGCCCTTACTTGATGCTTCCAGGCATTGACATTTCAAGCCAATTATGCTTCACACCCTAAACAATTAGCCCAGAAGGACACTTCTACGTAACCCTACCATCGATCAGAATCAACAACAAGCAAGTCCCCACCAACGCATCCTCGTTAAAAGTCAACATCAATGCAGCCACAGGAGGCACAAAAATCATCACAATAAAACCATACATAGTCCTCGAACACCCAATATACCAATCTTTCACCAAGTTCTTCACCAGTCAGCTCCTTGGAATCCCAAAATTAGCGAAACCCATGGCACCATTTTCATTATGTCATGATTCAAGAAAGCCGAAAAGCACAAGAGCCGGCCCTAGAGTTCCAAATAGAGATTTTTTACTGTAGAATCAGAACGTTAAGAGGACAATTACTGGGGCAAATTCAATGGTGCAGGCACGAAGTGGGGTTACTTGTTCAGCGTTTGTTGATGGAGGGGTAAGGCCTAAAGCTTCGATCATCATTGGGTCGCATCAATTGCAGGATAATCTTGTGCAGTTTGAACTTGCTGGTTCAAGGCTTGGTTTTAGCTCTACGTTGCTGTTTCGCAGGACAAGTTGTAGCAACTTCAATTTTACTGCGACTCCATGAACAACGAGTACGTAAAGTTGACGAGTGCTTTGTTTATGTTCATGTAATGTGTGAATAATGGAATAAAAACTATACTCTTTGGTTTTAGTTCCTTTCAGAACTGAATGTTATAATTCATGTGAAATATCAATAATATGCTATAAAAATTAGTGTGACAGTTACTATTGATTGTGATGTTAAGTAGTAGTTTTTTTAATTTTTTCATTAATATGTAATGTTATAGTACTCATCTATTAGTGTTTTCTATCATGTTGACATTGTTTTGAGTTTGTCTATTTGAACAATACTCTATCTATTATTTTCAGGTACCGGCGCCTTAATTTTTTAAATTGCAACCACGCTATTAAGTCGTATGGTTTAATAATATTAAATCTGACTCTATTCAAATCCACGACTTAAATGCTAGCATATTCGTATGAAAAAAAAAATAAGGGCATCCGCACTAAAAAAAACTATATATATATATAGACACACACAATTTAATATAAGTTTTAGATTAATAAAAATTAGATCATTACATGTTATTACGTAAAACATTTTATAGTTAAACCAACTAACATTTGCATATGCAACACTTAAAAAATGAAAAACACAATTAAAGAAAAATCATATGGTGGTAATAAGAGATTGATTTCTCTATGAAGAGTTTAAAAAAAAAAGTTATTGTGATAACTATATAGTTATAAATTTTACGTGCGATTATGTCTAATGAAAAAATCGAAAAGATATAGTCTTATAAACTGTATAAGATGAAACAAGTGATTCTTCCGAAGTTTTCTTAGAACGCAGGGGGGAAAAAGTATTGACTATTCTTAAAACTTGGGGGGAGCTTTTGATAATAGAACAAAAATAAAGGGTTTCTTGTAAATTATCCAATAAACTAACAATCTACGTCAACCCTCGGGGCCCACAAATTTCCAAGAAACTACCTGTGTTGTCCAATCACAAAACCGAACGCTTTGTAAAAATTTCACAGCTTGTGTGCATTAAAGTCCCCCAAATCCAAAATCCAAAAATTCTCGTTTTATTATCTATTTTTATTTTTATTTTTATTTCTATTAGTTTTAACTGCTCTCTCAGGCCAAAAATCAAACGAAAAGTAGCTGCGGCCTCTGTTCTTCTCTTTTCCAGGGAGGAGTCGCCCTTGGTTCGCAAACGCACGTTTTATCTTCCGGAAGGTCAAATTCGTGAGGAAATTTCTTCTGGATTTGCCGTTGAGTAATTGGTTGTGGTAGTAAACAAAATCCTGGATGGTAAATTTGTAAATTAATCAAACAGAGACAGTTCAAGTTAGCTTCAAATTCCAACTGTAATAGCATCTTGGGTATGTATTTGGTGAACTGCCTTATGTTTGGTTAGAATCAGCTTTATTTTATTTTATTTTCAGTGCGTGGTTTGATTCATTAAGCATGTGTGTGGCATAAATTGTTTGAAGATGCCGTGAGAAACAATTGAAAAATTGGCATAAATCTCGTTTTCGAAGGGGAAGAAGAATAAAAGAGAAGAGATTGATTAGGTTAGGAGAAAATAAATTGAAGTTGGCTTGAATTCAACTTCAAGATTAACGAAATAAAAGGTTAACTAATCAATAAAAGCTAGGAGAAAATAAAGCTTCTAAGATTAACAAAATAAAAGAGAAGGTTAGGTTTTTGTTTATACTAGGAATCGTTGTGTAATGGGGGCGCGATAGAGTTAGGAGAAAAGGTTAGGTTTTTCTTCTTTTTAATTTCCACGTTATGCTTGTGCTCTGCCATCAAAATTCAATGTTTCAGATGAAAGTTAGGGTTTTAAGTTTTCCGTAGCATTCTTTTTTAAGAAATTATTGCTGTTATAAAATTGGCATAATTTAGTCATCTGTGTAGTGAGTTGTATTCTATTTGAATTTGATTGCTGAATCGAAGTTGATTTTCGGATAGGTTTCAAAGGAAGAAACTTAGTACATATAAGATGAGCAACCCTTCTGCGGGACAATCCTCAAAATCAAAAGCAGGATCCTCGCAGCCCTGTGAAACAACTTCATTTAAGCGCAAGCGAGGAGTCTTTCAAAAAGATCGTCAGTAATTGCTTCCGTGTTTTGGTTTTCTTTCTTTTTCTTTTACTTATAATAATATTAATAATTTCATATGGTCTTACTTATTTTATATCATTTTTGTTTTGTCCTGCAGTTCAGCACATGATGTATGGTTTTGGCGATGATCCTAATGTAAGTAACAAAGACATTTGCCAACTTTATCTTGTTCTGTCATGGATTGAAGGTATTTACTATGACAATTTGGTTGTTTTATGCTCACTCTTTCCAATGTGATAACTTGTTTTGTTTCTTTGGTATTTGATGCTTTTATTACAGTCATGAACTCTTTGAGATCTCTATTCTTTTATCCATTATTTATTAAATCTTTTCCAAGTTGCTTTTGATATATGTATACTCTTTCTCCATTCAATTGAAGTTGGCTTGAATTCGGGAAGAAGTATTATGTACATTATGATTTGAGATATTTCAGAGTCAGTTGTTTAGAATTATGTTTATACTTTTGGAACCCTAAGAATGTATGGATGCTTAATAGGGTTGGCAATAGGACTGGATGGGATGGGATTTATCAATCCCAGTCCCGTCCTGTATATGCAAATGGGATGAAAAAACATCTCAGTCCCGTTCCTATATTTTTATTGGGACAAAAATATGTCTCAATCCCGTCCCAAAAGAGATGGGATCCTGCGGAATCCCATCCCAATTGGAAAAATTTTCATTCTTAATTGGCAATGAGACGGGATGGGACGGAATTTGTCAATCCCACTCCCGTCCCGCATATGTAATTGGGATAAAAAAATGTCCCACTCCCGTCCCTAAATTTTTTATGGGACAAAAATATGTCCTAATCCCGTCCCAGGGATCCCATCCCATCGGAAAAAAATGACATCCCTAATGCTTAACAACGTTTACCTACCTCTTCAATGCGGCCTGTTGGGTATATGTTCTCCACTGCTCAAACTGCTGCATGCATGCATATGCACTTCTTTGGTAGACTGGTTACATTTCTTTTAAAATTCAGAGCACTTTGACGGAGAGATTATAGCATTGCGTTTAGAATGTCTTTTACTACAGGTCTTTACTTTATTGTCATTATATAGTACTTGCTTGCTGCAGTAACAGAAGAAGTTTCAATTGTTAAGTTTATACATGGTTGGAGTGGAACTTTATGATTATGTTTTTGAACTTTCTTTACCATTTTAACGTTGTTGTTTTTTCCTAAACATATGTATTCATGAATTTCTTGGGTGGCATTATTAGCCACTTCCAGAAACTGTAGCACTTGTGGAGGACATAGTTGTGGAGTATGTCTCAGATTTGGTAAGCATTTGTTGTATTGGTTTCTTTCTTTGCATCGGATTATGGTAGATATGATGTCAATATATACACACTTTTCTGTAGGCACACAAAGCGCAGGATATTGGTTCAAAGAGAGGAAAGTTATCTGTTGAAGATTTTCTTTATCTAATTCGAAAGGTACCTTTAGTTGGAAGCTTTATTCAGTTCATTTGGATTCCATTTCATGTTCTGCTTGTCTTTAACACAACACATTTATTCAACACATAAATAACCTTGAATTTAGTTGATATTGCTTGATGACTAGCTGGCTTATACAACTACTAATACCACTTGTATCAGTCTTATAACCTCCAGAGAAGTTCTGTGGCTTAATGATTTAAGTGTTATCTGTAAGAGATTGTCTCAAGTTGTTTACTAGCTTATGTTGGATGCAGGAAGGGACATGCTTGCAATATTAGTTTGTCATTTTAATTCTTCTTCTTCTTCTTCTTCTTGGTGAATATGTAGCATATATGCATTATTTCTACTTACTCTGATTTATTTTTACATTTTTAAGTTACTGGCTAAATTTTTACATGTTAAACCTGCAGGACCCGCCGAAACTGAACCGCTGTACAGAATTATTGTCCATGCAAGAGGAGCTGAAGCAGGCAAGAAAAGCTTTTGAGGTAGATGAAGAGAAGCTGGCGTCAATAGAGTGATTACCAGGATCTAAACTTGTGAACAAATGTTTTTAAGCTAGCATTAGTGGTGCAACCCAGGTTATTTTCATTTTAAGGTGGATTATTTTTAACGGTGGAGTTGAACTCGTAAAAGTTTGTACATGCACTATTTGTTGATTTGATGCTCGCATGGTATGCTGAGATTTAACAAATATTTTAAAGCAGCGCCACGGTCGTGCTGCAAAGAGGATTGTGTGCGTAGGGTCTCTCCGGTCATTCCTAGAGACATGCAGAAAGACATGCTTTACCTTAGATGAGCTTAATATGACGATAAGCAGTATGGCAATGCAGTTGTATATGTATTACAACCAAACACCCCGTTCAATGAAAGAGCCTGCAGAAATCAATAGGAAAGATATCTGCTGGCCAATAGAATGATACTGTGAACACCATGGCTGCCAAAACTGAAGTACGATACAAAGAGAAATATGAGATATCATAGAACTCATATTGGCAAAAAGAAAAAAGCAAAATTGCCACCAAGCCCTACTGAATGCAAAACAACTGAGAGTATTACAGCAAAGGCATCTTTAGACTCTGCACTATTTGTTAATGGAGAGACCCCATAAAGTTCCTGAATTTGCAATATAACCCCGTCGTGTTACAATGGGAACGCATAAGAACCCAAATAAAAACATTTACCCGAGAAAAAACATTTACTTAATGTATCATTGCCAAGAACTTCCTTGATCCTTGTCTTCTGATCCTCTTTTAGAGTGGTTCGGAATAGTACCTCAAATGTGATATAGAGGTCTCCTTTCTTGTTGCTAAAATGTAATGGCATTCCTTCCCTCTGAACTTCCTCACTTCTTTGGGCTTAGTGATTCCCTAAGCAAGGAGTAGAAGCATGTCACTAACTAAATTAAGCATTTCAATTCTTTTCTGACTCATTTCGTCACTGAACTTGGTCATGGCAAATGAAGTTCCAAAGCACATGTTCATGCTTACCTTTGGGCTGATGTCAACCAAATGTCCATCAAGGTGCTTAATGGTCTTCTCAAAACCAACAAGAGCTTGATCTAAAAGAAGAAACCATTCAGGAAAAGTTCCAACAGAATCAATCACACACTGATAAACAAATAAAATAACAAATAACATCCCACAGGCCACAACTGAGCTTTACCAGTGTAATAGTGACAGATGTGTGCAAGTTATTTCCTTCCCTTCTGAAGCAATCATGGGGCGCTGTGCGAATACAGAACTGCAAATAATGAGAGTTATTATCTGCTGCAGAGGAAATATGCAAAACATATAACAAACAAGAGTCCAAACTAACCTTCAAATTTCCAGGTTCTCCATCAATTATGACTCGCCATCTTCATGGAAAACCACCTCCTGAGAAACTTATATGCCATTAAAAAAACTATTCTATAAAAATAAAGAGAGTGAGAGAGAGAACAGTAGAAATTCCATAGAAAAACCAAGGCTAGATTGTAAAAATCCAGTAGGTGTGGAAAAGAAACAAATGCAAGAAACATGAGGAAAAACTGTAGCTTCCAACTAGAGATGACAGAAAAATAGAATAAGTTCCTATTGTAGATAAAACAGAAGGGAAAAAAAATTTCCAACCCAAAACATTTGTTGTATGCAAGTTAACTGGACAGCAAATTCTTTAGACTTTTCCTGTTTGGAAGGTGATAATGGTCTTTACAATTGGGAGTGACAACATGGGGGTCCAACTTTCAACACAGGGGACATATGGTTCTGATTGTGTATGAGAAGCAACACAATTCACAAAAACATAAAATGAATTAAAGATTATAAAGCTAATACTCATAGCAGCTGATCTTTGGAATTAAAAGGGTAGACAAAAAGGAAAAAGAAAAGGGGATAAACAATTGAATATCCCTAAAGTATAAACTTCCATCAAGAACTAATTTGCCTATCACATTTGAATTTTATGGAACTTACTTGTCCATCTTGCATCCCTTTTTCAATATCAATTGTTACAAAATATCCCTCTCTCTCATATTTGACATTTTGGCATTGCTAGCAGACCTGAAAGAAAATGAAATGAAGAATGTTATAAAGCTGAAAAAGAACACCAGAATTCACAGTCTAGGGCACTAATAGATCAATCCAATAGCCAGTGGAACCATAAAAAAAAAAAAAAAAAAGAGCTGAAGAGGAAATTTCAAACTTACAACACATACCTGCTCAGTCATCTGTTGGAACATCCCAGGACCAATTTGTTTGTGATATACCTCATTTCTGCAGTTACAGCGTCTTTTGCCTGGAGCTGGCTTTCTAACATTTTTCTCTCTCCATAGCTGCAGAGCAGATCCCAAAAGAAGGATGAGAAGTGTAGCCTAATTAACAGTCAATTTTCCAAAATCTCTGCTTCATACAAGACAAAAAATAAATAAATGAACGACATAATTTATCTATCTTCTAGCTCTGTGAAACAAATGTTTTCCAATAACCATTCAATCTCGATCCTGGGTAGTCATACGAAATTCCATAATATAAGACAGTCATTTGGTAATACAAGATTATGATGATTTTAGTCACAAGCTGACAATTTCAATGCAAATGCAAGAACCTTACCCTTAGCTAACCTCCCATGTATAAATCTTCCAATGTTGCATCCAGTTCAACAATAACATCATCACCCTTCGCAATTCTCTCATCCTCTTCCGTTGGACCTTCACCAAAGAAACTGTCAAAAACCAACACCTGGTCAGCAATGGCAGATTGTTGATTCAATATTTGGCAACATATACATGAATAATGTTACTGCCACTTTAAGATGACTATTTTATTTTCAAGAAAAAGACAGCACAAAATCAATGTTCAGTATTCTTCATACCAATAAATCCAGAATGCTAAATGCTAATGGACGACTCCTATATAGATAGTGCACAATGATGCACAGCATACTTATCTAGCGCCATTAAGAAAAAAAAATGAATTTGATGGTTTTGTAGCATTGGCTTGTAAAATAGAGACTCATATTTTGTCAAAATAACAGACCCAAAAGCTGGAACAGATAATGGCTTACGATAACAGCTGATTTAAACATAGTGCTATATATTTTTAAACAGTTAAGACACACTTATCATATGCACCAAAAAAAAAAAAAAAATCCACACCCTGTTTCGACCAGAGCCATGCCGGCAAAATATTCCATAAGGTACATATATAATTTCTCAGTTAATGCAATCTTGGAAACTAAACTGCAGCCTAAACACAAAGGTATTAACAAAGTGAATAAATGCATCAAACTCATTACAATCTCATAATATACATTCTCAAAAAACCGAAAGCAAATAGAAATTCCTTCTTACTTCTATAAACGTACACTTTATTAAAACACCAGACATTCCAATCAGTGCATCAATTATCCACGTCCAATTTCATTAGCAACAATATCATGACACAAATCAAATAAAGAAATAGTATGAATGGAAGGAGAAAAAAAAAAAATGACATACGAGCTGAAAATGTCTTGAATGTTAACTCCCATCCCTCCACCTCTGCCTCCACTAGCAGCATTCTGTTTCAGTCCCTCTTCTCCATATTTATCAAATATATTCCTCATTTCGCTATCCGATTACACCTCATACGCTATCATTCATTTCATCCAATCAAATTTACATCAATTTCAATTCCGATCACATACAAACATAAATCACGTAATAATAATTCTTTAATATATATATATATGTTACCATTGTTAATCTCAGCAAATCGCTTATTAGCTTCTTCATTCCCCCGGTTTTTATCAGGATGATACTTCAATGCCAGCTTTCTATACGCTCTTTTGCTCTGCTCATCCGATGTTCCCTCCCCTCGGCACCTGCAATACTTCATAATAGTTCTTCCTGCATCATCATTTCAAAATATAAAAAGAAAAATGATCGAGCCTACAAAACGACGTCATTTTTCTCAAAATAACAAACGTAAATGTACAAAATTACACATTAATTAATACCCCTGAAACTGGGCGAGGAGTCAAGCACGAAACTGGAGGCTAGGCAACGACGACTTGACTAGTGACTAACTTTTACGTGTTTCTTGTGCATGCTGGCCAATCAGCTTCGCCTCGTTGTTGTTCTTGCCAATGAGCATTGGCCACGTGGAATCTCGCTTTTGTTTGTTTCTGAATTGTATTTTTTGGCTGGGAGCTGGGAAAATAACTGTTTGACGGTCACGGTGCTTTTGACCCGTACGACAGTTTCCTTTCGTCGTTTTTGCTACCCCGCGAATAATAGTATCTGTGGCTGCCAAAACGTCGCCACTTTACAGTTTACATAGAAACGAAAAGCTACCCTTTTTCTTCTGAGCTTCTTGACTCCTTCTGGTTATCCAAATCTCCTCCTTCTCTTCAGGGTAATTCCTTGCATTTCTCTGTTTACACTCTCCTTATTATTCTTGGTAGATTTGTCATTGTTCTGTGATAATGCATGCAAAATTTCTGTTTTTGTGGGTTTCTTGTTCCTTTTACGACCTTGCTTATCTGCTCTTCCGAATGAATGAACAAAATTTTATTGGAGGAGATAAGCAACTGGTTCACTGGGGAGGGGGGGGGGGGAGTCGTTAGCTTTTGATTGATTCGATAATTTGAGAACAGAGTACCTCTGTTTTTGTTATATACATTAAACGGAAAAAGGCTGAAGCTTTTTGTGAATAAAAATTCTTACTTTTACAGTGTACTTACTCTTTGTGATGATATTCTTCTGGTTTGATTTTGTATTGGAAGAAAGTCTGAGTTAGCATATTCATTTGGCCAGTGATGTCAATTAGCACAAGTAGAAAATGACGAAGAAGGAGGGGAGTGGGTGAGAGTGGATAAGCGGATAGAGTTTCCGATTTCTTAGCATTTCTCTATTATTTTTTATTAATTTTTTAATTGCCTTTTTTTCTCTTTTTTTTTTTGGGTCTATAATGGCGCGTGATAGTGGCGATAGAAACGGCACTTCTAGCCACCTAGCAGAACTCTTTTATTTTTATTTCCATTGATTTTAACTTCTCTCTCAGACCAAAAATCAAACGACAGCAGCTGTAACAGCGGCGGCAAACAAAAACAGGAAAAATAAAAATAAAAAATGCATTCGTTTGGGTACAGAGCCAACGCTCTGCTAACGTTCGCCGTGACGATTCTGGCGCTAATGTGCGCCATCGCTTCTCTTTCCGATAACCTTAACACTCCCTCTCCCTCCGCTCAAATTGAGGTCAACTTTCCTTTGACTTTTTCATGATCGCTGTTGCATTTTGTGTTAGATCTGTTAAAGGTTCTGAATCTTTGCGTTTTTGATTGATTTGGCATCTGGATTTTTGTTTTTGGTGATTGTAGATATTGAATATCAATTGGTTTCAGAAGCAGCCACATGGAAACGACGAGGTAATTGGATTTTTTTTATTGCTTAGTTTAAGAAATTAATCGGGGGCCATCTGATATTTTTAATTTTATGGGAAATCTGTGTGCTTTAAGTTGATTATTGTGCATTATTGATTACAGTTGTGAAATTGTTTCGAAAAAATTGTTTTTTTTTTTTTGGGTTGATTGTGTGAGTAATTAGTGTAATTGTTGATAATTCTCAGGAATAAGATAGTTGAAAGAACCATTTTCAATTCCTCTTACTTGTGAAAGCAAATGAAAATTTTTAATAAACCTTCCTTCTGTTGTTATTTCTTTTGCCTGATACTTCTTAAAGATTGAAAATTATTAGGAAAAACGACCTACTGACTGAAAGCTAACTGTCCTTCTTTTCATCTGCATTAGGGGCTCACATTCCAGTTGATTAGTGGTGGAATAGAAGCTTCGATTTTATTTTGGTAGCATGCTGTGGTAGCTTTTGAGTTTATTGCTTTTTCATATGAAGAAGCAAAAATTAATGAGTAAACATATAGATAATTTTGATTTATGAATATTAGTTTTTGTTGATCTATATAATATTATCCCAATATATTCATGATTTCTTCCTCTATGCTTGTTTTTGTGGCATAAGTTTGCTGGATTCTATGATATTCTTGACATCATTCTCAGGGAGTGTTTTTCATTGTATCTAGGTCAGCCTGACATTGAATATAACAGCTGACTTGCAATCACTGTTTACATGGAACACAAAACAGGTTTACTATTCACGATATCGTTATTGGTTTATATGATTTTGGAAGTTGTTAATTTTATGGTGTTTTTGAGTGATCTTAAAGCTGATTTTTGACATTGATTCATCTCCTTACCACTTTTGTAGCTTTTCATTTTTGTGGCAGCTGAGTATGAAACCCCAAAGAATGCCTTAAACCAAGTAAGCTCCAGGCATCTGAGTGCATGTGTTTTCTGAAGTATCATTGTTTTAGTTTTTGTGCTTTAATATTGTAAAATTCGATCTAGATTATGAACTCTTGAGTTAATTAATGGTTGCTAGAATGAGCAGCCTTTTTGTGTTTCCTATTCATGAACATCCACCTTTTGCCAATATCATCTGGCATGCTAATTTCTGAAGTATTTTCCATATCTCGGGTTATGTATGCTCAAAATTATGCCCATCGCTTGATTGATTTTGCATATTGTGTTGCAGGTGTCTCTTTGGGATGCTATAATACCTGCAAAAGAGTTTGCAAAGTTTTCCATTCATACCTCGAACAAATATCGTTTCATTGATCAGGTAGGACATCCTCTTCGATTAATTTTTCTCATTCTGTACAAACATTCATCAACCAACTTAAGCAATTTCCTTTTTGTATGGAAAATTCAATGTTCAGCTTCCTTTATTTTCCTATCCAGGGACACAATCTTCGAGGTAAAGAATTCAACTTGACATTGCACTGGCACGTCATGCCCAAGACCGGCAAGATGTTTGCCAACAAAATAGTCATGTCTGGATATCGCTTGCCTGAGGATTACAGATAGTGAATCTGTTGAGTGTATGTCTTTCCTGTAACTTTAGCTTTCTTTAAGGGACTGTTGAATGTCAGCTGAACTAGAAACTAGAAATAGAAAATTTTTCTTGTTCTACAAATTGAGAACATGAATGTTGCTTGGATTTTAAAAACTTAATTCTTTTTTGCAAAATCCTGGATTATGATCTTTTGGTGGCATTTCGCCCTCTTATTTACTTGGTGGCTGCTTTGTTGTTGTTTTATGTGTACTTGAGTGGGGAGATTTTTGTTTGGCAAGCTGTCGGGTTTGTTGGGTTTTATTTGTTCTTTGTTGGGATTGTGTTTTGGACTGATTTGGGATTTGAGTAGAAATGAGAAGAGGAGTGAGATGGAGATGAGTGAAGATTGTGAAATTGGATGAGTCAAAGGCTTGGAGCAATTGGAGAAAAATGATGCCTCTGGATTTGGTCAAGTTTATGGAAAGGTGTGTTTTTGATTCTACTGTTTTCTTTGAATGTTGTAGTTGATGATGTGGAGGTTGAGTTAGATATGAATGGTATGTTTTGTTTGAGATCAAGATGTTTTTTGTGTATATATATTTATGAAATGCAAGTCTAATTTTAGGTTATCTTGTGTCAATTGTGAAATAATAAGTCTGACTGTCATTGTGCAGGTACCAAACTTTATGAAAAGGCTATGCTTTTTTTATTAGAAATTTCTCTGCTTTTTGTTTCTAAGGTTTATTGGATGCTGTAGTTAGTGATATGGAAGTTAAGTTGGATTTAGTTCGATTGGGTCAATTGTGAAGTAAATTTGCTGATTTAGTTAAGTTGGATTTAGTTTTATGCTATGTTTTGTTTGAGATTGTGATGGTGTTGTATTAGAGTTCTTTTAAAAGACACCTAAACACAAACTTACTACAAACTCTCCTTAAATATAAATTTATTTGTTTGAATCAGATTTGAGTTAGATTCAATGATAACCACTCAATTGATTCAAAATGGATCCAAGCGAGAAAACATATGGTTAATCAAATAATTAATTGTGTTATTAATGAACTTATGACTTGATGTCGTGTGTCTATATCACAAGATTGATTATTAAATGAGTGTTCTGAGGCTGGGGTTAAGTTACATAATTATGTAACAAACATTATGTCACCTCAACAGCGCCATTGAAGCTCTTGGTTTTAAGAGCAGCAGCCATAAGTTCACCTCTAGGATTTTAACATCACCAACTCCTACCCTTCGTTTCTGATTAAACGCTACAGTTTCATCATTTAATTTATACCAATTTTCAGAGGGAGACGACAATGAAATGCAACTAAAAGCTTGCATCAGCGGGGAGTTAAAAATTGATGCCTTGTTGACGACTTTGAATGATGCACAAGCAGTGAAGCAGCTTCAACTTCAGCAAAAACCCTTTCTATATATCTTCATCCTATTTTTTGAAAAGCACACTATTTCTTGCTCCGCTCCCCCATTAGTACACATCAAGGAATTGTGTTTCTGAGTTGGTTAATGGAGAGGCAGCATAATGCATAAAATCCAGAAGTTATGTTCTAGTATTTACTCTAACTCAGGAAAAAAAAACAAAATGCATCTCATAAACTTCTGATTTTTTTTCATCCATGCTGATAGGATTTTATAACAGCTGCACGTGGCACGATGCTATTGATTCCTTCGTCAATTCTTTTAATGCTGTTACATGTTATGGACGATAATGAGGTCCTTGTTGTAAATATAAAATAATTCATTTAATAATTGGGATAGTTTTACCTTATCTTACCATTAATGCACATCACAGCCAACCGCCTAAGTTTGTTTACATATTGCAGCCACACCATTAATGAAATTCAACAAACACCCATTTCCCCTTTAATGGACCCAATCAAGTACCTCCTCCTCTATATAAATCACCAATGCGAAGAAAATTTCTTGCACACAAAATTCTCTTTTCACAGTTCACATTCTCATTTCTCTCATAAATGGGTGATCAAAAGAGTCGGGTCAATGTACATTCAGTTCTAACGCAAGTATCCAGCAGGCCATCAGCGTCGGTCGAGACTTACCCGTTAACCCGTTTGGACCACGCCATCGGTCATCACACAATCCATGTTATTTTTTACTACGAGAAAAGCCCATTTGGGTCGTTTGATATGGACCCAATAAGGGTGACGCTGTCCGAAGTTTTGTCTTCGTACCCGCCTGTTACGGGCCGGTTGACCCGAGATGATGCGGGTAATTGGGCGGTCAAGTGTAATGACGCTGGAGTCCGGGTTTTGAGAGCTAGAGTTGGAATTACGCTTGATGAATGGCTGAGATCTGCTGATGGGAATGCGGAGAGAGATCTAACGGTCTGGGAAGATATGCCTGAGGTTCCTAATACCTGGTCTCCTTTCCGGATTCAGGTACTCCATTTCTTGTTGGGTCGGGTTTGCTTTTGTTTAATCCAAATAATTATGTACAAAACTTTGTGATTGGAGATGGCTTTTAGTACCTAAGTTTTGTTCAAATTAGGGTTGTTTGAAATATAGTCTTTCCATGATAGACACTTATATTAAAAAAGCACTTTTATTGGAATTAATTTTGCAAAGAACTTTCGAACCCACCTTGGCTAAGTTTGGTTATGCACAGAATCACCCCACATTAATAAAGGTGTTAGGCGTGGTGCCAAACATCTTATGGGTCATGGCTCTTAATTTAAGGGTAAAATCTCATTTAGTCTTTGTATTTTAAAATTAGTATTTATTTAGTCTTTATATATTTAAAAATATCTTGAAACATCTATGTCGTTAAAATATTAATACCCATACTATTATTTTTTATTTCTTTTGGCTTACTTTTACAATATTATCATTTTATAATAATTTTTAATTGTAAAAAATTATATTCAAACTACTAAGTGTGCAAATGGTGCTTATAAAAAAATTTAATTTAATTTTTTTATTTTTTAGAGTTAAATTGGTAATTTAATTATTTTTTTATTAATGTCTAAGAAAAAAATTATTATAAAAGGGTGATATTGTAAAAATAAGCCAAAAGAAATAAAAAATAACAGCAGAGATATCAATACTTTACGACATGAATGTTTTGAGGTATTTTAAAAAATACAAAAATTAAATGAACACTGATTTTAAAGTACAAAGACTAAATAAATTTTTACCCTTAATTTAATTTAATTTTTTATAGGGAAAGTGATTTTCATTTAATGCAACAATAATATTTATAAATGTTCCAAGCACTTGGAAAATGAGCCCCCAATGTCGGAGAAATATTTAGGAAAGAGAAAGGCCGGCCATTAATACTTTCTCAAATGTCAAAATTTTGAGATTCATTATTTTATGATATGAATTTTGATGAATCCTAACGTGAGACCCACCATAATCCTACAGCGTGATTCACTATTCTACTATCTAACACAATTTTTTTCATCAACTAGGTAACATCAACAAAATCTCATTTATAAATTATAAGTAGTGTGCATAATGTTGCGAGCACCATTAAGACATTGAATACTTTTATATTATATATGAACATAAAACATTTAAATAGGCTTATTGCATCTTGTAAATACAATCATATAATATTTTTTTAAAAATAAATTACAATATAATTAAATTCAATTATTTAACAAGAGCATGTTGAAATTTAATATAAATGATTTTCCCTGTGCTGGGTTCGGAATGCTTTTCAAAGTAATTTCGTAAAAAGTGCTTTAAAGTAAAGTCCCTTTTTGTGTAAATCTTCATATTTCATACTTGACTTCTCTAGACACCACTTTCAAAAACTTGTTTCTGATTATTCAGAAGGCACTTTCCATACACTATTAACAGATATATATGGCTTTACAGTTAAACGACTTTGAAGGAGGAGGTGTAGCCATCGGACTTAGCTGCACCCACATGCATGGAGACCTAACCAGTCTAATCTTACTCTTCAAGGCATTTTCTGAAGCTCACCACGGCCAAGCCATCACCTTTCCGCCCTTCTTCAAGCCACCGGCACCTCCTGACAGGAAGTTTTCAGTCAATAATTCTAAATCTACTAGTTACTTGGAGGCCAAGTTACAGAAACAGACCCCATCAGTGAAAATGTCCACAGCCACTTTCAAGTTTTCTGATTCTGTGGTCAAGCAATGTTTATCTGAAATCCACGACAAGTGCCCTGATGCCTCCCCATTTGATTTGCTAGCTGCATTGTTTTGGATTCGGGTTGTGCACTTAAAGGGCCCCAAACATGATGATCATACACATTCCCTCTCACTTTGTGTAGACTTTAGGAGGCTGCTGCAAGAACCACTACCTTATGGCTACTTTGGCAATGCTTTGAATTTTTCACTTCTATCACTAAACGAAGAAGAGATGGATTGCAGCATGTTAGGACGTGTGGCGGAGTTGGTTCATTGTCATGTGTCAAGTCTCAAGGAAGAGGAGTTTTGGGCAACTTTACATTGGCTTGATTTGCAGAAGGAAGAGGGAGGGAAGTATGCACCACCTTTTGCAATGTATGGACCTGAACTCACCTGTGTTAGCATGGAGCACATGATTATTGGCGACCAACCTGTGATGTACTCAATGAATTTTGATAGTGCAAAGCCTGTCCACGTCTCATGCCATGTAGGGAATGCTGAAGGTGAAGGGTTGATTCTTGTGATGCCTTCAGCAGAAGCGAGACTTGCAAGAACTGTGATGGTGACTTTGCCGGAGGAGGAGACTGCAAAGCTGTGCGAGGATCAATCTATCTTGCGCCTAAAGCCAACAATGCTCCTTCGTAGTATATGATAGGTCAAAGTGGTTATGGTTAATCAAATTTAGGATCTGCTTTAATTAGATAAGTGCTTTCTGCAAGATATATGATAGGTCAAGTGGTTATGATTAATAACTCTTGTGACTCTCAACCTGCACTTGATGATGAAGCAAAGCCAGGAAAATTGTTTTAACCAGAATTCGTATTTTACCATTTTGGAATCCTTTTTTTTTTGTCCCAAGAGTCGATTTGATAAACAGTTACTGAAACTTTCTTGAATTCAGGTTGTAACATACCAAGAAGATCATTCCTAGACCCTAGTCTTTCTTCGAAGTTTACAGTTATTCATTAAAAAAAAAGTCTATCACAAAGCATATAGTTGATAGCTCATAAATTTCGGCAATAATTAACTTGTAGGCATAAAATATTGCATCCAAACACAAAGTGAGAATGTAAGATTGCCTGTATTCCAACTATTTTAAGTTCAGGCCTTGCAGTCTTTAGGAGGTGCGTTTGTGAACTTCCAGGTCACTTTCAGCATGCCACCATAGGTTCTGTCTCCAGCTACCTCTTCTATGGGTACAAAATTCAAAATTTCTTTCATATCCTCCTTTGTAAGTTTCATCATTAAGGAACCAATATTTTCATCCAAGTTCTTAATCTTAGTCGTCCCTGAAATTTCAAGTAAATGACTGTAAATAATATTGCCATTGCTGATATCATCTCGAACAACTGAGTTTTATACAGATCTATAAATTTCTTCAAGCAGGCCAATGCCTTATTACTACTCAAAGGTTATCTAGTGTAGATGAATTTCTTATATTGTCACTTCTCTCAAATGCCTTCATAAGAGATTCATCTTTGTTTTCAAACTGAAAGTAGCAAACACACACTAGTTCATATTGATGAAGACAGGGAATAAACTTACGCACCAGGAATTGGTACAATATCATCCCCTTGTCCGAGCAGCCATGCCAGTGATAGCTGCGCAGGAGTGCATTTGTGCCTTTTAGCAAGGTTCTCTAAGCGAGTATAAATCTTCTTGTTCTTTCGCAAGTTCTCTCCCGTGAACCGAGGATGGGAGATCTTATAAAACAGATTACATGTAAAATTTTGGATGCAATTGCTATATTACAAAACAAAATGTGGAATGATATTTTGATGAAAACATACCAAAAAGCTGTTAGCAGGCAAACTTTCCACAACAGCTTTGCCACCCAAAAGCCCTCGACCAAGAGGGCTGTATGGTACTATTCCAATGCCAAGCTCTCTGCATACTCAAATGATCAAGATGGCAGCCCCATATTTGAGAATAACATATTAGTTAGAAAATTATCACATTGTAGAGCAAGGACGCATCAACCATCAAACCTTATTATCCAGGGTAAATTAATATAGAGTACGTATAAATCCACACAAAATCTATTCAAGTAAGAATTTTAAAAAAATAATATCCATAGAACATTTGATAAAAGAATTAAGTCTAGATAAAAACAGATAATTATGTATCGTACTCTTTCAGAGTTATATGTATGAAGAGACTACTAAGAATTGATTTTACTACAATTTGAATAAACCTGCAAAGTGGGACTATCTCTTCCTCGATGTCACGTGTCAAGAGGGACCATTCCATTTGTACAGCTGTGATGGGATGAACTGCGTGTGCCCTCCTAATTGTATCTGGGCTGGCCTCAGATAATCCAATGTATTTGATTTTTCCCTCGACCACCAGCATCTTAAGTTCACCAATCTACGATACAAAGAAAAAGAAATTCTTAATATGTTCTGTAAGCTAGATCCTGCCATAATTGAAATGAAGAGGAACGAGTTTGCTGACGGTCCCAATATCGTAATTGATTATGGAAGTTTACATTTAATGAGGTTGGAAGAGAATCACACACCGTGTCTTCTATAGGTACTGACGGATCTACTCTATGCTGATAATACAAATCAATGTAATCCACACCAAGGCGCTTCAAGCTAGCTTCACAACACGAGCGCACATACTCAGGGGTACCCTTCACAATCACACTAGCAGGTGCCATTGATACAACACCAAACTTCGAGGCTAGTTGTATTTTTTTCCTCGGCAACTGCTTCAAGGCCTGAACAGGAGTGAACCTTTTCCAGTTAACCACACAAAATTCTAACAACTCCTAACAGTATCCTTAACAATGTGCTGAAGTAACTATATAACAGTTCCTTAAAAAAGGCGAAAAACAAAGGACTATTACAAACATTTCTGATTTCTCCGAGATTGTGCTCAAATTACTACCAATTTCATACATCCACCAAAGAGACAGATATGCACCTTTCCAACAAGAACTTCATTAGCATGTGCTCCATACACATCAGCAGTATCAAAGAAAGTAATTCCTTTATTGAAAGCATGCTTTATAATTGAGATACCATCCTCTTCGGAGACTGGAGAATTATACATTCCAGTCAGGCCCATACATCCAAACCCCAACTTTGAAACCTGAAAACCCGCAAACTTTTAATTAATTAATTAATAAACCAAAAATTTATCAAAAAGTTGGTTCCAAAAGTTATTTAAAGAAATGGGTAATTACCTCAAGTCCTTGGGTGCCCAGTTTCACTCTAGGAGCTTGGATTTTCTTGTCTTCTGCCATGCTTTTAGCTGCAGCTTTCTTTTCTTTGTTTCAGGTTTTTACTTTCCAAGATCTTCAGCTCAGTTCAGCTCAGTTCAGTTCAGTTCAGTTCAGTTCAGTGTCTCTCAGACTTAGCAAGTAGTTAAGTTCAGCTCAAGTAAGTGTTAAAAAAAAAAAAAAAAAACAGAGGATAACAGTTCGTATTCTTATGATAGGCCGTCCCCACCGTGGTTCCAATAAAAGACTATCTAATAAATGTAATCATATACACTTTTACTTTAAACTCAACCAATTATAACAACTACGGTTGGGCCACGGCCAAAAAAATTTAAAGATATGCCATTATTTTATTGAATGGTCCGTAGAGAGGTCTCATATAAGACTTTCTCCTTGCTGTCAGAGAAAAAAGAGGGAAAAAAAAAAGGAGCACTTGATAGATAGCTTAAACCATTACGTAAGGATCCCAAAAAAATAGCAACTTTACTCTGCATATGCTTTAGATTTTCAAGTTTCAGTGGGATCATCAATAACCATCTGAATAATTTTCTGACTAATTATCAAAAAGAAGAGTAGATACTACATATTCATAACAACTTTTCTTGAATACTAGAAGTAACATATCAAAGTTCAACCATGCTCCCCTACTGAACAATCTGGCTTCACCAGATTTACATTTAAATGGTAGATTGATATCATAGACTCATAGTGATCGAAGTTCACATTTATTCGTCAAATAGATTAGCAGACATTGTAGCTTGTACATATATTATGGCAATTGTTAATCGCCTAGTATACACAACATATGAGCTCAGGCCTTGGTGTCTTTCGGAGGTGTGTTTGCGAGCTTCCATGATACTTTCTTCATACTCTCATAGGTTCTGTCACCAGCAACCTCTTGTATGGGTACAGCATCAGCAATTTCTTTGAAATCCTCTTTTGTAAGTTTCAGCGCCAAGGACCCTATGTTATCATCCAGGTTCTTAATCTTACTTGTTCCTGAAACTCGAAGCAAATTAACAGTAAATACTATTGCCGGTAATGTTATGGAACAAATCTGTATATTTCTTCATAGAAATAATCACAAACTTGCCTATCGGGGATAAGATTCATACATCAATGGTTCTACCAAATATCCACAAAAACAATTTCAACATTCTTCGCACAAAGAAAAGTAGAAAACATATATGCTAATTCATATTGATAGAGTGTGGAAAGAAAGTTACGCACCAGGGATAGGTACGACATCGTCTCCTTGTTGGAGAATCCATGCCAGTGTTAATTGTGCAGGAGTGCATTTGTGCTTTTTGGCAAGGTTATCTATGCGGATATAGATGTTCTTATTCTTCTCCAGGTTCTCTTCCTTGAACCGAGGATGTGAAGCCTTACAAAACAGATTACACTTAAGATTCTACTAACTTATAAGATAAATAGAACACTAATATTAAAAGTAATTGGGAAAGAAGCCTTCTAAAAAATCTTCATGCACACTTATGTTATGAAACCAAAGGATTGAAACAAATGTTGATGAAAAACATACCACAAAGCTATCAGCGGGCAAACTTTCCACGACAGCTTTGCCAGCAAAAAATCCACGACCAATAGGACTGTAAGGAACAATTCCAATGCCAAGCTCCCTGCATACTTAAATGCATCAAGATGGCAGTCTCATATTTCCAAAGAACATATTGCAAACATCTAGTATTTAGGAGTACTCAAAAGAGTAAGGACAGATCAACCACCAAACTTGATTATCTAAGGCAAATTAATATATACTTATTCTAAGGCAAATTAATATATACTTATTCTAAGGCAAATTAATATATACTTACACAGAGAACCTACTCTAGTAAAGAATTTACAAGTTTCTACACTGATAGACAACATATTGATAAAAGATTTTAGGATCTAGAAAGAAATGGAAATATTTGATACTACTCTCTTCAGAGGTTTAAGGATGAAGAGACTAAAAAGAATTCTTTTACTTTTGATTTGAACAAACCTGCAGAGTGGCACTATCTCTTCCTCAATGTCACGAGTCCAGAGGGACCATTCCATTTGTACAGCTGTGATGGGATGAACTGCATGTGCTCTCCTAATTGTGTCAGGACTGGCCTCTGATAATCCAATGTACTTGATTTTTCCCTCCTCAACCAGCTTCTTAAGTTCACCAACCTAAAGTTCAAGTAACAATAAATTTAGTATCTAACATATTAATCAAAATAGGGCAACAAGTTCACAGACAATTTCAATTTTGTAATTGGTGAAACAGGAAGAATATCACTCACTGTGTCTTCTATGGGAACAGATGTGTCTACTCTATGCTGATAATAGAGATCAATGTAGTCCACATCAAGGCGTTTCAAGCTACCCTCACAACATGATCGCACATAATCAGGGGTACCCTTCACGAGCATACAACCATCATCTCCCAATCCAGCAATGCCAAACTTTGTAGCCAGCTGTATTTTTTCTCTCGGCAACTGCTTTAAGGCCTGAAAGGTTTCAACTTTTTCCCAGTTAACTTCCGGAAAAAAAAAAAAAAATTCTAACAATGAGTTCCCATCCTATGACATCCTCAGTGAGGAGCAAAAGAGAGAATATGTACCTTTCCGACCAAGATTTCATTAGTATGCGGTCCACCATATACATCAGCGGTATCAAATAAAGTGACTCCTTTATCAAAAGCATGCTTTATTACCGCGATGCCATCTTCTTCTGGGAGTGGAGAATTGTGAGTTCCATTCAGGCCCATACATCCTAACCCCAACTTCGAGACCTTTAAAAATGCAACAAAATCAGGAACAACATTCATCATCGGGAAATTTGAAAACCCTTCAATTACCATTTTACAACTCTGACATGTATAGCACCTTAAATTCTATCACATAATGATGATGCCATTTCAGCTATAAAGTTTTTATCACCTTTACAAGGATCAATGAATAGAAAGTGCAAATGGGTTCAACTGTTAAAAAATAATAGTAAATTAATATTAACAAGTGACACATGAACTTGAGAATTTTCTAGTTGCAGTGGCATCATCAACGATCAAGCTAGACACAATTCTCAGCATAAGCGAGAAATTATCGATCAGTTCGAGAATTCTCAACAAGGAATCAAAATATTTCCCCAAAAAAAGAGATAATTGTTGAAAGGGTATTTTATTTTGTTTACCTCAAGTCCTTGAGAGCCAAGTTTCACTCTTGGAATTTGGATTTGTTTCTCTTCTGCCATCTTAGAAGAAGTGTTGCTTTTCTTCTCAACTTAATCTCTTATTAAAGGAGGGTGTGGGAAAGTTAATGGTGTTGCTGTTTGATACTGTGTATCATGCACTAATATGGTAAAGGAGGATTTAGAACTAATCAAAAGAAGGCAACAACAAAAAATGTTTGCAGTGGGGCCGGTTACTACTGAAAAAAATTAATACCTGCACCAGCCGGGAATCGAACCCGGGTCTGTACCGTGGCAGGGTACTATTCTACCACTAGACCACTGGTGCCTTGTTGATGATGGAATTAGAAAGTTTATAATAATATTCTTATTTTCGTAATGATATTTTCACGTCACACAACAAACAATATCTCCGATTTCTGAACAACAAGCCTTATCATTTAACCAACTGGTCTTGGTAAATTATTTGATCTTTGTTCAACTCAAGTTGTAGTGACAATGTAGCTTGTATTATTCTTTCACATTGCCCTTATTTTGCAATACAGTTGTCCACTAGGTGAGAAACTACTTGAGCTAAAATTTGGTTCAAAGATTTCATTAATGTCGCATTCATGGAACTCAAGAAGGCTGAAAACTTTCAACAAGAAAAATCAAAGCAAATTGTATATCAAATCAAAATTTTGATACTTGCAATCTTTATCTTCCAAGAAACAGAGTTGGGAAAATTTTATAGCAACTTTGAATTCAGGTCGTAACTTAACAAAATTGAAACTTGAAATTCTCATTTCACAAATTGGCCATGCTAAATTTCCAAACATATGGTATATCATAATGACTAAAGTTTAACATCAAATTCGCAGAAAGCCATGTAGTAGATTGTACAGATAATTTGGCATTTATCTGCCATTATTTGAATAAAGTATTGCATCCCAGCCCCAAGTAAGATAGGCAGCATCCAGAACTATTTCAAGTTCAAACCTTGCAGTCTTTTGGAGGTGTGTTTGCAAACTTCCACGATGCTTTATCAAAGCCTTCCGGTTCTCTGTCTCCTGCTACCTCTTCTATGGGCACAGCGTCAGAAATTTCTTTCAGATCCTCTTTTGTAAGTTTAATCCTCAAGGAGTCAATATTGTCATCAAGGTTTTTAATCTTAGTTGTCCCTGAAAATTGAAGCAAATTAACAGTAAGTAACATTGCTGGTAATATCATTTTTATCAGCTGGGTTTTTTAAACTCTATATACTTCTTCAAGGCACTACATGAATCACAAACTCAAAAGAAAGTAAGTTACCAGGAATAGGTACGACATCATCCCCCTGTCCAAGAACCCATGCTAGGGCTAGTTGAGCAGAAGTGCATTTGTACTTTTTGGCAAGATTCTCTATGCGAAAATAAATTTTCTTGTTCCTGTCCAGGTTCTCTCCTTTGTACCGAGGAAAAAAATGCTTATAAAACAAACGTATGCATCATTTTAATATGTATTATGATATATAAAACATTAGCATTAAAGGAAACTGGAAACTACTGTTGCTATTTTAAAACATTTATACACTACATAGGAAACAAATTGATGTGGATAAACATTTATGAAAAAAGTACCAAAACGCTATCTGCAGGTACACTTTCCACAACAGCTTTGCCACCGAAAAACCCACGACCAAGAGGGCTGTATGGAACAATTCCAATCCCAAGTTCCCTGCCCACTTCAATGTATAAGAAAGGCAGCCTTGTATATATTAGCATATACTTGCACAGAAAATCTAATCTATTCTAAGCAAGCAATTAAATTTAAAAAGTTCTACAGACATTAGGCACAAAACACTAGATTGGAAAAGGTAAATAGGTCCTTAGACACTCTTCAAAGGACTGTAAAAGAGAAGACTAATGTGGATAGTGTTCACTGAAAGAAGAACAAACCTGCAGAGGGGTATTATCTCTTCCTCGATATCACGAGTCCAGAGGGACCATTCCATTTGTACAGCTGTGATGGGATGAACACCATGTGCTCTCCTAATTGTGTCTGGGCTAGCCTCAGACAAACCAATGTACTTGATTTTACCCTCCTCCACCAGCTTCTTCATTTCGCCAATCTGTAACATGACAAGGAATATAGTTTCTAAAAAACTCTTTAAATATTGTAATTTAAGACAGAACTTTACGATTCAGATAGTTAGCCCGGGAGAAAAAATATCACTCACGGTTTCCTCGATAGGGACTGATGTGTCCACTCTATGCTGATAATACAAATCAATGTAATCCACATCAAGTCGCTTCAAGCTAGCTTCACAACACGAGCGCACGTAATCAGGGGTGCCCTTCACGATCACGCCATTATCTCTTAGTCCTACAACCCCAAACTTTGTGGCTATTTGTACCTTTTCTCTGGGCAACATCTTGAAGGCCTGAAATCAAAGGAGTACTCTTTTTTTTTTTTAATTCAATAAAATTCAAAAAATTCTGACAAGGTTTCCCTTCTATGATACAAAAGGAATTATTCAGCAATTCCTAAACAAACATATTTCATCAGGACTGAGGTTCCTAAGTTACCACTTGACCTATGTCTGAATTATATAAGAGGTAAGAGAATTCAAAGAAATGACCATAACCTTTCCCAGAAGAGTTTCATTAGCATTTTTTCCGTACACATCAGCAGTATCAAAGAAAGTGATTCCTTTACTGAAAGCATGTTTTATCATGGAGATGCCATCCTCTTCTGAGACTGGAGAGCTATAACCAGAACTCAGGTTCATGCATCCAAGCCCCAACTTTGAAACCTGTAAGACCATGAAAAACACACAATTGTAGAAAACAAATTTCCAGGATTTGATTTTAAAAAAAAAATTACATATGGGTAGTTTACCTCGAGGCCTTGGGTACCAAGTTTCACTCTTGGAACTTGGAGTTTCTCTTCTGCCATTTTTGAAGCTGTAGTTTTGGTTTCTTTGTTTTGGGTGTCTTTCAAGTTTCAATAAGTGGGGAGACAGTTGACTCCAACTTCAGCAATGAGCAGAATGAGACAGAGGATTCTGGTTTGGCTCCAAATCGAAGGCTCCGTACGACTAAAAGTGTTAAGCTGGGACACGTGCTCTCGATCTTTATCATGATTAATCATGAACTTATAAGTTTTGACAAGTGTCCTAAAGTTCAGTGTAATTGGAAACGAGTTCAAAATATTTAAAAAGTTAAGAAATATCCCCTAAACTTTGCAAAATGTCAGGTAGAACTTAGGAGAGAAATTTACAGTCGATTTCACCATATAATCAGTAATTTTTTTTATTAAAAGAATCATCAGATTCACAATTTCTTTTCGCAATTTATTTTTCATTTTAAATTTGAAAGAAAGTTATCAAATCAAGGTGCTTCACAACAAAATCACTTACAAATATGAGGAAGTGGTTCCTCTGCAGATTACGCTTTAATTTAAATATTTTTTTTTGGAGTCTTAGAGTTTGAGTGAAGACAGTTTTTCTCCCAGACTGGGAGTTGACGTCCCTCAAATATTTGAGAGGGTTAAAAATCTGAGCGATGCCATATCAGCATCGATGTCAATAGGTCTCAGTATATATATATATATATATATATATATATATATATATATGATTGTACATATTAGTTATACTCTCATGTAATATGAGTTGTAATTTGAGCAATAGTCTCATGTCATCAAAAAAAAAAAAAAAAGCTTGCTTCATAACAAAACAGAGCGCATACTCGGGTATCTATTTCTGTAGTCCTAAACTTCGTGGCTTCTCAAGGGTAATTTTAACAATGATTTGATTTTCATCTTATGATATTCTTAGTAATGTATTAAGCTATTTGCCAATACCTTAAACAAACATATTTAGGTTATTATTATGGAAATAAGTTAGAAATACTACTTACCCCTTTAAATTTAACAATGCTACAGTTAATTATTTCCCTAACAATTTAGGTTATTTTATAATAAAAAGTCCATATTGCCCTAATCAATTTAATTTATTTTACAAACGTTAAATATTCATCAAAATGAAATTTTTTTGTGTGTAATACGACAATGTTATTCTTATTAAGTTAATTTAGTTACTAATTTATGATTTTTTTATTTAGAATTTTAACATAAATATAAGCTATTTGTATTTTGGATTTTCTTTTAAAATGTTATTCCATGATAAGATAATTTCATTTTATGCCATTTTCATAATTATTAACTTTCTAAGAAGAATTTCATTAGTGTAAGGTCCATATCTATCAGCACTAAGCAGTATAAAAGAAAGTGGTTTGCTTAACTTTAAGGCCAATGGTTCAAGTCCCCATGAACTCAACCTCCCTCAATTAAACATAATTTTGTGAAAATTATTTGTGAAGTATTTCTCCCTTCTGAAATGCGAGTGGAGTAAAGACATCATTCTTCCGTGAGGATTATTTGTCTGGCATGTATTTCATAAAATTAATAATGTAATAATGTAAGTCCCAATTATATATTTGATTGTAAATATCAGTGTAATGATCTGTTGTCATAACAATTGTAAATGTCTATGTAATACGCTGTTATAGCAATTGTAAATGTCTAAGTAATACAGTAACATGATGCTTAATCAGTTAAAAAAAAAGAGTGATTCTTTTGTTGAAAGCATGCTTTATTATTGAGATGTCATCCTCTTCAGAGACCGGAGAACTGTAACCTCCACTTAGGCTCATGCATCCAAACCCCAGCTTTGAAACCTGTGAAAGCAAAAAAACACAGTCAGAGAAAACTAGAGATGGCCAATGGGCCGGGCGGCACAAGGTACGGCACAACACGAGCACGTTTCGGTAGGGCACGAGGCACGGCATAACACGCACGTGGGCCGTGCTGAGCCTAGAATTTAGGCACGCAGGTCTTAAAAGCACAGCACGATTAAATATGGGCCAAAACACGACACGCGAAAAGGCACGTAATTGAACGCTTCATTAGTGGGCTAAGCACGTGGCCTGTGGGGCACAAATAACACGTGGGTCAAAATATATCAAAATAAAAATTTTTAATGAAAAATAAATATAAAATATCATGATTTTATAAATATCTTGAAATTAAAATTTTTAATATATTTTTTTAGCATAGGCTTTTTAAAATTAATTTAAGTCCTAGTTTAAATAAATATTCTAATTTTTTATGTTTTATAATTTATTAAATGGATAAATAAATATCATGATTTTATAAATGATAAATAAAAATTTTTACGACATTAATATTTCATTTATGAAATCATAACTTAGTTAATAGTTAATGGAGATATGTTTCATTTGTGAATGAAATATTTTTCATATTTATACAGAAAAAAATAAAATTATGAACAAAATATTTTTATGATAAATTAAAAATTACCTTTTCATTCAATGGAGTTTATGTGCAATTATAATATTAGTAGTTCAAATAAAATTGGATGTAATTGTTATTCTAAAATTATAATTTTATTTTTATTAATTATTATGATGATCTATGAAATTATTATTATTATTATTATTGTTATTATTAGGTTGGTTGGCTTAAAAAAGCATGCCAGATACGTGGGTTTGAATAAAACACGTTAGACACGTAGGCTTTTTTAGACACACCGGACATATGGACAAAAAAAAAAGTTAGTGAACTGTGCCGGGTTCTTAGAAAAAAAAGTGGATACAGCCCACCATATTAGTGGGCCGTGCAGTACCGGTCCACAAGCCTATGTGAGCCGATGATTGGTGCCTGCATGGCCCACTGGCATCATTAGAGAAAACGAATTATCAGCATTAAAGGAAAAAAAGAAAAAGGAAAAAAAATTAAAACTGCAAATAGGAAATCCAAATTTCACTGTTGGAATTTGGATTTTGTTCTTTTCTGCCATCTTTGGAAAAGCTGTTAGCTTTTCCTCTCTTTGTAGCTTAGCTTAACCCTTATTAAAGGAGGGCGTAAGAGAGTTACTGGTGTTGCTGTTTTGTACTTTGTACCATGGACTAACAAAATAAAGCAGGATTTGGAACTAATCAAAAGAAGGCAACAATAAAAATTGTTCGAAGTTGGGGCTGATTACTATACCCGCGGCGGCGGGGGGAGGGGGGGAGGGGGGGGGGGGGGTTTCTAGTGCTGGACCACTGGTGCCTTGTTGGTAAAGGAATTTGAAAGTTTATCAATGTGTCAATTTAGCCTCCTAAATAGCATTGTTAACTTCACAATATATGCAATTATTCTTATTTCTGAACAACACATATTCACCTTTTATCATTTAACCACTCAAGTTGCAGTGACAATGTATTATGTTGAGAAACTATATTTTCAATAACGTATCCTCCAGGTCTTGTTGAGAAACTGCTTGAGCTAAAATATGGTTCATAGATTTCATTCGTGTCACATTCATGGAACTCAAAAAGGCTGAAATTTTTTCAACATATATCTATACAATGATGAAGTAAAATCCAGGCAAATTGTTACAATCCAAAATTTGGATATTTCCAATCTTTATTTTCAAGGAAAGAGAGTTGGCTAGATTTTATAGTAACTTGGAATTCAGCTTTAACTTAGAAAAGTTCAAACATGCGTATTTTCATTTCACAAATTGGCCATGCTAAATTTCCAAACATATAGTAGATCGTAATAATCAAAGTTTAACATCAAATAGGCAGATAGCCAAGTAGTAGATTGTACAGATAATTTGGCATTTATCTGCCATTATTTGAATAAACTATTGCATCCCAGCTCCAAGTAAGATAGGCAGCATCAAGAACTATTTTAAGTTCAAACCTTGCAGTCTTTTGGAGGTGTGTTTGCAAACTTCCACGATGCTTTATCAAAGCCTTCCGGGTCTCTGTCTCCTGCTACCTCTTCTATGGGCACAGCGTCAGAAATTTCTTTCAGATCCTCTTTTGTAAGTTTAATCCTCAAGGAGTCAATATTGTCATCAAGGTTTTTAATCTTAGCTGTCCCTGAAAATTGAAGCAACTTAACAGTAAGTAATATTGCTGGTAATATCATTTTATCCGCTGGGTTTTTTAAACTCTATATACTTCTTCAAGGCAATACATGAATCAAAAACTCGAAAGAAAGAAGTTACCGGGAATAGGTACGACATCATCCCCATGTCCGAGAACCCATGCTAGGGCTAGTTGAGCAGAAGTGCAATTGTACTTTTTGGCAAGGTTCTCTATGCGAAAATAAATACTCTTGTTCCTGTCCAGGTTCTCTCCTTTGAACCTAGGAAGAAAATGCTTATAAAACAAACACACGTATCATTTTCATATGTACGACAATATATAAAACAGTAGCATTAAAAGAAACTGTAAAACTACTTTTGTTAGTTTAAAACATTTATATAGTACTGACTGAGGAAACAAAATGATGCGGATAAACATTGACCGAAAAAAGTACCAAAAAGCTATCTGCAGGTACATTCTCCAAAACAGCTTTGCCACCGAAAAATCCACGACCAAGAGGACTGTATGGAACTATTCCAATGCCGAGTTCCCTGCCCACCTCAATGTATCAGAAGGACAGCCTTGTATTTATTAGCATACACTTGCACAGAAAATCTAATCTATTCTATGCACGCAACTAAATTTAAAAAATTATACAAACATTAGGTTCAAAATACTAGATTGGAACAAATAAATAGGCCCTTAGACACTCTTCAAAGGCCTGTAGAAGAAAAGACTAATGCGGATAGTGTTCACTGAAAGAAGAACAAACCTGCAGAGGGGTATTATCTCTTCCTCAATATCACGAGTCCAGAGGGACCATTCCATTTGTACAGCTGTGATGGGATGAACAGCATGTGCTCTCCTAATTGTGCCTGGGCTGGCCTCAGATAATCCAATGTACTTGATTTTACCCTCTTCCACCAGCTTCTTCATTTCGCCAATCTATAGCTTGACAAGTCATAGAGTTTCTAAAATAATTCTTTAAATTTTGCAATTTGGGGCAGAACTCTACAATTCAGATAGCCCAAAAAAAAACAAATCGCTCACGGTTTCCTCTATGGGGACTGATGTGTCCACTCTATGTTGATAATATAGATCAATGTAATCCACATCAAGTCGCTTCAAGCTAGCTTCACAACACGAGCGCGCGTAATCAGGGGTGCCCTTCACGATCACGCCATTATCTCTTAGTCCTACAACCCCAAACTTTGTGGCTATTTGTACCTTTTCTCTGGGCAACATCTTGAAGGCCTGAAATCGAAGGAATAAGATTCAAAAAAATCTGACCAGGTTTTCCTTCTGTTGGGTTCAGTTATTCTATGTGAGCCAACTAGCCATGTTGAGAACATGAGCGACTTTTAAGGAGGATGAAAAAAGAAAATTAATCTTCCAGGGAGAGGGGGAGGGATTTTTGGGTTTTTTCATCTTTTTTTTTTTTGGTGTTATTTGGCTTGAGTTATTTCCCTTCCAGTCAACTATTAAATTTTCTCCTAATCTAACTTAAACATCGGAGGGTTTTAGCTGAAATCCCCACCGGCGAGTCCTGACCGATTTATGTGGTTTTCAGGTTGCAGACTTGAAGTTCATATCAATATTCAAGCTTGGTTCGTACTAATTTTCCACCATAAACAAATTCAGCTGTTGAGGTCATTTTTTGGCATCAACATCTTGGCGCCATCTGTGGGGAACGGTACAAAAAACCATAAGAAAATGATGAGATTCATTGGATGGAAAATAGGAGGGCAGTATAACAAATTGTTTTTGGCAAGTACAGCTCAAAAGAACACTTCTCAGAGGTGAGAATCAGGTTCGGTTTCAATTTAATTATTTAGTATAACCAAAACTAAGGGGCGTGAATTACAGATTAATCATTGTTTTATTATTTGTTGATTATGATGGAGTTTCTCGATTCTGAGGTGATTGAACTTCTCGTGCAATTTCTTTTCAAACAAATGCTAATTAGCCAAAATTATTTTATTTGATTGAGAAATAGCTGAGAATTGGGGAGAAATCAAATAACCGATAAGATTAATAGCAATGAATTAATGGGTTAATTTGATTGGACCCTATTTGGAGTGGTTTGGCATTACTCACTGGGTTCAAAAGCTTAGCATCTTGCTATGTACTAACCAATCCAGTCTTGTAGTTGTGGCTTTGGCGCGAGAGGTGTTTGATAAAATATCTCAGGGTGTAAGAATTATTCCGTGACTTTATTTAAAATAATTGAGTAAGATGATTTCTAAAGGTCACAACAACAATATCAGAAGATAGCTAAAAAGCAACATTAAGGATGTCCTGGCAACATAAAAAAGGGAAGTAGTTGTGGCAAAACAAGAATTGCAAAACAATAGTCCTACAAGAATCATTAACTGGTATATGACCAAGAGATTTTTACATTAATTATTTCCAACATACCTTACATTTTTTTTTATATGCTACAAGTTAGTAAATGAAGTAATAAGTTAAATAAAGAGTGAAAGCTTCAATGATCTTGTTCCTGCTAGATATATTTTATTTATTTATTTATTTTCATCTCGTTTCCAAGTCAAACTGGGCTGGCACCTTACAAACTCGAAACTACACATATGCTTGGAATCCCTGTACATTTTTCCTTTTTTTTTTCTTCTTTCAAAATTATATGTCTTGTTTATAAAGAATTGACCAGGAAAATTTTAGTGGCAAGAAATTTGCTATTAACAAATGTAAGGAAGGGATTAAAGGGAGAAGCTATAAAGAAAAAGCTTGTGGTTGTTCTTCGGGATTCACTTCGAACCTGCATAGATATCATGAATCCATTAAATTTACATTCATGGGAAGAAGAGAATCAAAGCCAAGACTGTGATCCTCAAGAAACCACTCTCCGCAAAGACTCCAATCAGGTGCATTTGTTTTAAACTTCAGTTCCTCAAGTAATATTTTCACTTAAAGTTTGCCTTTTGGTTTGAGACGTGAAATTAAACTACTGATTGGTCATTTATTGATAAAAATTTGGTAAAAGATAAAATTTTTGTAAAACTCTGGCTGTATAGCTTTTTATCAATCTTAATTTTGCATGTAAATCGTAAGAGCTATAGTCACAAAAGGTCTAGTATGATATCTTTGAGAGTATAACTATTTTTTAGAACTGATTTGTGTTTGCAACACTGATATTACCAAAAATGCATGAAATGAAGCTACCTTTAATTTTATGATAATTGCTTGTTGAACATGTCGTGTGGTTATCCTCGCAAGTTACTGCATATACAAGTTAGTATATGCTTAGTACATGTTGATGAAATAGCTGAGAGGAGTTAATCGACAACAAAGTACCATCTCAGGTGCATTTGTTCTAGATTTTAACTCCATCGATTATATTTTCACTTAAAGGCTATTGGTTAGTTGTTTTGAAATCTCTACTAGACTAATTTATAATATTGGTTGGTCAATTTATTTTCCTTGTTTTGATAAAAATGAGTAAACTCTAGCCCTGCAATTTTTATCAATATTGTTTTTGCATCAGAGCTGTATTAACAAAAGGCTCAACATGATATCTGAAAGATGGCCATTTTAAAGAACCGATTTAGACTACTAATCCAAATCCTAAATGCGTGAAATTATATTGTCTTTAACAATATAGTAACTGAATGTTTGGAACTTGTGTTAGGCAATATAGCCATTATATATTGCGGTTAAACATGTAAATTTGTTTGCTTAAGAGAACTCTGCCATAAGCCAAGGACTAAAATCCAGGTTCTATTTCAATTTATTTAATATAAGCATGAAACTATTTGAAGAGCTATATATATATATTTGCTCAACTACTACTTTCGCATGGGAAAATATTAGATATTAGCTATATTTGTTTTCTTGAAACGATGGCTCTAGTTCACATTGCATAATTTCCAATAACTGTTGAAAACTGTTAGAAGTATGAAAAGGAAATAGCACAAATTTGTTAAGGCCAAGTGTTGGCCATGGCTGATTTTAATCGTGTCTTCGATCACAAAATCCTCATAGTCGACTAAGGATAGAAAAACTTATTGTTTATATATGGTTTGACTTTAAAGCATTTTCTTAACAAGGCTGAAATTTCTTTCTAGTTTTACTGCTATTTCTTGGGTTATGTTACAACATGAATTATACTACGAGGTGTTGCCGTAAAGTTTTGGATGCAAAGCTGAGCTCACGAGTTGTTGGTGAAATGACTTTTCTTATCAAAAATATCAAATACTACAAGCCACTTGATCATGTGCATTTGTTCTAATTATTAATTTCGTAGATTATCTTTCAAAGTCAAGTTACTACTTAAGCTTGAAATGCCTACTAGTTTCGGTTTTTATTCATTGTGATAATGCATGTGTAAATTTGTTAGTTTCATACGCACCAACAACATGATCAGATGCTATTCATCCTTGGACAATGTGCTATAAATCTTTGTTAGGAGCGAGTTTGATCTTTAAAGCAAAATTATATTTTTCAAAGGTAAAATATACCATGAGGAAATAGTGAACTTCATGGTGATATGCTTATTATCTACCAATTCACTAACCATGATTTATTAGTTTAATTTTGTTAAGCTTACTTCAAGGTTGTGCTTAAAATTCTATCCAACTATCAATTGGGTGTGCTTTGTCCAAAGTATTGCAATTGTCTACCATCACGTCTGTAGGCTATACAAATTTTATGGTATTTCTTATTGAATACTTTTGAAAAGTCAAATGGAATCAGTTAGGGTGAGGGAGACAATGTCACATAGTGTTTGAATATTTTGTGAATTATCTATTTACAGGGTACATCTACTTATGATATTTGTTAATAATTGCCTCTATCTAAAGTTCTAAGAATTGGTTATGAAGCATAAGTTTTTGGAATTGGAGATGTCATTGTTTATAAAGCATCCCCATTCCTCAATTAACTTTTCTGGGATTGCATATTTTACTGATATTACTTAAATTAAATGCTTGAAATGAAGCTACCTTTAATTTTATGATAGTTGATAAAAGTTACCTGCCGTGTGGTTGTCCTCGTCAGTTGTGGCATATACTAGTTAGTTTTACATATACTTACAACATATTTGATTTCTCAATACTGACTTTTGTCCACTTCAACTTCTGCGTTTGATTTTATAATGTAAGATCGACAGCTACACATTTGATTCTACAATTTGAGATCTACATCTACATATTTGATTCTACAATTTGAGATCGGCATCTACATATCTGATTATACAATTTGAGATCTACATCTCCATATTTGATTTCACAATTTGAGATCGGCATCTACATATCTGATTCTACAATTTGAGATCTAAGTCTACATTTTAGTTCTACAATTTGAGATCTACATCTACATGTTTGATTCTACAATCCGAGTTCGACGTTTGCATATTTGATTCTACAATGTGAGATCTACATCTACATATTTAATTCTACAATTTGAGATCCAAATCTGTATATTTGATTCTACAATTTGAGATCGGCATCTACATATCTGATTCTACAATTTGAGATCTATATCTACATATTTGATTTCACAATTTGAGATCGATACCTACATATTTGATTCTACAATTTGAGATTTAAGTCTACATTCTAGTTCTACAATTTGAAATGTACATCTACATATTTGATTCTACAATCTGAGTTCGACATTTACATATTTGATCCTACAATGTGAGATCTACATCTACATATTTAATTATACAATTTGAGATCCAAATCTATATATTTGGTTTTACAATTTGAGATTTGCATCTACATATTTGATTCTACATTTTGAGATTACATCTATATATTCGACATCTACATATTGAGATCGAGGTTGTTATTTTTGATCTTATCGGGGTCCATCTTAATTTAATTATTTGATAACTTCATTTAATTATTTGATCGAATCTTATTGAAAATGAAGTTGGAAATTTTGTGGAGTTCATTTTGGCCTTATTGAGGTCCAATTGACTTTGTTCTGCTTGCCTTATTGAGGTCTAGCGTGATAAATTGTTTTTGCCTTATTGAGGTCCAACATGAATAAATTGTATGATTCGATCTTATTGAAATCGAGATCGCTATCTTGGCCTTATTGAAGTCTAATGTGAATAAATTATTTGATTCGATCTTATTGAGATCGAGGTCGTCATTTTTGGCCTTATTGATATTGAAGTTGTCATCCAATCTTATTGAGATTGAAGTTGTCATCCAATCTTATTGAGATTGAAGTTGTCATCCAATCTTATTGAGATCGACAGCGAAGTCATTTGATCTTATTGAGACCGTGGTCGTCGCCTGATTTTATTAAGATTGAGATATTGTTAAGTTGATTTTTTTTTCTCTTTTTCTTTCATTATTCTTATGTTGGGTTCAGTTATTCTATGTGAGCCAACTACCCATGTTGAGAACATGAGCGACTTTTAAGAAGGATGAAAAAAGAAAATTAATCTTCCAGGGAGAGGGGGAGGGATTTTTGGGTTTTTTCATCTTTTTTTTTGTGTTATTTGGCTTGAGTTATTTCCCTTCCAGTCAACTATTAAATTTTCTCCTAATCTAACTTAAGCATCAGAGGGTTCTAGCCGGAACCCCCACCGGCGAGTCCTGACCGATTTCTGTGGTTTTCAGGTTGCAGACTTGAAGTTCATATCAATGTTCAAGCTTGGTTCGTACTAATTTCCCACCATAAACAAATTCAGCTGTTGAGATCATTTTTTGGCATCAACACCTTCTATGATACAAAAGTAATTATTCACCAATTCTTAAACAAACATATTTCATCAGGACTGTGATTCTTAAGTTACCACTTGACCTATGTCTGAATTATATAAGAGGTAAGAGAATTCAAAGAAATGACCATAACCTTTCCCAGAAGAATTTCATTAGCATTTTGTCCGTACATGCATCATTGAGATGCCATCCTCTACTGAAAACATGTTTTATCATTGAGATGCCATCCTCTTCTGAGACTGGAGAGTTATAACCTCCACTCAGGTTCATGCATCCAAGCCCCAACTTTGAAACCTGTAAGAGCGTGAAAAACACACAATTGTAGAAAACAAATTTCCAGGATTTGATTTAAAAAAAAAAAATTACATATGGGTAGTTTACCTCGAGGCCTTGGGTACCAAGTTTCACTCTTGGAACTTGGAGTTTCTCTTCTGCCATTTTTGAAGTTGGTTTCTTTGTTTTGGGTGTCTTTCAAGTTTCAATAAGTAACTCTGACGTCAACAATGAGCAGAATGAGACAGAAGATTGTGGCTTGGCTCCAACTCGAAGGCTCCGTATGACTAAAAGTGTTAAGCTGGGACACGTGCTCTTTATCTTTATCATGATTAATCATGAACTTATAAAGTTTTGACAAGTGTCCCAAAGTTCAGTGTAATTGGAAACAAGCTCAAAATATTTTAAAAGTTAAGAAATATCCCCTAGACTTTGCAAAATGTCAGGTAGAACTTAGGAGAGAAATTTACAGTCTCGATTTGACCATATAATATATTTGTGTCACCAAGTTTTAATTTTGTTTCCTCTCACTTTCATGGTTGGTCAACTTCAAAATGGATATATGTTACAATTCTATTGGATAAACGTATGATAACATAGTACGTTAGTTTCATCAAAAACTTTCTCTAATAACATAAATTATATATGTGCCACAACGTTATTTTAATTGAACGAATTTTGAACACAATAGTGTACATTCCGTAGTTTCTATTAGTTCTTGTGGCTGATTTTAGGCTCTTATGTTACCCTTGAATGCAAATGCAATGGCTTTGTGTCTTCTTTGATTGAGGGCTCATGCCGACCTCATAATACAAGCAATGTAAAGACCATTAACTATTCATAATAGTTTGAATGTCAAGTATCTAAATTTTTTAGAACAATATTTGAATAGTCACTGCATCAGAACCCAAAACTCCAAAAGGAGGTAGGAACAAATTCATCTTTTAATTTAGGAGATTATTTACTAGAAATAGCCATAAGCGTTTACATTTGATTCGGTACATGATAGTTATGTAGCAACAACATAGCAATCTGAATTAAAATACATAAAAGCTACCCTGCATTTTCCTGGTGGATTTTACAATCTCTATTTGCCAAAATTTTATTGCAACTTGAGGCTATAACTTCTGGTTAACAACGAAAGATAATTTCAGTTCACAAAATCGGCAGAATTAAATTTACAAATTACCATCCAATAGGCAGAGAGTCATGTAGTAGAATTTATTGATAGTTTAGCATTTATTTGAATAAAGTATTGCATCCCGACCCCAAGCGTTAGATGGCTACTAAGGCAGCATCAAGAAATATTTTGAGTTTAAACCTAGCAATCTTTTAGGGGTGTGTTTGCAAAGAAATAAGAACTTGTCTTAACTTGTAATTTCTCTCCTCTTTAAAAACTTAGCATTCTTATTCGATTCTGATTTTACTTCATTATTTGCTTATTTTTACTTTTATTTCATTTTTGTTTCAGATTATATCTGTGAATATCCCCTTAAATCGGAACATTTAATCTCTTGCTACCAACTTGGCTAGGCTATCCTTGGACGATATGTTGAAACTTAATGTTACAGACTAGTTCAATCAATTTTCTAAAAAAAATTAATAATTCTATCAATTTTCTAATTATTTATTAGTTAAATGTCTACTTTTATGCTCATTTTTTAACCTTAACAAAAACAAAAACTTATGCGCCATAATTTTAGTTGAGTAATGGATTTGTATTTCTTAGCCTATGAAGATGAGAATCGATTTTGTTGCATCAATATAAATCTATACTGAAAATTCAAGTATTGTGTATGTCTTTAGTCCGATCATTTGTTGGAACTATTCAAGTATTATACTTGAAAAAAAAAAATGTTTGGGCCCAAGGCTCTAAGTAGAAATGAAAAATTCATTTTCATATTTATATTATGGTAACATAATCCTTTCACATTTGATTTATGAGAATCTCTTCCTCTCAAGCATTTTGTGCAGTTAGAAAATCAGTAAAAAAATTTATTTAAAGAATCATCATATTCATAATTTCTCCTCGTCATTTTTTTTATTTTAATTTTGAAAGAAAGTTACCTATGTATGTATTCTTTGCAAATTTATTTGTTTTTAGTGAAAGCTTATATCGAAATTACCCAAAATATTAGAGGAAAGTCAAACCAATTAATAATTTTTTATTTAAAGAATCATCATATTCATAATTTCTCTTCGTCATTTTTTTTTCATTTTAATTTTGAAAGAAAGTTATCTATGTATGTATTCTTTGCAAATTTATTTGTTTTTAGTGAAAGCATATATAGAAATTACCCAAAAGATTAGAGGAAAGTCAAACCAATTAATAATCAAATCAAGGTACTTCAAGCTTGCTTCACGACAAAACAGAGTACATACTCAGGGGTATCTATTTCTGTAATCCCAAACTTTGTGGCTGATTTTGTAACCTAGGCAACTGCTTCAAGGCTAGAAACTAGAAAGGAGTGAACTTTTTCCCCCCCAAATAAATTGACATATTTTTAACAATGATTTGATTTCCACCTTATGATTTTCTTAGTAATGTCTAAGAGTAGCTATTTACCAATACCTTAAACAAACACATTTCTTATTTGCATGGAAAAATTACAGATTCCATCCTCAAGCATAAGTTAGAAATACTAGTTACGCCTTTAAATTTAATAATGCTACAATCAACTCTTACCCTAACAATTTAAGTTATTTTATAATAAGAAGTCCATATTACTCCTAATTAATTTAATTTATTTTACAAACGTTAAATATTTATCAAAATAAAATATATTTTTGTGTGTAATACGGCAACATCATCCTTGTTAAGTTAATTTAATTACTAATTTATATTTTTTTATTTAAAATTTTGGCATAAACATAACCTATTTGTATTGTGGATTTTCTTTTAAAATGTTATTCCATGATAAGATAACTTCATTTTATTCCATTTTCATAATCATTACCTTTCTAAGAAGAATTTCATTAGTATATATGGTCCATATCTATCAGCAGTATCAAAGAAAGTGATTCCTTTGTTGAAACTAAAGCATGCTTCATTATTGAGATGCCATCCTCTTCAGAGACCCGAGAATTGTAAACTCCGCTCAGGCTCATGCATCCAAACCCCAGCTTTGAAACCTGTGAAAGCACAAAAACACAGTCAGAGAAAACAAATTATCAGCATTGAAGGAAAAAAATACAAAAAGGAAAATGAAAACTACAAATCGGAAATCCAAATTTCACTCTTGGAACTTGGATTCTGTTCTTTTCTGCCATCTTTGGAAAAGCTGTTAGCTTTTCCTCTCTTTGTAGCTTAGCTTAACTCTTATTAAAGGAGGGCGTAAGAGAGTTAATGGTGTTGCTGTTTTGTACTTTGTACCATGGACTAACAAAATAAAGCAGGATTTGGAACTAATCAAAAGAAGGCAACAATAAAAATTGTTCGAAGGTGGGGCTAATTACTATACCTGGGTCTGTTACGTGGCAGGGTATTATTCTGCCACAAGACCGCTGGTGCCTTGTTGGTGAAGGAATTTGAAAGTTTTTTAATGTGTCAATTTAGCCTCCTGAATGGTATTGTGAACTTCACAATTTATGCAATTATTCTTATTTCTGAACAACACATACTCACCTTTTATCATTTAACCACTCAAGTTGCAGTGACAATGTAGTATGTTGAGAAACTATATTTTCAATACAGTGTCCTCCAGGTCTTGTTGAGAAACAGCTTGAGCTAAAATATGGTTCATAGATTTCATTCATGTCACATTCGTGGAACTCAAAAAGGCTGAAAATATTTCAACATATATCTACACTATGATGAAGTAAAATCCAGGAAAATCATTACAATCCAAAATTTGGATATTTCTAATCTTTATTTTCAAGGAAAGCGAGTTGGCAAGATTTTATAGTAACTTGGAATTCAGCTTTAACTTAGAAAAGTTCAAACATGCATATTTTCCTTTCACAAATTGGCCATGCTAAATTTCCAAACATATAGTAGATCGTAATAATCAAAGTTTAACATCAAATAGGCAGATAGCCAAGTGGTAGATTGTACAGATAATTTGGCATTTATCTGCCATTATTTGAATAAGTATTGCATCCCAGCCCCAAGTAAGATAGGCAGCATCCAGAACTATTTTAAGTTCAAACCTAGCAGTCTTTTGGAGGTGTGTTTGCAAACTTCCACGATGCTTTATCAAAGCCTTCCGGGTCTCTGTTTCCTGCTACCTCTTCTATGGGCACAGCGTCAGAAATTTCTTTCAGATCCTCTTTTGTAAGTTTAATCCTCAAGGAGTCAATATTGTCATCAAGGTTTTTCATCTTAGTTGTCCCTGAAAATTGAAGCAACTTAACAGTAAGTAATATCGCTGGTAATATCATTTTATCCACTGGGTTTTTTAAACTCTATATACTTCTTCAAGGCACTACATGAATCACAAACTCGAAAGAAAGAAGTTACCGGGAATAGGTACGACATCATCCCCCTGTCCGAGAACCCATGCTAGGGCTAGTTGAGCAGAAGTGCAATTGTACTTTTTGGCAAGGTTCTCTATGCGAAAATAAATACTCTTGTTCCTGTCCAGGTTCTCTCCTTTGAACCTTGGAAGAAAATGCTTATAAAACAAACACACGTATCATTTTCATATTTACTACGATATATAAAACAGTAGCATTAAAAGAAACTGTAAAACTACTTTTGTTAGTTTAAAACATTTATATAGTACTGACTGAGGAACCAAAATGGTGCAGATAAACATTGACTGATAAAAGTACCAAAAAGCTATCTGCAGGTACATTCTCCAAAACAGCTTTGCCACCGAAAAATCCACGACCAAGAGGACTGTATGGAACTATTCCAATGCCGAGTTCCCTGCCCACCTCAATGTATCAGAAGGACAGCCTTGTATTTATTAGCATACACTTGCACAGAAAATCTAATCTATTCTATGCACGCAACTAAATTTAAAAAATTATACAAACATTAGGTACAAAATACTAGATTGGAACAAATAAATAGGCCCTTAGACACTCTTCAAAGGCCTGTAGAAGAAAAGACTAATGCGGATAGTGTTCACTGAAAGAAGAACAAACCTGCAGAGGGGTATTATCTCTTCCTCAATATCACGAGTCCAGAGGGACCATTCCATTTGTACAGCTGTGATGGGATGAACAGCATGTGCTCTCCTAATTGTGCCTGGGCTGGCCTCAGATAATCCAATGTACTTGATTTTACCCTCTTCCACCAGCTTCTTCATTTCGCCAATCTATAACATGACAAGTCATAGAGTTTCTAAAATAAATCTTCAAATTTTGCAATTTGGGACAGAACTTTACAATTCAGATATCCCCCAAAAAAAAAAAAAAATTCGCTCACGGTTTCCTCTATGGGGACTGATGTGTCCACTCTATGTTGATAATATAGATCAATGTAATCCACATCAAGGCGCTTCAAGCTAGCTTCACAACACGAGCGCACATAATCAGGGGCACCCTTCACGATCACACCAGCAACTCCTATTCCTGCAATCCCAAACTTTGTTGCTACTTGTATCTTTTCTCTAGGCAACTGCTTCAAGGCCTGAAATGAAAAGGAGTGAATTATTTTTCCATTAAATTCACAATATTCTGATAATGATTTCCATCCTATGATATCCACAATAATACCCAAAAGTAGCTATTTACCAATTCCCTTAACAAAAATATTTCATTATTAGCATAAAATATTTCATTATTAGTATTGTGATCCTTGTATTACAACGAGTTATAAGAAAAATTACTCGAATCTTAGTAACCATCATACTCCTTAAGTTACCACTTGATCTATGTGTGAATTGTATATAATTAAATTTATCATACCGAAACGTTGTTAAGAAATTGCAACAGAAAACCATAACCTTTCCAAGAAGAACTTCATTAGCACTTTGTCCGTACACATCAGCAGTATCAAAGAAAGTGATTCCTTTACTGAAAGCATGCTTTATCATTGATATGCCATCCTCTTCTGAGACTGGAGAGCTATAACCTCCACTCAGGTTCATGCATCCATAACCCAATTTTGAAACCTGTAAAAGCATGCAAAACACACAATCATAGAAAACAAAATTTCAGGACCTTTTTTGAAAAAATGAAAATTACAAATGGGTTGTTTACCTCAAGGCCTTGGGTACCCAATTTCACTCTTGGAACTTGGTGTTTCTCTTCTGCCATTTTTGAGGCTGTAGTTTGGCTTCTTTGTTTCAATGTCTTTCAATGAGGAGAGATGGTTGACTTTAACTTGAGCAATGAGCAGAATGAGACAAAGAGGATTGTGGCTCGGCTCCAACTCCAAGGTTGTGTCTTGACAAGGGCTAAGCTGGAATATGTTCTCTGTATCTTTATTATGGCGAATAATGTAATATTACAATTATAAAGTTTGGACAAAATCCTGAAGTTCAGTGTAATTGAAAGCAAGTTCAAAAAAGTTTAAAAGTTGATAAATAAGCCCTAGACTTTGCAAAATATCCGGTAGGAGAGATATTTATGTTCTCGGTGTGACTGTCAAATAACGAGACCCTCTAATAAAATTATTGTTTGAGGGAAATATTTCGAAGAGGTCAGACGTGACGAGCAGGTGTTTGGTGGCTGAGTTTTGCGAGCAGGTATGTCCTGTAAGAGTCAAGTAGCAGGGGAACAGGAGCAGAAGTATTCTGCTCGTCCACGAATATGCCATTCGTAAAATCATTCCTGTTAGAGGCGTAAGGTCATTCCTGCTAGAGGTCGAGGCAAGGAGACCCAGTCAACGACAGTTGGCAGGACGTGCATTCCTATCCGAGAATTAAGGCATGTGGTCCATCACCATTCGCCCATAATGGCGATAATGGGGCGTCCGCATCCGGGAATGGGGAGAAGAACGGGCGTGGACTACGAAAGACCGGGATCCGGAGGGAGCCTATAAAAAGGCAGCCAACGAAGGTAAAAGGGTTGGCAATTTTAAGATTAGAACGGAGATAAAAGAAATTCTAAAGATAGCAACTAGAGAAAAGCCATAAGATCTGTGGCAAGCGTTCCCAGAACCTTGATAACTGATTTGAGCGTCGGAGGGTTTACGCCGGGAAAAAAACCGGCGTGCTCTGACTTGTTTCTGTGGCCGCAGGAATACACGGGAAAGAAAGCATACGAGGAGAGATCCTGATCGAAGTAAGGTTGATCGAGTAGATATCCTGGTCGTGGTAGGAGCGCAATCAGAATCTCGCATCAACATTTTGGCGCCATCTGTGGGGAGCTGATCGAAAAGCTTCTGTTGATAGCAAGAAGAGGAGTGAAGCAAGTGGAAAAGTAATGGAGACAGGAGGAAGTAGTGCACAAGGGGGTGATATGAGGCTTAATGATTCCGTGACGCTAAGGGAGATAGCCAGTGAAGCGCGGGAAAAAGCCATGTTTGACCGGATGGAACGGATGGAAAAGCAGATGGAGACCCTGACAACCATCCTACATGAGTTGCGGAGTGAACGAAGGGGAACCCAAGAGGAAAGGGTGAGAAGTGGTGGAGTGGCACCAGGCCCCGACAGTACGAGGAGAAGTCAAACAACCGGGAGATTTGGTGGTGAGAGAGGTAACATGCCTCTACGAGGAGAAGTTTATAGGGAGGAAGAGCAGTCCCCAGCAAGACAGATTTTTGACGAGGACAATGGGGTGGCGAACGCAGAGGAAACAGAGTTGAGGCAACACTTACATGATGTAGAGCAAGAGCGGGATCAAGTTGCAGCACGTGACCCTGGTCGTGCAGGTAGAGGAAGTGCGCGCGCGAGATAATTGATGACATGCAAGGAAGGAGCAGAGCTCCTGGTTGGAGGATAATGCTGGACGGAGAATCACCGCTCGCAGCCGAGATCATGAGGGCAGTAATTCCGAGGGATTTTCGCCTCCCAGACTTCAGATATTCAGGACGAACTGATCCGCTGGTGCACATAGAGCGCTTCAACGACATAACTGGGGTACAAGGATTATCTCAATCCCAAAGGTGCAGGGTGTTCCCATTATCCCTGGAGGGACGTGCACGAGAGTGGTACAGAAAACTTCCTCGGGGGAGCATTAAAACCTTCGAGCAGATGTGCCAAGAATTCGCAGAGCAGTTTAGTGGGGCAATGGCACCAGAAGATGACATGATGGAGCTGAAAAACTTGAAGCAGGGGGAGCAAGAAACCCTTCGGGAATTCATCAAGAGGTTTCATCGCACTGTCCTCGACTTGGGAGCGTTCAACCACCCTCAGGCATTAAGGGGATTGAAAGAGGGAGTGAAGATAGGAAGGCTGTGGTACAACTTGAGAAGCCCAGCTATTCAGACGTATGCAGCCGCATACGAGCAGGCCAAAAGAGATATAGAGATCGAGGAAGAAAAGGCTGCTCGGATCAAGATAGACCAGATGGAGGGGTTGGGAAAGAAAGAAAAGAGGACATTACCGGGGAATGGGCCGATCAGGAGGAGGGATCACCGGCCTCGGGTAGTGGAGCGGAGGCGGGTAGCAGGCCACCAGCGTAGTAGGGCGCAACCTCCTCGTTCCCCAGCTAGGGAGCCTTGGAGAAGGCATGACTCGGCATATGGTGGTCTTCATCAACACTCCCACGGTAGCGAGAGGAGCGCCCGCCTCCAACTCGGAGCAAAGCAGAGAAAGGGCGGTGCACGATCGGCAGGACTATGGGCGGTATACCTCTTTGAAGATTTCCCTGGACGAGGTGTACGAGGCCATAAAGGACCGAGGATTGTTGTACCTCCCTGCCCCTATAACAAAGTTGCCCAGCAGGAGGGACAAGGGACGCTATTGTAAGTTCCATGGCACTCATGGCCCTACCACAGCAGAGTGTAGAGATCTCAAGACCCAGGTAGAAGATTTGGTGAGAAATCGGTACCTGGATGAGTTTATAGATGAGACCTTCCCGATGGTAGCCTCGACATGTGAAGGGGAGCAGAATGACAGGAACTTGAGGCGCGAGCAGCCTGCAGTAAGGGTGATAGCTGGGGGCCCAATATTGGCCGGAAATTCCAACAGATCGGGGAAGAATTATGCTAGATACGCCATGACTAGCAAAGAGGTATTCTTCAACACCCCAGCAGCCAAACGTGCAAGAGTCAGGCAAGTGCCAATCATGTGGACAGATGAGGATGAAGAAGGGATCCTATACCCCCACGAGGATGCCTTGGTCGTCAAGGCCACTGTTGCTAGCAAGAAGTTTGACAGGATACTGGTTGACACAGGGAGTTCAGTTGATGTGTTGTTTAAGTCGACCCTGGAGGAGATGGGAATAGCAGACCTGAAGTTGGATTACACCAATACCTCCTTGAAAGGGTTTGGAGGTGGAAAGCTGGTCCCTCTGGGCGTGGTCGAGCTGCCTATCACAATTGGGAGCTCCCCGACAGAAAGGACAATGATACTGAACTTTGTGGTAGTGGATGAGGAAGGTCCTTACCAGATGATCCTAGGCCGGCCATTTCTGAGGATGAGCAAAGCGGTGCTGTCCAACCATTATCTGGCTCTGAAGTACCGGGTGAATGAGGTAGTTGGAGTGGTACGAGGAGACCAGAGGATCGCAAGAAGCTGCTACTCCTCGCGTGAGAAGCAATGCAGATAACATCCCTCGATACAGTAAAAACAAGAATGGCGAAGAACTTGTAGAGGATCAAACAAGAAGCGGGAAAGGCGATCGAATCGGCTCGAGACTTAAGGGGAGCAAAAGCGAGTTGATGAAATGCTTACGAGGCTCATGCAGATGTGTTTGCTTGGACACATGAAGACATGCCAGGGATTGACCCCGAGGTAGCATGTCATAAGCTGGCGATAAAGAAAGGTGCTCGGGCAGTAAGACAGAAGAGGAGATGCTTCAACCAGGAGAGGTATGAGGCTATAAATGGCGAGGTGGAGAAGCTCTTGAGAGCAGGGTTTATTCGGGAAGTCAATTACCGAATGGATATCGAATGTAGTAAAGAAGGCAAATGGCAAATGGAGGATGTGTGTGGATTTTAAGGCGTGCCCAAAAGATTTCCTTTACCAAAGATTGATCAGTAGATTCAACGGCACAGTTTCATGGACGCGTTCTCGGGATACAACCAGATCCCCATGTACGAGCAGGATGAGGAGAGCACTGCTTTCATCACTAACCAGGGTTTGTTCTGTTATAGGGTAATGCCATTTGGTCTCAAAAATGCTGGGGCCACTTACCAGAGGCTGGTGAACAAAGTCTTTAAGCCGTTGATTGGGAAAACCATGGAAGTGTACGTGGATGACATGATCACCAAATCCAAAATCCCGAAGGAACATGTCAGACACCTCGAGGAGACATTCGGGTTTTTGAGGAAGTATAAGATGAAGCTCAACCCGGAGAAGTGTGCTTTTGGGGTCGAGTCAGGGAAATTTCTTGGATTCATGGTGAGCCATAGGAGGATTGAAGCAAATCCCGAGAAAATCCAGGCGATTGTGCAGATGAGGGCTCCTCGTAACCTGAAGGAGATGCAGAGCCTCACAGGGAGATTGGCGGCGTTGAGCAGATTCATATCTAAGGCTACAGATAAGTGTCAGCCATTCTTTCAAGTGATAAGGAGGGGAAAGAAAACAGAATGGACACCAGAATGCGAGGAAGCCTTCCAGAACTTGAAGCAATACTTGCAGCTCACAGGATGGGGACTAGTTATATCTGTATTTGGCTGTATCGAACCGGGCCGCAAGTTCTGTTCTGGTGAGAGAGGAAGAAGGGGTTCAGTATCCGATATACTACACCAGCAAGACCATGCTCGACGCTGAGACCAGATACCCACTTGCCCTTGTGATTGCTGCTCGGAAGCTGAGGCCATATTTTCAAGCATTCCCAGTCTAGGTAATAACAAACCAGCCATTGCGTCAGACTCGGCACAAGCCGGCTCGTCAAGTGGAGTTTGACATAGACTACAAACCTCGAGTAGCGATAAAGCCTCAAACAATGGCCGATTTCGTAGCTGAATTCACAGAGCCTGAAGAATGTTTAGATCGGCGAGTGTAATTCTGAGTGTGGCTCAAGTATGGCAGATGTCTGTGGATGGGTCATCGGGAGCGGGTTCGAGGCGAGGATTGTCTTGGAAGGCCGAAGGAGGAGAGATCTCTTATCTTTGTAAAGTTGGAATTTGCGACAAATAACCAGTATGAAGCCTTGATAGCGAGGTTTGGAATTGGCTAAAGTAGTGAGCAGAATGAAGATCGGGCGATTCCCAGTGGTTGCGAATCATGTCGATGAAAGATTTCAACCAAGAGGAGAAGATGGAGCAGTACCTGAAGATAGTCAGGCAGATGATGGGGAAATTTGAAGCAGTGGAGGTGATACAAATCCCCAGGGAGCAGAATAGTCGAGCAGACATTTTGGCAGGATAGGCGTGCAAACCCAAAAATGCCAAAGTCAGTTCCTCTGGAGGTGAAGTCCAGCCCGAGTATCGAGCAGAATTTGGGGGTGCTGCAGATAGAACAAAAACGCTCATGGATGGACCCGATAATGTCGTACCTCAGAGATGGGGTATTACCACTAGAAAAGCTGCGAGCTCGGAAGGTTAGAGCCCAGGCCTCGAGATACACGACGATTGATGGGGTGCTGTATCGGCGAGGATACACACTACCTTTCCTTCGATGTTTGGATGAGGGCAGCATTACGTGAGAGAAGTACATGAAGGAATTTGCGGAATCGTTACGGTGGGAGGTCCCAGCCCGAGTTCTAAGGCAGGGATATTTCTGGCCGACAATGCATCAGGATGCACAGGAAAAGACCAGGAGCTGTGCAAGCTGCCAGAGTTTTGCAAGTTTCTCCAACCAACCACCAGAGAAGCTCACCTCTATGGCCTCTCCTTGGCCATTTGCTCAATGGGGAATTTACCTGATCGGCCCGCTGCCAAAGGGACGAGGAGCAGCAACACATGCAATAGTTGCTATAGACTACTTTACGAAGTGGTTAGAGGTAGAAGCCCTTAGCAGAATCACAGAGAAGAAAACAACAGACTTTATGTGGAGAAACCTAGTCTGTCGATACGGGATCCCTTACGCCTTGGTAACTGATAATGGCAGGCAGTTCGATAATCACAACTTCAGGGATTTCTGCCAGAACTTCGGGATAGAGCTGAAGTACTGCTTGCCTGCTCATCCTCAATCGAATGGACAAGTAGAAGCAGCCAACAAGACCATCAAGAAGCTTTTGAAAACTAGGCTTGGAACAAAAAAGGGTGCATGGGTTGATGAGCTCTCAGGTGTTCTATGGGCATACAGGACAACCCACAAAACAGCAACTGGAGAAACACCGTTCGCCTTGGCTTTCGGACATGAAGCGGTCGTGCCAGTTGAGATAGGAACGACCACGCACAGGACAAATCATTTCAATGAGCAGGAGAACTACGAGCAGATATGTTTGAATCTTGACCTGCTAACGGAAAAGAGGGAGCAAGCAGCCGAGTGATCAGCCATTTACCAGCAGAGGGTTGCCTGGCATTATAACCAGAAGGTGAATATACGGCAGTTCAAGGTCGGAGATTGGGTGTTGAGGAGAGTGAATCAGAACACCAAAGACTCGACTCAAGGAGTGCTCGGTCCAAATTGGGAGGGGCCATATCGAGTCAAGCAGCTAGTGGGACCTGGAGCTTACAAATTGGTTCGCACAGATGGCCATGAGGTGAAACGCCCATGGAATGCAGCACACCTCAGGAAATACTTTCAGTAAGACTTGCTCATGTTTTAAATCTATTTCTGCTCGTGCTCGTTATCTTTTATCTTTTATGTTTTATGTCAAAGCAAGTTCATGTAAAATCAACCCCTGTAATTAATGGAACTTCGAGGAATTTCATTCACTTGAGACTGTGATAAAAATTTCCAAGGCATGCAAAGGCTCATCAAGTCTCAAAGCCTGTTTTATGGCGAGACAGAAGCCAAGCGTGCCAGGATCTGCTCGACCACATGACGGCGAGCAGACTCCAAAGCATTCGAAAAATTTCTAAGGCATGCAAAGGCTCATCAAGTCTCAAAGCCTGTTTATGGCGAGACCAAGCGTGCGAGATCTCGGCCGCGCGGCGGCGAATCCCAGGTATCGAAAAATTTTCCAAGGCATGCAAAGGCTCATCAAGTCTCAAAGCCTGTTTTATGGCGAGACAGAAGCCAAGCGTACCAGGATCTGCTCGACCACATGACGGCGAGCAGACTCCAAAGCATTCGAAAAATTTCTAAGGCATGCAAAGGCTCATCAAGTCTCAAAGCCTGTTTATGGCGAGACCAGAAGCCAAGCGTGCCAGGATCTGCTCGACCGCGCGAAGGCGAGCAGAATCCCCAAGCATCGAAAAATTTCTAAGGCATGCAAAGGCTCATCAAGTCTCAAAGCCTGTTTATGGCGAGACCAGAAGCCAAGCGTGCCAGGATCTGCTCGACCACATCGAAAAATTTCTAAGGCATGCAAAGGCTCATCAAGTCTCAAAGCCTGTTTATGGCGAGACCAGAAGCCAAGCGTGCGAACATTCCCAAGCATCGAAAAATTTTCTAAGGCATGCAAAGGCTCATCAAGTCTCAAAGTCTGTTTATGGCGAGACTGAAGTCATGCGTGCCAGGATTTGCTCGGCCACGCGAAGGCGAGCAAAATCTCAAGCATTGAAGAATTTTCTAAGGCATGTGGCAAAACCATATGCCAAGCCAGAGCCTGCTCAACCAAACGAAGACGAGCAGATTCTTAAACAAAAAATAACTCATGATTACAACACAAGAAAGTAATCAAAAATATTTTTATTAATGTGTAAATTATTAACAAAGGAGATAAATCTCATAAACGTTGTCCATTACAATGCAAGAAATTTATCAAGAAGATGGCGGATCGATGGCGGCGTCGGTTGGTGAACCTCCTCGAGTGCGGGGAGTATCACCAGGGGGTGCTCACCTCGGCAACGACAGCAGGGGTGCTCGACTCGCCAACGTCAGCAGGGACTACACGAGGAGGGGAATTCTCCTCCTCAATCATGATCGGCCCTATCCTCTCGGCATCTTCCTTGGCCGCCTCCTCGTCCATATGTTGCGCAACACCAGCTGCAAGGTCATCCATCTTCAAATCAGGATGCTGCTTCCCGAGGACGGCCATGATGCAACGATAGGAATGCCGAAGTCCCCTGGTTGTCGGCCTCTCTCTCCAAATTCTCAACCTGAGCTCGGTGGGAATCGCGGAGAGATTCAAGCTGAGCCTCATAGCCTTACGCAGGTCCTCCTTGACCTTGCTCAGCTCCTCCTCCAGGGTAATTGCTTTTGCTTGAGCAAGAGATTCTTGCTCTATCAACTTGAGGTTCTCAATATTCAGCTCCTCTGCTCTCTTCTCGGCAACGTCAGCTCTGGTCGTCGCCGATTGAATGTCCTCCTTCATCTTTCGGTCGTAGCGCCCGACCTTAGCCTTGTAATAGGTGGTCATGCAGCTGAGGTGAAAAGCGCTATACTGCATGGCCCCCACCAGCTCACCCAAGGTGCAGCCATCGAAGTCCTCCAGGTCCTTCTTGCTCACGAGTTTAGATAATTCGTTGAGATAAGGGACGAAGTGTTCTGCTCGGCTGTCAGATATGCGAGGCCGAGGCCCGACAGGAGGGGAAAAGGAAGCGGGATCTGTGGCTGCTCCACTAGTTTCCCCGACCTTGGCAGGAGCAAGAGGAAGAGTCTGCAAGGGAGGAACCTGCTGCACGATGTTCTTTCGCTTCGTAGCAGGAGCATCTTTGTTCTGGTCCCGCTTGGTTGTTGGAGGCCGAGAACGTTTCCTGATCAAAGCGCCAATCACTGTGTCCTCCATCTTATGACCAGGGAGTATCAAGCGAGACTCGATCAGGTTGTAAGTGGTTATTAGCTCTCGATGCGGCGAATTGACCCTCTTTGAGTGATCGGGTTTGAGTGGGAAGTGAACACCCAAGAACTGCAAATGAGCAGAGAGGCAAGTCAACAAAGTCGAATAATTATGGAGACAAGACATCTAAAAGCGAGGCGACACAACCACGAAACGGGGAGGGACGCGATAATCCTGCCCATCGACCTGAGCAAATTGACCCCAGGGACCTCCAGCAAAGAAGAACTTCTTCTTCCAATTCCCACCACCACCAGTAGGGAGGTCGGTAATGGGTTTCCTGGTCTTAGTACTTGATTGGAAATAATACCAACCAGCATCTTTGGGGCTGCTTTTCAGCTGGTACAGATGCTTCACCTCGTCAACCGTGGGCTCGCTTTGGCAACATATGTCCCACAATATGAGCAGACCAGAGAGCACCCTCCACCCGTTGGGATTCAGCTGACCAGGAGCTAGATTGAGCCCGTGGAGTATGCGAGCAAAATAGGGCTGCAAGGGGCACCTTAGCCCGTACTTAAAACTCTCCATGATCAATGTGACATATCATTTATGAGCCATGCTATGACTATCTTTCTTTCCTGGGATCCTAAGGAGTACCTCACCAGGAATGTGATACCTGAGCCGGAGGTCATCCAGCTCGTTGAATGTGGTAGTGCAGGTCATGTAATCAATAGCATAATCCCGCGACAAGGCTCTACCTCCTACCGTACTACGCCCTTTTGGTCGCGGTGTTTCCGGTGAAGATCCCTCACCAGAGTCACCTCCTTAATCCCCACTTAGGGTATCTTCCGAGCCAGAAGGTCCCTCCTCGCCACTACTTCCACTCGTGGAGGTTGTTTGGGGGGACATCCTCCTAGCGCTAGTCCCGACACTAGACCTAGTGGGTTCTAAGGGGATCCCAGGGTCAAAGCAGAATCAGTGAGCAGATTAGGCAAGAAACCTAACTCGTCGTCATCAATCACAACGATTTTCTCCTTACCCTTCGACATTCCCCAGATTATAACCAAAACACCAACTTCACCAACGACTACCCCAAGCAAAGCAAAGAGAAAAGAAATTATCTATAACCAACTAAGACCGAGAGAATAGAAGAAATACATGAAGCAGGGATTCGGTCAGAGAGAGGCAAGGATGAAAGCTTTAATGCCGAGGTTCGTTCGCCGGAGAGACAAGAAGGGAAAAAATGACGAGTTCGCGTCTAAAGATTTTGGGTTTTCTTACTGAGAAGCGAACTCTTGGGTTGCCGGCATTTAATGACACATATCCCGAGAATCTTGCAACCGTAGATTTGAAATTCAAATGGAGGGGCAAATATCTGCCACATCACTTCGTCCGCAATTAAATGCGACACGACTCTTGGCAGTCTTTTCCAGTCCCACGCGACCAAGAACCACTAAGTTTCTACTGCTGGTCCATTACACTACCCAACACCAGAAACTGGGGGACCGGTGTTTGAGGAAAATATTTCGAAGAGGCCAGACGTGACGAGCAGGTGTTTGGTGGCTGAGTTTTGCGAGCAGGTATGTCCTGTAAGAGTCAAGTAGCAGGGGAGCGACGAATATGCCATTCGTAAAATCATTCCTGTTAGAGGCGTAAGGTCATTCCTGCTAGAGGTCGAGGCGAGGAGACCCAGTCAACGACAGTTGGCAGGACGTGCATTCCTATCCGAGAATTAAGGCACGTGGTCCATCACCATTTGCCCATAATGGCGATAATGGGGCGTCCGCATCCGGGTATGGGGAGAAGAACGGGCGTGGACTACGGAAGACCGGGATCCGGAGGGAGCCTATAAAAAGGCAGCCAACGAAGGTAAAATGGTTGGCAATTTTAAGATTAGAACGGAGATAAAAGAAATTCTAAAGATAGCAACTAGAGAAAAGCCATAAGATCTGTGGCAAGCGTTCCCAGAACCTTGATAACTGACTTGAGCGTCGGAGGGTTTACGCCGGGAAAACAACCGGCGTGCTCTGACTTGTTTCTGTGGCCGCAGGAATACACGGGGAAGAAAGCATACGGGGAGAGATCCTGATCGAAGTAAGGTTGATCGAGCAGATATCCTGGTCGTGATAGGAGCGCAACCAGAATCTCGCATAAACAATTATATTAAACGATCTAATTTTGACCAACTTTAAAATGGATATATATACTAAAATTTTATTAGATAGGCGTGTGATGACGTGGATGTCAGTATACTTGAAATTTTTTCTAACATCAAGATTACATATGTGCCGCATTATTGTGTTGTTTCAATTGAATATGTTTTGAGTGCAATCCAATTTGAATGCAATATTGTGCATCCTGTCGTTTCTTTTGGCTCCTGTGGCTGAATTTATCCTCCTAATGTTACCCTTGAATGAATAATTGAATATGCCAAGGCTTTGTATTTTCTTTGATACAAGCAATGCAACGACCATAAACTATTTATAATAGCTTGAGTTTTGAACATCAAGGATTTTAAATTTTCAGAGAAATACTTGAATAGCTTTTGCATAGTACGCACAAGGAGGAAAATAGGAACAAGTTCATCTTTTAATTTGGGTGATTGCCTGCTGGAAACAGCCTTGAGTCATAGAGAGTGTACATATCTTTCAGTACATAATATTCATGTAGCAACAACATAGCAGGCTATAATCAAATACATAAAAGCAACCTTGCATTTTCCTTATCATTTACTGAAACAAGGAGAACGAATTCTCTCCGTCGTGATAGAAATTTGTATCCTTTCTTTTGCTTTTGTTGCAAGAAAATATTTTGGCTTTTGCTTATATTAGTGATTCAGTTCTGTAAATGCAACAAAATCAGGAACATAATCCTAAGAAACACACAAGGGAAAGAAAAAAAAAATGAAAAAGAAAGCTCAAGTACCATTTACAATTTGAAATGTTGTTAAGCCCACAAGGTAGAACTCAAATTTAGCTATTGGAATTTGCAACCTTGTTTGCAAAAAAAGAGTTGGCAAGCTTTTACAGCAACTTGAATTCAGGATGTGACTTCAGGTTTACAATAAAAGATATTCTCAGTTCACAAATGGCCACACTAAATTAACAAACATATAGTAGATCATAGTGATCATCCGAAGTTTACAGCTAATTATGTATTTATTTGAATAAAGTACTGCATCCCAACCCCAAGAGTGAGATAGGCAGCATTCCAGCGTCCAGAATATTTCAAACCTCATTGCCTTTTTGGAGGGGTGTTTGCAAACCTCCACGATGATTTGTCAAAGATATCTGGGAATCTGCCTCCAGCTACCTCTTCTATCGGTACAGCATCAGAAATTTCTTTCAGATCCTCTTTTGAAAGTTTTACCATCAAGGAGCCAATATTTTCATCCAGGTTCTTAATCTTAGTTGTCCCTGAAACTCGAAGCAAAATAACAGTAACCATTAATGCAGGTAATCTTATCTTGATAGGCTGGGTTTTTCTAAACTCTATACACTTCTTCAAGGCACTACATGAATCACAAACCCAAAAGAAATTTACCAGGAATTGGTACAACATCATCCCCCTGTCCAAGAACCCATGCCAGTGCTAGTTGAGCAGAACTGCATTTGTTCTTTTTGGCAAGGTTCTCTATGCGAACATAAATACTCCTGTTTCTGTCCAGGTTCTCTCCATTGAACCGAGGGAAAAGATGCTTATAAAAGAAACGAATGCATTGTCTTAATATGTATTACGATATATAAAACATTAAATGAAACTGGAAAACTAGTGTTTAAGACAATGATATAGTACTGACGTAGGAAACAAAATGATGTGGATAAAAATAGCTGAAAAACATACCAACAAGCTATCTGCAGGTACACTTTCCACTACAGCTTTGCCACCAAAAAATCCACGACCAAGAGGACTGAATGGAACTATTCCAATGCCAAGTTCCCTGTACACTTTAATGTATCAGAAGGGCAGCCTAGTACATATTAGCATATACTTCCACAGAAAATCTAATCTACTCTATGCAATTAATGAATAAACAAAATTCTGTATCTATGGACATTAGGTACAGAATACTAGATTGGCACAAATAAATAGGTCGTTGGACACTCTTCAAAGGCCTATAGAAGAAAAGAATAATGGGGATAGCATTCATTGAAAGCAGATCAGACCTGCAAAGTGGTATTATCTCTTCCTCAATATCACGAGTCCAGAGGGACCATTCCATTTGTACAGCTGCAATGGGATGAACAGCATGTGCTCTCCTAATTGTGTCTGGACTAGCCTCAGATAATCCAATGTACTTGATTTTACCCTCTTCCACTAGCTTCTTCATTTCACCAATCTATAACATGACAAGGGATATAGTTTCTAACATATTCTTTCATATTGTAATTTGGGACAAATCTTTACAATTCACATAGTTAGCCTGGAGAGAAAAAAATAATCATAATAATAAGTCACCGTTTCCTCTATAGCAACTGAGTTGTCCACTCTATGTTGATAATATAGATCAATGTAATCCACATCAAGACGCTTCAAGCTAGCTTCACAACACGAGCGCAAATAATCAGGGGCACCCTTCACGATGATATCAGTATCTCCTATTCCTGCAATCCCAAACTTCGTCGCTACTAGTATCTTTTCTCTAGGCAACTGCTTCAAGGCCTGAAATCAAAAGGAGTGAATTTTTTTTTTCCAATAAATTCGCAATATTCTGATAATGATTTCCATCCTATGATATCCACAACAATCCCCAAAAGTAGCTATTCACCAATTCCTTAAACAGAAATATTTCATTATTAGTATTATGATCTTTGTATTACCAACAAGTTATAAGAAAAATTACTTGAATCTTTGCAACTATCATACTCCTTAAGTTACCACTTGATCTATCTGTGAATTGTATATAATTAAATTAATGAAACAGAAATATTGTTTAGAAAACTGCAACAGAAGACCATGACCTTTCCAAGAAGAACTTCATTAGCATTTTGTCCGTAAACATCAGCAGTATCAAAGAAAGTTATTCCTTTACTGAAAGCATGCTTTATCATTGTTATGCCGTCCTCTTCTGAGACTGGAGAGCTATAACCTCCGCTCAGGTTCATGCATCCAAAACCCAATTTTGAAACCTGTAAAAGCATGCAAAACACACAATTATAGAAAACAAATTTTCAGACCTTTTTTTGAAAAAAAGGTAAAAATTACAAATGGACAGTTTACCTCAAGGCCTTGGGTACCCAGTTTCACTCTTGGAACTTGGAGTTTCTCTTCTGCCATATTTGAGGATGTTGTTTTGGTTTCTTTGTTTCAGTGTCTTTCAGTAAGTAGGGTTCGTTGACCTTAACTTGGGCAATGAGCAGAATGAGGACAAAGAGGAATGCGGTTCGGCTTCAACTCCGAGGTTGTGTCTTGACAAGTGTTAAGCTGGAATATGTGTCTCTATTTTTATCATAAGCATTCATGTAATATTATAATTATTAAGTTTTAACAAATATCTGAAGTTCAGTGTAATTGGAAACAAGCACAAAATAGTTTAAAAGTTGACAAATAAAGCCTAGACTTTGCAAAATGTCCGGTAGGAGAGATACTTACGCTCTCAATGTGACCATCAAATATCGAGACCATGTAATAAAATGATGTTAAACGATCTAATTTTCTTTGCTCTTATTTTCATGATTGATCAATTTTAAAATGGATATATATACTAAAATTTTATTGGATAAGTGTACGATCATGTGGTATGTCAATTCCACTTAAGATTTTTTCTAGTGACGAGATTACTTATATACTATATCTTGTGTTTTTCCGATTGAATAAGTTTTGAGTGCAATCCAATTTGAAACCTATATTGTGCAACCTGTAGTTTCTTTTGGCTCCTGTGGCTGAATTTAGCCTCCTGATGTTACTTGAATGAATAATTGAATCTGCCATGGCTTGTTTTTTTTTTTTTTTTGATTGAAGGCTCATACCGAACTCAGAGTACAAGCAATGCAACGACCATAAACTATTTACAATAGCTTGAGTTTTGAATACCAGGGGTTTAAAATTTTCAGAACAATACTTGAAAAGTTGTTGCATTAGTACTCAAAAGGAGGAAAATCGGAACAAGTTCATCTTTTAATTTAAGAGATTACTTGCTGGAAACACCCTTGAGTCGATAGTGATTCCACATTTCCTTCAGTACATAATATTCATTCAGCAACAACATAGCAGGCTGAAGTCAAATACATAAAAGCTACCCTGCATCTTCTTTGTCATTTATTAAAACAAACAGTAGTAATTCTCAACATTACGACAGAATCTCAAATCCTTTCTTTCGCTTTTGTCGCAAGATAAACAGTTTGGCTTTTGCTTATTTGATTGATTCACTTCAATGCTGGTTTGCTAGATTCTGCAATTATTCAAGACATCACTAGTTATAACTTAAGCTAAATATGTTGCTCATTGGCACAATTTTTACAAATTTCAAATGCTTTTAGTAGCTGGAGGAGGTGGACCATCTTTTGCTGGTGTGTTCGCGAACTTCCAGGAGTAGCGAAGGAGACCGCCAATTACCCCATCCCCTGCTACCTCATTGATGGGAATCACAGAAGAAATCTCATCTAAATCTTCATTTGTAAGTTTCACTCTCAAAGAACCAATATTGTCGTCAAGATTTTTAATCTTTGTTGTACCTGTGAAAAAATTAAAGCACATACAAGGCTTATCAGCTCGTATAGGAGAGTTGTCTATCATGATTGCACCGACTGACAAGAAAAGAAAGATTAACTCACCAGGAATTGGTGCTACATCATCTCCTTGATGAAGAATCCAAGCAAGTGCAAGTTGTGCAGGGTTGCATTCATGCTTTTCGGCTAACTTTTGCAGACGCAAATATAAGATCTTGTTTTTGTCAATGTTCTCTCCTGAGAACCTAGGATGCCATGTCTTGAGTAAAGATTGGCCATCAGTTAATCAATTCAAAATTACTCTCAAAAGTAACAAGATCAGAATAGCAAATGAACCAATGAAACATTGTAGACTAAAACATACCAGAATACTATTTGCAGGCAAACTTTCAACACTAGCCTTGCCACCAAAAAATCCTCTGCCAAGTGGACTATATGGAACTATCCCAATTCCGAGTTCCCTATAACATAATATTCCAACATGACAATTGCCTCTCATTAACAGAAATCACACTTACAGGAATATACAGATATGTTAACTAAGAGGTAACTTCAGAATCATTTACCAAAGAAAATCTGGTGAAGTTGAATAGATAAAAATGAAAATGGTAACATTTCAATTGCAATTTCAGTATAAAGAACCTGCAAAGTGGGACTATTTCATCCTCAATTGCGCGAGTCCAGAGCGACCACTCCATTTGTAATGCAGTAACAGGATGAACGGCATGTGCCCTTCTTATAGTATCAGGGCTTGCTTCAGATAACCCGATATACTTTATTTTCCCTTCTTCCACCAACTTCTTAAGTTCTCCCATCTGATAAGAAGCAAAATGCACCACCATAACTATTGATGCAGCAACTAATGACTATTGACAAGGAAATCAGAAATGAAGGCAGCAGATTACATACAGTATCCTCTATGGGTACCGTTGTGTCAACACGATGCTGATAATAGAGATCAATGTATTCAACATCAAGACGCTTCAGGCTAGCCTCACAGCAGGCTCTAACATACTCAGGGGCACCGTTTATTACAAGGCCACTAACGTCAAATTTGACAACACCAAATTTTGTGGCTAGTTGCACTCTCTCTTGGAAACTGCTTCAGAGCCTGAAAAAATTCATCAATTAATTACTTACATGAAAAGAGTTTTCATGTATCGGCTTTGTGAATTAGTCATTAACCTTTCCAACAAGAAGTTCATTAGCATTATTGGCTCCATAGACGTCTGCTGTGTCAAAGAATGTGATTCCTTGATCAAATGCGTGCTTGATTATTGATATGCCAACTTCATCATGGACAGGATCATTGTACATTCCAGTGAGGCCCATGCAACCAAATCCCAACTTTGACACCTTTAAGACATATAAAATTCATCAAAAAATATTATATGAGAAACAATAATGTCTCTTTGTGATTGTTTATATTTTTCATGATACTGTAAAAGAAAAGAGTTACCAAATGAACTTTACCTCAAATCCTTGCCCACCAAGTTTCACTCTTGGAATCTTGATTCTTTGTTCTTCAGCCATTTTCTTCAAATCTGTTCTTCTTCTTCTTCTTTTCTTGATACTGGCTTCAGACGTGTCTCAGACTCTTAATATGCATAGATATGGAGGCATGGGACTAATGACATTTATAAGGAACCAAAAGGAAGGTGGCCTTAGCCCTTAGGCGTAATCCTCGTGTCTTATAATTATTTATTTTTAGAATTAAAAAAAATCAACATAACGGTCAATCGAGTCTGTTTTATTGTTTTTGATTATTAAACAATTGTTTTTATTTATCGAACAATGCTAAATAAATGATAGGGTAAAATTTTGATTAAAATCTTAGGGCAAGTAGCTATCAATCAACTTATTTTTTTTCAAGACATTTTGATCTTTTTATGCTTTTTATCAAAATTTTATAACCTAATTTTTTATCAAAATAATATTTTTGTTATTGATATTTTTAATTTACATAATAAAATGGGCATGTATGATCTGATGTATGATATCAAATTGAAGTTTTGGTACCAATACTATTGAAATGATTTGTTCTTGTAATTATGAAAATTCAAATCATTACGAAATTAATAAAGATTTTAATTTATTGTTATGGAGTAGTGTGGACGCCCTCATTTTTTTTTATGCGAACATTCTTTTATGTCGTGGGATTTAATAGAGTCAGATTTGAATACTAATCACACGACTTTATAGTGCATTTAAAAACTGACTTTATTAAATCACACAGCTTAATAGTGTGTTCGCATTTAAAAAATTGAGGGTGCTCGCACTTATGATGTGTGTAATCATTCTTAGGTACAAGCTTCCTTATTTTTTTAAATGCAAATGCACTGTTGAGTGTACGATTTAATAAAGTTAGTTTTTGAATGCACTATCAAGATGCGTAGTTTAATTGCATTAAATTCTAATTCTATTAAATCTTACTGTTTAAAAGCGTGTTAGCATATAAAAAAAAAAATGAGAGCGTCCGTACTAAAGAGGACTGTATATGCACACACACACAATAACTATGACCAAAATAACAATTTTTCAGTGTTAAGTTGAAAAATAAACATCTATAAAATGTCTAAGCACTGAAATCGAACCTTATACACTATTCAATTTAAAAAACAAACATTCCGTGTGAGGCCCTACTTGGTATTGATATATTATATTATAAAATTTTCATAATACAAATATAAAATAAAACAAATTTAACTTTTAAATCACAATGGTAATGCGCTGTAGCTGCCTTGAGTAGTCTTTGATGACTGCTGACTGCGCAATTGAATTTTGTCACTTCCAAATTTGAACATCAAATCAAACATATGAATAAGTGACAAATTGTAACCTGAAGCTGTAAAGAATCGTATTCTACGTTCATCAGGTAAGCAAGTACGTAAGCACCCTTTTGCTAAACTACGTTCATCATGTAAGCAAGTATGTAAGCACACGTTTGCTTAACAATATTAATCACGTAAGCAAGTATGTAAACATTCTTTTTGCTTTCATTCTTCTTCAAAATTGATAATTATTTTAGTACCCAAAATGGTTAAATACTTAAATACACATTTACCAATAAAAATAGACATAAAGTCTCCAGAGTGTTTGTGGAACAAAATGACTAGCTGTTAAATATTAATGGGTAAATAAGTGTTCGGTAAATATTATTTACTTAAGTACTAAATGTTTACTAGAATCTTTAACAACTATAATTTTAAAATTAAGTAGAAACTCAACGATTATAAACCTACCCTATGCCATCTTTTTACTTTTTAGCTAGCATGCCAATTGAATTATGATAACAACCAATATCATCTAATTGTAGTATTGTACTAATGTTCAACTCCCAGCAGGATTGACAAGCAACTTGGAAGCATGCATTTCTATTGGCTAATGTGCATTTGTATAGAGTTAAAAAATTTAACAAGCTCTAAAACACTAAAAGAGTAAAGGTAATCAAAATTTTAAAAGAGAACAATGATATTTGATCAACTTAATTTATCTCATCAGTTTTTATTTTTTGATTAACTCTATTTATTTTTAGATTTACCCATAGCTCATGAACTTCTCCTCTTTCATATATCTCTTAACTTTCTTGAATTGATTTACAATTTACGTCAAATGTTAGTCCTTAAACAAATTCCAAATTGCATTTGTCAAAATGTTGGATTAACACACAAAAAAATATATATATATATATCATCAACAACATTAAAAACCACTAATTATCCAAAAAAATTAACAAAATTCAACAATAAGTTATAATGTATTCTAGGTGACGTTAGATTGATGGTGATGAAGATGTGTGATAGTAATGATGGACATGGTAGACTGGTAGTGATGAAGATAGGTACTGGGTGATGATGTTTAAGAGAGAGCATATGAGAGAGAGAATAAAAAAATATTTAACTTAATTATTTTTAATTTTTTGATGAAGATAATTTTTTTAAAAATAAATAGGTATAATTTTAAAAATAAATGGGTTTAATTAAAAAGTCGAACAGATGGGACACGGCGGGTGGGTGAGGCGGTCAAATGTATAAAGGGGGAAAACGGTAAAAGTGGGTTCTGGGCATCTACATATTTTAAACTCCTGTATACTCGGCCCTGTTAAAGAGTGGAGGCCCAGCTTAAGTCTTTTGAAACCCTTCTAAAATCTTTTTTTTTTTTTTTTTTTCAGAATACCCGACTTTAATTATTTTTATCTAATAAAAAACTCCAATCCATTTTCTTTCCTTTCGAATAAGCTTTTTCTCATTATATAGGAACTCCGCTAACCACATACACAGTAATAAAAAGAAATTATTAAAATAAAGTTTCAAGAAACCAACTGATTAATCCTAAACTAATTTCCAGTAAAAAAAAAATTCTTTAAAAAATATATCTTTAGTATAAAAAATTATATTTTCAAATATAAATTAAAAGATAAATATAGAATATGAGGTTGTGTGAGCGTAAAAAATTTGTTAAAAAAATAAATAAGTGTCTATTTGAATTTCCATTCAAAATATAATCAATTAAATTTGTCTTTGGCTATTTATGTAATTTTAATTAAAAATGGGTTTCATAAGGACCTTAAAAGGGTGGTAATAGCACCACCGCACCAGTCAGACTTAAATGGTAGTTAATCTTTATCCTCCTGAATGATAAGAGAGTATTCTTAAACAAACAGCAGTCATTTTCCTATCTCCATTCTCACTGTAACTTGAATATAATTTTGCTTCAATAAGTGTTTCATCTACAAACACCATAATTTGCCTGCGAATCGACCTGTATCTGTACTATGATGAAGCAAATGCAGTCAAATTGTTTCCATCCAAAATTTGGATATTTGTAATCTTCATTTTCAAAGAAAGAGAGAGTCGGCAAAAATATTTTAGCAACTTGATTTCAGGTTGTACCTTAAAAAAGCCTCACACATATTCTCATTTCACAAATCCGGCACACCATGTTTACAAATATATAGTACATCATAATGATCAAAGTTTTACTCATGAAATTGTTTAGCACGAAGTAATGTACCGGTAGCTTGTAAACATGTTCTGACATTTATCTGAGTTTATTTGCGTAAAATAAGACATCCCAAGCTCCCAACCCCAAGTAATGATATAGGCAGCATCCGGAAAATATTTTAAGCTCAAAGTTCAAACCTTAAGAGTCTTTTGGAGGTGTGTTTGCAAAATTCCACGATGTTTTGTCAAAGGAATCTGGATATCTTCCTCCTGCAACCTCTTCTGTGGGTACAGCATCAGAAATTTCTTTCAGATCCTCGTTTGTAAGTTTTACCGTCAAGGAGCCAATATTGTCCTCTAGGTTCTTAATCTTAGTTGTCCCTGATGCTCGAAGCAAATTAACAGTAAACATTAGGTAACATTATTTTGATCAGCTCGAATTTGAACTCTATATATTTCTTCAAGTCAACACATGAATCATGAACTGAAGGATAGAAACTTACCAGGAATAGGTACGACATCATCCCCCTGTTCGAGAACCCATACCAGTGCTAATTGTGCAGAAGTGCATTTGTACTTTTTGGCAAGGTTCTCTATGCGAAAATAAATACTCCTGTTTCTGTCCAGGTTCTCTCCGGTGAACCGAGGAAGCAAATTCTTATAAAACAGATACATGCACAATTTTAATAAGCTTCACCACATATGGAACATTAGTCTCAAATGAAAATGGAAAGCTCATGTTGTTTCTTAAAAACATCTATGTTATACTGTGTTATGAAACAAAATGATGTGGACAAACATTGATGAAAAACATACCAAAAAGCTATCTGGAGGCACACTTTCCACAACAGCTTTGCCACCGAAAAATCCACGACCAAGAGGACTGTATGGAACTATTCCAATGCCAAGCTCCCTGCACACTTCAATCTATCAGAAGGGCAGTCTTGTACATGCAAGCATATACTTCCACTTAAAATCTAATCTATTCTATGCAAGCATTGAATTTTACAAAACTCTATATCTACAGATATTAGGTACAAAATAGTAGATTGGAACAAATAAATAGAATATACTTCCTTTGAAAATCTAATCTATCCTATTCAAGTTACCAATTTTATGAAATGCTATATCCTCAGACGCTAGATACAAAAATTAAAGTTTTAGAAAGGAACAATTAAATAGGTCCTTAAACACTCTTCATCGCGAGTCGAACGAACCTGCAAAGTGGTACTATCTCATTCTCAATGTCACGAGTCCAAAGAGACCATTCCAGTTGTACAGCTGTGATAGGATGAACAGCATGTGCTCTCCTAATTGTATCTGGGCTAGCCTCAGATAATCCTATGTACTTGATTTTACCCTCCTCCACCAGCTTTTTCATTTCGCCAATCTATAGTGTGACAAGGAAATGACAAATATAGTTTTGAACACATTCAATCAATATGGATCCCACTACTACTGATACAATCAGAATCTAAAAATCATAATTGGGGTCAAAACTCTTCAATTCAGATAGTTAGCCTGAGGAAGAAAGAATCACTCACAGTTTCCTCTATGGGGACTGATGTGTCCACTCTATGTTGATAATACAGATCAATGTATTCCACATCAAGGCGCTTCAAGCTAGCTTCACAACATGAGCGCACATACTCAGGGTTACCCTTCACGATCACAGCATCAAGTCCCAATTCTGCAAACCCAAACTTCGTGGCTACTTGTATGTTTTCTCTGGGCAACATCTTCAAGGCCTGAAAGGAATGAATTTTTTTCCAATAAATTCGGAAAATTTTAACAATGATTTCTATATCCTCAATAATGTGCAAAAATAATTATTCACCAATTCCTTGAACAAACATATTATATTAGGAGTGTGATTCCATAGTTATCAGTTAAATTACTTGAAGCATAGCAGCTATCATACTCTTTAGGTTACCGCTTGATCTAGATGTGAATTGTAACTAAATTAATCAAACATAACAAGTGTTTAGTTAAGAGAATTCTTATACAAGAGTCAAGAGTCAAGATCCTAACCTTTCCAAGAAGAATTTCATTAGTATATGGTCCATATTTATCAGCAGTATCAAAGAAAGTGATTCCTTTATTGAAAGCATGCTTTATTATAGAGATACCATCCTCTTCAGAGACTGGAGAATTGTAACCTCCACTCAGGCTCATGCATCCAAACCCCAGCTTTGATACCTGTAAAAGCAAAAAAACACAATCAGAGAAATCAAACGATCAGGATTAAAAGAACAAAAAAAATAAAATTACAAATGGGTAGTTACCTCAAGACCTTGGGTTCCGAGTTTCACTCTCGGAACTTGGAGTTTCATCTCTTCTGCCATATTTGATGCTTTGGTTTTGGTTTGTCTTGGTATTCTTTCAATAATTAGTTGGTTGAGTTGAGCTTGAGCTGGATGAGACAAAAAGGAAAGGAATCTGGTTTGGCTGCAAGGATGTGAAGACAAGCACTTTTTTTTTTTTAAGTACTGAAACTGGTTCTGTTGTGTTGTGTCCAAATGAATTTTCATTTTTTTCTCTTACCATCATGATTAGTCAATTTAGTGTAATTCAAAACAAGTGCAAACGATTTTAAGATTTGACAAAATAATCCCTGTACTTTGCAAAATGTCAAGTGTGGGAGAAATTTACAGTCACAACTCACAATGTAATCGTCTAATAAAAGTGTTTAGTTTAGTTGGATGATCCAGCTTGGATATAATATGTTTGTTCAACATAGCGCCAACTATCTTGCACGAGCTGATAAACTCTGACAACCATCTTGCACGAGCTGATAAACGAACAAAGAGGAACTCATGAAAAAATGATGAGAAGTGATGGAGTTACATCGGGGCACGTTAATAGAAAGAACAACAGTGAAGGGACCACTCTGATGAGAGGTCGATCTACTAGGGGGCCTAGTGGTGGACTCGGTGACCAATCTCTACGGGGAGGAAGTCATGAAGGAAGGAATCAATCCCCGGGTAGACAAAACACGGGCAATAATGACAGGGCTGCGAACGTTGAGGAGAGCAAACTTCGACAACACCTGCGTGATGTTGAGAAAGAGCGAGACCAGGTAGCGGCACGTGATCCTGGTCGAGCTGACCCATTGGTGCACATAGAGCATTTCAATGACATAACCGGAGTGCGGGGATTATCCCAAGCCCAGAGATGTAGGGTGTTTCCACTGACTTTAGAGGGACGGGCACGTGAGTGATATCGAAGGCTTCGTCAGGGAAACATCAGAACATTTGAGCAGATGTGCTAGGAATTTGTAGAGCAGTTTCGCGGGGCAATGACACCAGAAGATGATATGATGGAGCTGACGAGTATGCAGCAAGGAGAAAATAAGACTCTTCGGGAGTTTATCAAAAGATATCATCGTGTTGTCCTCGATCTTGGAGCCTTTAACCATCCTCAAGCCTTGAGGGGGCTAAAGGAAGGAGTAAAGATAAGATGTCCATAGTACAACTTAAGGAGTCCAGCAGTTCAGTCATATTCTACGGCCTATGAGCATGCCAAAAGGGACATAAAAATCGAGGAGGAAAAAACGGCGAAGATTAAGACGGACTAGTTGGAGGGGTTGAGGAGAAAGGAAAAGAAAGTCCTAACAGGAAGTGGGCCAATTAAGTGGAAGGACCACCATGCCCCCGGTGGCAGTACGGGAAGCCGGGTCGCCTCTTACCAACCTCACCAGAGGCCAATCCAATATCAACGTAGTAGGCCAACAGGCGAGATAAGGGCTGATTTTGCGAATTCCATGGCACCCATGGTCATACCATGGTCCAATGCAGTGATCTAAAAAATCAGGTGGAATATTTAATGAGGAATCGTTACCTAGACGAGTTCATAGATAGAGCTCTCTCGATTGTAAGCTCATCATGTGGAGCAAAATAGGGCATTAGAAATGCGGGCCACAAGTAGCCCATCGTCAGAGTTATCCTTGGGGGCCCAACGTTGGCTGGAGATTCTAACAAATCCAAAAAGAACTATACTAGCTATGCCATGACTAGCAAATAAGTATTGTTTAACACTTCGGCGGCAAAACGAACAAGGACCATGCAGGTGTCGATCATGTGGACGGATGAGGACGAAGAATAAGTGCTATACTCACACGAGGATGAACTTGTAATTGAAGCCATTGTCGCCAACAAGAAATTCGACTGAATCTTGGTAGAAACTGGAATCTCGATCGATGTCCTGTTCAAGTCAACTTTAAAGGAAATGGGAATAGCAGATTTGAGGACAGAGCACACCAACACAAAAATGTCAAAGTTTGTCCCTTTGGAGGTGAAGTCCCTCCCCAGCATCGAGTAGAATCTGGAGATAATACGAATAGAGCAGAAAAACTGATAGATGGACCCAATAATCTCGTACATACGAGATGAGTGTTACCAACAGATAAGTTATGAGCATGGAGGATCAGGTGCCAAGTGTCGAGGTATACGATAATCGATGGGGTGCCGTATTGGCGAGGGTACACTTTGTTGTTCCTTCGATGTCTGGACAAAGACGACGCAGATTACGTGCTGAGAGAAGTACGTGAAGGGGTTTGTGGAAACCATTCTGGTGCGAGATCTCTTACCTACAAGGCTCTTAGGCAAGGGTATTTATGGCCGATGATACACTAGGACGCCCAAGAAAAAACTAAGAGTTTTAAAAGCTGTCAGAACTTTGCCAATTTCCCCACCCACCTAGCCACTAAAAAAACTCACTTCTATGGCCTTGCCGTGGCCGTTTGCTCAATCAGGAATCGATCTTATCGGGCCTTTGCCAAAAGGACGTGGAGCGACTACGTATGCAGTGGTAGCAGTAGATTATTTCATTAAATGGGTCGAGGTGGAAACTCTCAGCAGGATCACAGAGAAGAAGACGACCGACTTCGTGTGAAGGAACCTAGTTTGCCGATATGGGATCCTATATGCCTTGATAACATATAGTAGTAGGCAATTCGACAATCATAACTTCGGGGAGTTTTTCTAGAACCTCATAACAGAGTTGAAATTATGTTCGCCTCACCTTCAGTGTAATGGACAAGTAGAAGTAGCCAATAAGGTTATAAAGAAGTTTTTGAAGACCAGACTAGGAGAGAAGAAGAGTGCATGAGTTGATAAGCTACCAGGAGTGTTATTGGCGTATAAGACGTCTCATAAAACAGTTATTAGAGAAACCTTGTTCGCTTTGGCCTTTGGACATGGAGCAGTCTTGCCCGCGGAGATAGAGGTAACCACGCACCGAACCGAGTACTTCAATGAGCGTGAGAATAACGACCAGAAAATTTTATAATTTTCTGATTATTATTTTATTTTATAAAAATCACGGAACCCGTTCTGTTTGGTTTAGACTATGTGAAAACAGTTTCGAGTTTGCTGAGTAGTAAATGGTTTTTAAAATGTTTTTGATATCGGATCCTCTTGTAAATTTTACATGGGGTACTCATGGATGTCCAGAATAGTTCCATAGGATATTATATCATTCTGAGTTTTAGATTAAGAGTTAAAATTCTGAGAATCAGACCTGTACGGGTATGAATTAGAAAATTAGATTCTTAACCTAAATTATTGAATCTAGGGTATACGAGTGATGCACTTGAAAAGTGTTGTAGCACGTTTGATACTGGTGTCACTTAAAGGTATACCGGTGATAATTTCCCTTATTTTTATGTCCTGAGGAGAGATTATTTAGTATTAGACGTTTGAATTTATGGATTTATTTAAATAAGAATTGGAGGTATTTCAGTTTGAAATTTATGAGCAAAGATTATGATTTGTGAGTAACCTCCTTTCTTCACGTGCTCCGCACATGTTAGATTTGGGGTGTTACAATTGTGGTATCAGAGCGGCTCCGCGTGTCCTCTTGAGCGATGGTGGGGCAAACCTCAGCGAGGACGCTGAGTCCCCAAGGGGGGGTGTATGTAACACCCTAGGCGAATCCCACATCAGCAAAGCTCGTGAGAGATGCTGGGTTTATAAGGGGTGATCCACACCTTAATTGGCAAGACGCGTTTTGGGGTGTATGGGCGCCTGCGAAATATCTTGCTAGGTCTGGGTTGGGTAATTGTTGTATCAGAGCCACATCCATGATTAGATTGTTGTGAAGCACATTGGGTAATTGTCTGCTTTTAAGTGGTATCAGAGCCACATCCATGATTAGATTATTGAGTTATTAATATCATTTTGCTTGGAATTTTGTAATTGTTGTGGTTAGACCACGTTTCGGTTTCGGTTTTATCAATTATTTCGGTTATGGTTTTATAATCTTTAAATTAAAATGATTTATAACATAAGTTTATTATTGTTCTAACATTGATGATATGCTAATTAAAACAAATACAAGATATGACAATTAATGACTTATTCTAAGAATCTGATTTTCTAATTCATACCCGTACAGGTCTGATTCTCAGAATTTTAACTCTTAATCTAAAACTCAGAATGATATAATATCCTATGGAACTATTCTGGACATCCATGAGTACCCCATGTAAAATTTACAAGAGGATCCGATATCAAAAACATTTTAAAAACCATTTACTACTCAGCAAACTCGAAACTGTTTTCACATAGTCTAAACCAAACAGAACGGGTTCCGTGATTTTTATAAAATAAAATACTAATCAGAAAATTATAAAATTAAAACTGGGAATCCTAGACACATATATTAACCTACATATAAACTTTCAGAATTTTCCGAGTTCATTTGATGGTACAAATAGTCTTGTGAATCCGATCGTAATGCTGGAATCGCAGTTTTCCAGTGCAGTGGTTTCTATTTCGAAAATACATATAAAATTCAAAACGAAGTCGAATTCAATGAAATAAAATTTAATCAAGAAGCCCTACATGTCTAGTTCCCAGAAATATAAATTTTATAAGAAAATTCGTTTAGAAAATATAGCTTTAAATTCGAGATACTCATGCTGTCCAGAATTATCCTGTGCTTAATACGTCAAGGATTGATTAACTAAACTCATAATAAATCAAAACCCTAAATAAGGCCTAAATATATTCTAAACCATGCATTATGATCTACAACCATTAGAATCGTGCCAATATAAACCCTAGCTAGATAGAGTGATTAGAAATCTGTTGAGAACATGGAGAATAACTTACCCGTCGCTTGATTCTCTCCTAAACAAAGGTTTGAATCCTAGGATTTGGGTAAGAGCGTAAAGAGCAGCAGGGAAGAAGAATAAACGTTGTGAATTTAGGGTTATGGGAGAGAAAAAGTATGAATTTATAGGGAGTCTTAAGAAACCCTATTTAATTAGGAAAAATAACCATTTTCCCAAAATTATCTCATAAATAACCTCTTAATAAGGGTTATGGGCCACCCATAATTCTCAATGAAAGCCCAATTTCCATAACTTAATATATATGAGAATTTGTGGCGTTACACAAGAAGCCAAGCTTGCCAGAATCTCCTCGACCATGTGAAGGTGAGCAGACAATCATAAATTTAATAAAATTCCTAAGGTAAGTAAAAGCTTCAAGGTCTTAAAGCCTGATCATAAGTGAGACCCAAAGCCAAGCGTACCAAATCCGCTTAACCACATACTGGCCAGCAGATAGTTTAATGCCCGAAAAAGCATCCAAAACAAAACAAAGACTTTGAAGTCTCGAGCCAGTTCAGTAGCGAGACAAAAAGTTAAAATCTATGTGATTTTGCTCGACCAAAAAACAATGAGCAGATGTTCAATTGTTCCAAAAGTTTCCTAAGGCAAAGCTTCTCAACCAAGCAATTGCGAACATGCAATCGAATGTTCGAAAGAAGATTTCAAAGTTAAACAAGCATTTTTTTTGGCGAAATTGCTGATCTTACTCGATATAAGACATCATGTTGCAATCCTCCAATAGTAATAAAAAAAAAAAGAGAACGAGCAAATAAACTGAGGAATGTCATTAATAATTTGGCAGTAATAGTGAACAGTCAACAAACTGGGCATACAACGTCCATAATAGAAACTTGTGATACATTCAAGAGGATTAGGGTCAGTAAGCAGATCATCTGGTGGGTGGTCAGCTTGCGGAGCAGGGGGAGTCTTGCCAGTTGCGCTTGGGGGGGGTGCTGGCCTCGGCAATATCAGTAGGAGTATGACGAGGAGGGGAGGTCGCCTCCTTCGTTGCATTTGGCTTCGGCTCTTCCTCACCATTTTTGGCCGCCTCCTCGTTCATGTATTCAGTTACGCCAATAGCGAGCTCATCTATCTTCAAACCAAAACGACCATGATGCACCGATAGGAATGCTTGAGTCCTTCATTGTACTAATTCTCGACCTCCTTCTCCAAGTTCTCAATCTGAATCTGGTGAGAGGCACGAAATGACTCCAGCTGAGTCTCATAGAAAACCCTTTGTGCCTCTAAATCTTCCTTAACCTTGCTTAACTCTTCTTCAAAAGTGATAGGTTTCGCCTGCGCAAGGGAGACATGAATGTTCTCCTTCATCTTGCGGTTATAACGGTCGACCTTTGTCTTATACTAGGTAGGCATACAACCTAAATGGAAAGTGTTGAATTGCATAGCCCCAACCAGCTCGCCAAGGGTACTGCCGTCAAAGTCCTCCAAATCGTTTTTGCTCACGAGCGTAGCAAACTCGTTGAGGTAAGGAGCTAGGTACTCTAGTTGGTCTTCTGGCAATTGATGTTTTGGTCCTGCTGGTGGAGGGAGAGTAGCGGGACCAGCGCCGATCGTAACACTACTAGCTTTACCAGCCGTTGGAGGAGGAGGTGATAATATCTTCAAAAATGGGAAGTTTTCTCAGCAATATTGACCCGCTTTCTATGCGGAGCCTTTTTGCTGCCACCTCCCTTAGCAACATTAGGGCGGGAGCATTTTCTGCTCAAAGCCCAGATCACAGCGTCCTCCATCGCATAAGCATAAGATACTAGGTGGGATTCGACTAGGTTGTGAGTAGACAACCGGTCTCTACACGGGCAAGAATTCATCAACGCAGTCTCGACCCACTTGCGTAATTCAGGCTTAAAGCCGTAATGTACACCCCAAGAACCTGCAGCACGAGCAGAGACCATGTTAGAAACAATTCCGCCACTAGGACAATCGAGGGTGCAATACATCTAAGGCGAGCATGCAACCTGTAACTGTGAAACGGGAGGGGATGTAAATGGTCCCTCCATCAGTTATGCCACTTGACCCCAATGACCCTCCAACAAAAAAGAATTTATTCTTCAAGTTCTCACCACTACCTGTTGAGAGATTAGTTATATATTTCCTGGTCATGGTACTCGATATGAAATAGTACCACCCGACATCTTTAGGGCTGCTCTTTAGCTGATACAGGTGTTTGATCTCGTCAACTATAAGCTCACTCTGACCACATTCTTCCTACATAACGAACAGACTAGAGAGAACCCTCCATCCGTTAGGATCAAGTTGACCAAGAGCTAAATGTAATCCATTAAGCATTTTGATGAAAAAGGGCTGCAAGGGAAGCCTCATTCCTAATTTAAAGTTTTCTAAAAATACAGTAACGAACCCTTTGGGAGGTCGACTGGGAGTATCATTTTTCTCAGGAATTCAAAGCTCCATGCCACCAGGAATCTTGTAAATGGTTCGAAACTCTTTAAGGTCGTCTACTGTGGTTATACAGGTCATAAGGTCAACGGGGTAATGTTCGGCCAGAGTTATACCACTTAACTTCCTCTTTTTCTCTGGTCGAGCTAGTTCTGGTGACAATTCTTCACCAGATTCTTCATTTAGGTGCCCACTTATGGTTTCCTCTGAGCCAAAAGATCCTTCTTTATCACTGTTGCTAGGCGAGGTGATTACTTCAGGAGACATCCTCCTGGCACTACTCCTAATACTAGAGGGTGCTACCGGCTCTAAAGGGATCCTAAGGTCGAAAGCAGGCTTTGCAAGCGGACTAGATAGGAAATCTAGTTCATCATCATCAATCTCAATTACTGTTTTCTTGCCTTTTGACATTTGCTAAACTATATTTAGGACAACACAACCAAACGCCACTCAACCCGAGAAAAATGACAATTATCCAAGATTGAAGAAGAGAAAATAATACCTGGAACAGTGGCACACCGGGACAAAGGTAAGAAAAGTGACTTCAACTTCGAAGGAGAAAGATCGCTCGGCCACCTGAGGGTGAAAAAAAGACTGAAAGAGGAAAATTTTCCTTTCAGAGTTAGGGTTCCCAAGTAACACAAAAATCCTTGGTTTATTGGCATTTAATAGCACACACTTCGAGGGTTTCATAATCGTCGGTTTGAAATTTCAACAAATGGATGGATTCCTGCCACCTCACCTGCATTTAATTACAACCCGATTCTTCAGGGAAATGATGGTTAGGAGCTGAAAAGGGGAGTGAATGTAAAAAGTGAGCAGATCCTCCTCCCAACATCAAGAGGTTGAAATATACTACGAGCAAACCAGGATTATTAAGTTTCTAGCATTGATTCATTGCATTACCAATACCAGAAATTAGGGGACCGGTGTTTGGGGGGATATTATAGCGTGATCTGCCATACCCAAGCGAGGAATTGACCTTCCCATAAGCGAGGAGCAATGTGACGTGTCGTCCGAGAGCAAGAGTATTCTCCTCGTCTATGAGGAGACCATCTATTGGGACCATAATACGATTAGGTTCCTTGCTAGGCATCGAGAACATTTCCCGCTGGGGGCTAAATCAGCAAACCCAGTCTATGGCAGCTAAACAGGACATGCGCTATTATCCGAGAATCCAGGCATGAAGCCCACTCAGCTATGACCACCACGTTCAAGCATCTACTTCCGAGGATTCTGGCAAAGTGGTGAATGTGAGTCAAGGACGACCAACTTCTCAGGGAGACTATAAAAGGGGCAATCAAAGAAGGTAAAAGGATTGGACAAAAAACACTAAAAAAGAGACAAAAAGAAATTCAAGAAAATTCATAGGGATGTCATTGCTTTAGAAATCATTACAAAGCCAAGAAATTATTGGCAAAGTTTTTTCAAAAGTAAACCCAAATTTCTGATTTTTTGAGCGTTTGAGGGTTTACGTCGGGAAAACCCTTGGCGTTCTCTGACCAGTTTTTGTGTGCGTAGAAGTCTGCCGGAGAGAAGGAGTAAGTGTCATAGTTCTACTCGTCTAGAAAAGGGCAGCGTGAAGTTACCTATAGTCAACTACAAACTTGAGCGTTAAGAAGAAATTATGATCGTGAACGAGCAGACACCGAATCTTGCATCAACACAATTAATTAAATTAAGCAAAATTTTTACATAAAAACTGAGGGGAGCAAATTGATTAGGCCCATAAACAAGTCTAGAAGTCAATTAGTTAATTAAAGTCTCTAGAATTCTAGAAGGTAGCACAGAGCAGCTGGTTGGCTGGTGGGGAGTGATGATCAGTAGAAATTCGGAGAAACTGGAAGAGGAGGACCGTGTAAAGGTCGAAGACGACGACAGGTGGCTTTGGCTCCGCTTTCACCAGTAGCTGATGTAGAATTATCCTTTGGTTCAACATAATGAGCGATTGTCACCGACACAACAAGAATCACACCCAAGCAAAATGCACCATAGCACTGCCGCCCCAGCTTCCCCAACAGTCCTTGCACCGTCTCCATCGTATGCATGTATATCACTTTTTTATCTTTCTATTGAAAGTAACTCAGTAATATACGTAGTGTTGTAATATAAAATGTTCTATGAATGTGTGTACATATACAGAAGAAAATTGGAAAGATAGCAAATGGTTTTGGTGGGTAGAGTCTACAGAGAGAGGGGAAACAGGGGGCACGAATTAATTATTGATTAAACAACGAGGAACAAAACCGGGGGATGAATTAAGATGAGTGAAGGCAGGGATTGTCGTTTTGTTGCAGAAAAAACCGACGGAGCTAGGGATAATTCTTTCAGCTTCAGATGACAGCAAAGCAGTTTGCAGAGCGCATGCAAGCAACACTTGGCCGATTCAATTCAAGAGGCATTCAGACCCCACTCCCCTTTTGCATATATTGTTCATTGCATGTCCTGCTTTCTTTGATTCGTTTATTGTATTTGGTCAAACAACCGATGAAGAGCGAAGGAGAAGAAGACCCCATAATCATGTGCATATCTTGTATTTTGAGTCCATGTAATCGTGACCGTCAGATCAGATTTATATGATCGCATAGCCGAACCCCTAATTAAAATTGTCACATGACACATTTTAGTTTTTATTCTCTCTTTCTATCATGTTTGATCAATTCAAATAAATCTGTGTTAAAATTTTACAGGAGTGCGTATGAAAAATCCCGCCTAAAATGTTCTCTATTAATGAGATAACATATTTATCACATTTGCGGGTGAATTTAGCCTCCTGATATTACTCTTGAGCCTGTAAAAGATGAAATGCCCAGTCTTTGTATCTTCTTTAATTGCGAGATTATACTATATTCACAATAGAGCAATCCGAAACACCATACCTCTATAAAAAATAGTTGAACTTGAGTTTAAATATCTTATGTTTTAAAAAACTGAATAATATTCTGATAAGTTACAGCATCTTTCAGTTGTTGTATTGCCTCATCATGATACATAATGAATAAGTCAAGGGTTTAAAATTTTCCGAGCAATATTTGAATTGTCATTGCACTGATGTCAAATTACTACCAAAAGGAGGCAAGTAGGTACAAATCCATCTACTGTTGGGTTCCTTTGGGAGATTACTTGCTGGAAATAGCCTTGAGTTTGATACATATCATGCATTAATACATAGTATTTCTTTAGCAGCAAAGCAAGCTGAAATCAAATACACAAAAGCTACCCTGCATTCCCCCATCATTTATTGAAACAAACTATAGTAGTTTTTCCCATAGTGACACAATCTTTCATTATAAATTGAACAAAAAAAAAATCTCTTCAATGCAAAATCTTCAAGTTTCAGATGCTTTTAGTAGCTGGAGGGACTATCTTGCAATAGTATGTTCACGAACTTCCAAGAGCAGCGAAGGAAACTTATCCGTTATTCTGTCCCCTGCTACCTCATTGCTGGAAGAGGAGGACTATCTTTTGCTGGTGTGTTCGCGAACTTCCAGGAGCAACGGAGGAGACCGCCAATTACCCCATCCCCTGCTACCTCATTGATGGGAATCACAGAAGAAATCTCATCTAAATCTTCATTTGTAAGTTTCACTCTCAAAGAACCAATATTGTCGTCTAGATTTTTAATCTTTGTTGTACCTGTAAAAAGAAAAAAAAAAAATTAAAGCCCACACAAGGCTTATCAACTCATATAGGAGAGATATCTATCATGATTGCACCGGCTGATAAGAAAATAAGGAGATTAACTCACCAGGAATTGGTGCTACATCATTTCCTTGATGAAGAATCCAAGCAAGTGCAAGTTGGGCAGGGTTGCATTCATGCTTTTCGGCAAACTTTTGCAGACGCAAATATAATATCTTGTTTTTGTCAATGTTCTCTCCTGAGAACCTAGGATGCCATGTCTTAAGGAAAAATTGGCCATCAGTTAATCAATTCAAAATTACTCTCTAAAGTAACAACATCAGAATAACAAATGAAACATTGTAGACTAAAACATACCAGAAGACTGTTCGCAGGCAAACTTTCAACACTAGCCTTGCCACCAAAAAATCCACTGCCAAGTGGACTATATGGAACTATCCCAATTCCAAGTTCCCTGTAACATAATATTCAAAAATGACAATTGCCTCTCATTTACAGAAATCAAACTTGCAGGAATATGTTAGCTAAAGAGGTAACATGAGAGTCATTTACCAAAGAAAATCTACCATAGTTGAATAGATAAAAATGAGAATGGTAACATATCTATTTCAGTTCCATTGTAAAGAACCTGCAAAGTGGGACTATTTCATCCTCAATTTCGCGAGTCCAGAGCGACCACTCCATTTGTAATGCAGTAACAGGATGAACGGCATGTGCCCTTCTTATAGTATCAGGGCTTGCTTCAGATAACCCGATATACTTTATTTTCCCTTCTTCCACCAACTTCTTAAGTTCTCCCATCTGATAAGAAGCAAAATGCACCACCATAACTATTGATGCAGCAACTAATGACTATTGACAAGGAAATCAGAAATGAAGGCAGCAGATTACATACAGTATCCTCTATGGGTACCGTTGTGTCAACACGATGCTGATAATAGAGATCAATGTATTCAACATCAAGACGCTTCAGGCTAGCCTCACAGCAGGCTCTAACATACTCAGGGGTACCGTTTATTACAAGGCCACTAACGTCAAATTTGACAACACCAAATTTTGTGGCTAGTTGCACTTTCTCTCTTGGAAACTGCTTCAGAGCCTGAAAATATTCATCAATTAATTACTCTAACAAAGTAATCTTACATGCCAAGAGTTTTCATCTATCAGTTTTATGATCAATTAGTCATTAACCTTTCCAACCAGAAGTTCATTACCATTATTGGGTCCATAGACGTCTGCTGTGTCAAAGAATGTGATTCCTTGATCAAATGCGTGCTTGATTATTGATATGCCAACTTCAACAGGGACAGGATCATTGTAAATTCCAGTGAGGCCCATGCAACCAAATCCCAACTTTGACACCTTTAAGACACATATAAGCCATCAAAAAATATTATATAAGAAACAGTAATGTCTCTCTGTGATTGTTTATATTTTTCTTAATGCTGTAAAAGAAAAGAGTTACCAAATGAAGGTGGCCTTAGCCCTCGCGTCTTATAATTATTTATTTTGAGAATAAAAAAATGTTGAAAAGAACTAAAGCAAAAACAAACATAACGGTCAATCGAGTCCGTTTATTAAATAATGCTGCATTGACAAAAAAAAATTGAGTTATAAATTTTGATTAAAATATCAGGGTAGTTATCAATCAGTTTCTTTTTTTTTTTTCGGGTCAAGACATTATGATGTTTTTATACTTTTTATCAGAATTTTATAACTTAATTTTTTTTTATCAAAATAAAATTTTCGTTATTGTTATTCTTTGATTGACACAATAAAACGGGCATGTATGATCTGTATTGATGTATGATATCAAATTGAAGTTTTAATACCAATACGATTGAAATGATTTGTTCTTGTAACTATGAAAATTCAAATCATCAGGACATTGATAAAGCTTTTAATTTGTTGCCGCGGAGTATTGGACAAAATAACTTAGCATATAATCAAAATATATAATTAAAAATCTAAAGCGTGATCTGTGCGGGGAGCAAGTCGTGATGTATATGTATACACACGCACGCACCTACACAACAACCATGGCCAAAATAAAAAATTAAATTCAAACATAATCACCAATTTTTAAGTGTTAAGTTGAAAAATAAACGTGTTTAAAATGTCTAAAACTCTAAAGCTGAACCATATACATTATTCAATTAAAAAAAAAAACAAAAACAAACATAACGAGCGAGAGCTGGAAGTTTAGGTGTTGTTTGGTGTTAATATATTGTATTATAGATTTTGTTTTATTATACAAGTATAAAAATAAAATTAATTTAACTTCTAAATCACAAATTTTGTCACTTTCAGGTTCGGACATCAAATCAAACATATATATATAAGTGACAAAATGTGTAAGTCGAATCCATAAAGAATCATATACTACATTAATCAGGTAAGCAAATATGTAAGCACCCTTTCGGTAAACTACATTCATCATGTAAGCAAGGATGTAAGCACACATTTGCTTAAACAATGTTCATCATGTAAGCAGGAACGTGAACATCCTTTTGCTTTTAATTCTTCTTAAAAATTGATAATTATTTTAGGACCCAAAATGTTAAAGACAAATAGACCAATAAAAATAGACATAATGTCTCTAAAGTATTTGTAGAACAAAATTACTTATTATTAAATATAAATGAGTAAGTGTTCGGTGAATATTATTTATTTAAATAGTAAATATTTACTAAAACCTTTAAAAACTATACATTTAAAATTATGTGGAAACTCAACGATTATAAACCTACCCTATGTCATCTTTCTACCTAGCTAGCCCATTGAATTTCATAATGTCAATGCTAACAAACAATGTCATCCAATTGTACTAAAGCTCAACTCCCAGTAAGATTAACAAGCAACTTAGCATAATACATTTCTATTGGCTAATTTTCACTTGTATAGAATTAAAAAATTTAACGAGTTCTAAAACACTAAAAAAGTAAAAGGTAATTAAAATTTTTAAAGAGAACAGTGATAGTTGATTATTTCACTTTATCTCACCAATTTGTATTTCTTGATCAACTCCAGTTATTTATTTATTTATTATTATTATTATTTTACTTTCTTAAGCTTGCGACTTTTCCTCTTTCATATCTCTCTCACTTTCTTGAATTGATTTACAATTTCCATCAAATGTTAGTCCCCAGACAAATTCCACAATGCAATTGTCAAATGTTGGATTATCACAAAAAAAAAAAGTAATAAATAAATCCATATGATCGACAGCATTAGAAACCACCAATTATCTACAAAATTTAATAAGATTCAATAACAAATTATAATGTGTTGTAGGTGGTTGTAGATTGATGGTGATGAACATGTGTGGTGGTAATGATGGACATGGTAGTGATGAAGTTAGGTACTGGGTGAAGATGATGATTGACAGAAAAAGCATATGAGAGAGAAAATAAAAAATAAAATTATTTAATTTAATTATTTTTAATTTTTTAATTAATATAATTTTAAAAATAAATGGGTTTAATTAAAAAGTGAGGTTAATGAGAGATTGTGAGGTGATAAATGTATAAGGGTAAAAAGGCCAAAAAGGTGGGTTTTGGGCTTCTACATTTTCTAAAATCCGATGAACTCGGCCTTGTTTAAGAGCAAGGCCAGCTCAAGTCTTGTAGGTAATTTTGGGCCCATACTGAAAAAGACTTGAAGTTATTATACAACGGGAGCTCAATCTTACGAAACCCCCCAAATTTGTTTAAATACACTCCCGGGCCCGGCGCCGCGCGGGGATCTGTAGAGAGTTAAATTCATTTTTGTCTTATGAAAAAAACTCCAATCCATTTTCTTTCCTTTTGAATAAAATTTTTTTATCATAGGAACTCCGCTAACTATATACTACATAGTAATAAAAAAATTATTAAAATAAAATTCAGAAAACGAAATGATATATCTTAAACTAATTTTCGGTTAGAAAAGAAAATCTTAAACGAATTTATAGTTTTAATATAAAAAATTATATTTTCAAATAAAAAATAAAAGATAAGTATAGAATATGAGATTGTGTGAGCCTAAAAGGGTTGTTAAAAGAATAAATAAGTTTCAAATTGAATTTCCATTTAAAGTATAATCAATTAAATTTTGTCTTTAACTAGTTATGTAATTTCAACTGAAAATAGGTTTCAGACTTTCAAGGGATGTATTTCAAGAGATGTGATAGTAGAAAAATTATAGAATACATATGAGATAATACAACTAATTAATATATGCATAACATATGTAATTTGATTTAATATAATCATAAACCCCACTTGTACAATAATTTTTCAAAATGAATGCATGCACGTTATAATATCCTTTCCTTATTGTATAGTTGACATAGTATATCTGATATATTCTATAATTTCTAATAATAGAATCAGCCAAACTTAAATGGTAGTTTTTCTTTATCCTCATGAATGATAAGAGTATTATTAAACTCTGGTTTGGAAAATCCCCGTATTATCTTTTAACCACCACGTTTCCAATAAAATGATGTTAATTTGGTGATTCTTTCAAATTCCAACGAATTTTACAATTTCTACGAGAGAAACTACAGGAGATAAAACGAGTTTCAAATATTGCATATTTTTTATATCACATTCATGGGACTCAAAAGTCTGAAAACATTCAAAAATGGATTCAAACTCTTTACTGGAAAAAGAAAAAAAAAAAGGCAGTTATTTTCCCATTTCCATTGGCATTGTAACTTGAATATAATTTTGCTTCAGTACTAATCAAGTGTTTCATCTACAAACACCATAATTTGCCTGCGAATCAACCTGTATCTGTGCTAGGATGAAGCAAATGCAGGCAAATTGTTTCCATAAAAAATTTGGATATTTGGAATCTTCAATTTCAAAGAAAGAGAGTGTCAGCAAAAATTTATCAAGCTGTACCTTAACAAAGCTCACACATATTCTCATTTCACAAATCGGGCACACTACATTTACATATATATAGTACATCATAATGATCAAAGTTTTACTCATGAAATTGTTCAGCATGAAATCATGTAGCAATAGCTTGTAAACATATTTTGACATTTATCTGCCTTTATTTGCGTAAAATATGACATCCCCAGTTCCCAACCCCGAGCGATGATATGGGCAGCATCCGGCAAATATTTAAGTTCAAACCTCAACAGTCTCTTGGAGGTGTGGATGCAAAGTTCCACGATGTTTTTTCAAGAGCATCTGGGTATCTGTCTCCTGCAACCTCTTCTGTGGGTACGGCATCAGAAATTTCTTCCAGATCCTCTTTTGTAAGTTTTACTGTCAAGGAGCCAATATTGTCGTCCAGGTTCTTAATCTTAGTTGTCCCTGATGCTCGAAGCAAATTAACAGTAAACATCAATAAAGGTAATATTATCTTGATCAGCTCAGATTTAACTCTATATATTTCTTCAAGTCAACACATGAATCATGAACTCTAAAGGATAAAATCTTACCGGGAATAGGTACGACATCATCCCCCTGTGCGAGAACCCATGCCAGTGCTAATTGAGCAGAAGTGCATTTGTACTTTTTGGCAAGGTTCTCTATGCGAAAATAAATACTCTTGTTTCTGTCCAGGTTCTCTCCGTTGAACCGAGGAAAAAATTTCTTATAAAACAGATACATGCATAACTTTAATAAGCTTTACCACGTGTAGAACATTAGTGTTAAATGAAACTGGAAATTTCATGTAGTTTCTTAAGAACATCTATATTCTACTGTGTTATGAAACAAAATGACACAGATATTGATGAAAAACATACCAAAAAGCTATCTAAAGGCACACTTTCCACAACAGCTTTACCACCGAAAAATCCACGACCAAGAGGACAGTATGGAACTATTCCAATGCCAAGCTCCCTGCATACTTCAATATATCAGGATGGCAGATATGGTCATACATAATAGAATATACTTCCTCTGAAAATGTAATCTATCCTATTCAAGTAATTAATTTATGAAATGCTATATCCTCAGACACTAGATATAAAAATTAAAATTTTAGATAGGAACAAATAAATAAGTCCTTAAACACTCTTCACCGCAAGTCGAACAAACCTGCAAAGTGGTACTATCTCATTCTCAATGTCACGAGCCCAAAGGGACCATTCCAGTTGTACAGCTGTGATGGGATGAACAGCATGTGCTCTCCTAATTGTATCTGGGCTAGCCTCAGATAATCCTATGTACTTGATTTTACCCTCTTCCACCAGCTTTTTCATTTCGCCAATCTATAATGTGACAAAGAATTGACAAATATAGTTTTGAACACATTCAATCAACATGGATCCCACTACTACTGATACAAGCAGAACCTAAATATCATAATTGGGGTCAAAACTTTTCAATTCAGATAGTTAGCTTGAAAAAGAAAGAATCACTCACGGTTTCCTCTATGGGAACTGATGTGTCCACTCTATGTTGATAGTACAGATCAATATATTCCACATCAAGGCGCCTCAAACTAGCTTCACAACACGAGCGCACATACTCAGGGGTACCCTTCACGATCACAGAAGTAAATCCCAATTCTACAAACCCAAACTTTGTGGCCACTTGTATGTTTTCTCTAGGTAACTCCTTCAAGGCCTGAAAGGAGAGAGTTTCTTTTCCAATAAATTCAGAAAATTTCAACAATGATTTCCATCCTAAGGTATCCTCAATAATGTCAAAAACTAACTATTCACCAATTCCTTAAACAAAAATATTTCATTAGGAGTGTGATTCCTTAGTTACCAGTAAAATTATTTGAAGCATAGCAGCTATCACACTCTTTAGGTTACCGCTTGATGTAGATGTGAATTGTAATTAAATTGATCAAATATAACGAGAGCTTAATTAAGAGAATTCTAACACAAGAGTCAAGAGTCAAGACCCTAACCTTTCCAAGAAGAATTTCATTAGTATATGGTCCATATTTATCAGCAGTGTCAAAGAAAGTGATTCCTTTACTGAAAGCATGCTTTATTATTGAGATGCCATCCTCTTCAGAGAGTGGAGAATTATAGCCGCCACTGAGGCTCATGCATCCATACCCCAGCTTTGAAACCTGTAAAAGCAAAAGACACAATCAAAGAAATCAAACGATCAGGATTAAAGAAAAAAGGGAAAAGAAAATTAGAAATGGGTAGTTACCTCAAGGCCTTGGGTTCCAAGTTTCACTCTTGGAACTTGGAGTTTCTTATCTTCTGCCATACTTGCAGCTAGAATTTCGGTTTCTTTGTTTTAGTATTCTTTCAATAAGTAGTTGAGCGATTTGAGCTTGAGCTGAATGAAGCAACAAGGAATGTGGCAAGGATGTGAAGGATGTGAAGACAGGTGTACGCTAAGCTGGAACTGTTGTAGTGTTCTGTGCAAACAATTCTCTTTTTTTTTTTTTTTCCCTCATTTTACCATCATGAATCATGATTGCTTAATTTAGGGTAATTTGAAACAAGTGCAAACTATTTTATGATTTGACTAAATATCCCTTGTACATTGCAAAATCTCAGGCGTTAACCCCTAATAAAATTATGTCACACTTCTAGTTTTTATTTTCTCTTACTGATCAATTTTACAATAAATTTGTGTTAAACTTTTTCAGAAGTGCGTATGATAACGCATTGCATCAATCCCACCCAAAACGTTCTCTATTAGCGAAATCACGTACTTGTCACATTTGTGGGTGAATTTAGTCTCATGATGTTATTCTTACGCCTGCGAAAGATGAAATTGCTGTGTCTTTGTATCTTCTTTGATTGAGAAATTATACTAAATTCACAGTAGAGCAATCCGAACCACCATACCCCTATACACAATAGTTGAACTGAGTTTGAATATCTTATGTTTTAACAAAGTGACTAGCATTCTGTTATTGATTTAAGTTACAGCTTGTTTCGTATTCATTTTTCTGTTGCCGTATTGCCTGATCATGATACATAACAAATAAAATCAAGGCTTTAAAATTTTCCGAACAATATTTAAATTGTTAGTGCACTGATGTCAAATTAGTACCAGAAGGAGGCAAATAGGTACAAATCCATCTTTTGTTGGGGTCCTTTGGGACATCACTTGTTGGAAACAGCCTTGAGTTTGATACATTTGATTTATTAATTCATAATATTTCTGTAGCAACAAAACAAGCTGAAATCAAATACATAAAGCTACCCTGCAGTCCCCCCATCATTTATTGAAACAAACTGTAGAAAGTTTCCCCAGAGTGTGGGAGGTTGCCATGCTACAAAATCTGTAACTTACACACCCAATGGAAAGAGCACATGTGTCCTGAGGAGAGAGAAAAACCATGCAAATGCAAATAATGGGAGTTGGCTAAAGCTGGATCCGCAGCTCCCATAGTGTGACACGATCTCTCATTCTTTAATTTGCTTTTGTCACAAGAAAAGACATTGTGCTTGCAGTTTTGCAAATTTTTTTACTCATTTAATACATCACTTAGTGTTGCTTAAGCTAATTAATTACCTCTTACAAAAATTGGAAAGATAAAAAAAAAACATCTTTTCATTATTCTGTCCCCTTCTAGCTCATTGCTGGGAATCATAGAAAAAATCTCTTGTAAATCTTCATTTGTGAGTTTCACTATTAATGAACCAATATTGTTGTCAAGATTTTTAATCTTAGTTGTGCCTGTTAAAAAAACAAGAAAAAGATTAAAAAAAGAAAAACTTTGCTTCAATATTGTTATCAACTCATATGAATAAGAAAATTTAGAACTAAATTTTTTTTGCATGTTTATCATGATTTTAGTAAATTTACCCAAATCCCCCTATCAAAATCTGTCCGCTGTAGATAATTTTACAGATGGCGGGTTTGGTATCACACATTGAGACCTGTATTGGGTTGCATGTAGGTTTGGTATATACTAAATATCTGGCGGATACCCATGCACCCCCAATTTTTTTCAATTATTTTTTTAAAAGTTTAACAATTTTGATATTTATTATAATTATTATATACAAATTAATTTCATTATATAATCGTGGATTATTACATATTTATGAATTATTATATACTTATTAAAAAATAAACTATATCTATGGATTATGATATACTTTTTATAATTATTATATAATTTGGACTATTATATGATTATTATAATTTTATTTTTTAGATTAGTATTTAGAAAGTATTTCTATTAGAAAATATTAATATTAAATCATTATTGTAGGAATTGTGTTGGATGTGTACTAATGGTAATGAATGAATCAAAGATCTTTAACTCTTCAAACTTGTATTGAATGAGAATATAAGATGATAATTATTGCTAGTACAGTGGTGGTACTTTTGCATAATTGTATTGCTACTTTTAGATACTAGTTCTTTATTCTTTTCTTTATTCTTTTTAATTGAAAGCACTTTTGCGATTTCATGGACTTGTATATTTCATACTTAAATTTGAGAATTAGTATTGAACTTGTGTTTTTTTTTTGTTTTGGGATTGATATTGAAATTTTAATTTTTCATTTATATTAATTAAATTTAAAATTAAGTATTTTATATAAAATTTTAGGTTATTGTTATAAATTTATATATTGAGTTATATAATTTAAAATTTTAACTTTTATTAAAAGTATCTTCTAAAATTTATTATTTCAAATGTGGGAATCAAAGGGTCCATTGCAGGTTTTGTATTTGTCAGAACTCGCAGCGGGCGGGTTATCTTATAAAATTAAAACCCGCAGCGAGTTATTGGTGGATTTAATAATTTAAATTTTGTGCAGGGTGCAGTTTTAGTAATGGCAAACCCACAATGGTCAGTACCCATTGCCATATCTATCTATCTCTCTCTCTCTCTCTCTCTCTATATATATATATAAGCAAAGAAAGGTAATAACTCACCAGGAATTGGTGCTACATTATCTTCTTGATGAAGAATCCAAACAAGTGTAAAGCGTTGCATTCATGCTTTTTGGCTAACTTTTCCATACACGAATATAAGATCTTGTTTTTGTCAATGTTCTCTCCTATAAGCCTAGGATGCCAATCATGTTTTTGTCAATGCTCTCTCCTGTAAACATAGGATGCCAATCATGTTTCTATCAATGTTCTCTCCTTTAAACCTAGCATGCCAATTGTTGAGTGTTAGAAAATGCATATTTATAAAGGAGAAAACCGTCATTTTACATTTCAAGTCTTACTAACAACCCTTACTTTTATGTATTTAACCTTCTTGTGATTTAATTACATGTGTTTTATTTTAATTAAGTATTCTATGTATTTTAGGGGCATTATAGTCATTTCACAATAAAGGAGAGATCAGACGGTAAAACGGACATCACTTTTGAACTCAGGACGGTCGAAAACCTTAGGAGGAGCATAAAAGGAAAAATGACACTATTCACATGTACGGTACTATTCATGTATACGATCATGCATCGCTCACATTCACATGGATCGATGATGTGGCATTGACCGATGATGTGGCATTGGATGAGGTGTCACGATCCTGTTGGACTAAAATTTTATGTCGTTGATGGTGGCGTGGCGATATCAATGGATGACAAATCTCGCGTCATGCATCACACGATTATTTTCAACCAAACCGCTATCGCTTCATCAAACCGTATTCATCCGCGCAAACCGTTGATTGATTGACGTGGCGCAATCATGATTTACTCCATGTATCTATAAAAAGGGGGCCTCTCCCCCCTAATTTGAGATCCCTGAATCCATTTTTGGACTCCATTTTCTGTAATTCTCTCTCCATCTTGTATTTTCTTCGTATTTTAATAAATTCCCATTTTGCCCCTAGTTCAATTATGAGTAGCTAATTTCCTTTCAAGCTTGGGTTGAAGGTGAAGTCTCAACATGTGTCATGAGCTTTATTTGGTAAATTTATTTTCTCTTCCCCTCTGGTTTTTGTGGATGTTTTGACTTCTCGTCGACAAATAATACTAATCTTGTCTAAGCCTTGGTTTCACCCTACAAGGTTATTATTATTTACGATAAGCCATATTGATTAAAGCGTGGTTCATGAGGTGTGGATTCCCCCCTCATGATTTAATTGGTATTAATACGGATTATTTAGCCCATGATGCATGTTGATACGGATCCAGATACCCAAGTACGTCATTTCAATAGAATTCTCTTCAATTTATTCTCGTCATTTCAATTCTAATTTTAGAATTTATTCTCGCCATTTTAATTTAAGTTTTGGCATATTCCAAATAATTTCCACCACAAATCCAACCACCCATTTACAAAATTAATTCTACACACAATTAAAATCCACCTCCTCTTGGGATCGACACTCGTCACCATTGATCTACACTACAATAGATTCGTGCGCTTGCGAGTACATTAAAATTTGCACAACACCAATCATGCCTTATCTTAGGGAACAATTGGCCATCGGTTAATCAATTCAAAATTACTCTCAGAATTAACAAGAGCATAATGGCAAATGGACTTTATGGAAGGAGCTCAAATTTATTCCTCTTCTTCTTGTGTTCTCTGATACTGGCTCAAGCCTTACAATGAGAGGCAAGGAGCTGAAATTTATAAGGAAATATTCATTGTTTGATTTGGAAAAAGATAAAGAAACATAAAGAAAACAGGAAGAAGACAAAAGAAAACTTCAGTCAAATCCCCTGAAAAAATATTAATTTAGAAAATAAATAGTTTCTTAAAATAATTTGATAAAAGCGAAGCTAAGCAAGCAAAATGGTATCAGAGTCAAGTTTTAGTTCAAAAGATTTTGAAATATCAAGGTATATTAGCAGGAAACCAGTGACATATATTGTTATGGTTAACCCGAATGAGAACTATATCAGCCTATACTCTCGATATAACAAGCCACTTACCTAATTATTTTAAAATCAAGGATAAAAATGGATGAAACAATCATCTATTTTATAAATAATTATCTAATGATATATAATCATACAATCAAGGATAATGTAACTATATACAGACAATATTATTCATTGGATCAAAATGATTTAGATATCAAACAGTTAGAACAACTATACCTTTTACGTGTTCATGAATTTAGGGTTGGAGAACTCATAATAATTAGAAATAGAAATCTAAACATAAATCCTATTCTACTAAGTAGAGTTAGAGAAGAAATTTCTAGAGATAATGTTTCATGGAAATAATGAAATATCACTTCTGTTGATGATTATGTTGAATATCTTGTGATAGATTATAATAGACAATTATCTATTAAACAAATATATGAATATAATTGGAATAATAAGAGTATCAGGTGTAAAAACTATCCTTTTTATAATGTGTTAATTGGATATTAAGATTTATTAATGTATAAATTCTGCCTTATATATAATAGATTAGAAAAGGACAATATTAACAGGGATATAAGAAATATCTTATGTCATAAATATCTTATTGAATCTAATGAATTATTAGAAAAATGGGACAATTAATAAATTGCGAGGACCACTAATAATTTCTCAAAGTATAGAAACTAGTGGGTTCCCACCTTTTAGTTGTAGACATAGAGGATTTACGTACGGAAGATTTCAATCATATAATTTAGTAAATGATCCTCGTATGTAGGGAAATAATTAGTTAAATTGGATTTCTCTTTATTTATTAAATAAATGAGGAAACCCAAATTTATCCATGAATAATATTGAAAGTGCAAATGAAATGCTTGAGGTAAAAAATTTTAATGATGAAAATTTAAAGTAAATAAAAAATTACGAGATCAAATAAGTAAAGAATTTGATCAAGTGAAACCATTGATAAAAGACTTCAACATTGAAGATCAAGATAAGTTAAAACAAGAAATCATCAATGTCCTGATTAGAGATTCAATAGATGTAAGATTAACTAAGATAAAAATTCAATTAAATAAGATTTAAACAATTATTGAGCAACTTGGTAATAAGCTTGCAATAAATATAAATAGAAAGTTCCAAAAAGATTGAAGTACAAAAGATTAATAACAATGTGAAAAAATTATTTATGGTAATTCAAGAATACAATAATTTTTTACAAGATACTATAATTTACTATAATGAAATTCAATCAATATCAAGACCAATGTTTAATAAAATAAATGAAAATAAAAAAATTAATGAGTCTAAGAATGTTAAATGAGAATACAGACAATTGATTAAAAGAATTATCTGATCCAAAACTATCTGATAAAGATGAAGATGTATTTATAAATTTACAAGATGTTGAAAATAGAATAGAACATCTAAAGATGAATGAGTCAAAACCAAGAGTTTTTTAACAAGGTTTGATTTAGACTGTGTAAAGATAGAGATAAAACAATAACCGCGTGGGTTAAATTCATGAAAATTGCTCATACATTTCATAAGATTGACATAAATAATAGTATAGAATTCCTTAAAACTTCGTTTATAGGAATAATAGCACAATGTTTTATAGGATTAAAGGATACTAGTAAACATAGCATATTATATGGAGAAAATAATAATCCAAACGAAAATCCAGACCAAATCTTAAATAGATTTGAAAATGAAATAAGAAAAGAATTTTTAGGAGAAGATTGAGAAGCTAATTTTCGGTAAGAAGTAAAGCGAAAAAGGATGAAAAATTTAAAGAAGCTAACAAGGTTTGAAATATGTGATTTATGCTATTTAGAGGCATACACATGTAGCTTCGAAAAATTATGTTATAAATGTGAGTTTGATAATGATGAAAATGCAGTAGGATATTATAATGATTTATATTTTAAAAAAATATCAAACCTGTTGATACGGGATTTTGCGTCTGCTCGTTCGCGACCAAGATCTCTCTTCAACACTTGAATTTGTAATGGTGGGGGATAACTTCACGCTGCTCCTGTTGGACGAGCAGAACTATGAGGCTCGCCGCTTCTCCTCTGTGAATTCCTGCACACATAGAAACTAGTCAGAGAACGCCGGGGGTTTTTTCGGTGTAAACCATCCGACACTCAAGTCAGCAATCCGAGCTTACTGTGGAAAAACCTTGCCACTAATCTCGTGGCTATGTAATAATTTCTCAAACACTGGAAAAATCCCAAAAACTTCCCCAGGTCTCCTAATAAAAATGTACTCCCCCAATCATTTTAGGTCAATTTTTGGTTTAAATGTCTAACCTCTTTACCTTCTGTGGAGGCCCCCTTTATAGCCCTTTTGAGAATTCGGTCACCATGACCCACATTTGTCATTCTACCTTACTTCTCGGTCGTGGATGCTCGGGCATTGTGATCGTGGCTGAATGGGCCTCGTGCCTGGATTCTCGGAGAGTGGCACACGTTCTAACAACTGCCATAGACTGGGTCTTCTGGCCTTGGCCCCATCAGGAGATATCCTTGGTGTCTAGCAGAAAACTCCTCGATGTCAAACAAAAGACTTCTACTCATGGACACTATATAGCTCCTCGCCCACGAGAAGGAAATCCTCGCTCCAGTGCAGCTAGTCACGTCGTTATATGTCCAAACAAAACCCATGGGGAACAAGATTATGCTAGAATATAGTAAAGAATATAGAGATAATACAAACACTGATATCTTAGGAAATAAGATCAGGTTTGCTCGAAATAGGATAAATGAGTGGTGTGTTAAAATAAAGGATAAAAGACTTATGAAAAAGTAAAATTAAGGATTGTGTTGATCTAAAATAGAAGATCCACCAAGATTTAGTTGTTCAAATAAAACCTCTAACCTAGAAAGAAATTTAAAAAGAAGAAATTCTTTAAAACCAATAAAAAATATTACAAGAAAAATAAATATAATAAGAAATTCTTGAAAAGGAATAAATTCAAAAGAAAATCTAAAACCAACACATCTAAAAAATATAAATGTTGGTTATGCAATGAAGAAGGGCATTATGCAAATGATTGTCCTTAAAGAAAAAAGTAAACATCAAAATGTTTGAGGATTTTAATGATTTAGAATTAATCATTGATAGTGAAGATATTAGTGATAAAGATAGTATATATTATCCATCTGATGAGAATTTGAATAGCTCAAACTAAAAATGAGTATATAGAAAAATTAGATAATAGAAAATTTTTATCAGGATGAAGAATTAGAAGAATAAGGTTTTTTTAATAGAGAATTAATTTTTGTAAAAAAATACTTAAGATTAATAAAAAGGGACTGGAAACATCTATGCCTTCAGATAATAAGTTAGCTCAAGGAACTGCTAACATGATTATATATATATATATATATATATATATAAATGTATGTATGTATGTATGTATGTATGTATGTATGTATGTATGTATGTATGTATGTATGTATGTATGTATGTATGTATGTATGTATGTATGTATGTATGTATGTATGTATGTATGTATGTATGTCAGTGTCACTGTAAGAGAAGAACCTATTGAAGTTAGGCATGCTAGAAGAAATACAAATACACCTTTATTATTAAAATCTGATATAAAAGATAAAATTAGTAAGATAAGATCTAGTGAGACCCAAAATTGGATATGTTCATATTGGAAGAATCCAAATTATGATAAAAGCTCATTTTTTAAGGAGGAATAGATAGTCTAGTAAATTTAGTTGTACTAGAAATAGATTAAAAATATGCACTCCTTGGAATTATACATGGAAATCTTAGTTATAAAAAATTAATATTTAAAATATACCCCAAATATTCTATAAATCTCTGAGACAAAAATATAAATAAGACATTAATCATATGTCATGATTTTAAATACTTTGATATAATGCATGATGGATCTTATTCATATAGCATAACATGTCACAGAATATGCATTGACAAATTCGGCTAATAGTGAAATGTTTGTCGATAAAAAATTTATTGAATTGATAAACTATTTAATAACGTTGGAAAAATACAATTTTCTAAGATTTTAAGGGAAATTGATATACCAGAAGAATGAGAAATGGATCTATGTAGTCAACCTACTCTAATTAAAGAAAGACTACTAAATGTATAGAATATACTCCGGAGGAAAGAATTATTATAGGGAATAGGAGATCGTTCTCTATGCCCAAAAGAGAACTGGATTGAAGTGGAATGCGGAGTTTTCTTGGATGTAACCATCTTGTGAAACCACTGTCCATGAAATACTAGCAACAATTAGAAAAAATAATCAAAAACTAAAATTAAGATTGAATATAATAATGGAAAGTCATGGCATGAGACTTTTGCTATCCTTAATACAGGAACTGCAAAATTTTATATAGATGTCAAAATGATTAAATATCTAGAAAGAAAGATTCTAATTAAAATCCATACATATCTGGGACATAATGGATAAAGAAACAACTAAGTCAATATTGTAAGATAGCATAAGAATTAAAAGAATAGAATTTATCTTTCCCTTTTTATTAGAGCCTAATTATGAATAGAAATAAGTTTTTTATTATCAGGATGAACATTCTTAAAAATTTATCTCCTTATTGTCAAACATAACGATTGAAGGGATCAAAAACACATATCAAGTTATGTCTAATCCTTTTATAGTATATATAAAAAAGTGATTATACCATATTATAAGCTAGAATGGTTCCATGCTTTAATTGATATTGGTCTAGGAGTTAGTTTAGCCAACTTCTGGATTCACCCAAAATCTTATTTAAAACATTATAAGCCCTTTACAAGACAAGAAATAAATGGTGAATAAATCACCTTAGGAAAATATAAAATTAAAACTTTAATACAAATAGAGGATTATATTCTAAGTATACCCATATCATTGTCCTATGATCATATGGGTGCAGATATACTTTTAGGAGTTAATTTCCTTCGTCAATTCATTTACATAATGACTAACGAAACAATGACTCTTAGAACACTGTGTAATCATTCCATTACGACACTAAGGACTTGTAACCCTGTTAGGCGAACAACTCAAAAATTACATTTTCAAAGCAGCCAATGTGGTGATTACAATATAAAAATCAATCAAATCATATTAGATTATGGAAAAATCTAAGAAAAACTTGATAAACATTTTGTTGAAAATCTAATTCAATTATGGGAAATTGATAAAGCCTATGCCAAAATAGAATTAAAAGATCCAGATGTCACCATAAGAGTCAAACTATGAGATATGGGCAAGAAGATAGACTAGAGTTTGATAAACAAATTAAAGAGTTTCTAGAACTCAAGTTTATTCAAGAATCTAAAAGTCTACATAGTAGCCAACCTTTAAGGCTAGAAATCATGGAGAGATTACACGAGAAAAAGTTCAAACGATTACAAAGAATTAAATAAATATACCAAATTTTATGGGTATTTTTTACCACATAAAGATACATTAGTTACTTCAGTAATTAATATGAAAATATTTAACAAGTTTGATTACAAATCAAACCTGAAGAAAAAAATATACCACTAACTGCCTTTAGTACACCACAAGGATAATATGAATGGATTGTGATGTCCCTCAAATTAAAAAATGCACCACAAATATTTTAAAGAAGGATGGGTAAAATCTTCAAGGAGTTTCATGAATTCTACATTGTTTATGTAGATGATATTCTAATATTTTCTAATAATAAAGTTGATCATATTAATAATCTTGTTTCTTTTGCTGAAAAATGCAAGAAACATGGAATATTATTTTCTAAAAAGAAAGGTGAGATAATGAAATGTAAAATAAAATTTTTAAGATTAATACTAGATGAAACAAGAATTGAGATGCAACATCATATTTCTAAAAACAATATATTTATTTCCAAATAAATTAGAATCCAAAGAGCAGATTTAAAGCTTTTTAGGATGTTTCAATTATGCTAAAGGTTTCATAGAAATCTTAGCTAAAGAAAGACAACCGTTACAGGGATTATTGAAAAAGAATAATACAAAATCTTGGGAAGATCTTCATACCAAGGTGGTAATAAGGTTAAAAGAAAAAAGAAAAAACTTGCCAAGATTAGGATTTACTGCAACTAGTGATAATTTAATTCTTGAAACTAATGCTTCAAATGATCATTGGGTGTTGCATTGAAAATAGATCAAGAAAAGATTTATAGATATATCAGTAGAGCATTTAAACCTGCAGAAAAGTTTGGATGTCTTACATCTTTAACAGACCAAATACATTGGTGATATTCTTAAAAAAGCTCTCATGTTGGATAGCAAGGGGTATAATAGATCGATGAGTATATCTGATAAATTGAAGAAAGATAGCGGTGCATCATTTGAAAATCCTTCTCTTTATAGGAGTATCATAGGCTCTCTGCAATATGTTACCTTAACAATGCCTGATATTGCTTTTCTAGTGAATAAACTAAGCCAATTTCTTGTTGTCCCCATTGTCCTCCACTGGCAAGCTTGCAAAAGGGTCTTGCGTTATTTTCAAAGTACCTCTCTTTATGGTTTTCAGTTCTTCCATTTTGAATGGTTATTTTAATGCAGATTAGAGATCAGACCTTAATGATCGAGGTCAGTTGGTGTTTATTGTATGTTTCTTGGTACCAATCTGGTTTCATGGTCATCAAATAAGCAATATATTGCCTCTAGATCCTCTGCAGGGTCTGAGTATAAAGCTTTTGCACTTGCTACGTCAGATGTGCTTTCAATTATTTATTTGTTGCAAGGACTCAAGGTTTCTTTACATAAAATTCCCACTTTGTATTGCGATAATAAAAGTGTTGAGGCATTGGCCTGCAATCCAAAATTTTATACACGCACAAATCACATTGAACTTGATCTTCACTTTATCCGTGATCATTTTGCTAAGCATGACCTCTCTATTGCTTATGTTTCCAATTCTGATCAGTTGGTTGACATTCTTACCAAGCCTTTAGCTTATGATCAGTCTGCTTATTTACACTACAAGTTTAATGTCCTTCCAAGACCTTAAGCTTGAGGGGGAATATTAAGTATAACTGGTGAGCTTAGCTTATAGTTAGAGATAGTTAGATTGCTTGCTAACATGGTTGTTGAGTCAACATGAATCAGTTGAGTTTGTTATAGAGGATGTTAGTTGTTAGTAGTGTGAGATTCCATTGTGTGCATGTATAGAATCTTCCAATTGTATATGTAAAAGCTTGTATCTTCTAGATTTGAATTAATCAATAAAAATACAAAAATTTGCAACTTCTCAAAGATTAATTTTGCTCTGAATTTTCACAGCAATTTTCTCATTGACCAAACAACATTACAAAGTCATATAAACTTTGATTATATGGAACATTAGTCTTTAATGAAACTAGAAAGCTCATGCTGTTTCTTAAGAACATCTATATTGTATTGTGTTATGAAACAAAACGATGTGGACAAACATTGATGGAAAACATACCAAAAATCTATCTGAAGGCACACTTTTGACAACAGCTTTGCCACCGAAAAATCCATGACCAAGAAGAAAGTATGGAACTATTCCAATGCCAAGCTCCCTGCACACTTTGATGTATCAGAAGGGCAGCCTTGTACATATAACATTTACTTCCATTGAAAATCTGATCTATTCTATGCATGCAATGAATTTACAAAATTCTATATCGATAGACATTAAATACAAAATAGTAGATTGGAACAAATATACAGAATATACTTCCATTGAAAATCTTATCTATCATATTCAAGTAATTAATTTATGAAATGCTATATCCTTGGACAATGGATACAAAAATTAAAGTTTTAGAAGGGAGTAGATAAATAGGTTCCTAAACACTCCTCATTCTGAGTCGAACAAACATGCAAAGTGGTACTATCTGATTCTCAATAACACTATGTACTTGATTTTACCATCATCCACTAGTTTCTTCATTTTGCAAATCTATAATGTGACAAGGAAATGACAAATATAGTGTTGAACTATTTCAATCAATATGGATCCTACTATTATTGATACAAGCAGAATCTAAAAACTGTAATTGAAGCCAAAACTTTTCAATTCAAAAGTTAGCCTGAGGAAGAAAGAGTCACTCACAATTTCCTCTATAGGGACTAATATTTCTACTCTATGTTGACAATATAGGTCTATGTATTCCACATTAAGGCACTTCAAGCTAGCTTCACAACATGAGCACACACACTCAGGGGAATCCTTCACGATCACAATAGCAAGTTCAAATTCTGCAATGCCAAACTTCGTAGCTACTTGTGTGATTTCTCTAGGTAACTCCTTCAAGGCCTGAAAGGAGTGAACTTTTTTTTTCAATAAGCTCAGGAAACTATAACTATGATTTCCATATCCTTAATAATGTCCAAACTAAATATTCACCAATTAATTCCTTGATAAAACGTATTTCATTAAGAGTATAATTCCTTAGTTATCAGTAAAATTACTTGAAGCATCACAATTATCATACTCTTTAGGTTTCCACTTGATCTAGATGTGAATTGTAATTAAATTAATGAAACAAATAAAGTGTTTAGTTAAGAGAATTCTAACACAAGAGTCAAGAGTCAATATCCTAACCTTTCCAAGAAGAATTTCATCATTACATTGTCATGACCTAACCCAGATCTGACAAGATGTTGTTCGCTTTGCGCCTTAACAATGCCTGTACAGTTTTGTTTCTTGGGCACCCATATACCCCAAAACGTTTCTTACCAATTAAAGTGTGGATCACCCCTTATAACCCCAGCATCTCTCCCATGCTTTGCCGATGTGGGATTCGCCTAGGGTATTATATACACCCCCCTTAGGGATTCAGTGTCCTCGTTGAGGTTTACCTCATCATCGCTCAAGTGGACACGCGAAGTTACTCTGTTACCATATGTTATAACCCAACCTATACCTACCAAGATATTGTTCGCTTTGGACCATAACAAGGCCCACACGATTTTGTTTCTGGGCCGCCCATACACCTCAAAATGTGTAGTTCCAATTAAAGTGTGAATCATCCCTTATAAACTCAACATCTCTCTCGTACTTTGTCGATGTGGAATTTGCCTAAGATGTTACATAAACCCCCCTTAGGGACTCAGCATTCTCGCTGAATTTTGTCCTACCATTGCTCAAGGGGACAAGCGAAGATGTTCTGATACAATCTGTCTTGACCCAACCCATACCTGGCAATATATTGTTCGTTTTGGGCCTTGTTTGGTTTTGTTTTTGGGCCGCCCATACACTCCAAAATGTGTTTTGCCAATTAAGGTATGGATCATCCTTTATAAACCTAACATCTCTCCCGTGCTTTGCCGATGTGGGATTCGCTTAGGGTGTTTCATACACCCCACCTTAGGGACTCAGTGTCCTCACTACGGTTTGTCCCACCATCGCTCAAGAGGACACGCGGGGCTGCTCTAATACTATCTGTCGTGACTCAACCCAAACTTGGCAAGATATTGTCCGCTTTGAGCCTTAACAAGGCCCACACGGTTTTGTTTCTCGGGCACCCTTACACCTCAAAACACATTTTTTCAATTAAGGTGTGGATCACGGCAAAGCACGGGAGAGATGCTGGGTTTATAAGGGGTGATCTACACCTTAATTGGCAAGACGCGTCCATACACCCTAAAAACAAAGTTGTGCAGGCTTTGTTAAGGTCTAAAGCGAACAATATCTTGCCAGGTGTAGGTTAGGTCACGAAAGATGGTATCAGAGTGACTTTGCGTGTCCCTTGAATGATGGTGGAGCAAACCTCAGCGAGAATGCTGAGTTCCTAAAGGAGAGTGTTACACACTAAGTTCCTAAGGGGGTGTATGTAATAACTTAGACAAATCCCACATCGACAAAACACGGGAGAGATGTTGGGTTTATAAGGGATGATCCACATCTTAATTGGCAAGATGCGTTTTGGGGTGTATGTGCGCCCCAGAAACAAAACCGTACAGACAATATCTTACCAAATCTGAGTTGGGTCATGACATGCATGATCCATATTTATATGCAGTATCAAAGAAAGTGATTCATTTACTGAAAGCATGCTTTAGTATTGAGATGCCATCCTTTTCAGAGACTGGAGAATTGTAACCTCCGCTCAAGCTAATGCATCCAAACCCCAGCTTTGAAACTTGTAAAAGCAAAAAACACAATCAGAGAAATCAAACGATCAGGATTAAACAGAAAAAGGAAAAGAAAACTTGAAATGGCTAGTTACATCAATGCCTTGGGTTCCAAGTTTCCCTCTTGGAACTTGGAGTTTCTTATATTGTGCAATATTTGAAGCTGTGGTTTCGGTTTTAGTATTCTTTCCGTAAGTAGTTAGCTGACTTGTGCTTGAGCTGAATGAGGCAAAAAGGAATATGGCAAGGATGTGAAAGATGTGAAGACAGGTGTACGTTAAGCTGGAATTTTTGTAGTGTTCCTGTGCAAACGATTTTTTTTTCCTCCTCACTATCATGGATCATGATTGGTCAATTTAGTGTAATTTGAAACAAGTGCAAACGATTTTACGATTTGACAAAATATCCCCTGTACTTTGAAAAATGTCAATTGTGGGACTGTGGGAGAAATTTACAGTATCAGCTCTCTATGTAACCATAAAATAAAATTATGTCACATGAGATACATTTTAGTTTTTATCGTTTCTTACTATCATGATTGATCTATCTCAAAATAAATCTGTGTTAGACTTTTACAGGAGTGCATATAATAACCAGTATGCTGAGTTGATCCCACCTAAAAATTTCTTTATTAATGCGATAACATATTTACCATGTTTAAGTGTGAATTTAGCCTCTTGATGTTACTCTTGCGCCTGCAAAAGATGAAATGCCCCGTCTTTGTATCTTCTTTGATTGTGAGATAATACTAAATTCACAATAGAGCTATCCGAATCACCACACCACTATACACAATAGTTGAACTTTAGTTTGAATATCTTATGTTTTAACAAACTGAAAAATATTCTTATTCATTTTTCTGTTGTATTGCCTGATCATGATACATAACGAACAAAACCAAGGGTTTAAGATTTTCGGAACAGTTATTTAAATTGTTGGTGCACTGATGTCAAATTAGTATCAAAAGGAGGCAAATAGGTACAAATCCATCTTTAGTTGTGGTAGTTTGGGTGCTGGAAACAGCCTTGAGTTTGATACATTTGATTCATTAATACCAAATATTTCTGTATCAACAAAGCAAGCTGAAATCAAACACATAAAAGCCACCCTGCATTCCCCCCATCATTTATTGAAACAAACCGTAGTAATTTTCCCCATAGTGTGGCACGATCTGTCATTCTTTTAATTTGCTTTGGTCACAAGAAAAGACCTTGGTGTTTTCTTGTTTCAGCTCCATGCGGTTTTGCAAAGTTTTGCACTCATTTGAGACATCACTTAATGTATGTTAAGCTAATTAATTAGCTCTTACATAAATTTGAGAAAGAAAAAATATCTTTCCATCATTCTGTCCCCTTCTAGCTCATTGCTGGGAATCACAGAAGAAATCTCTTCTAAATCTTCAGTTGTGAGTTTCACTATTAATGAACCAATATTATTGTCAAGATTTTTAATCCTAGCTGTCGCTGTTAAAAAACCAATAAAAAATAAAAAATTATGCTTAGTATTGTTGCCAACTCATATGAATAAGAAAATTCAGAATTAATTTTTTGCAAGATTATCACGATTTTAGCATCTGATATTAATACAAATAAGAAAAGAAGCAAAATAACTCAGTATGGATTGGCGCTACATTATCTCCTTGATGAAGAATCCAAGCAAGTGTAAGTTTTGCAAGTTTGCATTCATGCTTTTCGGCTAACTTTTCTATACGCGAATATAAGATCTTGTTTTTCTCAATGTTCTCTCCTGGAAACCTATGATGCCAATCATGCCATATCTTAAAGGAAAGATTGGCCATCGGTTAATCAATTCAAAATTACTCTCGGAATTAACAAGAGCATAATAGCAAATGGACATTATGGAAGGAGTTCAAATTTATTCCTCTTCTTGTAGTGTTCTTTGATACTGGCTCGAGTTACAATGAAAGGCAAGGAGCTCAGATTTATAAGGAAACAGCAAATATTTGATTTTAGAATAATATTTTTCTGTGTGACTGGTCAAATCAGATTATACACCTTAAAATAAAATATCGATAGCACTTGATGTCAGCCATGACGTTTTGTTATCAACTCCTCTTGATAACAATTTTCCCAGAATTAATTTCTAAAATCTTCTTCCATTTTCAGCCATACATAATGCTCTTATAGATTTTTTTTTTTTTAATTTGTTGGTTCTAATCTTTTATTTACTACATTGAACAAAGTAATTATTGTTGAGATGCAATACTCAAAAAGTTGGATAAAAAGTCTAAGCCGTGTTAGCACTGGAAACTCGTAATGGTCTCCCATGGATGCTGACTGGTGACTGTCCAATTGAACTTTGTCACCTCCAATTCCTAACATCAAATCAAAGTAGAAAATAGATAAGGAACAGTAACTTTGATGCTGTAAATAACAATAAGTTACACGCATCATGTAATCACGTGTATGTAAAGCACCCTGCTTGCTCTAATTCTTGCCTGTGTAAGTATTAGGTGGTACTATTACCATACCATCTATAAATTATATATATATATAATGTGTATACTGTTTGATTTCTATTGAACGGTGAGAAGATGTCATGGTGGTGTTAGCATTACTTAAGACTTTCTCCTTCCTTCAATATTCATAAGTATTACAAGATCTAAAATCCATAAAGACGCGTGAATAGAAAATTTTGAAAGGATTCATGAAAAAAATGAGAACAAACATCATTTAAGTAATTAGCAAAAAATAAAATTATAAATACACACTTAGAGAGGTATACCTATACGTGGTAGGAAAAATATTTATTTAGGTCAGGCATGATGCACATGGCTAATAGTAATCTGTCGTTTTGGCCTGTATTATAAATTATGTGGTGAAACCTTACACTTTAATGTCATGATAACCATTAATGTTAAATAAAAATTACCAAATTTCTCAATTATATATGACGAATTTTTATTAGCCAGGCACACCAACATAATAGAAAAACCACCTCAGTCTATTGGGATATGACATGGTAGAAGGGAATATGGAACCAAAAATGTTTGCCAAAACAAAAATTAGTAGCTATACTTTTAAAACTATGGGCAAGTTTGGTAATGTTATATCTTTTAAAGTAGTTATTGTTAACTTTATTGTAGAAATAATCAAGTGGGAAGAAAATCAGTTAAACATTTAGTAAAATTTATTCTAAAAGGTGCTAAGTTTTAAAAACAATCGTGTGTGCTTAGTAAATCTTAATGTTAAATTATTTGAGGAATATAAATAATTGAATTGGACATAATATTAAACAAAATTTATCTACATATTTATAAACATGCATATAAAATTAAAATTATTATTATTATATATATATATTGATAACTAAATAAATATTTTATATTATTAATTTTATTTTTTATCTCAATATAATTGATAATAATAATATCTTTAAAGTCAACAATTTTATTTCCAAATTAACAAGAAATTTTTATTAAGTATAAAAATAATTCTCAAAATTAAAATTTGAAAAGTTACTCCTTACTTTTCAAAATTTAGTATAGAATGAAGAGATTTTGCTTAAAGTAATTTCTAAAAAAAATTACCTAACACTAAAAATAATTTTTAAATTTTTAAAATTACTTTTAAGTCTCCCAAAAATAATTCCAAATGGATCATACGCCATCTTTCTTGATAGCTAGGCCATAATTATGACAAGCTCTAGAACACTAAAGAGGTAATTAAGAGAAGGAAAATGAAAAAAAAAAAAGAAAGAAAAAAAGGTGGGTTCTGGGCTTATATGTCTTTTTAACTCGCTTGGGCTGGTTAAAGAACTCAAGCCCAGCTTAAGTCTTGGACTCTGTATTTACGAAGTCCGAATCTTGGTAATTTTATGGCCCTTGCTGAAATCGTTCGAGACTTGGATCTTCTGGACATTTTATTTTTGTTATTATTTTATAAACCGTGGGCTGAAAGCTAGGAGATCAATCAAGTGCTTATTCAACTATAATAATGATTATAACAAATTAAAAATGCAGGGTTTACTGCAACTTTTATCATAATGGTCTGTACTTTAATGGTTAAAAACAGAGGTAATGATTGACTGTTAAAGAAGGGATCAGTTGAGTGAACATAATGGCTACATAGCACCATTGACAAAGCATTCCATTACCTCTTTCTTAAGGTTCAAGAAAACGTAATCACTTTGTACAATGAAGATTCTTCTTGTTATTATTATTTGCCTTTTGATAGTCAAATTCTTTAATTTTATTTCATTTTAATTATATTCTTTAGCAACCACAAAAAGATTTAGTTGAATAATTTTCAAGTAGTTATATTTTATTTTATAATAATTTAAGAAACCTAAATAATTGTACCATATATAGTCAATACTATTTTCATCATATTTGTATTATTTAACAAAGGGATTAGATGTACAGCCAATAAACTCAGGGTAAAATCAGAATTGAAAATATGAAAGGCTGAAGTTAAAATCTAAAACAAAAGTACACTAATATGAGTGGAGATGGCTAATGGGCCAAACGGCATGTGTCCGTATAACACGACACGACACGAGTATATTTTGATGGGGCACGCGGCGTGGCACAATACGCACGTGGGCTGGGCCAGCCTTAGAATTTTAAATATGCGGGCTTTAAAAGCACGACACAATTAGAAATTGGTTAAACACAACACGATGAAAAATCCCACAATAAACATGTTCTTTTTTTTTTTTAATGAAAGTAAACTTAAAATTTTATAATTTTATAAATAACTTAAAATTGAATTTTTTAAATTTGTTTAATTCTTGGTTTAAAAAAATACTATAATTGATTTATATTTATAATTTATTAAATAAATAATTGATATCATGATTTTAATTAATAAAATTATAAATATCATGATTTTATAAATATGTATTAATATTATTGTGAACTATGATTTATTAGTCTATGTAAGTCCAAGTTAACAATTAAGTTAACCCTTAACAAAAATTTATTATTATTATTGTTGTTAAGTATTAAAAAAATTCTAATACTTTAAGGTCAAACTTAGTAATTAATATTACATTCTCTTACTATTATTAGCAAATTATTATTGAATATGGACTTGAGTTTTGAATTTTCGATTATGTTAATTTAAATAAAGGTATAGACCTAAAAAACAGTATATCAACAACTTCACATGCGCTTTTTTTTTTTAAAAAAAAGCTTATTGGGTTTTTTTCTTAGGCACGACACGGCACGGCACTAGTGAGCACGAGGGGTGTTCAAAATTCAAACTGATCCATTCAATTTTTCCGATCTGCAAAAATTCGATCCGCAAAAATTCAATCCGTGGATTGATGGATCGGATTAAATTGAAATTTTAAAAATCAACAGTTGATGGATTGGATATGGATTTATTTCTATAAATACAGAAAAATCCGTGAATCCGCAAAAAAAAATATTTATTTAATTAAAAAAACTCATAAATATAGCAATGCTACACACTAATAAAAAAATATATAAATTAAAGTATAGCTAAATTAACACATGTTATATCTTATTCGATAACAATATAAAATAAAAGATAATTAAATAATTAAATAAGCTAATATTGCTTTCTAAACATTAAAAATTCTAATGCAAAACAAAAACCCTAAGCTAAACAAAACATTTTGGCATATAACACCAAATCTTTATACCCCATCGCACGCACAAACCATCATTGTTTCGCTTCACAACTCGAGGTAATTAAGCTTAATTTCTTACTTTCTTTTCAAACTCGTCAAGTTTCTTAATTTCTTTCTGTTCTAGACATCTGCCCTTTCTCAACGCATTTCTTTAGACAAAGACTCCGTTTTTTCCTCTTTCTCTTTTCGGATGGTAAATATTTCTCAGAACATGGAGTGTGAATCAAACCCATGTTTGAATTGAAATTGAGATACTGATGCAAGTTCTTCTCGTCTGAATCAGATCGATTCATATCTGAAAGAGGTTGACAATAAGTTCTTTCAAAATTGACTATTTGTCCCTCTGTTAGAGGTGTTCCAGAAATGGCTGCGATCGAGTAAATAGCTCTACGAACTAATAGATCGGATCGAATTGGAAAAGGGAAAAATTTGTACAAGTTATACCTTTCGTCACCGCTTTGTGGAAAATCGTTAGGTATGAATATGTTAGATACCTGTGACTCGATTGGTGAAATAGTATCTCTCTCCAAAAAAGCATGTTTTTTTTTACCGCCGCACAAAGAAAATATTTTGTTGCGAATGAACAAGATATTGAGGAATTGTCCATACGTAAAATCATAATTATTGATACGGACCTTTTCCACATAAAAAGTGAATCTTTTGTTACAATAGAAGCGGAAGCGATGTGGATTATTCAAGAATCGAAGTCGATTTGCTTTATAAAAAGAAGATATCAATGAACTTCTATGAAATGGTTTCACAGGATTCAGCCAATTGTCTTGATCGTGGGATATCATTGAGAAATAGGAATCCGTGTTATCAAAAGATTTCCTGCGATTTTTTCTAGTATGGAATGAGTCAATCATCCACTTCGGTATCTTAATCTAAACAAATGAATTTTTTTTGGGTGTGTTATATTTTAAAATTTTGAATATATTATTCTAACTTTATTTAAATAATTAATTTATTTAAATCTTGTTCAATTTTGAATTTAATTACTAGTAAAAATATTTTTACATTAGATTTTTTTAATTTAATAAATTATTTATATATTACATTTTTTAATTTAATTACTTCGTAGATTGGACAAAATTAAAAAATTTTAATTCGCAAATGAATCCACCAAATGGTGGATTAGATATGAATTGGGTTAAATCTGCATCCGATCCGCAGACATATGGATTGGATTTGGATTGAGTTTCACTAATCTGTGGATTGGATTGGATTGAAATTTCATAATCCGCAAAATCGTGAATCGGATATGGATTGATGTCTAATCCGTAAAATTTGATCTGCGAACACGCATGGCATGTGTGCCGGGATGAGCCTAACCAAAAAACATTAGGCACGACACGACCAAACACATAAACACGACACGAAATATATAGTACACACGTATATATGGGCCTTACTTTGATTAGTCGGACCGACACGGTACGGTACATTGACCATCTCTAGATATGAGGTAAAATATCAAATTTTTTAAGTTATAAGAGCCAAATCATGAAAGTAATATCTATTGTATAAATCAACTTTACCAATATATTGTGATGAAGTAATTTTGTCGGGCCTACAGGGTTAGCTCTTCCTTTGAGTGCACTATAACATGTATCAGAATTAAATCTTGCGGTAGAATCACGTCTTGGGATGTGCAAATGTGATTATTGACATAACGTGGTGAACCCATATCGATCATCAGGTTAATTAAGATGACAATACGATAATCACTTCAGAGTAATTAAGGTAATGATGATTTTTAGGTTGCAGTTATGAGTTTTTGCAATGTTGATAACCATGTTCATAATTTTTGTTAAGACCTCAATGACAACAGTGTAAAGTAATCACTGATGCAATAATACGTACTTTGTTCATGTTAATAAAGGGGACCTGCTTATTATTTTAGGAATTAAAAGTAATGTAAATTCTAATTACATAATGATCAATTGAAGCAACAAAAGTAATTAATTCACACATGCAAGGGTCGACAGGTTGTGAAAAGAATATCACTATTCTATTAGCAAAACGCTCTAAAGTAGTGCAAGCTGTGTTTGAAGATAATGAGGCAACATGTTTCGGTGACAACTAAGTATTAAAAGGTCAAGATTAATTAGTTTATGCTCCATATAGAATTAAATATAAATGCAAGTCATTAACTCTATATTTTGGAGTCTTCAAGGATTAATTAATTGTTTACAAAATGGAAAAATCTTAAAAAGAGTTGTATGCATGAAAAATTCATTTATGTATTTTCATTAACGTAATAGTTACTTAATTCTTTCTCCACCAATGGAGAAATTCTAGAATACATTTGAGGTACACGTCACTCATACAATAAGCAAATGATGTCATAATATGTGTGCATTTATTTTGAACTACTATCATGCAATTGGTGGTTGTATAAATTCAATTACACATGTCATGCATGCATCAATTGGTTGTAGTACATCTGAAGTATTCTAAAATTTCTCCCACCAATGTGACCGGAGTTTTAATTTCCAACATGAGATTTTATCATCTCTAATAAATGTCTGTTTACTATGGCTTATCTAATTAATGGCTATAAGTGATTATTTCATAAGTTTTTTTCAAAATTTCTAGTGGTGTTTGGTTTTTTTTAGTAGAATTTTTGAAGATTAAATAAGATATTTTATCTCTACTAATAAAATCTCAAATTTTAGACCTTTGCAAGTAGATGTTGAATTGTTTTTAAATATTAAAATAAATAAAATACCCTTTACTTATTTCATTTCTTTTATAACATAACTTTAAATAGCTTGCCTATTAAGATAATTTTATAATTTTTAATAAAAGCCCTAAGCCCCTAATTAACAACCAAACAACTAAAATATTTTTGGTAAAATCTCTACAAACTCTTATAACAAAAGTTTCACTTAAATAAACTCTATAAGGAAAAGATATACCTAGCCTAAGTATATTTGAAAATTTTAATATATTGAAACACAGTTCCTGCTGCGGTAAACATCTTGCTGTGAAACAACGACATAATCTTACTAAGAAAACTGAATAAAAAAAGGAACAAAAGAAGTAGCAGAAAGTCGAAATCACAACAACTTTAATCAAAGTACATGTCTTTTTTTCTTAATTGCAAAAGTCGGTTGGATAACTTTGCAGAAAAATGTTCTAAACTTTAATTTGTTACCTAATTAATCCATGGTATAGTCTTTGATAATTGCATCTGATGTGTAACTAGCACCAATCAAATGCATAACATGTAAGCATTTGAAATGGTTTCCTTTTGTTTCGAAAAGACAAACGTCACCATCTTATAACAAACTAAAGGTGCTTTAATACAATATAAAAACAATGAAGAATGAAATTATAATATGCACTAGCTGATAGCAACTCAATTAATTGATAGGTTGAGATGCTCTTTCTTGTTTCTTTCTTTGTTTTATTGTGAACCGGTTCAAGAGATTTATCTAGTACAGTATCAAATTGAGTTTCTGCCACATGTTCCTTTTATGTCAACTAATTTCTATCAATTTTTTTGGCCCATTTTTAGACCCTTGTCTCTCTTAGGCATCTTCACGACTCGATCTCTCGAGGTTCACATGACTTCAGGATTTAATTCTCTCATCCTATCGATTAAAATATTTGTATAAGATGATTGAACTAATAATCTGTTATACACACACACACACACATATTTATTTATTTATGGCAGCATTTAATTAATTTTAATAATAATAATAATAAAATTATTGTTACAATTAAAGCTAATTTTCAATTACACTAAATACAAGACAATATTAAATATAATCGATCCTACTTATTTTATCATATTCCATCATATTCTATTATCATATCCTATGTTGCATATTTAAGGCACTCTAGAAATATTGTGAACCTTTCTTGGCGCGGTAGCGTAGGCCCCAAATGGGTGAACCTTATATAACAGGCAACATTTATAGAGCCATGCATATTGGTCCCCCATATATACTTGTGTTTTATGGTCATTTTGAGCACAGTTGATGCTAACGTTACAAACGCACAAGGACAAGAAAAAGATAGAGAAAGAGAGCATGAAAGAGATCATCCAACTAAAGTTAAATATATTAATAAAGCCTCTTGGGAAATATATATAGAAACTCTCAATAAGCTGTCTGCATGTGATAGCTTAGGCGTGCCTTATATTCAATTTGCCTTTCTTTTTGGACCACATGCATCTTTTTCACCTTCTCTGCTTTTCCTTCCCTCGTTCTCCTTTTCTACAGCTTCCATCCCTAACTTACAAGATCATCAAATTACCAAAATGACTTGAGCACAATGCACTTCCTCTCTCAGCGGCTTTTTAAATCATGATGGAAACTCAATTCTTTCTGTACCCATGTGGGCCGGGTTCAAATCCGAGGCAAATTATATCATCACTAATAATTTTATAAGTTGAACCAACTAGCACGCATAATTTACCATATATAGTCTATTTCTAGGTAATTTTTATACTAAAGTAATTGTTATCCTTGTACACGGGACAAAAAACAACAAGATTGGAATTAGCAAATAAAGCACCTAGAGATAGCAGAAAAGAAAGTCATATATGCTTATCTTTAATGAATTCCTCTCTATTTATATCTCTCTCGTCCACTCTTCTCTTCTAAACCTTCAATCAGACGCAAATGAAGAGAAACTAAGGCAAAAAAGAAAATTTCAGAGGTTGAAAACACGGCGATTCTATGACGAAGCTTATAATCATCGTGTCATATTCGTGCACTAGTAGTAGTTGAAGCTGCCAGCATGATCTGAACTTTCCTTGACCTCCATCTCTAGGGAAAGGCCAGATCATCTGGCAGTTTCACCTATTGATGGTAGCATGGCCAGAAACCCTAATTTCTTCTCCTCCACCAGATCGTTCTCAACAAACCCAGTAGGTTTTGGCAGATGAAAAACCCTAGAAACAGGTATCTTATGTTGTTTCATTTGATTTTTATTCATTCGGATGGTTCATAATTTTACTGTATCTCTCAATACCCTTTTGTGCTTGTTGCAAATTCAATTGTACATGTTTATTTTTATAATATTTTTTTTTATAATGTTTTTGGATCGTTCTGTTCATCCTTTGTATGTCAAGTTTTGTGAAGAATCTAATTAGCAAGGGTGAGATGTTGTTAGGGTTTTAAGTGACAGAATTTCTCTGTCTTAACGCGGTTGGTTCTTTTGAGATCCCTCCTCGTGCCTTGAAGAAAGAGCTTTTATATTTTCTTTCATTTTGTAGTATTGTTTGTGTCAATTCATCTTGTATGTACTTCCTTTTGTTTTCTTTCGATCTAGATCTGTTCACAATTCTATATTCCGCTTTTGTTTTAAAAGTTTTCATGAAATGGTATCGAATCCAGTTGTAGATCTGTCCCAGAAACATAACAAGAAAGATTAATTTCAAAAAGGAAAGTACAATTTGAATCCTATTAAAAACTATAGAGTGGGGAAAAAACTTATATTTATTGTATATCACTGCATGCAATTATATATACAGTGGAAGCTGGATCTAGTGGAGAATGAAATAACTTTTTTCTGTTGGCAATAATTTACATAAACTTAAGGATTAAAAACAAATTAAAATTATATATACTTTTTTAAAGAAAAACAAGTTTTTGTGATGGTTCCCTGGTACGTGCAAGTGTAACAGGATTTAAAACTCTATCATACTCTCTTAATACATACAATGATTTGAAGCCTGCTCATATGCGTTTAATATACTCTTCATGCTTGTCATCATAATTCTGTTCGATTTCACAGTAATACTATCTTCTGGACTGCCACTAGTCTTTTCAAGGTTTACAAATACACAAAAAAAAAAAAAAAGGAAAAAGTAGATGATGAATTGCTTCTTCGGTCAAAGTAAGTAGATGAAGCAATGAAGACATATGAATATTTATTTTCTTCCTATGGTCCTGGCTGCTATTTATTTTCTTGACATAACATTTAACCTATTGTCTTTGGATATATAAAACATCAAATATTGCAATGATTTCTGTTGAATCTTCTCAGTGACAAATCTTGACTAAAAAAGAACAATATATTTTTCCTCATATACTAGAACAGTCAACTTTATACGGCATGACTTCTCAAAAAAAAAAAAACTTTATACGGCATGAAAATATCATCCCAAAATTGCCTAATTTCGGCGATACAATTTTAAGACCTCTTGTTATTATCTCCTCTTTTTCATATTCTCTCGTCTCTAGGTTAATTTATATATATGTACATTATTGTTGATGCTTAATTTGTTCGTATTTTTCTTTTGTTTGGAACCTCAGTTTGGGCAACGATTCTGTCCAACATTTTCAAGATCTTCAGTGTCACCCACGTCCTCGAAACGTCACCTATTTGTTTCTCATAAAACTACTTCGAGGGTTTTCAGGTAATTTTGTCTTGATTCTTTCAAGAGTAAGAGAAGACGTACGGTTGGTGGGCTTCTTGATAGAGTTTGTTACATGCCATTAATGGGGAGAGTTTGCTCGTTGCTCATGGAACTTCAAGAATTTGGCTTCATTGTGTGGCCATTATTATGCATGATGCTTTAAAGTTTATGGTAAATGTTGATATAAACTTGCCTAAACAAGGATTGCATATGATAAATAAAGAGAATCTTTAATTTCTCTTCCCTCTAAATGACTGAGGCTCCGTTTGGTACAGTTTATTAAATAGAGTTTATAACAATAGAAATTTATAGTAGAAATTTATACCAATTTTTGAAAAAAGTCATTGGGTGTTTGGTTGTCAATAAAAAAACACTTTTGAACCATTAAACTGATATTTTTATATTATATATTTTTAGAAAATAACCTCTACTCCCAAAAGCTCAAATTTTGACTTTTCCTAAGAGAGTAAATTAAATTATTTAAAAAAACTCTACTAAAATAATAACCAAACGCCATCAAAAATTTTAAAAAGTGCTTATACGATTAAATAAGCACTTATGCCTCTTAAATAAGCCATACCAAACAGGCACTGAGAGTCGGTTCTTCAGCGTGTTTACAAAATTGAACTAAGATACAAAAATTGTGTTTCAAGTGACGTGATATATTATTGACGAGATGAAAAATCTATTATTACATATTAACATCATTGTTAAGTGTAAATATGCGGCAAACTAAATTTAGGACATGTTTCTTTTGTTATTTTAAAATCATAATGAGTCTGAATTTGAGGTTTGAATAGATTCTTTTAAAAAAAAAATTGTTATTATTCACTCAGGCACTCCTTATCAGTTAACACTGGAGGTCTAAATAAATTTAATGCAGATGCAGAACTGTGTTGTGGCCTTGGAGGATGGGTCCTCAGGCTGAAAAGATAAAAAAGAAACCACATGGGTATTCAATGAAATTTAACCTATAACTATGAAAATTTATATTTGCCCCTCCTTCTTATTTATTTTTTCTGTGACCTCCTTTATTGTATTAGTTCTTCATTATGGTCCTCCAGATTTCCTGCAACCAATATTTTGGTCCATGACTGCAGCCCTTAGACATGGCATGCATGCGAAATTTTCCACGCTAAGAAAATCTTATTGCATCCAATAAAGTCCATATTTATTTTACTTAACCTAATATAACTTATAAAAAAAAGGAAGATATTCGACACTGAAGCAAAATTGTCAATGATCAAAAGAATGAGGGCAATACGAAATTAGTGGAAATTAAGTTTCAAAGAAGAGAAAATAAAGAAAGATCTAGAGAGAATAACCAAGAAAGAAAGTACTAAGGATTAATCACCTTCAGTAATCCTTGGTACTTAATTCCCAATGAAAATCTTCCTCAGAAATGAATTTTGTGGGGAACTTTTGAATTGAATGCTAAATATGACCTTAACAACGAAGAAGCACGAGCCCGTATTGAAGCTCTGGAACCAAATCATGGTGACTATTCATTGAAAGCAAATCAAAACACACAAAGGATCATCATCATCGTCATTTGATATCAAAGCCTCAATAAGCGCATGCATTTCCTTTGCTCAAATTATAGAAAACTTCTTCGTCATCACTCCAATATTTCTTGTAAAGAAGACTTTTCGGACTCATTTTGATCAGTATATATATGTTCTGCTGATGACTGAATTAATAACTAGGAAAATGAAAACCAATAGCACATTTTAATTTTGGTATTCGTTATACGTTATGCGTTTTTTTATGCGTATTTATGATTGAACTCATTTAGGACTTTGATAAACGCAATTCAACTTATTGGCAACCTGTAGCCAGTTCTTCAAATATAACAAAGTAAAGAGAAGCCGTCTCTTTGAATAGTGAACCCAATTTAATTATTCTATAGTGAGATAACACAAGTTTTGGAGCGATGGAGCCTCCCCAAGATTCGCGGATAGCCATCAAAGTTAACTAATATTAATTTCTCTTTCCCCTCAACTCTTATAAAGTGGCTTGGTTTAATAAGGGGAACAATCTGGGAATTAACATGATATTATGTTGTATAAGATTATGACATATAAAAGTGGAGAGTTGAGTGTCATCTAATTGATATAATAAAATCTTTTGTCTTGAAATAAAAGGTTTAGGATTTGAATTCTATCACACAGTGAGAAGGGGATTGAGTTGTCCTTTGTCTAAATAATATATATATATATAGAGAGAGAGAAGATAAATTTGACTGAGGAGGAAATTTAGTTATAAAAGAAAATGAAGATATATTTCAGTTATTCAGTATCGTAGTCGATTTCTACTTTTTATCATCTTATTAATTCTATAAATATATATATATAGGGGAAAAAAAAAGTTGACGTAAACAGAGAAGAAACTGTGTTTGGGTTTGTTTCAATATGGGCTTGGGATTGGGCCTGGAGCCGCAATCGAAGAAAATCAAACCAAAGCCGCAATGCAAAGGCCAGCCCACTTTTGTTTATACGACGTCGTAAGTAACGAATATCAAAGAAACGTAGTGCAGAATATTATGGAAGTAAAAGTTTGTGTGAAAATCAATTTGGGAGCTGCATTTATACCAACTTCACAAAACACATGTAACTTATTTTGACGTGCGTATTTTAATCTTTACAGAATTCGAATCACTAAAGATCATCGTCGAATCCTTAATGACTTGTTAAAGAATGTGAAATCAGGCAAAGCTTGGAAGAAAATTTATTCTTAGGCAGGAAGTACTTGTGCTGCAAGTTCTTACTTTAGGAGAAGACTTTTAAGAATCAAGATGCACGAGTGGCAGAAAAATTATAAAAAGACAAATCAACAATGCCTTGCTTGATAAGCATGCTAGTTACTTTCTAAAACCTTTCCAAATTTTTATTGTTGGTTGGTTAAAATTTATAACTTTTCACGATTTTAAAGAATTAGAGAACTCTTAATTTTTTAACTTTGAAACATCTGTGCCATTTATGTTTTTTTTAAATGTAATAAAAAGTTTGTATTTTACCGAAAGAAAAAGCTAAAAAAACTTTATAACTATTGAGATGTCTCAACTTTTAATTTCCAACAATTCTTTGGATTGGTCAGTACCATCTTATTTTAAGATATAGGGTTTGAGTCTCGCCACTAGATGTGAGAGAGTTTAGCTTTATTTTTCTGGCTTATCTAGGCGTCGATTGTTTGGATTTATTTCTACATTACTGTGATATGTACTGTATTATTAAAAGTTAATATTTAAAAAAAACTCAATTATTAAGGAGTGAATTAAAAAAAAAAAGAGTAATGCTTTGGTAGCATCCATGATTGTTCTATAATCTTAATATGCTAAATTTAAATTAATATTACATGCAAAATTAAAGACCTTAAAATAGGTAAAATGGACTGAAAAAAATTAAAAAATACAGAAATTTTTTATTTTGTAAACTTTTGAAGAGGAAGCTACAAAGTAACTTTTTGCCTTTCTATTAAGTCATGTTTGATATTATTTTAGGCGGCTGTAACTTTTAAGTTAAAATAATAAAGTGATTGATGAAATAACTTTTATTTTTTTGTTTTTACTATAACTTTTTTAGTGTAATACTTTAATAGCAAATAGGCCTCTAGTTAACGGTATCTATAAAAGAATCCATTCACAGACTAATAATATACTCGTTCCATTGTTACAATTCTTGATCTTGTTCTTTAATTTAGCCATGTTTCTAACTCTAAGGTCTCCAAACAAACCAGTTGAAAACACAATGCTAAATGAATTAGAAGATGATGACCTCTCATTGTGCTCAAAACGCCATCAAAGAAGGTGGCGAATGGCCTTCAGGGTCATATTCTTCACCAGAGCTCTTGTTTCAATGTCCCAAAAGTTTCTTCATAACAACAACAAAGTCTTGCTTCGCTCCCTCTCTTATGTTGCCATTGACATTAGTACCAATTATCATGACGTTCCCTTTGTCGGCGTGGACAAGCAGATGCTCTCAAAGATGGTGAAAGAGAAGAGTTTTGAGTCTTTGAGTAATCTTGGAGGAGTTAATCAAGTTGTGTCAATTCTTGTTTGTGACACCAAAGGTGGCATCAGGGGCAGTGAAGCTGATCTTGGCAACAGAATCAATGTTTTCGGAAGAAACAGGTACAAAAAACCACCAGCAAAAAGATTTTTAAGTTTTGTTTTTGAGGCATTTAAAGATACAACTATTATAATACTTTTGGTTTGTGCTTTACTCTCTCTGGGGTTTGGCATTAAACAAGTTGGCCTAAAAGAAGGCTGGTTCGATGGCGGTAGCATTATATTTGCTGTGTTTTTAGTTGTCAGTGTCTCTGCGGTGAGTAATTTTAAGCAGAGTAGGCAGTTTCAGGCTCTTGCTAATGAAAGCAGTGATATAAGAGTCGAAGTTGTGAGAGATGGCAGGCGCCGGGGTTTGTCCATCTTTGATGTTGTCGTTGGTGAAGTTGTTTGTTTGAAGACTGGTGATCAAATTCCGGCTGATGGATTGTTCTTGAATGGCCATTCTTTGAAGGTTGATGAGTCTAGCATGACTGGGGAAAGCGATCGTGTTGAAGTTGATGAGAAGAATCCTTTCTTGCTTTCGGGTACAAAAGTGACAGATGGCTATGGCTTCATGCTTGTCACTTCTGTTGGAATGAGCACTGCTTGGGGTGAGATGATGAGCTCTATTAGCCATGAGCTGAATGAGGAGACTCCCTTGCAAGCTCGGCTCAACAAGCTGACTTCTTGGATTGGGAAGATTGGATTAACGGTGGCTGTGCTTGTGCTTGCGGTTATGTTGATTCGGTACTTCACAGGAAACACAAGAGATGGGATGGGGAAAAGAGAATTTGTTGGGGGGAAGACGAAGTTCGATGATGTGATGAATTCTGTGATCAATATTATTGCTGCTGCTGTCACCATTATTGTTGTGGCAATTCCTGAAGGCTTGCCTCTTGCTGTTACTCTTACTCTGGCTTTTTCTATGAAGAGAATGATGAAGGATCATGCTATGGTTAGAAAGCTCTCTGCCTGTGAGACTATGGGCTCAGCTACAACAATTTGTACTGACAAAACCGGCACTCTGACTTTAAACCAAATGAAGGTTACAGAATTTTGGCTTGGGAAAGAAGCAATGAAGAGCGATGCATGTTCCTTGGAATTAGCACAGAATCTCTATGAGTTGCTGCAAGAAGCAGTTGGTTTAAACACCACTGGCAATGTTTACAAATCGAATTCTTTATCGACTTCTGAGATTACTGGTAGCCCAACTGAGAAGGCAATTCTTTCTTGGGCTGTGATTGATTTGGGGATGAATGTTGATGAACCGAAACAATACTGTACAGTAATCAATGTGGAGGCCTTCAATTCAGAGAAAAAGAGAAGTGGAGTTTTGATGAAAAGGATCAATGAAAAAGCTTTTCACACACACTGGAAGGGAGCTGCAGAGATGATACTGGCCATGTGTTCTCACTATTATGTCAAAAGTGGGACAATCAGAATCTTGGATGGTGAAGTAAGAACTCAAATTGAGAAAATTATCCAGGAAATGGCGGCCAAGAGCCTGCGATGCATAGCTTTTGCTCACACCAAAGCTGCTGAAGCTGATGGACAAGTTCAAGAGAAGCTTGAAGAAACTGGACTGACCTTGTTGGGGCTTGTGGGCTTGAAGGATCCTTGTCGTCCAGGCGTCAGAGCAGCAGTTGAATCCTGTAGAAATGCAGGGGTGAATGTCAAGATGGTAACTGGAGACAATGTGCACACAGCGAGAGCCATAGCTATTGAATGTGGAATCCTGAATCCTGATGTGGATTTAAACAAGGATGAGGCCGTAATTGAAGGTGTGCAATTTAGAAGTCTCTCGGCTGAAGAAAGAATGGCAAAGATTGAAAGTATCAGAGTGATGGCTAGATCATCCCCACTTGACAAGCTTCTAATGGTACAAAGCCTTAAGCAAAAAGGCCATGTTGTAGCAGTGACTGGCGATGGCACAAATGATGCTCCTGCTCTGAGAGCTGCAGATATTGGAGTCTCAATGGGGATTCAAGGAACTGAAGTTGCAAAGGAGAGCTCAGATATTGTCATCATGGATGATAACTTCTCCTCTGTTGTAACAGTTCTAAGATGGGGTAGATGTGTCTATAACAACATTCAGAAATTCCTACAATTTCAGCTCACAGTCAATGTTGCTGCTCTTGTCATCAACTTTGGCGCTGCTGTTTCTTCAGGAAAAGTCCCACTAACTGCTGTTCAGCTTCTTTGGGTGAACCTGATAATGGATACATTGGGAGCATTGGCATTGGCCACCGAGCAGCCCACCAATGACCTCATGTCAAAGCCTCCCGTTGGCCGATCCAAGCCTCTTATAACCAAAATCATGTGGAGGAATCTCATCTCTCAGGCCATTTATCAGGTAGCCATCTTACTAACTCTGCAATTCAAGGGAAGATCAATCTTGGGCGTTAAGGAAAGCGTTAAAGATACCATGATTTTCAATACTTTTGTCCTCTGCCAAATCTTCAATGAGTTCAACGCAAGGAAACTTGAAAAGAAGAACATATTCAAAGGGATACACAAGAACAAGTTTTTTGTAGCAATCATTGTAATTACCATTGCTCTTCAACTTGTAATGGTGGAATTTCTGAAGAAGTTTGCTGATACTGAGAGGCTGAACTGGGGGCAATGGGCAGCATGCATTGGCATTGCAGCTATGTCATGGCCAATTGGTTTTCTCATCAAGTGCATTCCTGTTTCTGGCAAGCAGCTGCTTCCCATCAACCAAGAAGCTTCAAGAATCCACAAAAATCCGTAATCAATTCTCTATCAGTTAATATTATTTCCTTTTGTCTTTGCTTAGTGTCGTAACTTTCTTAGTTCAAATTTGTATATGTAAGTATGATAGCTGATCAGTTTCGTGTATGAAATTTTATTTTGAATGCAAGAGAAAATTTTATTGCTTCGTCGGGCCCTTCGAATTTTACTTGTCCAATTAAACATATTGATACTGACCAAAGTGGGCAAAATATATTGATACTAATCAAATTCTGAAGGGCAAAATTCATCATCAAGAATGCCACATTGCTTGTGGTGAAAAAACCTGAGTTATTACGTGGACGTGTAGTGATACTAAAATTTAATAAAAAATGACTAGTAATTAACTTTTTTTTTTGGGTTTTAAATAAATCAATCAGCTTTATACTTTTTCCAGAGAAAAATAAATTGTAGATTATATATAACTTGACAGTTCAAGGCATAAACACATACATAAAAATCTTTAAAATAAATCGCTCAGAGCTAGGATATTAATTTTCACTGCTCAAACAACTCTTGTCAAAAATATTGCGCCTGCCGCTGCGTCGGAATCTTGTTATTATTTATAAAGAGTTTGTGGTCACTTCTTCAAATTCAAAAAACCCAATAAATCAATCTCTTCGATTTTTTTTTTATTTACCCGAAAAAATAGCTATCAATATGTCTGCGCGTTCATCATCAGGTATGATCTTTTTATTGATTTTAATGATAATTTTGTAAATCGTTTGGGCTGATGCTTTACCTCTCAACTGTGGTGATGATGTGAACAATAACAATAACTTTTTTTTTTCAATTTAACAGGGGAGAGTGAATATGAGAAAGAGATCGGTGGCGGTGATGCAGAAAAAGAGAATGTGATTAAGGTGTTTAAAGATAATGAGTTGGAGAATTGTTTGGGTGGGGATGCTTCTGATACAGAAGAAGTCTTTAAAATTTGTAGGGTGTTCGGCGTGGATCAAATAGTGAATGCGATGAAAGCCTTTGTGCCTCCGGGAAGAGTTGAGCTTTTGAAGGCCTTTTTGAAGATTTTTTTGAAGAATACGAGGAGGATTGCCGATGTTTATGTTGCTGGTGGTCCTAATGCTAGACTGAACTTTTTAAAACTGCAAAAGAACTTACTTCTCTCCTCGATTCAGGCTTTTGAACAGAAAACACAGGCCGTGTTCCAGACTTTAGAAGAGCAACACCAGCAAGAATGGATCCAGTATTTACAACGGGTACAACTGCGTCTTGATCGTCTACAGAGTACTGTGCCGAGCAACACGTCTTTGCAAAGTTGGGAGGATCAACAACTGAACGAGTCCCTTGCTATTTATGTCAGGGTCCACTGTTTAGCAGCGCAACAGCATATCGTGATGAGGTTCCTGCAACGGCAACATCAGCAGCAAAGCCAGGCCCAGCAGCAGCAGCAGCAGCGGCAGCCAGCGATGTGATTTTTAGAACAGCGAGTCCAACAACAGCAGCAAGCCGTGATTGGGTCATTACAACTGCTACAGAAGCAGGCACAACAGCAGCAGCAGGCGGTGATGGGATTTTTACAACAGCTACAACGGCGTATTCAGCTACAGCAGCAGGCAGCGTTGAGATTTTCACAACAGCAACAGCAGGCCGTGATTGGGATTCTACAACAGTTACAACAACAAGTTGGGATTGGATTTCAACAACAGCAACAGCAACAGCAGGCCATCATTGGGGTTTTGCAGCAGCAGCAGGCTGTCATTGGGTTCTTGCAACAGCGGCAGCAGCAGCTGGCCCAACAATAGCAGCAGCTTCATAATAATGATGATAGTAGTGCTCAAGAATCTATTACTGCAAGTAATTATGGGGAGAGTGCTAGAAATGCGAACCCGGGGCCAAACAATGCATCTTTGCAAAGTTCGGAGATTCAGCAACAGAATGTTGGCCTTGGTGGTGGCTGATTATTCTTTTCTTTGTGATTCTGAAGAATGTTTATATATATTAATGTTTGCAAGGATTAAAATGGGTTTAAAAAAAAAAACTCCCTGTCAAAAATATTAAGCTTATTTATTCGTTAAAAAACCTGAACTGAAACTAAACATTCATTTACATTTCATTGATTATTATATAAAATAGTTACTGTTATTATTATTTTAGACTGTACGTGTATATTGTTCATAATTAACATCGTAAATGGGTTAAATTAATCATGTTAATCAGGTTATTGGGTTGAATAAATTAACAAGTTATATAGGCTAAACGGGTCATATCCCAAAAAGAAAAAATCAAAATACACAATTTGAGCAATGCATTTAGTTGAGGTTGGGGTCGGGATTGGAGCCCCGCTTCCCTTCTAGTGAGTTTCATTCGAGAGGGGATTATTGAATGGTCGAATTATGCTATATTAATTAAAAAAGGTGGCGATACAATAGTTGGGATGAATATCTGCATATCGAAGGTCCTAAACCCAACAAGTATGTGCAAAAAAAAAAAAAGAATAATAAATTTATAGATGATTGGGTTTCAACCTACGTCCTACCCCAATACATATGGTAAAAAAATAATAATAAATTTATATATTGATTAGAAGAGAGCAGAGACAACGCTAAGATAGTTATTGCATGACAGAACTTGATTATGGGACTCGCAGTTTAATTCTGATAATCAAACAGCAGCCAACATCATTCTGGAAAATTCTTCATAGTTGATTTGACCATCACCATCCAAATCAGCATCTTTAACCATCTGCTCCAGCTCTTCATCTGTCACTTTCTCTCCAAGATTCAACATTACGTGTCTCAACTGCAAATTCATGCACCCACCAAGAAATTTAACCAAAAGGGGAAAGAAAAAAGGGTTGCCAAGGTGACCAAAATTAATGCATTGGGATGAAAAATTAAACCTCATTAGGAGATATGAAACCGTCTCGATTCTTATCGAATACTTTGAAAGCTTCTTTCATTTCCTCTTGAGCTTTAGTTTCCTGTAACCGATACAATCATGAATAATTTTCCATCAATGATCATGAAATTAAGCACATGATTTTCATAATTTGTAAGGAATATTAACGAATGGGCATATGTGTGATTGATTAGTTAATTAATTACAAACTGACCAAATTTTAGATTAATTCATGGTATTAATTAACTTTACCCTCATTTTTTTCGCCATGAGATCCAAAAACTCCTCAAATTCTATAGTTCCATTTCCATTGGCATCAACTTCATCAATCATGTGTCGGAGCTCTTCTTTGGTAGGATTCTGGTCTAATGATCTTATTGCTGCGGCCAACTCATCAATTGTTATGCAGCCTATTTAATCAAAATTAACCCGTTAGTAAATAAATTGAATAATTAAAAAAAAGATACGTTATGACTATGATAAATCAATCATTAAACGAAGTTTATTAGAGTAATAAGACGTTATTTTACAGTAATTTACATATTGTAATACGCACACATTTGCATCAATGTAAGAATTGATTAAGAAAATGTACCGTCTCCATCCTTGTCGAGTAAATAAAAAGCTTTTTGAAACTCAGCAATCTGATACTGGGGCAAGACATCTCCCATATTGTTGGAATATTTTCCCTCAAAAATGAGAGAGACGCAGAGACAGAGAGAGAGAGAGAGAGACAGCACTTGGGAAATTAAATGGTTTGAATGGCTTGATAGGTACTTATAATTGCCTATTGTATTAGTTAAGTTCCAAAGACACGTGCTTGCATTATTGCTGACTACGAAAATTTTATTAATTATGCGTATTTTTTGGAACCTGTTTGTTTCAAAGTTTTTCTTTCCATAGAAAATCTCGGACGATCTGGAAGAATTCTAACCATATATTTGGAAAAAAAAGTTTTTGTTCACTAATTTGTGTACACACATTACCTCTCTTATTTTCTTTTTTTAAATAATTCTAGAATATGTTATATGTGGATTTTAATCACTTTCTCATGCAAGCGAGTGAGATTAATCAATACTGTATGTGGCATTGATTCATTGGATGATGTTTAAATAATTTTATAAGTTATGAAATCCATCATCCAATAGATGAGTAACACATGATATTGAGATTCAAGTTGGGATTCAAATATTAGATCCTTAACAATATTAAATTGATCCCAACATAAGTTGTCAAGTCATTGTTTCCTTTTATATATGTCAATTATTGAAAAAATAAAAATAAACATTGGTTCGCAAACATTCATTTGCAACAATATTAAATTCATATTCAAGTTGAGTATTTTCTCTCATATAAAGTTTTTATGTTAATTCGCAAGTATATTATACTTATTTATTGTTAAAAGTCCATTCATTTTTATTCTACAGTCAAATTTGTCTAACTGGTTACAATTTCTAGAAATATATATGATTAACCTTCAACCGTGAATCATCTTGTGAATGATAGAAGTCACTCAAAAAATATCCTTATTGCCAACTGTTTGTACCCATCCTCAGTTAGTGCCTGTATTTAAGATCACCCAAAAGTTATTGATGTCGTGTGTGTGTGTTAATATTAAAATGTATTTATTTATTTTCAATTTTTCACTTTTTACTATAGGCACCTAGAAGTTTTTTCATTTAGGACAATACTAGACATGTACGGCTTACCCCTCAAATCACCCGTAACCGACTGGCGCAACCTAAGAAGTGATCAGATATCCACCCCTTAAAGGGTAGTTATCCATCCAGCTCACACATTAAAGAAGATGAATGAGTGTTTTGAGGCATATGTGGGTAGAGAGAAAGTAGCTAGGGTTATGCTACATACATCCATACAGACAGACACATATATATGTGAGTATGTGTATGTATTAAGAGTACTGATCTTGATCTAGACTTTAATATAGGGAAAAGGGCAAGTATACCCCCAACCTTTAGGTAAAGGGATAAAAATTCCCTTAACATTTCAAAAAAAATATTTACACCCTAATTTATTATAATTTTACCATTATACCCTTTTAGTATATAAAAAAATTATTAGATTATCCAATTTATCTATATATTGTTAATAAAATTATAAATATACCCTCATTGCCTCATTCCTCTATTTAAATTTTTATCAATAACTAATTTTCAAAAAAGACATCTACACACTTAAAAAAAAATTGTAAATAAATTATAATTTTAAAAATAAAATTGGTTATTAATACCATAATAAATAACATAGAAAATTGGTTATAAATGTACAAGTTTAAATGATTGACATGTGGAGAATTGTTAAATGTACAAGTTTAAAGTTTAAATAAAATTGATTATTAATAACCAATTTTATTTTTTAAAATTATAATTTATTTACAATTTTTTTAGGTGTATAGATGTTTTTTTTAAAAATTGGTTATTGATAAAAATTTAAATAGAGGAATTGGGCAATGAGGGTATATTAATTTTTTTTTATAATATCCAATTTGTCTATTTACAAATTTATTGACAATATATAGACAAATTGGATAATTTAATAAAAAAATTTTATATGCTAGAAGGGTATAATGGTAAAATTATAATAAATTGGGATGTAAATGTCTTTTTTAAAACGTTAGGGAGATTTTTGTCCCTTTGCCTAAACGTTGGAGGTGTGTTTGTCCTTTTCACTTTAATATACTATTAAACTATAAGACCTAAGAGCTTTCGAGCAATTATACAATTAAATCACGTGACTTAATAGCTTTCCTAAATTTTAACAAATTCAGAATTCTGTATTTGAATATTTTTATATGTAGTTGTTAAGTCATTATTTACGGAGAGTTCCATTTATAGAAATAGACACCTCATAATTTCATCGCCAGTAATTAATTACGTAGAGAAAAATACATGTTCTGACCACCTGGAATTGCAATAAGGGGGCTTACGCTGTGAACTGAAGAAAATTTCTATTACGTAATTGTATCCCGACAAAAATGAAAGGTGCAGATTCACCCTTGATATGCTTTCGCTTCCACCTTAGCAGCTTACTTTAAGCCTACCTGGCTATCATCTTCACGCATTGATGTCCGATTTGAAACTGAGGATTCATCAATCATCCATAATTAATTATATGATCTTGCAGTAACTTTGTTGATTATTTTCCAAATAACTACATACATGGCGGAACGTTTGTTCAACTATATATATATCTATATATGCACAGCACAGATATTGCATATATACGTTGAAGTCTGTTAAGGATGTTAAGGAAGCTCATCTGGTTAGCTGTACAACAAGCAAAACAAAAGATAAAGCAGAGGATTGCAGCAGCTGCAGCATTCAGTTGAAGGTTGATGACATGGCTGTCCAGGTGGCACCAGGAGGTTATGTAATTACCAGCACACGTGAAGATTCGTTTTGATTTAGTTAGTCAGTGTTAACAATGCATTTCATGCTGTTACCTTCAGCTTTGTATATAAACAATAATGTAATCATTTTGTAAAGATTGATTCAGCATGAATAAATGATTTCCAGAATTCTCTGAACTTCAGTTTTATTTTCCTCAGATTTTCTTTCACTTTCTTATCAACCAAACAGTCATTAAAACAATTTTAACTTGGTATCAAAGCTAGTATGACTTCAGTACATCTAGCCTCAACTTCTAATACAGTTTATAATGCTGCCATTAATTCAAGCACAGTTACCTTTTCATTTAACACTCCTGTTAAGCTGGATCAATCGAATTACTTGATTTGGAGATCTCAAGTTCTTGCTTCCATTCGTGGAAATAGACTGGAAAAATTCATTGATGAATCAGTAACTCCTCCACCTTCACATACTGCTCAACGAGTTGGTGATGATCTCAGATCTGTTGAGAATCCAGAGTACATCACCTGGAAATCACAAGATCAGATGCTTCTTGGATGGCTGCTTTCTTTAATGAGTGAAGGCATCATCAGTCTAGTCTTCAGTCTAGAAACTTCTCTTGAGGTTTGGAAGGCTATTAAGGTACAATTCGGCTCACAGTCAAAATCAAAATTGTTGCATCTAAGGTACATGATGAATTCAACTAGGAAAGATGATTTGAAAGTTACTGATTATTTCATTAAGATGAAGAATATAGCTGATAATATGGCAGCTGTTGGAAGTGCATTAAGTGATGATGATTTGATTTTGCACATACTTTCTGGTTTAGGACCTGAATATAACTCTGTAGCCACATACATAACTGGTCAAATTGGTGTTGGAAAAATGAATGTAAATGAGGCTTATGCAATGTTGTTAACTCAAGAAGCTATGATAGAACAACAAGCACATATGCTTGCTGGTATGGATGTGAAACAAAACTTTGAAGCAAATTTAGTTCAGAACAGAGGATTTAAAAAAGGTTTTACATCTGGAGGAAAGAATTTTGGTGGTTATGGATATAATCTTGGCTTTGGAAATGCTGGAAATTATGGATATGGTGGTTATAAAGGAAATTCTGGAGGTGCTGGAGCAAATGGAGGAAATATGTCTGATGTTAATTTCCAACAAAGAGGATATTCTGGTGACAATAAAAGAAATGGAGGGAACTGGAATCAGAATCCTGGAGGATATGGCAACTTCAGTAATAAGTCATCTGGAAATGTCAAACCTCAATGGAATGCCTCTAAACCTTCCTGTCAAATTTGCTTCAAAGCAGGTCACACTGCTAATATTTGCTGGAAACTTGAGGAGTTCATTGCTTTAAGTGCTTATAAGCCACCACCAAATAGGAATCCTAAGTCAGCCTATCTAGCAAATATGGATGGAGCTTCAGATACCAACTGGTATCTTGACAGTGGGGCAACACATCACCTCACTAATGACATGAACAACATGCATTCTGCTGAGCCTTTTGCAGGTATATCTAAACTTGTAGTTGGTAATGGTGCTGGTCTGAGCATTACTCACCTTGGTCATACTACTTTAAAAATGCTTGATGGTAATACCAATGCTTCATTTACACTCAATCTTACCAACATATTGCTGGTGCCTCAAATCACCAAAAATCTCATTAGCATATCTCAGCTAACCAAAGACAATAATGTGATAGTTGAGTTCACTGACAAATTTTGTTTTGTGAAGGACAAGGTGAAGAATTTGATCATATTGCAGGGCAAGGCTGATAAAGGTTTATACAGATTGCTGTTGGTGTCACCCAATAAAACACATTCTCATTCTCGAATTCATGTCAAAAGTATTGAGTCTGCTGTTCTAGCTGCTCCTCTTTCAATGTTTTCTGCTATTTCTTCTGATTTGCAAGATAAACTCTCTTGTTCATACACTACTTCAGTTCCATGTATGAATTCTAGGTGTTTGTTGAGTACTGTTGTTTTACATTAGAGGCTAGGACATCCAAGTTCAAAAATATTAGATCATGTACTCAAAACTTATCCAGCCTTGAAGGCAATAAATGGAAGTAAATTTGTTGAATCTTGTGATGCTTGTATGATGGGAAAGTTACATAGATTACATTTTCCAGCTAGTTTCATCAAAACCAACAGTCCCTTAGAACTTTTACACACAGATTTGTGGGGGCCAGCTCCTGTACTTTCCTCACAAGGCTATAGATACTATGTAAGCTTTGTTGATGATTTTACAAGGTTTACTTGGATATTTCCATTAAAAACCAAAAGTGAAACTCTCTCTGTTTTCAAAATCTTCAAAACTCAGATTGAAAAATAGCTTAATAGATCTATCAAGTGCTTACAATCTGATTGGGGTGGTGAGTTCAGATCTTTTGTTCCTTATCTCCATCAAGAAGGCATTTTGTTCAGGCATTCTTGTCCTTACACACATAACCAAAATGGAACAGTAGAGAGGAAACATAGACATATCACAGAACTTGGCTTAACCTTACTTGCACAAGCTATTTTACCTATAAAATTCTGGTGGGAATCGTTTCACACAGCCACTTACATCATTAATAGACTACCTACTCCTACATTATCTATGAAATCACCATATGAAACAATTTTCCATTTGAAACTAGATTACAACTTTCTTAGAAGTTTTGGGTGTTCCTGTTTTCCTTTTCTCAGGGATTACAATAAACACAAATTCTCTTTTCATACTTCTAAGTGTGTCTTCTTAGGTTACAGTCCTCTCCATAAAGGATATAAATGTTTGCATCCTTCTGGAAAAGTGTATATATCAAGTCATGTTTTATTTGATGAAAATTCTTTTCCATATCCATCACTTTTCAATCACTCTTCTTCTCAACCAAATACTTCAGTTTCTCAATACAATCCTTTCCAGACATACTCCTTGCCAGCATCAAACAGCAATCTTAACACCTTTGCAGCTGATGCACCAGGTAATGATCTCATTTCTCCTTGTCTAGATACAAATGCTTCTTTCAATTCACCTAATACTTCACCTATCTATTCATCTTCAACTACACAAAATAACCATACTTCTCACTGTCCATCATCATCTGAAGCTCAAATGTCCCCATCCTCACTTACTCCATTTTCAAATTCTCAGCCCAACACTATAACCTCAACTCATCACATGATAACCAGAGCAAAAGCTGGTATTTTTAAACCCAAAGCCTTTCTTACTTCACACAACAGTCTTGAACCAAATATACCTTCTGAAGCATTGTCTGATCCAAATTGGAAAGCTGCTATGCAAACTGAATATGATGCACTCATAAAAAACAACACCTGGAGTCTTGTACCAATATGTTCAGATTTCAAAGTTGTTGGCTGCAAGTGGGTTTTCAGAACAAAATATAACACTGATGGATCAGTTTCCAAGCATAAGGCTCGACTGGTTGCAAAAGGATTCCATCAAACTGCAGGGGTTGACTACTCAGAAACTTTCAGCCCTGTGATTAAATCCTCTACAGTCAGAGTTATCTTGAGCTTAGCTGTGATGCAAGGCTGGAAAGTTAGGAAAATAGACATTAATAATGCCTTTCTTAATGGAGATTTGACAAAAGATGTATACATGACACAACTAGAGGGATTTACAGTTACAGAAGGTTATGTATGCAAGCTCAACAAAGCTCTTTATGGGCTGAAACAAGCTCCAAGAGCCTGGTATGACAAGCTTAAACTTTGTCTCACCACCTGGAACTTCTTCAACTTCAAAGCAGATACATCATTGTTCATCAAACATGACATCAAAGGACTGATCATAGTTCTTATTTATGTTGATGATATCCTAGTCACAGGACCTGATTCTACTGCTTTGGAAGAGTTTATTGCTAAACTGAGCAAAGTTTTTGCTTTAAAGGATTTGGGGTTACTTGCTTACTTTCTGGGTGTGGAAGTCTGCTATACAGATCATGGGATGCATCTTTCACAAACCAAATATATTAAGGATCTGTTAAGTAGAGCTTCAATGCAAGATCAGAAGGTGACACACCTTTCAGCACAGGTCTCAAGCTGGAAAGGCATGCTAGGGGACCCTTGGGGCAGGAGTTTGAAAACCCAACCCTTTATAGAAGTCTTGTTGGAGGTCTTCAGTACTTAGTATTGACAAGACCTGATATTGCATACTTTGTACATAAACTTAGTCAGTATCTTAGTTCTCCTATAATCCAGCATTGGTTAGCCTGTAAAAAGGTCCTCAGATATCTTCAAGCTACCATTACTCATGGTCTCTATCTATAGCAAGGGGAATCACTTGAAGTTGCTGGTTTAAATGGTTATTCAGATGCAGATTGGGCTTGTGACATTGATGATAGAAAATCCATTGGAGCTTACTGCATTTATCTCGGCAACAATTTAATTTCTTGGTCATCCAAAAAGCAAGGGGTTGTTGCTAAGTCCAGTACTGAAAGTGAATACAGGGCCTTATCATCAGCATGTTCAGAACTCTCCTGGATTCAGTCTTTGTTTTCTGAATTAAACATAGCTCAGTTGCCTACTTCAGTGCTTTGGTGTGATAACCAAAGTGCAGGGGCACTAGCTAGAAATCCTGTGTTTCATTCTAAGTCCAAGCATATCGAGTTAAATGTGCATTACATTAGAGATAAGGTTCTCAGCAAAGAATTAGAAGTTCGGTATATCCCTACTGAGGAGCAAGTAGCTGACATTCTGACCAAACCTTTATCTTTCTCTCAGTTCAGCTATCTTCGATCCAAGCTCAATGTCATCAACAGACCATTGAGCTTGAGGGGGGATGTTAAGGATGTTAAGGAAGCTCATCTGGTTAGCTGTACAATAAGCAAAACAAAAGATAAAGCAGAGGATTGCAGCAGCTGCAGCATTCAGTTGAAGGTTGATGACATGGCTGTCCAGGTGGCACCAGGAGGTTATGTAATTACTAGCACACGTGAAGATTCGTTTTGATTTAGTTAGTCAGTGTTAACAATGCATTTCATGTTGTTACCTTCAGCTTTGTATATAAACAATAATGTAATCATTTTGTAAAGATTGATTTAGCATGAATAAATGATTTCCAGAATTCTTTGAACTTCAGTTTTATTTTCCTCAGATTTTCTTTTACTTTCTTATCAACCAAACAGTCATTAAAACAATTTTAACTAAGTCCTCTTAAGTTCTCCTTCAGTATTAATGACACTTTTGTCTGTCATGAATAAAAACCAGCAAAGAGCAAAATATTTTGAAGTTCTCTATCTCCAATTAATTGACTCAAAAGAAATATATAATTTCGTTCATGCAAGAAGTTGTCAACGTTGATTTCTTATTAGTATAAGCTAGCCAGCTAAGGAAAAAGAAAGAATCGTTTCAGTAAAGACTAAAGAGCTGAATAGAAATTACAAAGCAATTTCTTAATTAATATCTTGAGGAAAAACGATATAATGCTCAATAGAAGTCAAATTCAATGATTGATGACTACTTTAATGTAGATTAATTTCTGGAGTAATGCTGAACTTTTCAACTAATATTGTTTGAATGCCACATTGCTTAGTTGGGATGAAAAAAGCTTGAGTTATTTGTTAAAAATGTTACTCTAATTGTAAAGAATGTGTACTTTTTCACTTCAAGAAGTTTATCTTCAATATCTAATTACAGAAAAATAGGATATATATCACTCCTCAAAAAAAAAAAAAAAGACCATCTATCTATTCATCTTAGATTTTAAAGAATCTTGTACCATTTATATGTTAAACCTCTTCAATTCACATCTATGTATTTACTAAGATAAAATTTAAGATCATGAGTAGAAGATCTTGGTCTTAGTCATTCTCCTCTTAAGAACTTACCGCCAAACCATTAATAAGTTTTTCCATGTCTTCGTTATTAAATTTAGAGTAGGTTCGTTAAAAAAAAAAAAAAAATCGAATTGGTTCAAATATTACATTGTTGTCATGTCAACAAGTTGACTAATCATGTTTATTAGTTAGATGTGTAGGGTCGAAGTTTTTGACAGAACTCATGAACTTATCATGATCCTTAAAACTAAGAATATATGGTGTTGCTTCTATAAACTACAAAACCTGGAAAATAATTAATCATTGCCTTACTTTTATCATAAAAAAATTATGGGTTAAATCATGTTAATCGATCGAGTAAGGGGGTTAAATGATTTAGCAAGTACTAAACAAGCTAAACGGCCGTCGTGTTGTAACATATTTATTCACATACAGACTTCAATTTCATAATCTGAAAACATGTTGGCGACTATTGCCAGACAAAATATTTGATGAGGGGATTATTTCAGATTCATTGTGATGACAATCAAACGGGCAACAACATCATTCTGGCAAATTCTTCATAATTAATTTGACCATCACCATCCAAATCAGCTTCTCTAACCATCTGCTCCAGCTCTTCATCCGTCACTTTCTCTCCAATATTCATCATTACGTGCCTCAACTGCAAATCCATGATTGACCACTAAGTAAACAAATGTTGGAAAATTGTTCAGACTTTATTAATTATGCTTCTTTATCCAAGCAAATGTATAGAAGTTTCCACGAAGAACAAAAATTGATGGACATGGGAATTAATATGGGATCAAAACTTAAATTCAACCTCATTAGGTGATATGTAACCATCTTGATCCTTATCAAATACTTTGAAAGCTTCTTTCAGCTCCTCTTGAGCTTCATTTTCCTGCAACAGAAACAATCACCATTAATCTTCCCTGATCAATCTTCATCAAAGCTTGTGATTTTCATTTTCTCTAAGGAAATTTGCAAAACGGGCAGTTCAGTTCATGGTGTTTTATACCTTCATTTTTCTTGCCATGAGATTCAAAAACTCCCCAAATTCGATGGTTCCATTTCCATTGACATCGACTTCACTGATCATGTTTCGGAGCTCTTCTTCTGTAGGATTCTGATCTAAGGATTTGATAGCTACGGCTAACTCTTCAATAGTTATGCAGCCTATATAATCAAACGCCGTAAGTACATATACAAAATGACTGTGGTACTAAAGTTTTTTTTTTTTTGGGGCCGGGGGGGGGGGGTGTTTGCAAAGGTAAAGAAGATAGAATAAAAAAGAAATTAAAAAAGAGTACGAATCATGGGGAAAACTGAACCAAGCATCACAAAGGGTACACACAGACACCACCGTAACTCCACGGCTTCTAAGGTTGTCATCAGTAGGAAGTCTATCATGCAAAATATGCCAAGCAAGCAGAGAATTTCTTGGAATGATATGCGGGCCCCAAAGTCTTTAAGTACACAACATGTTATAAGCTGAAGAAACAGTGAACGAACCATCAGCTGTACAAGTCCAAATCAACTTGTCATCCGTAGGAGAGCGAGGTAAAATTGTATTCTCAATTTGGGGAATAACAGTGGCCATATTCTGACGTAGAATATCAGGAATATGCCAACGAGAGTCCTTAATGATGTCAGAAACTAAACCTGATAGAGAAGATGCGAAAGCATGATCTTTAGAACAAAGTGGCTGCACTAGCCACCTATCTAACCAAAAATTAACTTTAGAACCGCTCCCAATCAACCAGCGGCTGTGAGAAGAAATTAAAGGCATGGCTTCTCTGATGCCATTCCAAATTATGGAAGTCATAGAAAAAGCATAATAACTATTATAGAAGTTAAGCATGAAAATCTCATCGATAAACTGGACAAGAAATTAAACATTATCAGATTGGTACCAAGAAATCATAGATGTTAAATATAATTATAGAAGCAGACGCAGTTTAATTATAAAATATGAATAGAAGCAATACAACATTACTTTGCAGTAAAACATAGCAATACAAATAAAGTTGATTGAGAAACTGTACCGTCTCCATCCCTATCGAGCATACAAAAGGCTTCCTGAAACTCAGCAATCTGATCTTCAGGCAACACATCTCCCATACTGTTCGAGTTAATATTTCTTCTGTTGAAATCGCAGAAGAGTAAAGTTCTCAGTGAGAGGAGAAAGAGAAATATAACACTTGGGAATGCTTGGAATAGCTTGATTTTCTTTCACAGCTACTTATATATATATGTATGTATGCAGATGCTTGCTAATGCTGGTAAACTTGCGCATTCTTTACGTTTCAAGGAGAAAAAAGGGAAGAAAAGCGGAAAAAAGAAGAAGGAAAAGTTACACGCATGCATTATCTTAGTCAAATATGCTGACAAAGAAAAGTTTAGTATGCATGCGTAATTTCGGGAACCCATTAATTTGTATCAAAAAAATTTTCCATGGAAAATCTTGGAGGGGCCAAGAAGATAATTCAAACTATTTGAAATTTTATGTAGTTTATAATTATGGTCCATGGACAATGAACTATTTATTATTCCGTTATTTATATTTAAATTACCTATTTTTTTTATTAATAATTACGTAATATACTGAAATACGCTTTTGCTTAATAATTATGTAATATGTAATATAATTAACGTAAAAGCATTGGAGTATTCTTTTTTTTTTTTTATTAAAAGGGGCTCAACATAACGAGCTAAATCGGAACAAAATGGAGCTGAGTAACCTCAAACATGTTTTGTAATATAATTGAATAAATACCCACAGGCGGGCTAATGACAAATATAGTTAATTAAATATATTACAAAAGGATTAAATTAATTTGTCGCCTAAAAGTGTATCTCAATGGTTTACGTTATAATTTCAGAGAGGTTTTGATGAGTTTTAAAACATTAAGGAAAATTTCTGGTTGAGAAATGGCTAATTCTGCCAAAGAAGAGAAGAATTTTTGTCAATTTTCAATTATTACATAATTAATATTACATATTTAAGATATTCTCCTCAATAGTAAAATCGGTTATTCAATCTAATCCAATCCAGATGTTATAAATTAACGAATGAATTAGATTGTCGATGAAGTGTTAAATTGGTTCAATTTTCTTGTATTATACCCTACTCATCATGTGTAGCCAGCTAAAGAAAGCGCTTAAAATTTATTTACGCCAGAAGAAGTTATGCTTCTTAGCTGGTTTAAAGGGAGAAAATAATCAAAACTCTAATTTTATGTTGAATTTCATCATTTTCTCCTCATGTTTCAAAACTCATCAATATCTCTCAGCCTTATAAAAAATTCTGTTAACAACTTTCATTTTCTTTTATCTTTTATTATTTTACCTGAAACCACACTTATGATTGATCAGTTTATTGAAACGATAAAGCGTTTTGATATCAGCCAATGCGGCAGCATTGAACTTCTTTCATTAATAAACCATATGAAAAGAAAAATATAATTACCAATTGCACATATGGTAACTAATCAATTTTATTAAAAAAAATTAATCTTAATTTTCTCCCAAGTAATAAACGGAAATTTTCGTTTCCTATGTCTTTATTTGTCATACAAAATCAGTATATTATATTAGGGCAAATCATTCAGCACATGATTAATTGCACGTTTATATTTTTGTATTAAGTTAAGATTATAAGTTAATTATGTATGTCATCATTGCAGGCCGGCTCGCCGGCCTAATATATTTTATATTTCTATATGTAAGACTTTTCTCTTTTTTATTTTTTTCCCTAAATTTTTATTAAGGATGGTGAAAATTAATCTTTGAAATATATAAACCAATTTCTTTGGTCTAAAGTTATCATCATTAAGCAAAATCTCAATCAATTCATCAGCTTTAAACTCAACGAAAAAGACAATTACTAGAATGTGCGAACAACAATTAAAATAAGAATAATTACCAATAGCATTTTGTAATAATTTAAATGCTAATTACTCAACATTTGAATAGAGTCGTAAGAAATTTCTGGGCACTATATTTGAATTAATTAATATCACAAATTACTTTTATGAAACTTAATTGAACGAGTCTTCTCTGCAAGGACAAATCGTATTCTTTCGTACGGAATTATTATGTACATACGGATACAATCGTCATGTATCGCACCTAAACGAAATGGGAAAAAATATTGTGTCGACCGATTAAACAACCAACCTGACTCTGAAAATTCATGGAGATTAGGTACTTTGACGAAGATATTTTGAGGTCTTGATCCATTTTTCGTTTTACGTACGGAGTGAAGAATTTTCCACACGACGGTTGGATTTTGATAATACTGACAAACATGGCCGGCCGAGTCACATTCACAAATTATGTAGTTCATATTTATATAATTTTATTTTATTTTATTTAAAAGTTAGCAAGTAATTAATATATATATATAGAGAGAGAGAGACACGCACACACACGAGGTCAAATTTTTAGCGAATTCATGGAAATAATTACAAAAATCTTCACGCCACACATTATTGACACGTGTTACAAATTAGAATGCCTCATTATAGGGTTACAAGAGTGATATTATTTGTATGATCTAATTTATGAACCTAAATTTTAAATCAAACATATGATTTCGTACTTTCGTTCTATATAATTCTTTCAAGTACAACTTTAAGTATAAAAATATTTTGATTATTTAATTGTAAGTAGGTAAGTTAAAAAATGTTAACCAAACATTTTAACAGCGTTGGTTTGAAAATGTGGCTACCGAATAACAGTTTTTAACCCGAACCTAAGTTTGGAGAAATCAAACAGCTAACAACATCATTCTGGCAAATTCTTCATAATTAACTTGACCATCACCATCCAAATCAGCCTCTAGAATCATCTGCTCCAGCTCTTCATCCGTCAATTTCTCTCCGAGATTCATCATTACGTGCCTCAACTGCAAATTAATGCACGAACCAACAATTAAGATGAATAGAATTATTCAAGTAGTTGCCAATACGTAGAGATGAATAAAATTGATGCATATATGGGATGGAAAATTCAACCTCATTTGGTGATATGTAACCATCTTGGTCCTTATCAAACACTTTAAAAGCTTCTTTCAGTTCTTCTTGGGCTTCATTTTCCTGTTAAACATACAGTCATAATTAATTTTCCATCAAGATATGTTCATCAAAGTATAAATACATGTGATTAATTAACAAAATTGACCATACTGCATATTAGTTCAAGAACATCTTACCTTCATTTTTGTAGCCATGAGTTTCAAGAACTCCAGGAACTCGATAGTCCCATTTCCATCAAGGTCTACTTCATTGATCATATTTCGGAGCTCCTCCTCCGTAGGATTTTGATCCAGTGATTTGATTGCAGAGGCCAGTTCTTCAACAGTTATGCACCCTGCCAAATTATAAAACCATTTGGTTAATAAAAAAGAAGCATTTTATAAAATATATATCGATTTTAGCAATAAGAAATTGTTTTACAGGAATCTACATAACGTTGCATTATAACCAGTGATAAAACTAAGTAAGAAACTGTACCGTCTCCATCTTTGTCGAGCATACTAAAAGCTTCCTGAAACTCAGCAATTTGATCTTCAGGCAAGACATCTTCCGCATAAATATTATTGGACATTTTTTGTGAACTTGCAAAAATTTTAGACTTTCCAGAGAAAGCTGAGAGAAAAAATAGAAAGAGAGACAAACACAAACACTTGTTATTGGCTTATTGCTTAATTTTCACAGCTACTTATGCTCGCAATGTTTGCTAAAAGTTGCTCGTCCGAAGTTCCAAAGGCAAAGCATTATTTAGTCAAACATGCTGAATAGTAAAATTTTCTGGAACCTGTTTGTTTCAAGTTTTATTTTTTTTTTGTCCGTAGAAAATCTTCCACGGGCCAAGCAGAATTTCAAACTATTTGAAATATTAAATCTGGGTTGTGGTTCTTTTAGACTAATAAATTCAACAATTTGCGCTTCACATTACCTCTTTGTTTTTTTTTCTAATTAGTATATAATGTGGTGGACTTTGTGTCCATTTTCACATGCATGTGAGTGATATTGATACCAATGACATTCATAGACAAAAATTTTAATAATTTATTTTAATTTAAAGGTTGTGACTATAAATTTCTGACACAGTTTTTAAAGTGGTTTGATTTTAATTAGCATGGGGATTTTTAAATGCTAATGTTAATTATTTATTTTAATAATAATTAATAAACTTCCCATATTTGTAACTTGTCCTTTCTGCTTTGACTTTCAAAGTAATTGACTGAACACGTTCTTGATGACTTGATGGTGTAATCTTTCTTGGACCAATGGAATTAACAAATAAACAAGTCATACAAAAAAAGATCTTTATATATGAATTGTTTAAATTCTTCACTTAATACAAAATATATAATGTTCGAATAAAATGATCTACTAAATCTAATGCAGGCATGACCTAAAAGGGGGAGAGAAAAAAAAAAAAAGAGAGAGAGAGAGAAAACACCCATAATGGCTGCACAAAACGAAAATTTCCTTTTTTATTACACAGCTGAGAAAACTAGAATTTTAGATTAATTAGCTAAGCAAATTGTCCCCATCAAAAAAAAATTAACCTAAGCAAATTGTCAATTAATTTTTTTTCTTTTCATTTTTCAGACGGTTTAAAAATTAATGAAGGAAATTCAATTACACGGCAAAAGTTGGCTGACTTTTCCAACTTGAGGCAAGAATATAATATATCAAATCGAATGTCAATATCGATATATCAAAATGGAGCCACGTAATTAATTCGCTTTTACTAATTGTTGGAACCATTTAATTGTTTCAAACTCTTTTGTAGCATCAGTTTGGTGCATAAGATAAGTTTCTTTCACTTTCTGATATCGAACAGGTTCAACTAACAAGTGATTTTTAGTAACTTAATTGATCTCCTTCAACATTAACTAAAAAATTTGAAATTCAGTAAACATCCTTATCATGTTAATTCATCCTACATTAACTAAAAATATGATTTCTAATACTAATTAACGCGTTACTAATCAAAATGACGTGATCTACTTCGTCATATAGAATATAAACTTTAACAAATACAAATTTATGACGGGTAAATAAGAGAAACGAACATTATAAAAAGGAGATTTTGACCACAAATAAATTTATAATGTTTATCTATGTATCTAAAACATTTTTATGAAATTGAAAAATATGATCGAAAGATAATCTAATGTGTGAATATTGATGATATCCCATCAAGACAACGTGAGTCCAGACTCTAGACCCAGCTAGCTAATGTTCAAATCAACATTCAATGAAAGTAGGTAAAGCAAAATTTTCAGTCATATTTATTAAGATTATCATGAGTATATAACAAGTCAAAGATTATCGTGCCTTCAAATTAATTCTAGCATGTGGTTGCAGCCAAATTGCCTTTAGAAAGAGCTATCAAATATGTGACTCGGATTGGGAAAATTAATTACCTTCAATTCACACTCCAAGAAAAATTATCAAGAGTCTACCTAACTTATATTTATGCATTTTCCTAAAATCTAATTTATATATGTTATAAAACCATTTAGATGTACAATAATTAAAATAAATTGGATGACATTGCTAGTTATCACCAAAATTTCAACTGCCAAAAAAAGTTTAAGAACTCATTATGAACATGATTCTTTGAAAAAAAAAAGTAACTATAAATTAATTGGAAACGTAATTGAAAATTATGAACAACTGTATTCTTGATAAAAGATTTATATTTCTGTTATTTTCATGCCCTATAAGGAAATTTTATCACTATTAATGTTTCTAAGGAAATGAAGAAACTGAATAGAAAATATAAAGAGTTTTTAATACTCACAAGGCAATAACTTGAACAGTCGCTGTTGTGACGAGCAAAACTTATAATCTCTCGAGCTTTGATATATCTCTCCAGGAATCTGCACAGCCGATTAATTATTTTCCCAATTAATTGTTACAATTGATCAGATTGTCTTTTCGCATTACTAGTATATATAATGATGGCACCAATTAACTTAAAATTTACAAATGCATGGTTATGAATTAGCTTAATTAACTAACAGAAAAAACTAAAGCTGAAGGAAAAAAGTTTTTTTCTAAAACAAATAATCCACTAAAATAGTGAATTATAAACTACTAAGCAGTGTTTCTTCTGTTGGTTTGTTTCTCTTACTAGGGTTTTTCCCCATATTACTCGGAAATAAAGTCAATTTAGTAAATGATCACACACTATAGGCCACTCTCCTCCAATAATATTATAATATAGTCGTAAAAACATACTGATCAAACAATTAATTCACATGTATGCAAAATATCTACCATCTACCTTATAACAGTTGTAAGTTACAAATTAACTGTAGGTTTTTGTTACACCCTTAAGGACTTAATAATTGAGTTGTTTTTTTATACAGTTTTATTTGATTGATCTTCTATGTTCGAGTCCTAAGGAGGTACATAGGGGTACATTTAAAATATTAATTTGTACTTTGTGACTTTATCTACCTCTACTTTTGAAAAATAAATAAATACATAATGTTAAGTTTTTTTCCCCCTACATGCATCTTCTAACTTATTTGTTATATTTTGTAAATTTTTCATTATTGATCACTCTAATTCAAGGCATAAGTTGAGATGGTAAAATTTCTTATATTGAAAATAAGAGGTCTGACATTTAAACGTTTCTTACATGGGTGAGATTGGATTCCCAATATGCTAAATAATTTTTTCTTAAAAAAAATTTTGTACACTTAGCATTAAGCTTGAAACTAATAATGCAGAATTAGTAATCTTTGACCCAAAAAAAAAGATTGTAATTATTAGAACATACGACTTATATAAGGCAGCTTGGCAACAATATATAAAGAATTACTATAGCTTTTAATTCTTTGAATGTTCGAATGTCTAGCCCATTACAAAACTTCTTGTCCGAATAGCAAATGGAAGATCTTGCAAATCTAATTAAGAAACCTCATTTGGAAAGATCTTCGCAGGCTATAGCAAGCCGGCATTCGGATAAATTTAAAATACATGTGACACTATTGACTCTGGGGGGAAAAAATTATAGCAAGGCGAGAAGCCAGACTGAGTTCAATTGAAGATAGAAGCATTTAATTAAAAATGATTGAGAACATTCCCTGTACTTATTTTTTACAATTCTATATGGCTAATGGCTTCTTGTTTATTGGGATTTTGCCAAGTTAAATTACATATTCAATTGGCTAATCGCTCTCAATATCAGTGACTAAAGAAAAGTTCAAGCTGGCTAGCTATCTAGCCAACACCTCCATGGCCGGCCTAATTATACACCCAATAGAATTTATACACATGCTTTTCCAAGCAAAAAACATACAAAAAATTATATACCTTTTTGTCCCATATTTAACTTCCATCAACCACTTATAAGCCTAAAGTGCTTTTCTTACAGTATCATTTTTCATTTGTTCAAAACCCTAAATTTCAAAAATGGACCAACTGCCCAAAAACCTTTTACCAGATGAAGCAAATCCAGAGTGGATGAACAAAGGTGACAATGCATGGCAACTCACGGCAGCCACGCTCGTCGGCCTCCAGAGCATTCCAGGCCTAGTCATCCTCTACGGCAGCTTGGTGCACAAGAATTGGGCAATCAACTCAGCCTTCATGGCATTTTACGCCTTCGCCATGGTTTTTGTATGCTGGGTGGGATGGGCTTACCGCATGTCGTTTGGCGAAAGGCTAGTGAATTTCCTCGGAAAGCCTAATGTTGCCTTGGACGAGAAGTTTCTTCTAGGGCAAGCTTTCTTAGGGTACATTCCAACGGCGACAATGGTGTTTTTCCAGGGCGTTTTTGCGTGTATAACGTTGATCTTGATAGCTGGTGCTCTTCTAGGGAGAATGAATTTCAGGGCATGGATGCTGTTTGTGCCATTATGGCTTACCTGTTCATATACAGTTGCTGCATTTAGCATATGGTGCCCTAAAGGGTGGCTTGCAAAACTTGGAATTATTGATTTTGCCGGTGGATATGTGATTCATGTTTCAGCTGGTGTTGCCGGTTTCACTGCCTCTTATTGGGTAAGCTTCATCAATATATTCTTCACCACATTTGATGGTGAAATAATTAATTTATATAAATATGGGAATATTAAGTGCTTGATATTGGCACAAAGTTTACATTAAATATACTAAAGTGGAGCGAGATACTCAAATTCTACTTGTAATAATGATGATAATCGAGTGTGGTATAGTTTGCGGATTTGCACAATGGACGTTATCATATATGGGCGACAGTGTAGAAAAATGTTTATAGTGATAAAATCTGCAGAATCGAGGAATTCACTGTAAATATAATTAGTAGACGTGAACAAGTTTAATTACCGAAATCTTTTATTATTACATAAAACTAAAATTCACTCACATGAGAATTCACTTTTTAATTATGAATAATAATAATGATAATAATAATGATATTCATAGTAAAAAAAAAAAGAATACATCTTAGTTAAAATATACAAACTAAATCATATATTAAAAAAAAATTGCAAATTCTTCAGCAAAGGGTAAAATATCACATGACGTTGTTAACTAAAAAATATATCAATTTATGATTAGTATAGAATTCTTGGAGATAGTTTCAATTTTGGAGGAAAGGGAAAGTTCATAAAGCATACAATTTGTTGTTTTCCATCGTGAATGTGAATAGTCTCTTTAACGATGACGTTTAAACTGCTAACCCGTTAGGTTGGTCCGAGATCGGATAAAGACAGAGGGAAGTTCCCTCCAAACAACATAATTCTGATGCTTGCAGGCGCAGGACTGCTTTGGATGGGCTGGAGTGGATTCAACGGCGGAGGACCCTTCGCAATAAGCACGGACGCATCCCTAGCCATTCTTAATACCCACGTGTGCACTTCCACCAGCCTGCTGACGTGGCTCCTCCTCGACACTTTCTTCTATGGAAAGCCCTCTGTGATTGGCGCCGTACAAGGCATGATCACTGGTCTCGTTTGCATCACTTCTGCGGCAGGTCAGTTGACTTAATTACCCTTGTAACCTATACGAGTCCCTTTTTCTTTTATAACATGATTGGTTCAATTAATTTCCCAATTAATATTTCCATAGATTTCATAATTCACACCAGTAAGGACTTGTCGTTCATTTAATATACGGTGAACTTCCATAATTTATAAAATTACGACTAACATTATATGTTAAGTCACACATCTTAATATGAGTGGCGGATCGAAGTTAGGATTCCTAACTAAAAAACTTCCATCTGTTATGGTTTTTATTTGACACTTGGACAATTTTTCAGAAATTTTTACATCTCGGTCCACTTTATACATAATTTTTCCTATTCAATTTGTAGTTTTTTTTTTTTCATTTGACCCCTCAATGAAACAAAATTCTGTTCATTCTACCCCGTTCTTGTACTCTTGAGAGAGAATTCTTAGAATACTAGTTAGGATGTGTAGCATTATACTAACGATTAATTATATGCTCGTAGAATCTATATATCTCCCATGCTTAATTTAAAGGATGAGAATCCTCTCATTATTTGAGCTCTTTTAGGTTGTTAAGAATCATATACCATGCATGTATCTTTTAGTTATGGCGTATATGTAAGATTTAATTTCTGTAATTTTGTAATTTTTTAATCACTAATCACCACTAAATTTTTTGCTCAATCTAAGATTAGGATGATCCTAACTTAAAAAAATAGATGTTGATATTTCTTTAGAAAGCACTTCGCATGAAAATGCTTGATTGCCAATTTTATGACCCTGACACACAGGAGTAGTGCAAGGCTGGGCAGCCGTATTTATGGGACTAATCTCAGGAAGTGTTCCATGGTACACAATGATGGTGCTACACAACAAGATCGGGCTTCTCCGGCTCGTCGACGATCCGATGGCCGTCTTCCACACCCATGCCGTTGCCGGAACCCTGGGCGGCATCCTCACCGGTTTCTTCGCCGTGCCGAAATTATGTAGACTCTTTTACATGGTGCCTGATTGGGAAAAATATATCGGTCTAGCGTACGGGCTACAAAATGGTAGGACTTCAGCCGGGTTACGGCAAATGGGAGTTCAATTGTTAGGCATTGCGTTTGTAATATGTTTGAACATTGCTACAACAAGCATTATTTGTTGGTTAATTGGGTTGATAGTTCCATTAAGATTGTCTAAAGATGAATTGAATATAGGTGATGAAGCTGTGCATGGAGAAAAAGCTTTTGCCTTAGTTGATAATAGAGAGAGATTTGAAGTTAGTCCCAAACACAACTCTGTTTATGATATTGAAGAATTTTCTTATGTAGGTTCAAGGTCTGTAGGTGGAGTTCAGATGGTATGATTGGCTTTGAGATGCGAAAATTTAGCGTCAAATTCTGTACTATAATGAAATGACACTTTTTTATTACTATCTTTGACTTGGTTTATCATATATGGGTGAAAATATGAAAAATACCCACAAAAGTTCTTCTAACCTAAAAGAAGCTATTTTTCAATAATAATTTAGTGTTTAGTTTTGACTTATAAAATCTAATATTTTTAAATAAATCCAATAATTTTCAATTGCTCATGTTTAATTTACAAAAACTTGATAATTCAATACATCTCATAGGATATAATATTATGAAGACATTTTTATTTTATAAAAGTGAAACAGTCAAAATTAAACTCATCTCAATGTAACTTTAATAAAAAAAGATAAAAAAACTAATAAATTAAAAAAATTAAGAATAATTTAATTGATTGATTTTACAAGCCTCTTATTTATCTGTATACTTCCAAAATAAAAATGCCTATTATGATTGTATCAATGGCCCAATTAATGCCATGGCATATGGGCCCAGATTAAGGATGCGATTGAACTAAAACGACTTCGTTTTAATTTGTCTTGGCAGCCAAGGAAACCCAAAGGATAATTTCATCATTATATACCATTTCGCTCCATATAAGGGACTCAGTCTTCAAAATTCCCTCTCACTTACTCAGAACTTGCAGAAACACTCAAGACCCATGAATGATAAACCTAAGAGTGTAAAAATTTGTTGTGACGCTGCAGATAAAAAAGCACTAAAATGTATAATCTCATTATAGTAGATAAAAGCAAAATGAATCAGCTTCCTAATTCCATGTAAAAGGAGTATAGATAAACTAACTACGAACAGTACTATATATCTACTTGAAAAAAATAGATTAGGGCTTGGTAAAATTGAAAGCACCATGGAAAGTAGGTTTCAGTATTCTCCAGCCGAGGTCGCCAAGGTCCGCTTGGTGAAGTTCGGCATTCTTAGCCCTGATGAAATTGTAAAAGTCTCTTCTTTATTTATTATTATTAGTTTTTAATTTTTTAATTTTCTCCAACAGTTGGTGGAATAAATTGCGTTTGGTGTGCTTCAGAGGCAAATGTCGGCGGCGCAGATCGAGCACGGGGAAACCACAGAGAAGGGGAAGTCGAAGGCGGGGGGTTTGAGTGATCCTAGGCTTGATACAATTAACAGAGAGATGAAGTATGAGACTTGTACTGCAAACATGGCAGAGTGCCCGGGGCATTTTGGGCATTTCGAGCTTGTTAAGCCTATGTTTCATGCTGGGTTTATGAAGACTGTGCTCACTATTATGCGGTGTGTTTGCTTCAATTGCTCGAAAATTCTTGCTGATGAGGTAACATTACTCCCTTTATTTTGTGTGTTTTGGTTTGGTTCTTCACTAGCATCAGGGGAATGCCATATAGTATCTGAAATCGGACATTAACATCATCAACTTCAGAGAACCTATAAGATACTAATTAAAATGTGAAATTGGATACTAAGCATTAATTATTTAGCGCACATAAGACAAAATATTTGATTAGGCAAAATGCAAAACATTGGTTATTTGTGCATGTATCGTGGAAGCCCTGTATTTTTGGGGAAAAAAAACATAGATATAGATAATTGTGTGTAATTCAATTAGCTGGTTGAGAAACAGAATTTGCTGATTTGGAAACGTATTCTGCTTTCATGATGGATCCTTGTAGTTTTCGTATTTGCATTGTCAAGTAGGCTTTCCTTGTATACTAGGTTATCTAAACTGTTGGGTCAATTTTCCCTTTTCTGTTCTATTTAGTTTCGCAAGGGGTATATGAGATGAAGCTTGTTATTCTCTGTATAGTTTAATTGTTCATCCTCCCTGAGATTTGTAGTAGATTGTTGTCTCCTTCATGCGTGATTGCTTGTTTTTCAAGCAGAAAGATGACAAGTTTAAGCTAGCTTTGAAAATAAGGAACCCCAAGAATAGGCTTAAAAAGATTTTGGAAGCGTGCAAAACCAAGACCAAATGTGAAGGTGGTGATGAGATTGATGTCCCTGGTCAAGATGGTGAAGAATCTCTTAAAAAGAGAAAGGGTGGATGTGGTGCTCAGCAGCCAAAGCTGACTATTGATGGCATGAAAATGATTGCAGAGTACAAGGCTCAAAGAAAAAAGAATGGTGATCAGGAACAACTTCCTGAACCTGTTGAAAGAAAGCTGACACTTACTACAAAGAGGGTAACTCATTCCAGAGGCAATACATTCCTACCTTCATTTTCAACTGTTTATTTCGTGATACTAACATTGTTAGGCAAATTTTAGGTTCTTAATGTTTTGAAGAGGATAACTGACGAGGATTGCCAACTCCTGGGATTGAATCCTAAGTATGCCCGTCCGAATTGGATGATTCTGCAGGTTCTTCCAATTCCTCCACCTCATGTGAGGCCCTCGGTGATGATGGGTGCCTCCTCCAGGAGTGAGGTAAGTTCCTGCTTTATAATTCTGTTCTTATTTATGCTGGATTCACTTTAATCATTTTGAACTAGATATAGAAACTTTTGGCTATTTTTATAATGACATGATAAAATATTGAGGATTCTTCAGGTGAATATAGCTCATCTTGAGTGCATATATGAACTCTGATTGCTTGTTATTTCTGACTACAGGATGATTTGACTCATCAATTGGAGCACAATGAGAATTTGAGGAGACAGAAGAGGAATGGGGCACCTGCATATATCATATCCGAGTTTGCATAATTGTTACAGTTCTACGTAGCCACATATTTTGACAATGAATTCCCAAGGCAGCCTAGAGTACTGTTGATTGCTTGCACACACATAAGTTGTATGCATATACATATTGTTAATCTCCACTTATCACTGGGGTATCTTCTTTGTTGATCAGGTTACACAGCGATCGGGTAGGCCTATTAAATCAATATGTAGTAGGCTTAAAGCAAAGGAATGACGGATCAAGGGTAACTTGATGGGTAAGCGTGTGGATTTCTCAGCTAGGATAGTTATAACACCAGATCCGAATATCAACATTGATCAGTTGGGGGTTCCTTGGAGTATTGCATTAAATCTTACATATCCAGAAATGATTACCCCTTATAACATCGAAAGGTATTAATATAGGTCAAATTTTGTAAATATATATTTTTTACTATCTTTGTAGATACATGTTGAATTGGAAGCTTTTTCATTTGTATAACAGGTTAAAAGAGCTTGTTGAATATGGGCCACATCCTCCACCTAGCAAAACTGGTGCCAAATATATCATAAGAGATGATGGTCAAAGGCTTAATCTCCGTTACTTGAAGAAAAGTAGCGGTCGCCATTTGGAGCTCGGTTACAAGGTACTGTCCCAATTGTTTTAGAAATAGTTATTGCCTTTCCATAATAAGTGCTAACTGTTGATGATGTGGTTGCAGGTGGAGCGGCACCTAAACGATGGGGACCTTGTTCTTTTTAATCGTCAACCTAGTCTACATAAAATGTCAATTATGGGACATAGGATAAAGATCATGCCATACTCAACTTTCCGCCTGAATTTTTTTGTTACATCACCGTATAATGCTGATTTTGATGGTGATGAAATGAACATGCATGTTCCTCAGTCATTTGAAACTAGAGCAGAAGTTATGGAGTTAATGATGGTGCCTGAATGCATTGTGTCCCCTCAATCAAATAGGCATGTAATGGGAATCGTCCAAGATATGCTTTTGGGATGCCGTAAAATCACAAAAAGAGATACATTAATTGAGAATGTGATAGTAACTACTATTTTCACTCTGTTTATATGTACTTTAATGTTGTTGTTTCCTTGTTGATACTCCTGATTTTCTAATTTTCTCTTCCTTTCATAGGATGTTTTCATGAACATTTTGATGTGGTGGGAGGATTTTGATGAGAAAGTACCTCAACCCACAATTTTGAAACCTCGGCCTCTTTAGATTGGAAAACAAGTTTTTAATCTTATCATACCTAAGCAAATAAATCTACTCAGAACAGCTGCCTGGCATTCAGAAAGCGACAATGGTTTTCTCACTAAAGGCGGTACTAGAGTCTTAATAGAAAAGGGGGAGTTGCTTTCTGGAATCCTTTGCAAAAAGACCCTTGGTTCATCAACTGGAGGTCTTATTCATGTCATTTGGTAAGTCCTTTGGGTATATGGTCAATAGGAGATGTTCAAGAATTGCTGATATTAGTCAAAGTATGAATTACCATGATTATTTGATGTTCTAGTTATGTGATTTTGACCTCCCACAATATCCGTCATTTTTGGTTCATTGTCAAGGAAATACTGTTTAGGTGGAGCATCCAATGCTTTAATATTTAGTTTGGGAAGGGAAATAAATGTACAGAATATGTTTGTTAAAGGACATACATGTAAAAGAGGAAAAATGTTGTTTGTTGCTCAAATATGTTTTATGCTGCTTTATGTGAAGTATTGTGTGTGAAATAACAGATACAACACAATGTTGATGCTTGATGTTGTTTTTAGCAAATTATACTACTTTTAACCTTTTTAAGTTGGTTTCATGCGTACAGGGAGGAAGTTGGTCCAAATGCTGCTCGCAAGTTCTTGGGACATACACAGTGGCTTGTTAACTATTGGACATACACAGTCCTACTTCTCCCCGCAACAGTCCAGCTTCACCAAGTTACAGTCCCACATCTCCCGCTTACAGCCCCACCTCGCCATTTTACAGTCCAACATCTTCTTTGTACAGCCCAACATCACCTTCATATAGCCCTACCTCACCACTCTACAACCCTATATCTCCATCTTACAGCCCCACTTCACTAGCCTATAGCCCCAATTCTCCCGGTTACAATCCAACTTCGCCAAGTTACAACCCAACTTCTCTTACCTACAGCCCTACATCTCTAAGTTACAATCCGGAGTCTGCCACGTACAGTTAGGGATGGCAACCAAACCCGGACCCGGATTGGACCCGGACTGAACCCGAAAAATTCGATCCGGGTTCAACCCGCACCGGATCAATTTTTATGCAGAATCCGGATCGATTTTTCAGAACCCGCATACTTCCGGGTCCGAATCCGATTTCAGGTGAACCCGTAAATCCGGAACCCGGATCCAGATATTATTTATTTTAATATTAATTTTTTAAAATTATTAAATATAAATAGAAAAAAAAAAAGAAACCTTAGCCCTCTCAATCTCTCATTTGTTCACTCTTCTCTCAAATCTCAATCTCTCTCACTCGTTCCTCTCTCGATCTCTCACTCTCTTCAACTTCTCCTCTCAATCTCTCATCTGTTCGATTGTTCCTCTCTCAATCTCTCTCACCCGTTTCTCACTCAATCTCTCTCACTCTCTCTTCAACTCTCTTGTAATTTCTCTTCTTCAAATCAGCTTCTTTGCGGCGTGGCTGCCATCACCTTCACAGTGCACTTGTGTTTGTTTCATCACTCATCAGCATCAGCATCACTTGTCTCATCTCTCACTCTATCGCGGCCAGCAAAAGGGGGTGGATTTCGCGGCTATGTTCTGTGGCCTGTGGGGGTGGATTTCACGGTTGTGTGTCTGTGGCCTGTGGGGGTGGATTTTGCAGCTGTGTTCTGTGGCCTGTGGGGGTGGATTTCGCGGCTGTTGTATTTGTTTTAGAACCTAGATTTGAAGTTATATGTTTTGTATTTGGAATTTTATTGAACTAAACTAAAGAAAGCAATCTGGATTCTGGAAGCAATTTGGTTCTGGTTTGTGTAATTGTGTTCCTTTTTTTTTTCCAGCAACTTAAAGAAAGCAATCCGGGTTCAAAACCCAGAATTCGAAAACCCAGATTTTTCCGGGTTGAACCCGGACCGGACCCGGATGGAAAAAAACCAAGTTTAATGCGAGTCCGGTAATGAGAATTCAGTGTCCGGGTCTGGATTCGGAACGGCTAAACCCGGACCCGGACCCGGACCCGAAAATTGCCATCCCTACGTACAGCCCATCACTGACCTACTCACCAAGTAGTGCATGATTGTCACCTGCTAGTCCATACAGTACCTCATCTCCAAAATACAGGTAAGCCATGATGCAATCTTTAGGGTCAAGTCATATTTGCGTTAGGGTCATGTTTGGTTTATTAGGCCTTGCTTTTGATAGAATTCTACATACTGAAGTATCTTATGGCTACACTAGCTTTCTGTGTTCTTGCAACTTGTTCTTGGTGAAGGTTGTTAAATTGTTAATAATTTTATCATCATTGTTATTATTATTAATTCTTTTGATGAATTATGTTGATGTAATTTTTAAGAAACCTTTTTTTTAACCTTCTGCAGTCCCACATCAACTTCGTATTCACCAACATCTCCCTCATATTCTCATTCAAGCACAACATACAGTCCTAGTAGGTAATTTTATTCTTTAATTATTTGCATGTGTTGACTGCATTTCACACACATGCTTTCCTATTTGGTTTACTATCGCGATTGTAGTCCCCAAAATATTACATAGTTATGGGAGATGCATCTCTGCTGATTAGAAAGTGTGTGTTAATACTTTTCTTGCCCCTTACTTTGCAGTCCTTATAATGCTGGTGGTAGAAACCTAGACTATAGCTCGAGTTCTCCTCAGCATAGGTAAGCCGATCCTGTAATACAATCCAAGTTCCAAAAATTTTTTGTGTTGTTGACTAAAACTGGAATTGCATTACATCTAAGTTTTTCTTATAATTTTTCTTTCTTTTGTAAAGTCCAACTGCAAGGTACTCTCCTAGTGCACTGGTGTATTCTCCTTCATTAGCTAGTCAGAACACTCCGCAAACAGATACATAAGATGACATGAAAATGAAAGATGATGAGAAGAGCATGAAAAATGTCTAAAACCTTACTTTAAGCCTTGAATACCTGAGGTGAGGTGCCTGAGAGAAAACTTGATGATACATTCATTTGAGTAAACATATTTTTGCAAGCAAATCTTTGTTAACATGTCGTATATCACCTCAATTCTATTAATTTGTTGAGGTTCTGTAGTTAAAATGTGGTTTTACAGGTTGTTAGGGACTAATTGAGGCTGTTTTGCAAAAATATTTTCAAAAAATTGAGTTTTTATAGTGTTATTTTAAATTTAGGTTAGTGCAGCAAGTGTAGGAATTTTCTTGGTAATTGCTTTCGTCATGTATGAGATTCTGACCGGTTACAACAATTTGGGACTTTCAAAGTTACTATTGGCTAAGTGCAAGGTTGCAACAATGCTATTTGTAGCTTTGTGAAAATTACAACATTTTTTTGTAAATAATTTTATGGAACATGTAAAATCTGACATCCTATCTAAAGACAAGTCCCCAAAATTCAGAAACTTAATGTAACACTAAAATAAAGTTTTAAGAAAATTGCTCACTAAATTTCAGAAGCATATTGATACTAAAAATACACGTGCACTTTTACATGCAATTTTATAAAAGTGAACGTGCACTTTTATTTTGACCATTAGCATGTTATATATGAACGTGCACTTTTTAAAATTTTAATTTAGCTTCCAATGACAAATTTCAATAAAAACCAATTGAATAAAAGTGCACATTCATATATAGCACACTAATGGTTAAATAAAATCAAATGCTATCATCAAATAATTTGATAACTAGCGATTGCATTTCAAAAAATAATAAATGAAATACCTCACCGGTTCTTTATTTTGCAGTATTGATTTGAGTTTTGGTCACCTCTCTATTTAAAAAAAATTAATAAATGGTTACACCACTTCAACCTCAAAAGGAATTTTGAGTTTTAGCACACTTAAAATGCAGTCGTAATCCACTTTCCGCTATAGCTGTGCCCAGGTTGCAACTTTGGCCTTCACAGAGAGAGGACACTGCCTACTACTGCAAGAATGTCACAGATTGTTTGGGGCCTGTCCGACTTGTACAATTTTCATAGGTCTTAACATACAAATTTTCGTACGAACTAGTCATATATCTTGGATTTCTTGATTTGTACTCAAACTCTACTGCTTTTATGGGAGTTCACAGAAGCTACTGATGTGTTTGTTGTTGAAGCTGAAGTAATGTCCCAAGGCTTAATTGGCTCAAGTTCCTTCTCGTGTTTTTCTTTCCTAAACTTTCTTCTTGGTGATGTAATAGGTTGCTGTCGTAAGAGATTCAAATGGTATGCCTCTAGAAACTTATAGTGGAGATTTCCAATAGTTGATTTCCTATTATGTTTTTATCCTTTTTTTTTCAGAAATATTGCATGTTCATAAAAGTATATGGTTAAAAACTAGTGAATCGAAAAGAAATAAATGGTAATGGTGCACTAATTTCAAGGTTACTCCCGTGCAAATAAAAAATGAGAAGTTACTTTTTATAACCAATTAAACTCAAAAGGGATGATACTTAATTCTTTAATTTTTTTTATTAATTTGTTGTTAATAAGGTATTGAATGAATAGAGAAATGGAACCAGGTGAGAACAGATGGACCATTAATTTCTTTGAGAGAACTCAATGGTCAAAAATCACATAAAGAATATTGGGGTTGTGGGTTTTGAGATCTTTTCCCACTTTTGTAAATTTCAATTTGTTAGTAAAATTATCTTCCAATATCCTATTTTCTTTTCATTTTTTTATCACCCCATTTATATTTCTTTACGAAGTCGCAGTCAGCAGAATATTAATAATCGCTCAACCCGCGCTTCCGCAACAATCGGTATTAGAGCTGGAGATTCATACTTGGGGTATACGTCATTGTTCACGTATACGACAATGCTCACGTATACAATATTGTTCACGCATATAGTGGAGACGGCCATTTGTACTTGGGAGACAACCTATTATAAGTAGTGTGTATTTATGTCATTGTTAAGTAGTGTGTATTACCCGCGCTTCCGCAACAATCGGTATTAGAGCTGGAGATTCATACTTGGGGTATACGTCATTGTTCACGTATACGACAATGCTCACGTATACAATATTGTTCACGCATATAGTGGAAACGGCCATTTGTACTTGGGAGACAACCTATTATAAGTAGTGTGTATTTATGCATGTCTAGAAAAGTTTTGTCAACAAGGCAATAAGAGCCTAAAAAGTCTAGGTTTTAAGTGGGATTGTTGTGACCCCCCCATTCTCCTGGAAACTTTCCTGGTGCATTTATTCATGCGAAATTAACATCACATAGATTGTTTTTTCAAGTGTAAATAGTTGCTAAATGCATTAGTCATTTGAGTAAAGAAGGATGGTAGAGGCATCGTCATCATCTTTATCAGTGAGGATTAAATACTGTTCTTTGTATTATGGTAGGTCACTGAGAATTTATGGTAGGTCAGATCGCGCCGCTTGAAATTGGATACTGTCTTTTGTATCTCAATAATGAGATGTTAAAGAATACCACTGAACTTCAGCATCCAAGGCATATGGAAGGTCTGGATTTAGGGATGACACCCACTCAATCTTCATTGTTTGGTACTTGACACGACTCCCAAGTATAAGAGTACTTAATTATATTATAGCTTAGTGAGTCTGAGTTCGATCCACAAAGAAAAGATATAATTTGTTTATTTAAGTTTATCTAAAAAAATGAAAATAAAATTTAAATATATGCAACTTAATTTGAGAAAAAAACTATGAAATTAAATTAGTTAAGGTTATAAATCTACTCTTAATAATAAATATAATTTCATAAATTCTCTTTTTTTTTATTGCCAACAATATTAATTGTATAAATTACAATTATTTCCCATTAATTTTATTATGGATTAAGTACTTAATATGGCAAAACTTAACTTGTTTGCAATAAGTCAAAATATCATTTTACCATACTTAATACTAAAATATTAAGAATTCATTTGCCAAACTCCCATATTTGTCTACAATAAATCAAAATTTCAAAATATAAAATATGGATAAAATTAAATAGAAAAAATTTAATTTATATAATTAAAAATAAAATTTGATTAAATCATATTTTCTTACTAAGAGTTTTACCTTCCCCTAATTATTAGTATTTAGCTAAACATATTTGAAACAAATGTAATTATTAAAATAAAAAAAACATAATTAAAAAATTATTTGAAAATTGAAAATAAAACTAATTTTATTTATTGAAAATATATTACAAAGAAAGATGAGAAGAATAATTTGAGAGGAAAGAAGAGAAGGAAATGTATAGAGAGGTGTGTTCCCTCCCTTTCTATTTATAATAATACATGATTAATTCATACCACACAAATAAATAAAGCTAATTACATCTTAGCCATACATTTGTCCCACTAACAAAATATAAACCTAACTTAAGCCACTCAAGTATATCCAACACATTCCACTAACAATTACCACACCTAACATAGTAAAAACTTATAATTTCACAATTACCATATTTAACGTGGTAAAAACTTATAAATTTACAACAAAAGTCGCGAATCCTCCTTAACAATGACATAATTTCTCAAACTTTTGAAATCCAAATTTGACATCCGTACATATGTTTGGAGTCTCAAATTGCGTGAAATTATTATTTTTACCTAATAAACACACAAAAATACACAAAATCAAATATTTAGAAAAATACTTAGAAATTCATAATATGTTGCATAATTACAAATGTAAATTATATTATCAGTACAAAATAATATTTTTACCCCTTAATAAACATATAATTTTTAACACTAATCAATACTCCTTATATGAGGGCATAGTATCTCCAAGTTGCTTATTAAGCCTAAATCTCTATCAACGGCCCACCATAAATGACCAGTTTTCCTTTTTGCCTTATGCTGGTGCACTGGCCTTCTATCTTACTTCATCTCCAGGACACAACCCTTCATCACCAAGCTACAGTCCATCATTTCCTGAACGGATAATATTTAGGGACGTCCCTTGAGGTTTGGTGTATTAACACTTAAATGGAATGTATTCATGTAATTACATATATCTCCCATGCTGTTAGTATAAAAATACGTATAACATCAGTATGGAAGGGTAAATGTGTAAAAATATATTAAAAAAAAGAAAATGTATGCTTTTACTTGATCAATAAAATTTTGACCACCACTTGCCCCCTGTTGACCCAACCTTGACCAGCTGATCATGGCTCCACCGGTGGTTGGTAGTGGTGCTTTACTAGTGCTGGAGTTCCCTCCTCACGTCGGCGACCAACCCCATTCACGGCAGCCTTTGAATCAACTGTGTCCACCAACACACATTAACCCAAATACACGGCTTGTCACGCCACATGCCTTAGCCACAATCTCTACCGACGGTGATGGTTACAATTTTTTTTTTTTTTTGTGTAAAGAAACTTCCAAGCAAAAACCAAATGCCCATTCACATTTAAATAGAACGGCACAAAATGCCATTGTAAATAATTCATACAAGTCAAAATTTCATAAGAAAATTAAAACTGCAAAACAAAAGTTGTTGTCTCAATTTAACTCTTAGATGCCAACTTTTCTTTGGCCTTTTGAATCTTCAGCACTTTCTTGACAATTTTTTGCTCCACCAAAAAGTCCCGGATAATCCTCTCCCTGACAGCACCTCCAGATAATACACTCCCATAGGCACGGTTGACAGTCCTCCTATTTCGAGATAGTCTAGACCTCTTGTACTCAGCATGTATCAAGTAAGGAATTCCTTGGATCCTTTTTCCAGTGACAGGACACTTAAGCCCACTTGCTCTCTTCTTGGTTCTCTGGTAAAGCAGCTTCCCCCCAAGGGTTTTGACGACACCGTGCTAGTTGGACTTGGTGGCATAGTTGTGGCATGTACGGTGTGTGAGACGTTGAACCATTTTCGCTCACTTTCGAGGAGGCTAGCGAAGCAACAACTAAAGGACAATGATGGTTCCATATCGTTCCTGTCCATTCCATCAAACAACCCAAACCAAGTAGCACTTTTTTTCACACCACCAACAACCATTTTGTTGAAATGGATTTTCAACGGAATCCTCATTGCCAATGGAATTCTCAAAACTATATTTAATAATTTATTATTTTAGCAAGAAGGATATTTTAGTAATTTCAAATGTCTATTAACGGTCAACCTAATTAGTAACTAACGACAGGGGAGGTATATGTAATTACATGGATACATTCCATCTAAGTGTTAATACACCAAATCTCAGGGGAAGTCCCTAAAAATTACTCTTTCTTGGACACAATCCCACGTCACCTTGGATATACCCATCGTCATCGACTCTCATTTTTTTTGTATGGTTTAATTTCACCAATATCTACATGTATGCGAAAAAAATCAGTTAAAAATTCTAAATTCACACTTTGAAGGCTTAAAACCGTGTGCTACAACCTTTAGTTTTGGGTCCAAAATGGTATGGAGAAGAAAATTTAGGTTTTTCTTCAAAAATCAATTCAATTTTGTTCCTTCAAAATTTGGGACATAAAGAGACTATCCATGAGTTTCACATCATTGGAAAAATGTTCCCCCAAATTTTTGCATTTTCCTTTTTTTTTATTCGAAAAAGGATAGAAAATTCTATAAAATTATTTATGGGCTGAAACTGACTCCTTTTTTTCCTATACTCTAATTTCAGTTATTTTTATGTGTCTAAAAGCTTAGCTTGAAATTCTAAATCACTGTTTAGTGGCCTAAGACCGTGGGATGTAGCTTTTAGTATTGGGCCAAAAATGGGCTCGAGAAGAAAAATTATGTTTCTCTTAGAGTTCGACTATTGGCACCCCTCTCATCTCCTCATAAAACCCCCTTTTTAGATATATTTATTTTATTTCCAAAAATATCCTTTTTAGATACATTTTTCTAAGTTTTCAATTTTCATTTGATTTGTTTTATTGTTAAAACTCAAAGTATTATTGTGCTATTTTTTAATTATTTTTAATTTTATTATTAATCTACATACAAATTAAAAAGTTATATGGGTGATAAGTTTTTTAGTATTAATCATTGGCTGAAATAACACATATTTCAAATTATAATTTCAAAGCAATTTTAAGTAAAAAAATATTTAATCAATAAGAAATCAAAAGAGAATAATAGATTATTCCAAATTTATACAATTTATTTTAGTTAAATAGGAAGTAAAATATAAATTTTTTTAAAAAAATGAATTAAGTAATTTGCTGGAAAAAAATCTATATATATTTAATTTTCAATTGTCCTTAATTATAATTTTATTTAAAGTGGAGTTTTGTAAGAATAATGTAGGGGTGCCAATAGCTTCACTCTTCTCTTAAGAAATCAGATCAGTTTTCTTCAATCAAAACTCTTTTTAGGCCATAAAGTGCTCTCTCAAAGAATTACCAAAAAATCCATAGAAATTATTTTGGAGCTCGAAACGGACTCTTGTTTTTCCCGTGCTCTAGTTTCATCAATATGTACATGCATGCAAATAATCAGCTTAAAATTCTAAAATTTCCGTTTAAATGTCTAAACCTATGTGTTACCGCCTTTACTTTTGGGTTCAAAATGGGCCTGAGAAAAAAGTTGAGTTTTTCTTCCAAAACTAATTTCGCTTTCTTCTGTAAAAACCCTCTTTGGGCCACAAAGAGGCCTCTTAAAAAATTTCACATCATTTAGAAATGCTCTCCCAATCTTTTTGGGATTTTCTTTAATTTTTCAAAAAATGATGGAAAAATTCTTAGAAATTATTACATGGCTCGAAATCAGCTCTCATTTTTTCCTATGCTAAAATTTCAACAATATTAACATGCGTGCAAAAAATATTCTTAAAATTCTAAAATCACCAATGAGAGGTGCAATGAGTTTCATATCATTTCAAAAAGTCTCCTAATTTTTTTGGGGTTTTCGTTTTTTGGGAAAAAGATGAAAAATCCTACAAAAATTATTTCAAGGCTCAAACGTAACTCTTGCCTTTTCTAATGCTCTAAAAAATCAGCTAGAAATTCTGAATTCACCATTTTAAAAGCCTAAACCACGTGTTAGAGTCTTCGGTTTCATGCATAAAATGGGCCTAAAAAGAAAATATGTGTTTTTCTTCAACAATCAATTCGATTTTCTCCCATCAAAATCCTTTTTGGGCCATAAAACGGGATGTCAAAGAATTTCACATCATTCTAAAAAGTTCTCCTAAATTTTCCAGGATTTTATTCAATTTTTTTAAAAAAGACTAAAAATTCTCTAGAAATTATTTTGGGCCATGATACTGGCTCATATTTTTTCCTATGCCTTATTTAGCAATATTTATATGCGTTAAATAAATCAGCTCCAAATTCTATAATCACCCTTTAGAGGCCTAAGAACATTTGTTATAGCCTTCAATTTTGGTCCCAAAATGGGTCTAGGAAGAAAAGTTATTTTTCTTCAAAAACTAATTCGGTTTTCTTCTACCAAGTCCTTTTTGAACCATAAAGATGTCAACTAGTGTATTTCACAGCATTCCAAAAGTCTTGCCCCCCCGCCCTTTTTTTTTTGGAATTTTCTTTGACTTTTTGGATAACAAGATGGAAAATTTGGTGGAAATTATTTCAAGGTTGAAAACCTACTCACATTTTTTCATCCTCTAATCTCAACAATCTTTACGTGCAAGCAAAAAATCAGCTCGAAATTCTAAATTCAGCCTTTAGAGTTCTGAGACCATGTGCTAGGTTTACTTCAAAAATCAATTCGGTTTTATTCCACTAATATCCTTTTTGAGCCATAAAGAGGTCTTTCAAGTAGTTTCACATCATTCGAAAATGTTCTCATAATTTCTTTGGAATTTTCTTTTTAAAAGAAAAGGACCAAAAATTTCATAGAAATTAACTCAAGGCTCGAAACCAACTACTGTTTATTCCTATGCTCAAAATTGTGTGCTATACCCTTCGCTTTTAAAAGTTGACTTTTTTTCAAAAATAAATTCGATTTTCTTCCACCAAAACCCTTTCTCGGCCATAAAGAGAACACTTAAATAGCTTTGCATCATTTCGAAAAGTTCTCCCAATTTCATTAGGATTTTCTTTAATTTTTCAAAAAAATAAGAAACCTAAAACTAAAACTCTCTTTGGGCCAAAGAGACCTCTCAAAGTGTTTCACATCATTCCAAAAAGTTCAACCAATTTTTCGGGATTTACTTTAATTTTTAGAAAAAAAAACCAAAAATTCTGTAAAAAGTATTTCGGAGCTCGAAACCTACTCCCATTTGTTAGTATGGTCTAGTTTCATCAAAATCTACATGTGTACAAAAAATTAGCAAAAACTTCTGATCCTTTAAAAGCCCAAAACCGTGAGCATAGCCTTCGGTTTTCTTCTACCAAAATCTTCTTTAAAGCTTAAAAGTGCTCAAAGATTTTCACATCACTCTAAAATATCCTCCCTATTTTTTAAGATTTTATTTGATTTAAAAAAAGACCAAAAATTTCCTAAAACTTATTTTGAGGTTTGAAACTGACTCTCGTTTTACCTATGCTTTAGCTTCACCACCATCAATATGCATGCAAAAAACCAATTTAAACTTCTAAAATAATCGTTTAAAAGGGGACAAAAAAGTATGGTATAGCCTTAAGTTTTGGGCCCAAAAAAAGGCTTGAGGGATTTTTTTTTTCTAAAATGTATTTTGTTTTCTTCCACAACAATCTCTTTAGGCCATAAAGATGCCTCCCAAAGAGTTTTCACATCATTATGAAAATTTCTCCCAATTTTTTCAGGATTTTCTTTTATTTTTTTTAAAAAGATTAAAAATTTCATATTGTCCAGTTTCACCAATATTTACTTTCGTGCAAATAATCAATTTAGAATTTCAAATTAGGCCTCTCAAAGCCCAAAATCATGCGCTATAACCTTTAGTTTTGGCCCAAAATGAGCCTGAGAAGAAAAGTTGGATTTTTTTTCAAAAGTTAATTCAATTTTCTCCAACAAATGCCACTTTAGGCGTAAATAGGCCACTTAAAGAGTTTGACATTACTCCAAAAGGTTCTTCAAATTTTTTTGGTATTTTTTTTATTTTTCAAAAAAAAGGATTGAAAATTCCATGAAAATTAATTCGAGGCTTGAAATCGACTGACCTTTTTTCCTACGGTCTAATTTCACCAATATCTACATGCATTGTGGCACACTCGCTGCCTTTCAAAGGTGCCTAGAGGATGGGCCAAACACAACATACCAAAACCCAGAGCAGATTCCCCATAGGCAAGGGATAGGGCATAGTAGGAGGGCTTAAAATTTTGACATCGAACAATAAAAGCCCAAAATTGTGTGCCATAGCCTTCAAAAATAAATTTGATTTTCTTCCACCAAAACCCTCTTTGGGCCATAAACAGGCCTCTTAAAGAATTTCACATCATTCCAAAAGTTATCCTAATTTTTTCTAATTTTCTTTGATTTTTGGAAAAAAGAACAAAAATTTCATAGAAATTATTTTGGGCCTCGAAATCGGCTCCCATTAATTCCTATGGTCTATAGCTTCAACAATATTTATGTGCATGCAAACAATCAACTCAAAATTCAGAATTCATCTTTAGAGGCCCTGGGCCTAAGAAGAAAAATTATGTTTTTCTTCTTAAATACATTTGGTTTTCTTTCACCAAAATCATGTTTGTGCCATGAAGAGATCTCCCAAGGACTTTCACTTCATTCCGAAAAGCGCTCCGAAGTTTTTGGGATTTTTTTTTTTTTTTACGAAAAGGACTGAAAATTCCTTTGAAATTATTTCGGGCCTCAAAACCAACACTTTTTTTTTTGACATTCTATTTTTACCATATCTATGGGTGGGCAAAAAATCAACTCCAAATTTTAAAATCGCTCTTTAAGGGCCCAAAACCGTGTGCGCTTTCAGTTGTTGGCCTAAAATGGGTCCAAGAAGAGAATTTTGATTGTTCTTTAAAAACCAATTCACTTTTCTTCCATAAAACCTTCTTTAGACCATTAAGATGCCTTCCAACGATTTTTACATCATTTCGAAAGTTCTCATAATTTTTTTGGGATTTTCTTTATTTTTTAGAAAAATTGAAAATTTCGTAAAAATTATTTCGAGGCTCAAATGGACTCTCGTTTTCTCTTATGCTCTGGTTTCAACAATATTTATGTGCATACAAAAATCAACTTGAGATTCTGATTTCACCCTTTAGAGAACCTTGTAGTCTTTGATTTTGGGTCCAAAATGAGTTCGAGGAAAAAAAATACGGTTTTTGAAGAAAACCGATTCACGAAAACCTTCTTTGGGCCATAAAGAGGTCTCTCAAATAGTTTCACATTATTCTAAAAAGTTCTTCTAATTTTCTCATGATTTTCTTTGATTTTTCAAAAAAAAACCTAAAATCGTTTATCACTAAACCACAAGAGAATTCAGTTAATAATTTGTGATTAAACAATAAATAAAATTAATTTATCATCAAATACATTCCCATAAATAAATAGAAAACAAGAAAATAAAAAGAAGAACTAAGTGCTACTTGGTCTTTGTGATTTCTCTTCAGTTTCTTCCTTGAGTTCTCTATTACAGCCTTCAATCTCTCTTTTAATTTATGTTTTCTTGGTGTTTCTTTTTTGTATTCTCCTAGAGTGACAACTCTTTTTTTTTTTCCTTTTCTTGTGTGCTCCTTTTATAGCTTAGAATTACGGCAACCGAAAGTATGTGGTGCATATCTTCCATTTTTGAAAACTTTAGATTGCAATCTATTAGTTATCGCGCGCGAAATTTAGTTTATCATTGCTCCAGGATTGCTATAGCAATGGCTACAGCATCTTCACTGTTTCAAACTTGTTTCAACTCCTCTATAGCCAAGTTCTTTCATTATCTCTATAGGTCTGTTGCAGCAGCATTTCTTTCCTAAAACTTGAGTTTTTCGATCACCTACAATCATACATATAATCTAAGCACAAAAAATGATCTACAACAACTTAATCTATTAAAAGTAAACTAAAATGAATGCTAATGCAAAATGGAACTAAAATGCAATAACAACATATCATTTACTCTCCAAGTAATATTGATTTAAGTTTATAAATGTCATGATAACTCTAATTTCACAGAGTTATCAATGAATAAGCTCAGAATTTCTAGGATGAGGTTGTGGCCTAATTGTTATTTTGGTTGTAGTGGGAGTACATTCAATCATTTTTGTCCAATGGAGGGGATCTTTAATGCATTTATGCTATGAAATAAATACTCCCTCGAAAAAATATTATATTTCCAATCCCAAAACGTAATGTAAGCGTCCAAGATCTTTAATGGAAAATTCTTGGCTGAGTTGTGATATGGTTTGTTCAATGATGGATGGTTGATTCCTTGTGATCACTATATCATCAACATAAACAAGCATTAACTTGGAATCATTTCCATGTAAAATAAATAACGAAGTGTCAGCCTTACTACACACAAACCTAAGGTGTCAAAAAAAATTGAGGCAATATATCAAACCAAGCATGGGGAGCCTGTTTTAAGCAATAAAGAGACTTGTAAAGGAGGCACACATGGTTTGGAGAAGAGGGATGTGCAAACCTTGGTGGTTGCACCATGTGAATCTTTTCTTTGAGATGACCATGAAAGAAGGCGTTCTTGATGTTAAATTGCTACATATACCACTTGAGTGTAACTGTTATAACAAACAGTACCCGAATATTGGATGATTTGATTATTAGACTAAATGTCTTAACAAAGTCAAGACTTGGAATTTATGTGTAACCCTGTGCCATAAACCGTGCTTTGTAGCGATCCACACTGCCATCTTCTTTGAACTTAGTACGAAACACCCACTTTGAGCCAACAACTTTAGCACCAGCAGGTCTAAGGGCAAGGGTTCATGTTTTATTGACTTGTAGTGCTCGAAGCTCCTTTTTCATGCCTCCATGAAATTCCGACCATTTCGTAGTAGAATGATAAGACTTTGGTTCACTGGTATCATTGTTGAAAGAGCCATTTGTTTGGATAAAGTAAGGTTGTCTTTGACTGTTTATCTTGTAACCGTAGGATAAATGACCAGAGCAATTTGAGTTGGCGGAGAAGCTGTTGAAGTTAGAGTTGGTTGTGTTTTGATGTCAGGATCAATCTGAAGAATAAAAAGAATTTTAATTTATTTGGATCATGTACAATTATGTGTCGAACATGAAAAATTGGTGGCGGATGATTGCCAGTCTCTAAATCAGGCCTTTAAAGTGAGTCTGTGAGGGATTTTGAATGTGAATAGACTTATGCTGCTATTAAAATGTGTGAATTTAGAGACATAATTGATTCTTGCAGGAAAGTTGCAACTTGTGGATTAATTTCAATACTTTTGTTTGGTTGAGCTTCGTCATTTGTAGAATCATCAAGATGCTGGGAATTCCACGTATCATTAACATGTGAAAAGTCATGGGGCAAATTTGTAGCTAGCTCGCTAAGTAGAGGAGTATTGTGCGGTTGAAATTGTAAAACTTATGAATCAATACAAACTGCATGCAAGGCCCACTATCAGAGGAAGTATAATTAAAATTCAATTGGCGGGGAGGTTTAATGAGGATTCATTATCAGGATAAGTGGTAACAACATTTTTAGGCACCTACATACAAGAGCTAGAAATAGATTTATCTGGATAAGGAAAAATTGTTTCATAAAAAATAACATGTCGAGAAATATACATTTATGAGTGGGAAGATACAAACAATTATATCTCTTATGAGAGGGACTATATTTAAGAAAAACATGAGGGTGCATCTTCATTTCAAATTTATTTTTCCCATGGTCATGAAGATAAAGAAAGCATCGGCATCCAAAGATTCTAAGGTTGTCATATTCACAATTTCTTTGAAAAAGGATTAAAAAAAAGGTTGTTTGTTTGCTTATTTTGATGAAGGTAGATGGTTTATTAAACTGCAGTAAGAAACGAATCAACCCAATAGATTAGTGGCATTTTTACACGAATTAATAAAGTTAACCCTATTTCAATGACATGTTTATGCTTTCTCTTTAAGATGTCATTTTGTGCAAGTGTGCCTAGATAAGAAACTTCGTGAGATATGCTTCAGTAAGTTAAATGTTCCTTAAAAGAAAAAGAAGAAAACTCTCTGCCACCATCACTTTGAAATATTTTCATCTTTTTATCAAGCTGATTTTCAATCAACTTTTGGAACTTAACAAAGCAATCAAAGAAATCAGACTTTCTTTTTAAAGGAAATAACCAAGTGCAATCATTAATAAAAATAACATAATATTGAAATCTTTGCATATATAAATTTGGTGCTAGACCTCATAAATCATAATGAATTTTATCCAAAGGAAAATTGGAAATATTAATGCAAACTTTAAAGGGTAGTTTACAATTTTTTCCAAGTTGACAATTCACATGAACATTTGATTTATTTAGCCAATTAAAGACAATATTATCCTGTTTATTGTGAAGAAGTCTAACGGATTTAAGTTTTAGGTCTCCTAATCTGTGGTGCCATATTTTAAGGGGGGCATTGCTTGTCTGAACAACAGCTAACACATGATGATAATTTTCTTGCAAGAGATATCAGTTTCTTGCTAGGCATAAAGACCTCCCATTGGCTAGTATCTTACCCTGAGGATCCTTAATCATAAAACCATGTGAGTCGAATGCAACTGAACAAGAGTTATCCAAAGTCAATTGCAACTGAAAGTAAAGCTTTTTTAAAATTAGGAACCATCAATATATTCTTTAAAATTAAATGGCCTTGTTTAGTATCTAACAGAGAGTTTCCAATGTGAGAAATATTAACTTTCTCACTGTTTCTAACATAGCTACATACCCGGATCATTAACAATATATGCAGTGGCTCCTGAGTCAGCATAGAGGTTAGGATCGTGTTCTTTATCAAAGTTCATTGTAGCAAGAGCTTGTGGTAACTCCACAGGTTTATAAGCATATATGCTCATAATGGTCATCACATTCTGCAGCAAGACGGCTACGCCTATGACACATAGGCAAGCAAGCATAATAATTACAGAGCACATGAAAAAATGCAATGATGACATGCAATGATGACTTTGACATGCAATGATGATTTTTGAAACAACTACTACCCACCTTTATTTATTTTTCTTCCATCAGACAACTTTTGCCCTTTGACTTTTTCTTGTAATTGTTATAATAGCTTATGTATTTATATCATTAAAAATAGATGGTAAATGATGAATAAAAATTATTTCCTTCCCTTTGGCCTTTTAATATGGTATCAAAACAAAGGCTCTAAATTGTATTTCTTCCCTTCTTCTTTTTTTATTCTTCATGGTTGATTCCACTGGTAATACATCAAATATGAATACTTCAATTCCTGACTTTTTCTCAAACTTATTCACTTTACATCAATATGATAATCCAACAGCCATTCTTGTGTCACCTCTACTCAATGGAGATAATTATAACACTTGGTATAGGTCAATGCGTATGGCATTAAAGGAAAAAAATAAATTGGGTTTTGTTGATGGGACAATTCTAGCTCCTCCTTCCACTGCTTCAAATCATGAACAGTGGGTTTGAGCCAATAACATGATTACCTCATGGCTTATTCATTCAATGGCTCCAAAACTTGCATCAAGCATCATCTATTCATACACAACTTAGACAATTTGGATGAACTTAGAAGAACGTTTTTCCCAACCCAATAGCACAAAAATCTATGAGGTAAAAAAAGGCAATTTCATATTGTAAACAAAGAGATCTTTCCGTCACTACTTATTATACTCATTTAAAGATTTTATGGGATGAATTGACATCATATATAACCATTCCAAGTTGTTAATGTGGAGCTGCTAAGACAATAACACATTTGTCGCAACAAGATCATGGAATGCAATTTTTGTAGGGTTTCAATGATAGTTACTCAGCCATTCGGAGTCAAATTTTGTTAAATAAGCCATTTCTAAAAGTGAATAAAATTTATGCATTATTACTACAAGAAGAGAGACAACGACTAATCTCTGTTTCGACACCTACCTTAAATGAAAGGTCTACACTAGTTGTGCCTCAGGCAATAATCGTCAAAATTTAAAACCACGTCATTCTTTTCCAACTCTTGGGAAACCTGGAAATGGGTTGACATTCCCTCATGGAAGTGGATAAAAAAATCGTCCAAAGGTTCACTGCATTCATTATGGTAAAGATGGTCATTCTATAGAACAATGTTACTAGTTATACGGTTATCCAGAGCATAATAACAATGTTTCCTTACTAGCTCCTCACTTTTAGCCACGTAGTTTTGCTGTGTCATCTGAGCAACCACCCATTTCTAGTTCTAAAATTGAAGGACCAACAACTGCATCTTATGTGGCAATAATACAAGAGCAATATGATCAAATCCTTACAATACTACAAGGAGGTAGAAATGATCCTCTCACTAATTCTGCAGGTATTACCTTTAGTACTTCTCTTGGTGATGCTTGGATAATTGATATTGGAGCCACAAATCATATGTGTTCCTTACCTCAACTCCTTCAGTCTTTATCACTAAACACTTCTCTCTCAAATGTTCAAATGGTTTATGGCTCCATTACACAGATAACCAAAATTGGTGCTACTTTCATTAATTCTTCTCTCCATCTTAATAATATTTTTCTCATACCATCTTAATAATAATTTTCTCATACCATCTTTTAATTTCAATTTGATGTCGGTATCATAGATTTTAAAAGCCCTTAATTGCTTAATGACATTTTTCCTTGACAATTGTGTATTTCAAGACCTCACCATGCAGAAAACGATTAGAGTGGGTAAATGTTAGAATGGTCTTTATCACTTGCAATGTTTAACAAACCTTTATGCAAATGTGAAGCCTTCATTTGATATTTGGCATTGACATTTGGGTCATCATGTTGCAAACCACTCAAGTTCTATTTCTACTTTAGCTCCTGAAGTTTCTTTTTCCAATAAAAAGATTTGTGATGTATGCCCTTTGGGGAAACATATAAGAACTTTTTTCTTCAAGTCGAATAAAAAATACTTCACCTTTTGAATTGATCCATTATGATATTTAGGGAAGTTTTTCTATCGCTAGTAACTTTGGTGCTCATTATTTTTTAACCATTGTTGATGATTTCAGTCGTTGCACTTGGGTTTTTTTGATGAAACATAAGTCTGAAACTCAAAATGTCTTAAAGTCATTTTTTTTCTTTGGTATCTACTCAGTATGATACTAGAGTAAGAAAAATACAAATTGATGGTGCTCTTGTTGTTTTCTTGAATGAGTTACACTTTGTTTTTCCCAATAAAGGAGTTCGAACTGATAATGAAACTGAATTTCTCTATAAAGATTTACAAGATTTCTCCAAAACTCATGGAGTCATTCACCAACGAAGCTATGTTTCCACCCCACAATAAAATGGAGTGGTCGACCAAAAATATCGTCATCTACTTGATGTTGCTCGAACGTTACGATTTCAAAGTAATATTTTTTTAAACTTTTGGGGGAATGTATTCTTGTTGCTACTTATTTAATTAATAAAATTAATTCTCCTGTTCTAAGTGATAAAACTCCATATGAAATGGTACTTAGTAATCCTCCGTCATACTCTTATCTTAAAGTTTTTAAAATTTTTTGCTTTGTTCGTAATCTTTCACCTCGAAGACATAAATTTGATGCTCATTCAAAACTGGGGATATTTATAGAGTATCCTTTTGGACAAAAAATGTATAAAATTTATGATTTGGAAACAAGAACCATTTATACTTCCAGGGATGTTTTGTTTTATGAACATGTTTTTATTTTTCGTGATTCTTGTATTCAACCAACTACACATCCAGTCATGCCATTGTTAGTCTCCGAGTTTCCAAATGATAAGGATTCCTCACCTCATGTGGAATATTCTTTATCTTCTTCACCTACTAATAATGATAATAATGTCTAACCTCATCTAGAGACTTCTTCATCTTAGTCGCATAGCCAACCAACCCATAATCGACGTCCACTAGGATATTTAAATGATTACACTTGTAATATTACCATTCCAACAAATTGTACATCTCCAACGTCTTCTCATGATATAGGTACATCTTATCCTTTAGTTAATGTCAATTCTTATAATCGTTTATCTGACAAGTATAAAGTTTATCTTACATCTATTGACTCAAAAGCAGAGCCTACAACATTTTATCAAGCTTTGAAAATTCTAGAATGGAGAGAAGCCATGTCTAAAGAAATATTGGCTCTTGAAAGGAATAACACTTAGATTGTCGCTACCTTGCCACGTGGTAAACAACCTATCGGATGCAAATGGTTTTATAAGATTAAGTATTGATTAGATGGAACTATTGAGAGATATAAAGCATGTCTACTCGCTAAAGGACTCACACAAATAAAGGGAATTGATTATAATGAAACATTTGCCCCAGTGGCACAAATGACTATTGTTCGTTGTTTGTTTGCCATAACAACTATCAAAGATTGGTCTCTGCACCAACTTGATGTCGCCAATGCTTTTCTTCACAGTGAACTTGATGAGGAGGTCTACATGCAAATACTATCAGGATATTGTTAATTGGAGGAGAAAGGAAAATATGTATGTCGTCTTAATAAATCATTATATGGGCTTAAGCAAGCAAGTTGCAATTGGTTTGCCAAATTAAGACATTTTTTAATCTCCCAAGGATACACTCAATCAAAGGTGGAGTACACTTTTTTTTCTAAGCAAATAATAAATAGTTCTATTTCTGTCTTGATTTATGTTGATGACATTGATGATTCAGCTGAAATTGAAGTTTTGAAGAAAATGCTTGATAATCAATTTAGTATCAAAGATCTTGGGCCACCTAAGTATTTTCTTAGGATTGAAGTTGCTCGATTATCAAAGGGAATATTTCTCTGTCAATGAAAATATTGTCTTGACATCTTAGAAGACATGGGAATGTTAGGTTGTCCATCAGTTTACCGTCGTCTCATAGGTCATCTACTTTATTTAACCATTACACAACCAAACATCTATTTTCTGTTAATCTTTTGAGTCAATTCATACAGGCACTACAACAACCTCACTTGGAATCCTACTTACGTGTTTTACGTTATCTAAAAAGAAGTCTCGGAAATGGCATCTTGATGGCATCTTCAAGTCCTCTTCAGCTGATTACCTATGCAGACTCTGATTTGCAAGTTATCCTAGTACTCATCGATCTACAAGTGGCTTGTGCACTTTTCTTGGATCTATTCCTATCTCTTGGAAGACTAAGAAACAAAGTGTTGTCTCCCGCTCCACAACTGAAGCAGAGTATAGATCTATGGCCCAAACTATTTGTGAATTACAATGGTTGCAATTTATGTTCGCAGATTTTGGTCTCCAAATTTCTTCACTAGTTCTCTTATACTGTGATAATAAAGAGACACTCCATATTGCAGCAAATCCTGTTTTTCATGAGCGGATCAAACATCTGAGAAAAATTTCAGGCTAGGTTAATCAAAACTGCTCATGTGTCCACCGTCAAACAAATTGTCGACATTTTCACTAAGCCTCTAGCTTCTCAACAATTTGATTTTCTTCTTAGTAAGTTAGGCATGATCGACATCCATGCTCCAACTTAAGGGGCACTATTGGCAGGCAAGCATAATAATTACAGAGCACACATAAAAATGCAATGATGACATGCAATAATGACTTTTGAAATAGACATAATAATTGCCATCAACCCCACCAGACAACTACTACTCACCTTTATTTATTTTTCTTCCACCAGACAACTACTACCCTTTTGACTTTCTCTTGTAATTGTTACAATAGCTTGTGTATTTATATCATTGTAAAATAGACAATAAATGATGAATAAAAATTATTTCCTTCCTTTTGGCTTTTTAATATGACATATTTGGCAAATTAATTTGGCTTCATTTGGTGTTGTTGCCTTATTTTGCTAATTTTGTTTTTGATTGAAAGTTTTTTGCTTGTTATGATCTTGTTGCTTTTGACCTTGCAAGTTTTGAGGATGTCCTTGCTGATTTTCTAGATATTTAGCTGATTTTGAGGATATCCCTGCTGATTTCCTCTCCATGTAGAAGTGAATCCTCTTATCCTAAAGCTAAAATTTCCCATCTGCCTCTACCTTGTCATTGCTAAGGAAAGACGAGGCATAATTTAATTTGTCTCTTCATTACACGTAATATTGGCACGTTCATGATTCTCTGATATTGTTGTAAACTCTTAGAATGTGGGATATGGAGCGTTAGATAACATAGTTACTTTGAAATCACGATAAATTATTCCAAGACCTCGTGCAAGATTGAAGACCTTATCCAATCGCCAAGTGGTTTGTTGATTGCAGCAAGACTATCACCAAAGTACTTGAACTTTTAGGGATCATCCTCTAAAGAGAGAGTATTTTTCTTCAAAGACAACATCTTGCCCATGAGATGGATCTACTTTTCCTTTGTAATAGGTAGGAGTTGGGGTTCTGTTGATTATTTTAACTCAATTGCTATTGATGCCAATGTGCAAGTGTACACAACAAGTAATAAAGTGATGAATATTAAAGATCATCTCCACAGGAACTGATGTTTCTAGAAATGCTACAACAATCACGACAGTGCAAACTTCCTTCTATCTAAAAAAATTATAAATAAAGTTGATTGACTAATAAGATTAACAACTTAACAAAGTAAATGCAGTGATAGAAGTAAATATGACGGTTTGCGCAAAAAGAATTCAATAAGAATAAGGTAGTTGAATTATCAAACTCTCTTGATGGGATGATTGTTTTGTTCAAACTAACACCAGTTGCTGCGACAACTCCTATAACACTGGGCAGAATTACCTTGCATCCTCAGCTGTCGCTTGTTGGACTTCTCATACTTTTATGGACCCTAACAGTGACCAGTTGTTATATCACATAAGATATGATGTTACAAATATATACTCTCTCTACCCTACAAGGTGAATCTCTATATCTAGCTCATCACAAATCTCAACTCAAGTGTGGCCCTTTTGGGACTCAAGTTAAACTCAATCTAGGAAACTTGATTTAAGATCAAGTATTACTCTAATAATTTTCACTAAGACAGACCCTTTTGTGGTTCTCTCTTAACTTGAATCATTAAATGGGAGGTCAATCGAAATAATGACTGTAATAAAAGCTATTAACGCAAAATGCTACAACAATCTTGCAGCAACTCATAAGAACAATTAAGAACCCATCTAAATTGTTTGTCACTCAAGTACAATCAAATTCAATTTATAACTTGTAAAAGAAAGACTAACTTGCAAAATATCAGCCTTGAAATACATCGTTTCAATCAAAGAATAAGTAAGGAGATAAGTAAAGAATGATGGATGAATCGAAAAAGTTTTACAGATTTTTATTTCTTCAATGGTGTAGACTTGTTCTCTCTTGAATTCTGATTCTTCCTTCTTTATCCTTTGATTTTTCTCGATGTTGATTCACGGCCACTCTTCTATATGATGTGTGCTCCTTTTATGATTGAAAATTAGGATAAACGGAAGCTTAGGGCACGCATAAGTCAGATTAAGAAACTGCAGATAGCAATTCTGCAAGTATCCTGCGCGAAATTTTCTTTGTCGTTGTTCCAAGATTGCTACAGCAATGGTTACTACATCAACGGCTACAACAACTAGATTGTTCTAGATTTGTTTCAATTCTTTTGTAGCCATATTTTTTCCTTATTTTTGCAAGCCTATTGCATCAATATTCCTTCCTTAAAATTTGAGCTTCCGGACACCTACAATTATGTACACAATCTAAGCACGAATTATTCGAAATCAAACATTAAGAATTAACTAAAATGAATGTTTATGCAAAATGTAACAAAAACGCAATAAAAACACATCATTTACTTTCAAGTGATATCGATTTGAGTCTAAATGTGCCATGATAACTCTCATTTCATAGAGTTATCAAGTTTAGCGAACTCCATGGTTGTCGTTTCCTTTCAGCACTGATGATAGAACTCAGTGTGTCTTCTGCCATGAGCCCCAATAACCATGAAGTTAAGAGCCCATCATTGCTTTCCCATAGAGCCAATTCTAGATTATTAACCCTTTTTCCATCAAAACCTTGAATGTTTTTGGAGGACATGTATCATCCGTAATATGATGGACTAAGCCAAGACTTTTTATCGAAGGTTGAACTAGTGAACGATGCAAAAGAAAATTCAAAGAATTCAATTTGATAGAGATGAAACTAGAAGATTGGCGAAAGGATTAAATAGTAAAATTTGGCTCACTTGGGTTTGAGAATGGAGTTAATGTGTTTCAACACCAACTAATTTCTACATGCAAAACATCCAAAACTGCTTGGGATATACTCCAGAGTACCTTTGAAGGCGACAATACAGTAAAACATTCTAAACTTTAGAAACTTACATTTGATTTTGAAAACCTAAAAAATGCATGAACATGAAACCATATTTGAATTTAATTCTAGAATCCTCGCTATGGTTAATGATTTTTTTGCTCTTGAAAAACTTATTTTTGAAGAAGAAATTTGTTGAAAAATCTTAAGATTTGTCCATCTTAGATATCATCATCCAAAACTGCTTGGGATATACTCCAGAGTACCTTTGAAGGCGACAATACAGTAAAACATTCTAAACTTTAGAAACTTACATTTGATTTTGAAAACCTAAAAAATGCATGAACATGAAACCATATTTGAATTTAATTCTAGAATCCTCGCTATGGTTAATGATTTTTTTGCTCTTGAAAAACTTATTTTTGAAGAAGAAATTTGTTGAAAAATCTTAAGATTTGTCCATCTTAGATATCATCATAAAATTTTGGCCATTGAAGAATATGCTGATATGTCTGCTATAACTAGGGGTTCATTTATAGGAAAATTGATGGTTTATAAGACTAATTACTTGAATTTAAATCCCAAGAAAAGAAAAGGTATTGCCTTTCAGGTTGAAACAGAGGCTCTCATCACCAAATCAAGTGAAGATGATGATCCATTTTTGTACGTGGATAATTCTCTTGCACTCATTGCAAAGAATTTCAAGAAGATGTTGAAAAAGAATACGTTCAACAAACCAAAGAAAACTTGAACATCAGTGGCTTCTACAGCTCAAAAAGGTTCTTCTAACTCTAATTCTAAATTGTTTGATTTTAAAAAATTTGAGGGTATTCGATGCAGAGAATGTAGAGGCATAGGTGTTGGTGTAAAAATATTAATGCTATTTGTGTCAATGTGCAAGTATACACAACAAGTAATAAAGTGATGAGTATTCAAGATCGTCTCCATAGGGATTGATGTTATCAGATTTGCTATAGCGATCTTAACAGTGCAAATTTTGTGTTAAAATAAAATAAACAATTAATGAAACTAATGTACTAATTAAAATAAAAACATAATAAATAAATGCAACAAAGTAAACTATCACGTCACGCTCAAGGATAAAACTAATGGAAATATATAGTAGTTGAGTGAATAAACTCTCCTAATGGTCTTGACTATTTTCTAATGGTTGGTTCGGTTGCTGCAGTATTTGCTACAACACTGGGTAGAATCCTTATGTATCCTCAATCGTCGCATATTGGATATCTTATATCTATATGTAACCTAACAATAATCAGTTGTTATGCCAACATAAGATATAACATTACACGCTTAGGTTCTATTTACCCTGCAAAGTGAATCCCTATGTCTAGTTCATCACTAATTTTAAATTAAGCATGACCCTTTTGGAATAAGTTAAACTCAATCTAGGAAACTCAATCTAAAACCAAGTATTGCTCTGATATGTTCCACTAAGATAGACCCTTTTGCGGATCTCTCTTAACTTGTATCATTAAATGGGTGATCAACCGAAATAATGAATAAAAATAAATACTATCAAAACAAACTACTACAACAAACATGCAGTAACACATATATTCAGTCAATAAACCATCAAGATTGTTTATCACTCAACCACAAATAAATTTAGTTCATGGTTTGCAAAAGAAAAATAAAGAACAAAGTTTCAGCCATGAAACACATCCCCATGAATAAATAGAAAACACAAAAACAAGAGAAGAATAAGAAGGATTGAGCTCCCAATTGATTTCTGCAAATTCTCCTCTTGTGCAGCCCTTAATCTCTCTCTTAAATCTTATTTTTATTTTGTTTCTTTGTGTTTTTCTCATTGGCTGACGGCTCTCCCTCATTCCTTATGATGTGTGCTTCTTTTATAAATGAAAATTTGGATAAACAGAAGCTTAGGGCACGCATAAGTCAGATTAATAAACTGCAGATCGCAATTCTGCAAGTATCCCGCACAGAATTGTTCCAGGATTGCTACAGCAATGGTTGCTACAATAACGACTACAACAACTGCACTGTTCCAAATTTGTTTCAATTCTTTTGTAGTCATGTTTTTCCTTATTTTTGCAAGCCTATTGCATCAACATTCATTCCATGAATTCTAAGCTTTTGGAAACCTACAATTGTGCACACAATTTTAGCACGAATTACTTTAAATTAAGCAAAACTTATTAAGACTAAACTAAAATGAATATTTATGCAAAATGTAACAAAAATGCAATGAAAACACATAATTTACTCTGTAAGTAATATTGATTTAAGTCTAAAAGTGTCATGATAATTCTCATTTCATAGAGTTATCACACCCGCAAACTTAAACTACTATTTGTCCTCAAGTAATGACAACAACGCTAACACTTCAATCACACAGTCATGCAACAAATAACTTAGCTCTGTCATCAAATTTGCAAGAATTCTTCCACCCTCATATCACATTCTTAATCACGCAAAATAGCCTTAGCAGTTCAGTTTTAGACTTAGGTCTCATTCTGTCCAAAGTGTGTGTGTGCCACTTTGATCAAATTTTAGAGGTGTTACAAATTACACATACATATATAATTCAAAGGTAGAACACAAATGTATTCACATATGGGGGAGCAGAATTCACAAATAAAGTCAAATTGTGCTACAACAAACATAATTATCATTTTTTGTTAGTTAAATCCTTCAATGCAACATTGAGCTTTCATGTGAATGCCTATCACTTGTAATGACGACACCCAATTACTCACTTAAAGTACATGTTAGAGTTGCTGCAGCAACACATCCATTATGTTATATCTAGGTCTTATTTTTGGACGCCTTTGACTCAAGGCTGAACATGGGGCTCATGAAGAAGACCTTGTTGGAGGACTTGTTGTCCATAATGATGGCAGTAAATAAGAATTAAACATCAGAGATGCATCCACATCGGAAGTCTCTCACTTAGCTCATTGCAAAGAAGACATTAATCATCATCTTAACACAATTGTGCAATATGTTAACCAGAATAATGATTCAGATAGTGACGTTAGTGACATCGATATAAATGACAAGAAAGCATTTCATGAAAGATACAAGATGATGTTCACTAAATGAGAAGTAGTCTACAATGAGAACGTGACCTTGATGACTCAAGTATCTAATCTTTTAGATGATAAGGCGAAACTTGAGAGTGAGGTAATTCATTACAAGTCTTTACTTATTGACAAAGATAACCAATTGCTTGCAATGACGACAGAATTAGAGAATACCAAAAAGTCACTTAAGATGATGAGTTTTGGAACTCAGAAGTTAGACCATATCTTGTCACTTAGCAAATCTAGCTCAGATCATCATGGTCTTAGATATCAACATGATAAAGACTCGAATTATCATGGTGTGTTCGTTAAAGCTTCTTCACAAACATCTTCTCCACCTATAGTTAAACTTACATATCTTAAAAAAGGTAAAGCTGTTGCACATTCTTCACCAGTTCATCAAGGTAAGAACAATAAGTTTATTCCCATTTGTCATTTTTGTCATGTGAAATGACATATAAGACCTAATTGCTTCAAGCTCATTAAATATCTGAAAAAGGCTATGTTATTTAATTATACTCATGGAAAACCTAAGATGACACCTAAACCTAAGGTTGAGACAAGTGAACATAAACTTAGAACTACTTGGATAAGAAAGACTGATTATAAAGCTTATGTTTCCTTTATTTCCTTGAGAACTTGCACTATTGATTTTTAGTATTTTGATAGTGGCTATTCTAGATACATGACAGGTGATAGAAGTGCCTTGACCAATTATTAAAAGCTTAATCGAGAAAATGTAACCTTTGCTGATGGTGTGAAAAGTCGAGTGCTCGGAAATGGAACTTTGAATGTAGAAGGGTTTCTAAAACTTGATAATGTTCTACATGTGGAGATCTCAAAGCAAATTTACTCAGCATTAGTCAAATTTGTGATCAAAACTTTTTTTGTCAACTTTGACAGAAACAAATATCGCGTTCTTGATGTTGATGGAAATTGCATTTTGGAAGGACATTGATCATCTGATCATTGTTATAAATTGACTAGCTCAATTGTGTGTCATAAGACCACTATTGGTGACACAAAATTGTGGCATCAAAAGTTGGGTCACTTGAACTATAGATTATTGACTAAAATTGTGAAAACATGTACTGTAAAAGGAGTTCCAATGCTTAAAAAAAAAACAACCTGGGATATATGACTCATGCTAATCTAGAAAACAACAAAGGGCATCGCATAAAGCCATTCAGGATAAAGCAACATCAAAGGTGCTACAACTACTTCATATGGATCTTATGGGACCAATGCAAGTTGAAAGTTTGGCTGGGAAAAGGTACACATTTGTGTGTGTAGATGATTTTTCTAGGTATGCATGGGTTGACTTCATTAATGAAAAATCGGATACATTTGATGTGTTCAGAAAACTGTGTGAAAATGTTAAAATTGAACAAAATTGCAATATTGTCAGAATTATGAGTGATCATGGAAGAGAATTTGAAAACTTCAGTTTTGAAGAATATTGTAATTTACATGGAATTTCACATGAGTTTTCATCATCTATTTCTCCAAAAAAAAATGGTGTTGTAGAAAGAAAAAATAGGACTTTGCAGAAAATGGCATGAGTGATGTTAAACTCTAAGAAACTTTCAAAGAAATTATGGGTTGAAGCACTTAACAATGCTTACTACACCATTAATCGTGTTTATCTTCGTCTAGATACTAAGAAAACTCTTTATGAGTTATGGAAAGGTAAAAAAACCTAATCTAGGTTACTTTCATATTTTTGGGAGTATGTGCTTTATATTGAATGATCGTGAATATCTTGGTAAATTTGATTAAAAAAGTGATGAAGGTGTTTTTCTTGGTTACTCCAATAATAGCAGAGCATTCTGTGTTTATAATATGATAACTCAAAATATTATTAAATTTGCAAACGTTGTTATTGATTATTATCAAGATTTTACAGATTACTCAATTGAGGAATAGATAACTAATCTTTTAAAAACACCAAATGTTGTTACAGCTACTCCTGAAGTTCAAGTTATTGAGAAAGGTTAGTCTAGTGAACCGTTTGAAAGAAAAGGAATCTGTTGAAGAAGACACTTCTAAGGAAACACCAGAGACTGTGAAGGAGAAAGTTTCAAAACTCCAGGCAATTATGGACCTGCATGACCCAATCAGAAAGGAACAATCATCAAGAGTTAAGAAAAATCACCTATATGAGTTTATTCTAGGTAATCTTGATGAACAAATGGTCACAAGGAAAATGTATGCAAATATGGTAAGATTTACTTACTTTGTATATTTGATTGAACCTAAGAATGTTAAGAAAGCCTTAGTTGATGAATTTTGGGTCAAAACTATGCAAGAAGAATTAGAACAATTTGAGCGAAATGATGTATGGATGCTAGTACCTAGACCAAGTCACACTAATGTTATAGGAACCAAATGGATTTTTAAGAACAAAACTGATGAATTTGGTAACATAGTGAGAAATAAAGTTAAGTTGGTTGCACAAGGCTACACGCAAATTGAAGGTGTTGACTTTGTTGAAACCTTTGCACCTGTTACTAGAATCAAATCTATTCATTTTTTTGTTGTTGTTTGTTTAATAAACTTTAAATTATTTCAAATGGATGTTAAGAGTGCCTTTTTGAATGGCATCTTAAATGAAGAAGCCTATGTTGAACAACTTAAAGGTTTTGAAGATCCTCATTTCCCAAACCATGTTCTCAAATTGAAAAAGACTTTATATGGTTTAAAGCAGGCTCCTCTAGCTTGATATGAAAGGTTGACCAATTTTTTTCTTGAAAATAACTATAAGCGAGGGGGAGTAGATAAAACACTATTTGTTAAGCAACTCAATCTTAGGATTTTAGTTGTTCAAATCTATGTTGATGATATAGTGTTTGGTTCTACTTCTTCTAATCATGTGCAAGAATTTGTGAGTCTAATGAAAAAGGAATTTGAGATGAGCATGGTGGGAGAATTGACTTACATTTGAGTTTGCAAGTGAAACAAATAGAGAATGGAATTTTTGTTAATCAAAGTAAGTATGCAAAGAGTTTAGTCAAGAGGTTTGTTTTAGATTCTGCAAAACACTTGAGAACCCCTATGAGTACTATTGCCAAGTTGACTGTTGATGATAGTGGTTCTAGTGTTGATCATAGTCTTTACAGAAGCATGATTGGTAGCTTACTTTATTTAACTGCAAGTAGATCAGATATATGTTTCAGTGTTAATGTATGTGCTAGGTACCAAGCAAATCCAAAGGAATTACACTTAGCTGCTGTCAAAAGAATCATTCGTTTTGTTAGTGGAACAGTTAATGATGGAATTTGGTACACTAATGACAGTAATTCAAGTCTTGCAGGATATAATGATGCAGATTGGGCTGCCAATACTGATGATAGAAAAAGCATCATTGGAGGATGTTTTTATCTTGGAAATAACTTAGTATCGTGGCATAATAAGAAACATAATTTAATTTCTCTTTCCACGGCTGAAGCTGAATATATTGCAACTGGAAGTTATTGCACCCAATTGGTTTGGATGAAACAAATGCTTACAGATTATGGTATGGTTCAGGATACTTTGACTGTGTTTTGTGATAACACGAGTGCTATCAATATTTTTAAAAATCATGTTTAACACTCTAGAACTAAGCATATTGATATTCGTCATCACTTCATTAGGGATTTAGTTGAGAGCAAGACCGTGTTCTTAGAATACATTGATACAGAAAAATAGCTTATAGATATTTTCACAAAAACTTTAGACTCCAAACGATTTTAATCTTTAAGTGTGTGTTCCATGTAAGTTAAACTATTTTTCTTTAGTTTTAATTCATGCATTTATGCATTGGATATAGGACATGCATTTTATTTTTAAGTCATTGTTTTTTCTGTTTCATCTTTTAGACAGCAATCAAATTTTCATGTTTTTAAAGATCTGAAAGCCTTAAATAAGTTTTGATTAGAGTTATTTAACCTTTCTTCAAAAGCACATGAATGAAAATTCAGTCTCTACTTTGACTCAATGTTTTGATATTGACATGATCTTTGTTGAGAATATTTAACTTGAGTTATGACTATTTTTCTTGATTCTTATCTTGTCATAAGACCTCAAATATATGTAGACATTGTGGTTAGAAATAGCTATCTATAACTCTTAAAAGATCGCAACATGCTCAGTTGTGACGGGAATAGTGCATTGACAAGTTTTTCCCGTCACAACTGAGCATGTTGCGATCTTTTGGTCTTAACTTTGTCTACAGAACTCCAAATTTGATTTTGTAAAATCTTGTGAAAAGCTGATTCAATAAGCTTTCCAATGGTATATAGAAAGTATTCTGATTATGTCTCATTCATTTCTAGTTTAATTTTGAAGTTCTCTACTCTGCACTATATGTTTGTTTCGTAAAGTATCCTGCATGGGATTTCGTTTTGATATTTTCCTCTTTGTTTCTGACTTGTTTGAGTCAGTTTATGTTTAGTTACTAATTTGGAACAAAATCTATGATGGTTCGTGCATTATATTAGAATACAATCTGCTTTATTAATGTTTTTCTTATGTTAGTTGGATTTCCAAACCTTATTTGAACAAGTCAAGTTCTTCTATATAAGGCAGCTCTTAGATCCTTGTTCTACATTCAAATTTATGGCTTCTTTCTCCCTTCTTTCGGCTGGTCCAAATTTTTTTCGTTCTTTCTATTTAAATTATTTTCCCTTGTTCTTAATATTCCTCTTCCATGGCTTCTAAGCTTAACATTGGTGAGAGCTCTCATGCTCACTCTAATCCCAAGCGTCGTCTCACTCTTACATCTTACCTTTGTTCTGGTTGTCGACGACGTCATGAGATTCATATACTTGATGATGATGAGGATTTTGGTCCCTAATTTGGACAAATACCTCCTGAAGAATCCATGCATTCAAGTGACAGTGACTCCATGGAAAGTGATCATAGTGAAGATAGTTTTCACCCTGGCCCTTCCTCCTTTGACCCTAGGATCACCACCAATGCCACCATTGTTCATGCTGCCATCACCGACCACCAGCCACCGCCACACGAACCCTCACGCGCCGTCACCAGTGGAGCTCCTCTTAGTACTCTTCGTGATCTTCCTACTTTTGTTGCAGCCTATGTTCACTCTTCTCCTCCATCTGCCTATTTTGCTCCTAATCTTGCCCATCTTGAGGCCACCATTTTGAAACAAGGGCAAGATATTGCTAATCTTTCTACTCGTTTGGCCAAATTACATGCAAAACTACTTCCCTTTTATAATATTTTGGCAAAAGAGGGGGAGTAATTTGTTTCAAGTCTTCAATTACTCAATGCAATGAGTTAAGGGGAGTAGTATTTTCCATTCTAGGGAGAGATTTTATTCAAGAATTTTTAATTTTTGGATTCTAGTTCTTAGGGGGAGTATATATTTTTATTGCTCTTAATTTTTTGCTTAATGTTGTCTTTCCATTTGTTGATAAATAAAATTAGCATTTTATTTTAATTCTTGCCTTGGTTTATTTTCATGAACTAATATGCTAATTGTCAATTATTTTGGTTAGTTCCTTCTTATTGTTTATACTTGTCCAAGTTCATATCTTAGCGCCAAAGTTCATGGAAGACTTGTGTTGGATTGCTTTTGCCACAAGAATGCCAAAGGGGGAGATTGTTAAGTCCATTATTTATAGAGTTGGCATTTTATGGCAAGTCTAGTTAAATTGGAAGTTTATTTATTGCATATCGGTAATAGAAATTAATTTATTAATTCCCTAATTTAGTGAGATTCTAATTTATTAGGAATATTTATTTCCTAATTTAATTAGATGTCTATTTTAGCAAGTCAATTAATGGTGGGATTCTATAATTGGCGCATGAGATCTATTTAGAGCAAGAAGTTGGTTCAAACAGGAAGTCATTAAATGTTCTAGATATTTCTTAGGAGACAAGTAAGGAAAGAAGATCAGATTTAATCCTATTCAGATTCATGAGAATTATAAGAGGAAAGAAACTCTTATTTGGAAAGAATCCAAGTCTTTTAAGACTTGCTATTTTGGTGAAACCCTAGTGCCTATATAAAGAGAGGTATTTCACAATTAAAGTTTGATCGCACAACACAGAGCATAAAGCAGAGAAGCAAAATTCGGCCTCCTCCCTAGAGAATCCAGATTTGACGCATAATGTTGTGTTGATTTATTTTTTTATCTTCTTTTCATCTCTGTAGAGAGTCTATATGGATCTTGAATCACTAGACATTAAAGAATTACTATTGATCACTTTGCGAAGAGCCTTGAGGATCGTGGATCAAGAGGGGTAGCAATTATTCAAGAGAATCATATTCATTCTAAAGTTGAGTAAACTGTATGGTGATAAGCTTTAAGTGAGAGTCTTAAGTTTGGTAAATCCATAAGTTATAAAATCTCAACTTAGTGAATTACTTTTCATCTAAGTGTGGCCTCATGGATGTAGGATTGATTAATCCGAACCACGTAAAAATCTCTGTCATTTATTTTCTGCATTTTATTATGTTTTTGGAAAATTAATATTTTTGATGCGGTGAACAGTAACAGTGAACAGTACTTTTAAAAAAATTAATTAAGTAATTAATTTTTGGTTTTTAATTGCCTACATCTATTTTCGATAAATCTAAATTCCTTTCAATTTTAATTCTTTCATAATTTTCTTTATCATATATGTTACTTACTGTCTCACCTTATGTACAATCAATGTTATAGTGATTAGTGATGTTGTAATTACTAGTTAGAAATATCTCTTGTAAAAACACCAAATTTGTTTAACATTGGTCTGTCAACCTGTACTGGTGGCTGTGGTGGGTTATGTTCAACAATCACTCCGAATAGTTCTGCAGGCCATTGTACCATATTTCTAAGCGAAGTGAAATTTTTAGCAGTTGAAATTAAATACATCTTATCTTTCGATTTTTGATCTCCAGACGGCTCACTGTAGTTGCCAATTGACTCATTTGGTTCTCCAAATTCTGAATGCTTGCTGTAGTTGCCTGCTGAAATTGTTGAGTGTTAGTCGCAAGTGATTTAACAATTTCTTCAAGAGATATACCTGACTTGGAGTTTGACTGTGGAGGTGCTGGTTGTCTTGGTGGAATCTGACGGTCTAACTCCATAGCTGAAGTTGGGATGATCCTTCCATCCCGGATTGTGTGTTTGTGCATAATGATCATACCTCCTCTGAGGCATGCCTGGAAATCCTCCAACTGCATTGGCTTGTTCAACGGGTTCTTCTTGAAGTGTAGGACACATATCAGTTGAATGACCCATATTATAACAAATGCCACAAGTCTTCACCTGTTGCACATTATCTACAATAAACTTTTCCACAAGAGAAGTAAGTTTATCTAAACGTTGTTCAACAGAAGAAATATTTACCTCATTCACCTTCCTTAAAGTGGGATCTTGCCTGCTGCCAAATTGTTGTGCATTGGCAGCCATATTTGAGATCAACTCCCTTGCTTGAGTAGGGGTCTTGTTCACCAACACGCCTCCACTAGCAGCATCTATCATACTCCTATCCATCAATGACAGTCCTTCGTAAAAATATTGAATAAGAAGTTGATCAGAAATTTGATGCTGAGGACAGCTGGCACACAATTGTTTGAATCGCTCCCAATACTCATACAAAGTCTCCCCAGGAAGTTGTCTGATCCCACAAATGTCTTTTCTGATGTTGGCAGCTCTTGAAGCAGGAAAGTACTTCTCGAGGAACTGCTTCTTCAAACCATTCCACGTTGTAATTGATCCAGGAGGCAAGTAGTACAACCAATCTTTAGCTAACCCATATAAAGAGAATGGAAAAGCACGCAGCTTAATCTGCTCTTCAGTCACGCCTTGTGGTCTCATACTTGAACACACAACATGAAACTCCTTAAGATGTTTATGAGGATCTTCACCTGTAAAACCATGAAACTTGGGTAATAAATGAATAAGACCAGACTTTAATTCAAAATTTACCTCCAAATCTACATATTGAATGCAGAGTGGTTGCTGATTCAAGTATGGTTCAGCAATCTCTCTAAGAGTTCTTTCTACAGGTGCAGGTCTATCCATCACTTGTTCTTCTGAATCGCTAGATGATTCAACTAAATCAGGCATTGTATTTGTTTCAGAAAGCAAAGGCGACGATGATCGTTGCTTAGCTCGCTTCGTCTGCTGTCTCAGCTGGCGAGCTGTCTTCTCAATTTCAGGATCAAACGAAAGTGTACCTGTACGAGAAGAACGAACCATACACCAAGTAAAACGTAAAAAGGATTAAATAAATGACATCAATCCCCAGCAACGGCGCCAAAATTTGGTGGTTGTCGAAGCCAACAAAAATAAATTCCTACTCTAAATAAATTGAGTATAGTGATTGAGCAGGGTCGTGTCCACAGAGATCGGTAATTATTTAAATTCTTTTGAAACGTAAAACGTAAAATGGGGGAATTGTTGACAATAATAAAAATCAAATTAAAATAACAAGAATGCAAATTAAAGTTGTAATTCAAATTGGAGAAAGCTCTGGTTGAAGGAATTAACTCAGTTTGATTCGACTACTGATCATTGATTCAAATATAGATTATTATTACTTATGAATAGACCGGTTATAGCTATTGAGACCCTCTAATAGCCAATCTCTCCTTAACTAGTCGATAACCAAGGTACGACCGTTGGTTATTTCCCTAATCAATGGACAACCCTAGATACGATCATAGAAGCTAGCCAGCTCCTATATGATTTTCAATTAATTAAGTTTACATAATGGTGATATAAAAAATACTTAACTATGATATTTAATTATATTAACCATTAGCGTATTATATATGAACGTGTACTTTTTATTTAATTGGTTTTTGTAGAAACTAATCATTCATAAATAAGTTAAAAATTAAAAAAGTGTACACTTATATATAACACACTAATGGTCAACATAAAAGTGCACGTCCACTTTTATAAAAGTGCACGTTCATAAAAATGCATGGAAAAAATAACAAATCTATAAGAAATAATTGATACTGTTGTACTCATTTCGGGAGATACTCGTGTCCTAATATAGTGTTATACTCATTTCAACAGATGCTCGAGTCTAAATTACGAGATATATAATGCACTTGGCATATGAGATTTGAATTTGATGTCCCTCCGTTTCAAGTTCATTCCCTTTTTATTTTGAATTATGATATACATATAATGAATGTGCTAGGTTTCTTACTTTACTTGTAAATATATGTGTAATTTGATCAAATGTTCTTGTTATAATGTAGTTAGTTATAGTTGCCAAATCACATTTTCTTAACTTTTGTCTATGTATCAAATGTGCTAAAGAAGTATTTTTTTGTTCATCAATCACTTAGAACTGTTCTTAAGTCGATATAATTGATATGCAAAGTGTTGTTCAACAGAGTATCATCAGCTAAATGACATCTAGAAGAAACATGGAGCCGAAGGGAAGGAAGAGTTGGGCCAAGCAAAATTTATTGAATTACTGCGGCAAGTGCTGCAAGTGCTGCAAGATATAGCCAATACATTAGCTGAGAAGCATATCATCAACATTTCGAACATCAAAATCATTGATGGTTCCAAGCTTCGAATGGTAATTCAACATCTTGTTTTCCCTTGTCATGAATCATTCTATTGTTTTCCCAAGAGTGATGAGAAATCATGAAGAATGATTCTTTAAATTTCTATGATTATGAAAATGGACACCATTTTAGATTGATAGCATTGCACATTTGTTCAGCGTAAGTCAGAACCTCGTCCTTTTCCTTTTAGAGTTGTTTGGGTAGGTCAACTTTCTTATTAGTCATTGAAAGATGTCTTGTTCCTCCCAAAATAGGGTCTTACTATGAGGATATCTATTGTGATATTCTTCCCGTGGACATTGCTTATATTCTTTTAAGGAGACCTTGGCATTATGATCACAATATTAAGAATTTTGGATGACATAACACATATATGTTAAGAATTCTGGTGAGAATAAGTGACAAGGCCTGCCAATTCCTGGGATTGAATCCTCAATACACCCATCCAAATTGGACGATTCTGCAAGTTCTTCCAATTCTTCTACTTTCTGTAAGGCCCGCAGTGGCAATAGGTACCTCCTTCAGGAGTGGGGCAAGTTCCTGCTTTATAATTCTTTTCCCATTTATGTTGGATTTTCATCTTAATCATTTAAAACTAGTTATAGAAACTTTTTGCCTATTTTATGATGGCACAACAAAATATTAAGTATTTTTCAGGTGAATACAGTTCATCACGAGTGTGTGTATAGGTACTGCCCTAGAGTAGTAGACTATATCAATAGTACGGGGTCCTGCAGTTAGCTTTCATTTTGTTTTATTTAATAGTAGAGGTGTGGGTATCCAGGAAAGTTATGCGATTCGCACAGAACTGCTCTGATACCAACTAATTGGGTAAGGGTAGCGAATAAAGTTGGCAGCAATACCCACGGTCCTCCAAACCCGCGGATCCCCAATCAATTAGGGTCGGCTATGGTCCCCAAAAAATGTAAAAAGTAAATTCGGGTTCATTTTGGGGATGAGCCTATACTCAAAGAAAATTCGAGTTCGAGTTTGGGGATTTTTCTAGGGCCTTAAACCCGAACCGAAATAAATATTAAAAAAAATTTAACTTATTATCTAAAATCCTAAATTTCTAATAATAATTCCATTGATCTTCATCTCCCTAAAATTAGGAAACCCTAGCCCGTCAGCCGCCACTATTCTTTATCATTAATCAATATTCATCTGGGTATCTTTCTTTCATTCAAGATTTTGAGTTTTTGCATTGATTTCAATAGGTTGACAAAGAAGCAACAATAGAAACTATCCAGAAGCGATACCATAAATTTGGTAGGTTTCTTTAGTGAGTGCATTGACGTTATACTTACATTATGTTACATGTACGTGGATTGATGATAGAGGATTGTGTTTTTTTACGTTCAGCTTTGCAACTTCATCCAGACAAGAACAAACACGCCAAAGCTGAGATTGCATTCAAGCTTACTTTAGAGGTTAGCTTATTTCTTGCATTGTGATGAAATAAAAAAAAAAGACCCATCTCAAAGAAGAATCACATTTGCATAATTAATGTGCCGAGATTTAACAAATAAGCTTGAGTCGCTTTCTCACTTTTACTATTAATTATGCAAATGTCGACCCCACTGCTTATTTTAGTTTCCTTCTCACTATCATATCTAAAGTATGGGCTCGTTAATTGCAAAATTGATGGATCTTGATCTTGATTTTCAATTTTGCACACTTCATAATAGCTAATCCATGGTATAATTAGCTCTTCTTTAGAATTCACACCTAAGACGAATTTTTATGGACAAAATTGTAAGGAAAAGATGTTCACGAAAATCATATTCCTTCTCATTTAGCTTATGTAGAATCTTGGAACAAAAAGATCTTCTGTTATTCTTCACCAAGCTTAAAATCAGCTTGCATTGCCTCTGCATGTATTGCTTGTTTTATTTTATGAATTAAAATTGTTTAAAATAATTAATAAATTTCATTTTCAAGTCCTCTTTTTGCATTAAATTTCAGCCTTTTTTTTTTAGTTTTTTCTCCTTCCTTAATCAAAGGATTTATAACTTTTAGAATTTTGATTATATTGAATCATATATGTTGACAAATTTGGAACATATTCTTTTAGTTCCTATTGGAATATCCTGTTAGAAGCCTCCAGTTAGGCAGTATATTAATATCACTCCAGTTAGGCAGTAGATAAATATGTTCTTATCGGAACATATTCTTTTTGTTCCTATTGCAATACTCATTTTGTTTGTGGTTATTGCCATGGCTTTTAGTCCAATTATGGTTTGATTGTTGAAATTATATAGGTAAGAAAAGTTAAACAAACCAAATGTGAACCTAACAAAAAAGCAAGATTATGTCAAGTTCTTTGCCCACACCACACTTAATGGATGATGATGGTAATCAAACTTAAGGTGATTCAACCATTAGTGTTACTCATGGTGGCCCACAACGTAGAGGAAGGTTGAGGTCAATTGTGTGGGAGAATTTTGAGAAGAAATAAATTAATGGGATTGATAAGGTTGTATGCAATTATTACAATAATTCATTAGTAGCAAGAGTACTGAGGGAACAAGGCACTTGCATGATTATTTAAAGACATGTCAATTGAAAAGGGAAATGGAAGCCACATAATTGCCACCAGCAAAGAAAGCTACAGGTGAAAAGGGGAAGACCATGGTGGAAACTCATTTTGATCCCAATGTTACGAGAAGAAAAATTGCAAGTGCAATTGTCATGCATGAGTACCCTTTGAGTATTATAGAACATCAAGGGCTTAGTGATGTTATGTCTTCTCTAAATCAATTATGGAAACTAGTATAGCGAAATACTATCAAGAAGGAGATTTTGGACATGTATGAGTGCGAAAGAGCCCAGTATATTAATTTGTTGGAGCAAACTCAAGGTAGAATCGCCATTACAACTGATATGTGGACTGCGGAAAATCAAACAAAAGCCTATGTGGCAATCACTGTACACTTTATTGACTACACTTGGGCGTTACAGAGCATACTTTTCAGATAAAATATTTTTATACCTTAAATATTTTATTTTTTTATACCTTACTATTGATGTTCTTTATTTTTTTTTAAAAGTAAGATATGTAAATTGTGTTTATGCTTTGATTTCTTTTTCTTTTTAATTATTAATAGCATTAAAAACAAAAAGAAAAAAGTCAAATTACAAAAAAAAATTATTGTTAATATAGAAACAAAATCTAATTAATATTTTTTAATTATTAATAACCAACTTGATGTTTTTAAATATTAATTCACTATTGATTTCTTTTTCTTTTAAAGCTTTTTGGAGGTGCTTGGTTATCACACGGGCCAAGTGCTTTGTGATAAGCTGATGGGTTGGTTGTTGGAGCTCAACATTGAGCGTAAGTTATCCTCCATCATTGTTGACAATAATGCTACTAATGATTGTATGCTTGATTTTATATTGTTGGCACTTGATAAAAATGATCTCATCTTGGGTGGACAAAAGTTTCATGTTTGTTGTTGTGCCCACATTTTAAATTTGACTGTAAATGATTGTTTAAGTGTGATTTGTGTTTTGATTGCAAACACACGTGACAGTGTTATTTTTTTGTCAGGATCAACTAACAGAAAATCGACATTTGATCAGAATGCATGTAAATTAGGCATTACTTTTGGTAGGAAACTAGTGCAAGATTATCCAACTAGATGGAATTCCATATATCTTATTATATGTTCAGCATTACATTATAAGAACATTTTTTTTGTCGATTAAAGAACATTGATGGATAGTATAAGAATGTTTTTTGTTAATTAAAGAACATTGATGGACAGTATACGTGTTTGCCTAGTGAGTGTGATTGGCAATTAGCTAGCACCTTAGAAAATGATTTGAAATGTTTTTATGATTGTACAACATTATTTTCCAGTACTAGTTATCCAATATCCAATATCCAATCTATTTTTGCGCCATGTGTGTGATATTAGATTGCGCCTGAATGAGTGGGTTTCAACTCCTAGATTTGATGAATTGATAATCATGGCATAGAAAATGATTGAAAAGTTTGATAAGTATTGGCATGACATGAGTGGAATATTGTCAGTAGCATGTATCTTTGATCCTAGGTTCAAAATTAAGTTGGTTGAGTATTACTTTTCTATGATTTATGGGGATGATGCTACATCTAGTGTCCAGATAGTGCATGGTGATTGTCAAATTATAGTGAAAGAGTACAAAGCTAGATATGCATCAGTTGCTAGTTCTCCTGGGTGTAACTCTAGTTCTTTGAGTAGTTCTCATTCTATGCCGAGTTCAGATTCCCATAGGAGTTCAACTGAATGGATTTTAGGCTTTACTAGTTTTGTTAATGTTGGTAATCAGGAAGTAAATGATGAGCTAAACACTTATTTGGGTGAGCTAAACACTTATTTGGGTGAAACGTTAGTACCATTTAATGTTGAAGAACACTTTGATGTCTTATCTTGGTGGAAGGTGAATGGTAGTAACTATTCTATATTGTCTCGAATTGCAAGAGATATTTTGGCGATTCCAATTACCACCGTTGCATCTGAATCAACTTTCAGCACTGGCAGTCGATTTGCGAGCTCGTATCGCAATAAAGTTCATCCAAGCGCGTTGGACACTTTGATGTGTAGTCAAGGTTGGATACGTGTTCTTTGTGGAGGTATATGGTTTACATTTTAATTTTTATATTTTTATTTATTTAAGTTAACTAATAACTAATTTGATTTTGGTTTTCATTGGTATTTTTTCAATTAGTTGTGGCATCTACCTCTCCAGCATATGCGAAGATTCTTGATGAGAAACCAGAGATTAAAACAGATGTAGAGGCTGTAGAGGTATACAATTTTAATTTATATTATTCTGTTAAGTATTTGTTAATTTGAAATTGTTAAAACATGTTTATATTTTCTTTGTTTATCTTGTTGTAGGTTTATAAAGAATCTTAATGGTGATGGTTATTGAAAAGCAATTTCAAGTTTATGATGAAGACGTAGCATTATTTTGATTTTCCTTGTAAAATTTGATAATTTATAGTTATGTTAAAGGTTTAGAATTATTATGTTTTCATTTACTTGAGGGTTGTTAAAATTTTAATTATTTATAATTTTATTTTTAAATCTGTACAATTATTTTTTTTAAAAGGACGAAAAATATTAAATTATTAATTTAAAAAAATAGAGATCGTGCCCCCATTTTAATCCCCGCTCAATTCAGGGATTTTCAGGGATGTACGCGAACTATCCCCAATTAAAAACTTTTCGGGTACAGGGCGGGTTCGGGGATTGGTTCTAAATCGAGTTTGGGTTTGAAGAACAAAATCCTCGCCTCGAACTTACCCCATTGCCATCACTAGTAGCGGAGGCAAAAATTGATAGGGTAGGAAAACTAAATTTTGTTCTAGTGTTGGACCAAGGTAATGTGATTACGTTATGCTCTAATCAAAGTATGATTAAATCTCGTTATAATCCAAACGACTCAATGAAATTTTTAAAAGCGCGCAATACAAGATTAGATGACACTCTAATACAAACAAATCCACAAGAGAGATTTTGATAGATAATCCTAAAGGGAACTATAAAAGGGGTTTTATTTGATAATTGAATCTAAAGTTACGAGAATAATAACAAGACATGTTTATTTATAATAGAGAAAACATACTTCCCTAAGTTAATTGAAAAAGGAAAACTAAATCATAATTATAATAGAAATAAAAAACTAGGACACATACCACAATAGACTCCAATTAAAATAAAAAGTCCTAAAATAATAAGAATTATAAAATCCTAAATTAACGTCCTATATCAAATTTGTGGCTAGGATTTGACTAACAAGTGAAAATCTAAAAAAACATCTAACAAACAAAGATTAGCATGGAAGTAGGATAATCAATTCGGAGAGCAGGAGCTATAGAATCGACGATAGATTGAAAACACATGCATGTGTTGTTATATGGCTATCACCATAGCGTGGCTTGAAAGAACAAAGATCTCGGAAAGTGGCAGTTGCTTAAGACATGAACGACTAAATGCCCATCATCTTTATTTATTCCCAGCACTATATAAATACATTATTAATGCATAAAACAAATACATGTCCATTACATTGGCGGCTAGGGGTGTTCAGAATCTAATATGAATCGCTCAATCTGTCTCATCCGCAAAAATTCAGTTCGCAAACATCAGGTCCGCAAAAATCTAATCTATAGATTGTAGATCGAATTGGATTCAAATTTTGAAAATCCATAGATGATGGATAAGATATAGACTTACTTCTGTAAATTTGTAAAAATTCGTAAATCCGCAAAAAAAATTATTTCATTGCTAGTTACTAATAAATCAAAAAGTTAAAATGTAGTTAAATTAATATTATATTATGTCTTATTTGATAATAATATAAAATAAAAAAATAACTATTTGAATAATTAAATAAGCAAATGTAGCTGCTTAAACATTAAAAATTCTAAAGCAAAACAATAAATCCTAAGCCAAACAAAACATTTTAGCACATAACACCAAACCTCTACCCTACTATATGCACAAGCCATCATTGTTTCTCTTCACCACTTGAGGTAATTAAGCTTAATTTCTTATTTTCTTTTCAAGCTTTTCAAGCTCTTCAAGTTTCTTAATTTCTTCCTGTTACATCTAACTTCTCAAGTTTCAACTTTTGTATATATTTAAATTCATAATTTTAGTTAATTTCGATGTATTGATATAAAAAAATAAGATTTCTTCTTTTTGGCGTGATATATTTTAAAATTTTGAATATATTATTCTAGCTTTTTTAAATAATTAATTTATTTAATTCTTACTTCAATTTTGAATTTAATCTATAGTAAAATTATCTTTACATTTTATTTTTTTTATTTAATTACTTCGTAGAATGGGAAAAATTAAAAATTTTTAATTTGCAAATCAATCTGCAAAATGGCAGATTAGATATGGATTTGGTCAAATCTGCATCCAATTCATAGACATATAAACTGGATTTGGATTGAATTTTACCAATCTGTGGATTAGATTGGATTGAAAATTTATAATCCACAAAATCGTAGATTAGATATGGATCGATATTCAACCTACAAAATCCGATCCGCGAACACCCCTATGAATGGCGGCCCTAAAATAAACCTAAAAAAATACACATTTCCAATAAAATCAATAAATCAAATCTACAACGAACGATAGCCTGTAAGCATGTACCATTACCACCGGGCCAGCATCTTAATGCTTTCGATTCACTTCTTTCCATTACTTGTTGCATTTTCACTTTACCGGTTCTTGATTTTCCACACAGGTTCATTGTAAAACTTAATAATGAAATACAAGTAAGCAACCCAAGAGGGGGGGTGAATTGGAATTCTAAAAATTATTCAATAATAAATAAAAATCTTAATGCAAATTTAACTCAATTTCAAAGCAATAATAATTAAGATGATCACAACATATAAAAGGTAAGGGAAGAGAGATTCAAACACGAGATTTTTACGTGGTTCGGCCAACCTCGCCTACGTCCACGCCTCCAAGCTTTCCGGGCTTGAGGATTCCACTAAGCAAGCCTCCAAGGCTTCAAATGCTTACACTTGACTTCCAAGGTGTCAATGGACCTTTACAACAAGAGATTATCCCCAATCTCTTAACCCAAGTGTATCCCAACACTTACAATCACTCAAAAGAAAAGATTACAAATTGTTTTTCTCTCACACAATATTTAAGATTACAAATCAATGCCCAATGTGTGAATAGATGAAAAGAGAATGTGTTTAAAGCTCAATGAAGATTGTATTCTCGAACATAAGCTCAGTGGTAGTGATGTGATCAACCTTTGTTTGGATTTGAATGAGCTTATTTATAGTTGCAGCTGAAAACTAGCCGTTATAGATCGCCGGATCTATCTAGATATCGGATCGCCGTTTGACTGGTCAATATGACCGTTGAGCTGATTTTTCAAATTGTCGGATCGCCGTTATCTAGATGTCGGATCGCCGTTAGCGTCCAGAGACTAATCTTCAATTCTGCTTGTTGTCGGCGAGCCGTTAACAGGAAGTCGGATCGCTGTTAGTTTCCAGAGACTGATCTTCGATTCTGCTCGATGTCGGCGAACAAGAAGTCGGATCGCCGTTAGTGTCAGAGATCTTCGATTCTGCTCGATGTAGACGAGCCGTTAACAAGAAGTCGGATCACCGTTAGTGTCCAGAGACTGATCTTTAATCCTGCTAGATGTCGGCGAGCCGTTAACCAAATATCGGATCGCCGTTTATGTCCAGAGACTGCTGGTTGATATCGGTGAGCCGTTTATCACATATGTCGGTTAGCCGTTTTGGTCCAGAGGCTATACTTCACTTCTGGTTAATATCGGCGAGCCGTTTATCTCAACTGTCGGTTCGCCGTTTTCCATAAAAACTGCTGCAGAGAGCTATTTTTGCAAGAGAACTGTTTTGACGCCAAATCTTCATGAAAATGCTTTATGAAACTTGTCAAAAAAGATGAAAGCTATGTTGAGCTTTTTAAAATGATTTAATCAATTTTAATTAAGTTTGTTATCATCAAAATCAATAAAGAATAATTTATGTTAACAAATAACACTGAAATTACTGTAGAACTTTTGGTCATCCATTTGATTATCATTATATGCACTTACCAAGATAGAAAACAAAAAAATTAATTAATCCCTTGATCATCATACAAGTGAAAAAAATTATGGTATAAATTTAATAAAATCAGTTGGATTGGCAATGGACATTTAAGACACTAAGTGCCTCTAAGAAGTTGAAGTTAAATGCATAGTCAGCATAAAGATAAAGAAACGGACACAAAAAACCACCAACACAATGAAATTACAGAGTAAAACAACTACTTTCTCATCAATCCTACCGCATTAAATGTGCCTAATTGAATTGCAGGTAAATAATCCCAAAATCTATTTGAAAATTAATATCAGACAAACAGTGGATTGGATATGAATTTTGTCAAATCTGTATCCAATCTATAAAAATATGGACTGAATTTGGATTGAATTTTATCAATTCGTAAATTGGATTGGATTGAAAATTTATAATCCACAAAATCGTGGATTAAATATAGATCGATATCCAATCTGTAAAATCCAAAATGCGAACACCCCTATTGGCGGCCCTAAAATAAACCCAAAAAAAATACACATTTCCAATAAAATCAATAAATCAAATCTACAACGAACGATAGCCCGTAAGCATGTACCATTACCCCCATGTCAGCATCTTAATGCTTTCGATTCACTTCTTTCCATGACTTGTTGTAATTTCACTTTACATGTTCTTGATTTTCCACACAGGTTCATTGTAAAACTTAATAACACTGAAATTACTGTAGAACTTTTGGTCATCCATTCGATTATCATTATATGCATAGAAAACAAAAAAATTAATTAATCCCTTGATCATTATACAAGTGCAAAAAATTATGGTATAAATTTAATAAAATCAGTTGGATTGACAATTGACATTTAAGATGCTAGTGCTTCTAAGAAGTTAAAGTCGAATTCATAGTCAGCATGAAAACAAATAAACGGACACCAAAAACCACCAACACAATGAAATTACATAGCAAAACAACTACTTTCTCATAAATCCTACCGCATTAAATGTGCCTAATTGAACGGCTGGTAAATAATCCTAAAATCTATTTGAAATTTAATGCCCTTTACTCCATAATTTTGTCGTTCTTTGTACTAAATCTCATTTCCTTACAGGTTTAGTACGATAAATTCATTATTCAACTCATAATTTTCAATTCCAACTTCCACTAACTTGATATTTTATTGCTGCGATCTCTCCCTCTGTTTCGTTTGATGCTACCAGACAGAAATTTAACTCACCAAGATCCACTTCGTAAATCGTAGCTAGCACATTGTTGCTATGCACCCTAAGACCAGTTATGATGGTGCAACAGGTTGGAATGGCAGCCCAACTTTAACTAACTATTCCTTCTCAAAACCCCAGCAGCTAGATTTTACTCATTATAATCTTACGGCTTCCGAGCAAACTGAAAAATAAAGGGAGCACAACGCCCAATGGGGCACGATAGTTGTACCCAAAAAGAAGAACTTAAATTAGGGTGCGTTTGAAATTAAAGTTGGCAGTTGTAACTTAAAAAGTTAGATCAATAAAGTATTTGGTAAATACTAACTGCTATAACTTGGAAGCTATGTTGATATGATTTTTCATTTATATAATAAAAAATCTATTATATATTTAATAATTTTGTCAAAATTATTATTTAAAATTTATATTAATTACATATTACTAATTTTTATTTCAAAATTATAGTTTCTTTCTATAACAGCTGTATCTTAAAATTTACAGTACCTCAATCCTAAATATGACTTTAATGTTACATTTTAAAAAGTCACTGTCCCCTATAAATTTCGTAATCACCACAAATGACATAGGCCGATCAGATAAAAAACTATCCCAATAATTTCATAACTTCAAGATTGGGGGCGTGAACTTGATAGCTGTAGATTATAGTTGTCCATTTTTTTTCATTGCTGCATACTTGTTTACATCTAATTTACTACTTTACAGCGTAACACTATTGAAAAAAAACCAAAAAAAATCGTGTATAAGAGCTTGTCTAGTTAGTTGGGTTTTATCATTCCAAATGCCAACTTAGTGGGATTAGTACCGATTTAAAAATTAACCACACCACACAAATGTGGGACTACATGGATATGAATACTATTTTATTGTGAAATCATTCATGATTACACCTACCACATTCCATAAGAATCTTTTCGCATTCTAAGTTTTAATAGTTAAAGAAAATATTGTGTTTGGTTGAAAGGAAATTTTCTAAAGCTTTAGAGAGAAAACCATCAGACTGAATTCATTTTATTAATCTGAGAAAATAAACTGAAGGATTACAGAGCTTTATATACACATGTCCAGAAGATTCTACAGCAACAAACGCATGTGAATAACCTCAACAACTTGTAACAAACTATTGGCGGGAAAAATATAACAAACTCTAAGAACTAATTTGCTTGTATAACCGAATACTGATGTGGCCAATGACTCAGCAAACTTGTTGACTCAGCTACTGACATAGTCTTCAAAATTTATTCTTAACATGCCCCCTTAAGCTCAAGGTCTCGGACAAACATTGAGCTTACTCTCATATAAGCAAAATTATCAAAACCAAGTGGCTTAATAAGTACATCTACCATATAATTAGAGCTTGACACATGTTCAACAGCAAGTTCCTTCTTGACAATGTGTTCTCTCACAAAATGAAGATCTAATTCAATGTGTTTGGTTCGTGAATGATATTTTGGGTTGCTTGCCAGAGCCTCTGTACTTTTATTATCACAGTACAAAAACAAGTGTGTTGTTGAGGTCTACTTTGAGTTCCTGTAATATATATGAAATCCATAGTACTTTTGAAATTGCCAAGGCTAAGGCTCTGTATTCTGACTCGGTTGATGATTTAGAAACAACATTTTGCTTCTTGGATGACCAGGAGACAAGATTAGGTCCAAAAAATATGTAGTAGCCTCCAATAGACCTTTTGTCATCATAATCAGAGCCCAAATCTGTATCCGAGAAGGCTGTCAGAGAAAGAGGTCTTGAGTTGTAAAATTCAATCCCCTCAGTGGTAGTGATGTGATCAACCTTTGTTTGGATTTGAATGAGCTTATTTATAGTTGCAGCTGAAAACTAGCCGTTATAGATCGCCGTTATCTAGATATCGGATCGCCGTTTGACTGGTCAATATGACCGTTGAGCTGATTTTTCAAATTGTCGGATCGCCGTTATCTAGATGTCGGATCGCCGTTAGCGTCCAAAGACTAATCTTCAATTCTGCTTGTTGTCGGCGAGCCGTTAACAGGAAGTCGGATCGCCGTTAGTTTCCAGAGACTGATCTTCGATTCTGCTCGATGTCGGTGAGCCGTTAACAAGAAGTCGGATCGCCGTTAGTGTCCAGAGACTGATCTTCGATTCTGCTCGATGTAGGCGAGCCGTTAACAAGAAGTCGGATCACCGTTAGTGTCCAGAGACTGATCTTTAATCCTGCTAGATGTCGGCGAGCCGTTAACCAAATATCGGATCGCCGTTTATGTCCAGAGACTGCTGGTTGATATCGGTGAGCCGTTTATCACATATGTCGGTTAGCCGTTTTGGTCCAGAGGCTATACTTCACTTCTGGTTAATATCGGCGAGCCGTTTATCTCAACTGTCGGTTCGCCGTTTTCCATAAAAGCTGCTATTTTTGCAAGAGAATGTTTCACGCCAAATCTTCATGAAAATGCTTTATGAAACTTGTCAAAAAAGATGAAAGCTATGTTGAGCTTTTTAAAATGATTTAATCAATTTTAATTAAGTTTGTTATCATCAAAATCAATAAAGAATAATTTATGTTAACAATCTCCCCCTTTTTGATGATGACAAACTTTTCAAGAAAATGCTTGTGCAATTTTTGCTCCCTAAATATGTGCTCCCAAGTGAAATTTTGAAAGACTTGTTGACTCCTTGTTAAAAAAATTTTCAATTAATCTCAAAATTTTAAACACGATTAAAAAAATTATGCCAAAACACATGCATACATGCAAAACCAATTTTGCCAAAATGAAAAAAAAGTTTTGCATTTGCTATTTGCTAATTTCTCTCCCCATCATAAAAAGAAAGAGACGCGATGAATGACTTATGTTTGGAGAAATTTGGTAGTCTCCCCGAAATATGAGCATTTCCTCAACAACACACAAGGTTAAAAGAAAAACACTTCCATATAAGTATACCACCATATCAACCAACCTCCATACCAACAAATACACACTTCCATAATTAGCAAGATAAACACTATAGCACCAAAGTCATCTCAAGCATAAATCAAGAGCACATGTCCAACATGAGATATCAGAAGCATAAACATAAAATAAATAACATCATATGCATAAGGCAAATAACATGTAATGAGAAATGTATGCGAATATCATAGAGAGAAATCTAAGACGGAGGTGTGAAGACGAAGGGTCATATCCAAAGTAGCCGAGAATGCGACGCTGGCCCGCGATAAGCTCCATCTGCTGATCTGAAATTTGCTCCCGAAAGGTTGCAAAGTCAGATCGAAGCTGCTGCTGCTGCTGAGTCAAAGCATCCACTCGGTCGAGAAGCTGCTGGAAGCGATCCTCAGGAACAGCTGATGCCGCAGGAGGGACGGCAGTCTCGGTAGGCTCGTTATCCTGAGGTGCATCTGCTGGTGAAGCGAGGCTGCCGTCTGCTTGCTCGGCGAGGAATTCAGCCCCAAGACGGAAATCGGGCTCATCCTGGGTAGATATCATTCGATGCGATCATCCTCGGGTGCGAGCAGTGTGGCTTCGTTTTTGGAGGATGTAGTCTTTTCCCATTTCCCACGCTTCTTATAGAATCCAATGGCAGAAATAATTTCTCGTCCGAGCTTACGAGTCTCGAGAAAAACAGGCTCGACGATAGGAACATGAAAGTGGTTCGGATCCTGTGATGATCTTTGCCATAAGGGAGGGATCGGTTGGAGACTTTAGGAGTGGACGATATGGCACATAATGGTGTAGGATAGGCTCACATGGCGTCGAATAAGAGAGTCTAAAATACCAATATCAAGCCTAGTGACCTCATCAGTGTGACCCTGTCTAGGAGTAACCATGTGCTGAAGAATAATGTGTAGAATACGAATCTGAAAAGGGAGGAGTTGAGACCTAAAGGACAAAGAACAGATGTCATCGGAAAGATCCCGACGACGACAAATGTTCCGTACACCATCCACATGACGAAAATTACTAAATTCTAGTTCTTTCCTAGTGGTGTACAGATCTAATCCTCCATAAGTGATTCCTAGAATACTACACAATTCGGGTTCATCAAGTTCAATGCGAATTCCTCCTACGAATGTATGAAGCTCATCACGACTAGAGGAGGTGAAATCTATATTTGAATAAAAGACTCGAACTAGATTTTCATAAATAGGTTCATCAATACTTAAAGCTTGTTTCCAATGACTAAGCATTTGAGTAATTGAGTGACCACAAACAGAGATATCCGAGAACTCCGAAATGTTAAGAGAGAAAGAGGGAGTTACAGGTTTACCCATGAACTTCTCACGGAACCGCTGAGCAGATGTAGCATTGGGAAAATGAAGACTCTCGAAGTCTTGAGGAGGAGACACAGGTGGTGGAGCAGGCGTGAAGCAGTGTGCTTGGTTCGAGCACGCCTTGGAGGTCGTTCCGCCATGGATGAGTAAAAAAAATTGGTAAAAAAAATTTTAGAGAAGAGATAGTGATTGTGGGTGAAAATGTGGTTGGAAATAAAAGAAGAGATTTGGGTTAGTTTGAGCAAGGAAGGCTCGGCTGGTTCTAGGGTTTCAAAAGGAAGATTTTTCAATTTTAGATGAAAGAGAAGGATTTGAATCGGTTAAAAGGTTCTAGAGAGGATAAAAATGGTTTGTAATGCTTCATTTGATGAAAAGTGACAAGAAAAGTGATGGATTTGGGAGAAGAGAAGCAGAGAGAGAGAAGAGAGGAAGCCGAAATGAGGAGGAAGACAAAGGACTGTTCAATTAACGCGTGATAACGGCGAGCCGTTATAAATAAACGGGCGAGCCGACAGAGTCCAGAGAGTCCTCAAAACAAATTCATCAAAGCGTTTATATCAATAACGGCGAGCCGATAGGATCGAAGAGTCTAAGAAAAATGTATCGGGGCGAGCCTATATACATATATCGGCGAACCGATAGTTGTTTACAAAGCGGTTAGCCGTTTATTGAAATAACGGCGATCCGTTTTCTACAACCTATGATTTCGCACATGTATTTTGATATTTGGCTACTTATTAATACATTTCAAGATCATTTTATTGATCCAAAATGATTTGAGTGCCATTTCAATGCATAATTCATGAACATATATATATATGTATTGCAATAATTAATTCATACATTTTCAAATATACATACACATTACATGCATATTACGATTGAGCATTTCATAGGAATTAAAGCATCAAGTCATAGATCAATCAATGTTAATAGACTCAATAGCATGAATAAAGATGTTAATGTGAAAATTTCATCATCCCAAGTTCATGCCGAATTTTGAAAAATTGTTCTTCGCAAAGTGGTTTTGTAAAAATATCAGCAAGTTGTTTTTCCGTGGAGATAAACTCTAATGCAATATCTCCCTTTTGAACATGATCTCTCAAGAAATGATGTCTTATTTCTATATGCTTGGTTCGAGAGTGTTGAATGGGATTTTTTGAAAGATTTATAGCACTAGTATTATCACACTTAATAGGAATTTGTTCAAGATTAATGCCATAATCTCTAAGTGTTTGTTTCATCCAAAGAGCTTGTGCACAACAACTTCCGGCAGCTATATATTCAGTTGAAAGTGCGAATTTTGTTTCTTGCTAAACCATGAAACAAGAGAGTGTCCTAATATAGCAAGTTCCACTAGTGCTCTTCCTATCCACTTTATAACCAGAAAATCCGCATCCGAAAAACATGTTAAATCTATATGAGTTCCCTAGGATACCAAAGGCCAATATCTATGGTTCCACTCAAATAACGGAAAATTCTTTTAACAAGCAAATGAGATTCCTTGGGACATGAAATCTTGCACACAAACATACACTAAACATGATATCTCTACTTGCAGTCAAATAAAGTAGGGATCCGATCATACCTCGATACATTTTGATGTCCACTTCTTTACCTTTTTCATCTTTGTCCAGCTTGGTTGTTGTGCTCATTGGTGTATTCTTGGTCTTTGAATCATCAATGCCAAATCGTTTGAGTAGATCCTTTACGTACTTGGCTTGATTTATGAAAATTCCTTCCTCGTTTTGTTTGATTTGGAGTCCAAGGAAGTATTTCAACTCTCCCATCATACTCATCTCAAATTCTTTGCTCATACATGATGAAAATTCTTTACACAACAACTCATTAGTAGAACCAAAAATAATATCATCAACATAAATTTGAACAATAAGTATGTCTTGGTTCTTATGCTTAACAAAAAGAGTAGTATCAGCTTTACCCATTGAAAAGTCATTTTCCAACAGAAAATTCTTAAGTCTATCATACCATGCTCTAGGTGCTTGTTTTAAACCATACAAAGCTTTAAGCAACTTATAAACATGATTTGGAAATTTTTCATTTTCAAAACCAGGGGGTTGTTTTACATACACTTCTTCCATAATAAACCCATTTAGAAAAGCACTTTTCACATCCATTTGAAACAAAATAAAATCTTTATGACATGCATATGCTAACAACATCCTAATGGATTCTAACCTTGCCACAGGAGCAAAGGTTTCATCAAAATCAATTCCTTCTTCTTGGTTGTAGCCACTAATCTAGCTTTATTTCTTACAACCATACCAGATTCATCCATCTTATTCCTAAACACCCATTTAGTACCTATTGATATTCGGGTTTAGGAACTAATTCCCACATTGTTTCTTTCAAATTGATTTAACTCCTCTTGCATTGCCATAATCCAAGATTCATCATTTTCGCATCCTCAAAGGATTTTGGTTCAATTTGAGAGATGAATGCATTATGCTCACAAGTATTTCTAAGTGATGATCTAGTTGTAATACCTCGTGAGGGATCTCTTAAAATTACATCTTTAGGGTGAGAAGAGACATACCTCCAGGGAGTGTTTGAGAATACCTTCATTTTGCTCCACATTTGGTTCTTCATGATGTTCTCTTGAATTTCATGTGGTGCATCCTCTTGAATGTTATTTGATGCTTTTTCTTCTTGTTCTTCTTGTTCTTCTTCTCTGCATCATCATCAACTACTTTTTCCGTAGATGAGGAGTTAGATTCATCAAAAGTGACATGCATAGATTCTTCCACAACTAAAGTTCTTTTGTTATAAACTCTATAAGCTTTGCTTGAATTTGAATAACCAAGAAAGATACCAACATCGGATTTTGGATCAAATTTACCAAGATTGTCTTTTGTGTTCAAAACAAAACATTTGCATCCAAAAACTTTAAAATAGCCAATGTTGGGTTTTCTATCTTTCCAAAGCTCATAAGGAGTTTTGTTAAGATTAAATCAACACCCGATTTAAAACATAACAAGCGGTGTTGAAAAAATATTTTGGTAATGCATTTTCATTTAACATGGTCCTAGCCATTTCTTGAATAGACCTATTCTTTCTCTCAACAACTCCATTTTGTTGTGGAGTTCTAGGTGATGAAAATTGATGCTCAATGCCTAGATTATTGCAAAAACTCTCAAATGCATGATTTTCAAATTCTCCTCCATGATCACTCCTAATACATACAATACCATGCCCTTTTTCATTTTGTAATTTCTTACAAAGCACTTTAAAAGCATCAAGAGCATCATCCTTATTGGCTAAGAATAATACCCATGTATATCTAGAATAATCATCCACTATCACAAATGCATAATATTTGCCATTTAGACTTGCATATCTAGAAGGTCCAAATAAATCTATATGAAGCAATTGAAGCGGTTTTGAAGAGGAAACATGATTTTTGCTTTTGAATGAAGTTTTGATTTGTTTTCCAAATTGGCATGCTTGAAGTTCTATCTTTTGAAAATTGATTTTGGAAGACCTTTTACTAAATCATTTTTCACGATTTTGAAATCAAATCCATGCTTGCATGACCTAATCTTCTATGCCATAACCAACCATCATCATGCAATGCGGAAAGACATTTCTCATTTGTTGATGCACAATCTATATTAATGGTATAGACATTAACACATCTATTTCCTACAAACAAGACTTTCCCATCACATGCATTCTCAATAACACACTTTGATTCATCAAAGATAACTCTATATCCTTTATCACATAATTGACTAATACTAAGCAAATTGTGTTTCAAGTTTTCAACCAAACACACATTTTCAATGAGAGTAGAGGATACATTACCGACATTTCCAATCCCAATGATTTTTCCTTTTGAATTATCCCCAAACGAAACATCTCCACCATTTTCGATCTTGGTAAAGCTTGAAAACCAAGAATAATTCCTCATGTGTCTTGAACAGTCCAAGTACCACTTATTCTTCTTCTTCTTTGAGCCTGTAGAAAATCTCAAGCTTTAGGTACCCAAACCTTTTTGGGTCCTTGAGAGTTAGCAATGGTTCCTTTCGGAACCCAAACACATTTCATACCATAATATGCATTTCTCTTCACTGCACATCTATTTTTCATATGGCCATCTTGATTGCAATAATGACATACAATTTTATTGTTAATAGATGTATTCTTAACAAAATAACTCTTGTAAAATTTTTGTTTCAAATTCGGTTTATAACCTATGCCACTTTTGTCAAATACACATTTTTGTGAGTTTAGCAAATTGTCCAACATCTTTTGCCCATTTGTGAATTTTAGCACAATCTCATTTAATTCATTACTCTTCTTTCTAAGCATTTCATTCTCATTTTTCAAGTCATTCATGTGTGACTCTAAGTGCTCATGTGAAGTGCTAGAGTTCTCTAATAATGCAATACTATCATGTAATGTTTTGTTTTCTAATTCTAGACATGTAATCTTTACACTAAATGAATCATTTTCATTTTTAAGCTCTTTCATCTTCTTTTTAAGACTTATATTCTTTTTACCAATCTTCATTAGCTCATCATGCAAATCATTAAAAGCATCATGCAATTCATCATATGTAGGAGGAACACTTACCTCATCAAGTTCATCACATGATTCTTCCCCATGAGAGCTAAGTTTGTCATTTCTTGTTGCTCATCATCGTCACTTGTTTCCTCATCACTATCATCCCATGTGGCCACCATAGCCTTCTTCTTGAATTTGTTGAGAAGAGGACATTCGTATGTGTCCTTACATTCATAACAAGTGATTGGCTCCTTCTTCTCCTTCTTATTCTTGTAGCCTCTGAACTTTCTCTGCTCATTATTCTTCTTGTAAAATTTTCTGAATCTTCTAGCTAACATAGCCAGCTCCTCATCATCCATTTCGCTTTCCTCATCACTTTCACGTTTTGAAGCCTTGAGAGCAATGTTCTTCTTCTTTTCCTCATGTCCTTTTTCAGCTGCCAAATCTTCTTCATATGAAATAAGAGAGCCAATTAAATCATCAATAGGTAACACATTTAAATCCTTGGCTTCCTCAATGGCAGTCCTTTTTGGTCTCCATTCCTTAGGTAGAGACCTAATGATTTTCTTGACTTTTTCGCTATTTGAAAAAGTCTTTCCTAGGACTCCTAGAGTGTTCACTATGTCCGTGAATCTAGTATACATAGAGTACACATTTTCATTTTGTTCCATTTGGAACAATTCATATTGTCGAGTGTACCTACTTATTTTAGATTCTTTCACTTGGTTTGTGCCTTCATAGACAACCTCAAGTTTGTGCCAAATCTCATTAGCACTTTCGCAACTAGACACTCTATGAAACTCTTTCTTATCTAGTGCACAAAATAAGGCATTCATGGCCTTGGAGTTTAGAGACATCTTTCTCTTTTCTAACTCACTCCATTGACTCGATGGTTTAGGAATATCATCTCCTACTTCATCTTTGAACGTAGGCATGAATGGACCATCACAAACAACTTCCCAAATTTCATAATCTAAGGCTTGCAAATAGATTCTCATTCTAGTTTTCCAATAAGCATAATCATTACCATCAAAAAATGGTGGTCTAGTTGTGGATTGCCCTTCTCTAAAGGTTTATTCATTTAGGGTTGCCATGGATCTTTTACTCTAGACGATTAAGTCTTAACAAGAGAACTCGATACCAATTGAAATACAAGTAAGCAACCCAAGAGGGGGGGTGAATTGGAATTCTAAAAATTATTCAATAATAAATAAAAATCTTAATGCAAATTTAACTCAATTTCAAAGCAATAATAATTAAGATGATCACAACATATAAAAGGTAAGGGAAGAGAGATTCAAACACGAGATTTTTACGTGGTTGGCCAACCTCGCCTACGTCCACGCCTCCAAGCTTTCGGGCTTGAGGATTCCACTAAGCAAGCCTCCAAGGCTTCAAATGCTTACACTTGACTTCCAAGGTGTCAATGGACCTTTACAACAAGAGATTATCCCCAATCTCTTAACCCAAGTGTATCCCAACACTTACAATCACTCAAAAGAAAAGATTACAAATTTTTTTTCTCTCACACAATATTTAAGATTACAAATCAATGCCCAATGTGTGAATAGATGAAAAGAGAATGTGTTTAAAGCTCAATGAAGATTGTATTCTCGAACATAAGCTCAGTGGTAGTGATGTGATCAACCTTTGTTTGGATTTGAATGAGCTTATTTATAGTTGCAGCTGAAAACTAGCCGTTATAGACTATCTGCACACTGTCGGATCGCCGTTATCTAGATATCGGATCGCCGTTTGACTGGTCAATATGACCGTTGAGCTGATTTTTCAAATTGTCGGATCGCCGTTATCTAGATGTCGGATCGCCGTTAGCGTCCAGAGACTAATCTTCACGCTTGTTGTCGGCGAAGTCGGATCGGTTAGTTTCCGATCTTCGATTACGCTCGATGTCGGCGAGCCGTTAACAAGTCGGATCGCCGTTAGTGTCCGATCTTCGATTCTGCTTGATGTAGGCGAGCTGTTAACAAGAAGTCGGATCACCGTTAGTGTCCAGAGACTGATCTTTAATCCTGCTAGATGTCGACGAGCCGTTAACCAAATATCGGATCGCCGTTTATGTCCAGAGGCTGGTTGATATCGGTGAACCGTTTATCACATATGTCGGTTAGCCGTTTTGGTCAGGCTATACTTCACTTAATATCGAGCCGTTTATCTCAATCGCCGTTTTCCATAAAAAGAGCTATTTTTGCAAGAGAAGCTTTTGACGCCAAATCTTCATGAAAATGCTTTATGAAACTTGTCAAAAAGATGAAAGCTATGTTGAGCTTTTAAAATGATTTAATCAATTTTAATTAAGTTTGTTATCATCAAAATCAATAAAGAATAATTTATGTTAACAAATAACAAAATTATCAGAACTTTTGGTCATCCATTTGATTATCATTATATGCACTTACCAAGATAGAAAACAAAAAAATTAATTAATCCTTGATCATCATACAAGTGAAAAAATTATGGTATAAATTTAATAAAATCACTTGGATTGGCAATGGACATTTAAGACACTAAGTGCCTCTAAGAAGTTGAAGTTAAATGCATAGTCGATAAAGATAAAGAAACGGACACAAAAAACCACCAACACAATGAAATTACAGAGTAAAACAACTACTTTCTCATCAATCCTACCGCATTAAATGTGCCTAATTGAATTGCAGGTAAATAATCCCAAAATCTATTTGAAAATTAATATCAGACAAACAGTGGATTGGATATGAATTTTGTCAAATCTGTATCCAATCTATAAAAATATGGACTGAATTTGGATTGAATTTTATCAATTCGTAAATTGGATTGGATTGAAAATTTATAATCCACAAAATCGTGGATTAAATATAGATCGATATCCAATCTGTAAAATCCAAAATGCGAACACCCCTATTGGCGGCCCTAAAATAAACCCAAAAAAAATACACATTTCCAATAAAATCAATAAATCAAATCTACAACGAACGATAGCGTAAGCATGTACCATTACCCCCATGTCATCTTAATGCTTTCGATTCACTTCTTTCCATGACTTGTTGTAATTTCACTTTACATGTTCTTGATTTTCCACACAGTTCATTGTAAAACTTAATAACACTTAAGAACTTTTGGTCATCCATTCGATTATCATTATATGCATAGAAAACAAAAAAATTAATTAATCCCTTGATCATTATACAAGTGCAAAAAATTATGGTATAAATTTAATAAAATCAGTTGGATTGACAATTGACATTTAAGATGCTAGTGCTTCTAAGAAGTTAAAGTCGAATTCATAGTCAGCATGAAAACAAATAAACGGACACCAAAAACCACCAACACAATGAAATTACATAGCAAAACAACTACTTTCTCATAAATCCTACCGCATTAAATGTGCCTAATTGAACGGCTGGTAAATAATCCTAAAATCTATTTGAAATTTAATGCCCTTTACTCCATAATTTTGTCGTTCTTTGTACTAAATCTCATTTCCTTACAGGTTTAGTACGATAAATTCATTATTCAACTCATAATTTTCAATTCCAACTTCCACTAACTTGATATTTTATTGCGATCTCTCCCTCTGTTTCGTTTGATGCTACCAGACAGAAATTTAACTCACCAAGATCCACTTCGTAAATCGTAGCTAGCACATTGTTGCTATGCACCCTAAGACCAGTTATGATGGTGCAACAGGTTGGAATGGCAGCCCAACTTTAACTAACTATTCCTTCTCAAAACCCCAGCAGCTAGATTTTACTCATTATAATCTTACGGCTTCCGAGCAAACTGAAAAATAAAGGGAGCACAACGCCCAATGGGGCACGATAGTTGTACCCAAAAAGAAGAACTTAAATTAGGGTGCGTTTGAAATTAAAGTTGGCAGTTGTAACTTAAAAAGTTAGATCAATAAAGTATTTGGTAAATACTAACTGCTATAACTTGGAAGCTATGTTGATATGATTTTTCATTTATATAATAAAAAATCTATTATATATTTAATAATTTTGTCAAAATTATTATTTAAAATTTATATTAATTACATATTACTAATTTTTATTTCAAAATTATAGTTTCTTTCTATAACAGCTGTATCTTAAAATTTACAGTACCTCAATCCTAAATATGACTTTAATGTTACATTTTAAAAAGTCACTGTCCCCTATAAATTTCGTAATCACCACAAATGACATAGGCCGATCAGATAAAAAACTATCCCAATAATTTCATAACTTCAAGATTGGGGGCGTGAACTTGATAGCTGTAGATTATAGTTGTCCATTTTTTTTCATTGCTGCATACTTGTTTACATCTAATTTACTACTTTACAGCGTAACACTATTGAAAAAAAACCAAAAAAAATCGTGTATAAGAGCTTGTCTAGTTAGTTGGGTTTTATCATTCCAAATGCCAACTTAGTGGGATTAGTACCGATTTAAAAATTAACCACACCACACAAATGTGGGACTACATGGATATGAATACTATTTTATTGTGAAATCATTCATGATTACACCTACCACATTCCATAAGAATCTTTTCGCATTCTAAGTTTTAATAGTTAAAGAAAATATTGTGTTTGGTTGAAAGGAAATTTTCTAAAGCTTTAGAGAGAAAACCATCAGACTGAATTCATTTTATTAATCTGAGAAAATAAACTGAAGGATTACAGAGCTTTATATACACATGTCCAGAAGATTCTACAGCAACAAACGCATGTGAATAACCTCAACAACTTGTAACAAACTATTGGCGGGAAAAATATAACAAACTCTAAGAACTAATTTGCTTGTATAACCGAATACTGATGTGGCCAATGACTCAGCAAACTTGTTGACTCAGCTACTGACATAGTCTTCAAAATTTATTCTTAACATGCCCCCTTAAGCTCAAGGTCTCGGACAAACATTGAGCTTACTCTCATATAAGCAAAATTATCAAAACCAAGTGGCTTAATAAGTACATCTACCATATAATTAGAGCTTGACACATGTTCAACAGCAAGTTCCTTCTTGACAATGTGTTCTCTCACAAAATGAAGATCTAATTCAATGTGTTTGGTTCGTGAATGATATTTTGGGTTGCTTGCCAGAGCCTCTGTACTTTTATTATCACAGTACAAAAACAAGTGTGTTGTTGAGGTCTACTTTGAGTTCCTGTAATATATATGAAATCCATAGTACTTTTGAAATTGCCAAGGCTAAGGCTCTGTATTCTGACTCGGTTGATGATTTAGAAACAACATTTTGCTTCTTGGATGACCAGGAGACAAGATTAGGTCCAAAAAATATGTAGTAGCCTCCAATAGACCTTTTGTCATCATAATCAGAGCCCAAATCTGTATCCGAGAAGGCTGTCAGAGAAAGAGGTCTTGAGTTGTAAAATTCAATCCCCTCAGTGGTAGTGATGTGATCAACCTTTGTTTGGATTTGAATGAGCTTATTTATAGTTGCAGCTGAAAACTAGCCGTTATAGACTGTCTGCACACTGTCGGATCGCCGTTATCTAGATATCGGATCGCCGTTTGACTGGTCAATATGACCGTTGAGCTGATTTTTCAAATTGTCGGATCGCCGTTATCTAGATGTCGGATCGCCGTTAGCGTCCAAAGACTAATCTTCAATTCTGCTTGTTGTCGGCGATGTCGGATCGCCGTTAGTTTCCAGAGACTGATCTTCGATTCTGCTCGATGTCGGTGAGCCGTTAACAAGAAGTCGGATCGCCGTTAGTGTCCAGAGACTGATCTTCGATTCTGCTCGATGTAGGCGAGCCGTTAACAAGAAGTCGGATCACCGTTAGTGTCCAGAGACTGATCTTTAATCCTGCTAGATGTCGGCGAGCCGTTAACCAAATATCGGATCGCCGTTTATGTCCAGAGACTGCTGGTTGATATCGGTGAGCCGTTTATCACATATGTCGGTTAGCCGTTTTGGTCCAGAGGCTATACTTCACTGTTAATATCGTTTATCTCAATCGCCGTTTTCCATAAAAGCTATTTTTGCAAGAGAACTGTTTTGACGCCAAATCTTCATGAAAATGCTTTATGAAACTTGTCAAAAAAAGATGAAAGCTATGTTGAGCTTTTTAAAATGATTTAATCAATTTTAATTAAGTTTGTTATCATCAAAATCAATAAAGAATAATTTATGTTAACAATCTCCCCCTTTTTGATGATGACAAACTTTTCAAGAAAATGCTTGTGCAATTTTTGCTCCCCCTAAATATGTGCTCCCCCTAAGTGAAATTTTGAAAGACTTGTTGACTCCCTTGTTAAAAAAAAAATTTTCAACTGTTAATCTCAAAATTTTAAACACGACAGATTAAAAAAAATTATGCCAGTAAACACATGCATACATGCCAAAACCAAATTTTGCCAAAATGAAAAAAAAAGTTTTGCATCTAATTTCTCTCCCCCTTCATCATCAAAAAGAAAGAGACGCGATGAATGACTTATGTTTGGAGAAATTTGGGCAGAGTCTCCCCTGAAATATGAGCATTTCCTCAACAACACACAAGGTTAAAAAGAAAAACACTTCCATATAAGTATACCACCATATCAACCAACCTCCATACCAACAAATACACACTTCCATAATTAGCAAGATAAACACTATAGCACCAAAGTCATCTCAAGCATAAATCAAGAGCACATGTCCAACATGAGATATCAGAAGCATAAACATAAAATAAATAACATCATATGCATAAGGCAAATAACATGTAATGAGAAATGTCTGTGCGAATATCATAGAGGCAGAGAAATCTAAGACGGAGGCTGTGAAGACGAACTGCCGGGGTCATATCCAAAGTAGAGAATGCGACGCGCCGCGATAAGCTCCATCTGATCTGAAATTTGCTCCCGAAAGGTTGCAAAGTCGATCGAAGTCAAAGCATCCACTCGGTCGAGAAGGCTGATCCTCGAGAAATGCCGCAGGAGGGACGGTAGGCTCGTTATCTGAGGTGCATCTGCTGGTGAAGCAGAGCTGCTTCGCGGTCAGCCCCAAGACGGAAATCGGCACTCATCCTGAGTAGATATCATTCGATGCGATCATCCTCGTGCAGGTGGCTTCGTTTTGGAGGATGTAGTCTTTTCCCATTTCCCACGCTTCTTATAGAATCCAATGGCGAAATAATTTCTCGTCCGAGCTTACGAGTCTCGAGAAAAGCAGGCTCGGCGATAGGAACATGAAAGTGGTTCGGATCCTAGTGATGATGCCATAAGGGAGGATCGGTTGGAGACTTTAGGAGTGGACACATATAATGGTGTAGGATAGGCTCACATGGCGTCGAATAAGAGAGTCTAAAATACCAATATCAAGCCTAGTGACCTCATCGGTGTGACCATGTGAAGAATAATGTGTAGAATACGAATCAAAAGGGAGGAGTTGAGACAAAGGACAAAGAGATGTCATCGGAAAGATCCCGACGACAAATGTTCCGTACACCATCCACATGACGAAAATTACTAAATTCTAGTTCTTTCCTAGTGGTGTGCATCTAATCCTCCATAAGTGATTCCTAGAATACTACACAATTCGGGTTCATCAAGTTCAATGCGAATTCCTCCTACGAATGTATGAAGCTCATCACGACTAGAGGAGGTGAAATCTATATTTGAATAAAAGACTCGAACTAGATTTTCATAAATAGGTTCATCAATACTTAAAGCTTGTTTCCAATGACTAAGCATTTGAGTAATTGAGTGACCACAAACAGAGATATTCGAGAACTCCAAATGTTAAGAGAGAAAGAGGAGTTACAGGTTTACCCATGAACTTCTCACCAGCATTGGGAAAATGAAGACTCTCGAAGTCTTGAGGAGGAGACACAGGTGGGTGGACTGAAGCGGTGTGCTTGGTTCGAGTACGCCTTGGAGGTCGTTCCGCCATGGATGAGTAAAAAAAATTGGTAAAAAAAATTTTAGAGAAGAGATAGTGATTGTGGGTGAAAATGTGGTTGGAAATAAAAGAAGAGATTTGGGTTAGTTTGAGCAAGGAAGGCTCGGCTGGTTCTAGGGTTTCAAAAGGAAGATTTTTCAATTTTAGATGAAAGAGAAGGATTTGAATCGGTTAAAAGGTTCTAGAGAGGATAAAAATGGTTTGTAATGCTTCAATTTGATGAAAAGTGACAAGAAAAGTGATGGATTTGGGAGAAGAGAACTGGTACAGTCGCGGGCTGAAGAGAGAGAAAGAGAAGGGGGAAGCCGAAATGAGGAGGAAGACAAAGGACTGCGCGTGATAACGGCGAGCCGTTATAAAGAAAACGGCGAGCCGACAGAGTCCAGAGAGTCCTCAAAACAAATTCATCAAAACGGCGAGCCGTTTATATCAATAACGGCGAGCCGATAGGATCCAGAGAGTCCACAGAAGAAAAATGTATCAGGACGGCGAGCCGATATACATATATCGGCGAACCGATAGCTTCCAGAAAGCTTACCGTTAGCCGTTTATTGAAATAACGGCGATCCGTTTTCTACAACCTATGATTTCGCACATGTATTTTGATATTTGGCTACTTATTAATACATTTCAAGATCATTTTATTGATCCAAAATGATTTGAGTGCCATTTCAATGCATAATTCATGAACATATATATATATGTATTGCAATAATTAATTCATACATTTTCAAATATACATACACATTACATGCATATTACGATTGAGCATTTCATAGGAATTAAAGCATCAAGTCATAGATCAATCAATGTTAATAGACTCAATAGCATGAATAAAGATGTTAATGTGAAAATTTCATCATCCCAAGTTCATGCCGAATTTTGAAAAATTGTTCTTGCAAAGTGGTTTTGTAAAAATATCAAGTTGTTTTTCCGTGGAGATAAACTCTAATGCAATATCTCCTTTTGAACATGATCTCTCAAGAAATGATGTCTTATTTCTATATGCTTGGTTCGAGAGTGTTGAATGGGATTTTTGAAAGATTTATAGCACTAGTATTATCACACTTAATAGGAATTTGTTCAAGATTAATGCCATAATCTCTAAGTGTTTGTTTCATCCAAAGAGCTTGTGCACAACAACTTCCTATATATATTCAAGTTGAAAGTGCGAATTTTGTTTCTTGCTAAACCATGAAACAAGAGAGTGTCCTAGAATATAGCAAGTTCCACTAGTGCTCTTCCTATCCACTTTATAACCAAAAAATCCGCATCCGAAAAACATGTTAAATCTATATGAGTTCCCCAGGATACCAAAGGCCAATATCTATGGTTCCACTCAAATAACGGAAAATTCTTTTAACAACAAGCAAATGAGATTCCTTGGGACATGACTGAAATCTTGCACACAAACATACACTAAACATGATATCTCTACTTGCAAATAAAGTAGGGATCCGATCATACCTCGATACATTTTGATGTCCACTTTTTACCTTTTTCATCTTTGTCCTTGGTTGTTGTGCTCATTGGTGTATTCTTGGTCTTTGAATCATCAATGCCAAATCGTTTGAGTAGATCCTTTACGTTTGGCTTGATTTATGAAAATTCCTTCCTCGTTTTGTTTGATTTGGAGTCCAAGGAAGTATTTCAACTCTCCCATCATACTCATCTCAAATTCTTTGCTCATACATGATGAAAATTCTTTACACAACAACTCATTAGTAGAACCAAAAATAATATCATCAACATAAATTTGAACAATAAGTATGTCTTGGTTCTTATGCTTAACAAAAAGAGTAGTATCACTTTACCCATTGAAAAGTCATTTTCCAACGAAAATTCTTAAGTCTATCATACCATGCTCTAGTGCTTGTTTTAAACCATACAAAGCTTTAAGCAACTTATAAACATGATTTGGAAATTTTTCATTTTCAAAACCAGGGGTTGTTTTACATACACTTCTTCCATAATAAACCCATTTAAAAGCACTTTTCACATCCATTTGAAACAAAATAAAATCTTTATGACATGCATATGCTAACAACATCCTAATGGATTCTAACCTTGCACAGAGCAAAGGTTTCATCAAAATCAATTCCTTCTTCTTGGTTGTAGCCTTGAGCCACTAATCTAGCTTTATTTCTTACAACCATGATTCATCCATCTTATTCCTAAACACCCATTTAGTACCTATTACAGATTGATATTCAGGTTTAGGAACTAATTCCCACACATTGTTTCTTTCAAATTGATTTAACTCCTCTTGCATTGCCATAATCCAAGATTCATCATTTTCTGCATCCTCAAAGGATTTTGGTTCAATTTGAGAGATGAATGCATTATGCTCACAAGTATTTCTAAGTGATGATCTAGTTGTAATACCTCGTGAGGGATCTCTTAAAATTACATCTTTAGGGTGAGAAGAGACATACCTCCACTCCTTGGGGAGTGTTTGAGAAGTACCTTCATTTTGCTCCACATTTGGTTCTTCATGATGTTCCTCTTGAATTTCATGTGGTGCATCCTCTTGAATGTTATTTGATGCATTTTCTTCTTGTTCTGCTTCTTCTTCTTGTTCTTCTTCTCCTGCATCATCATCAACAACTACTTTTTCCGTAGATGAGGAGTTAGATTCATCAAAAGTGACATGCATAGATTCTTCCACAACTAAAGTTCTTTTGTTATAAACTCTATAAGCTTTGCTTGAATTTGAATAACCAAGAAAGATACCAACATCGGATTTTGGATCAAATTTACCAAGATTGTCTTTTGTGTTCAAAACAAAACATTTGCATCCAAAAACTTTAAAATAGCCAATGTTGGGTTTTCTATCTTTCCAAAGCTCATAAGGAGTTTTGTTAAGATTAGGTCTAATCAACACCCGATTTAAAACATAACAAGCGGTGTTGACCAAAAATATTTTGGTAATGCATTTTCATTTAACATGGTCCTAGCCATTTCTTGAATAGACTATTCTTTCTCTCAACAACTCCATTTTGTTGTGGAGTTCTAGGTGATGAAAATTGATGCTCAATGCCTAGATTATTGCAAAAACTCTCAAATGCATGATTTTCAAATTCTCCTCCATGATCACTCCTAATACATACAATACCATGCCCTTTTTCATTTTGTAATTTCTTACAAAGCACTTTAAAAGCATCAAGAGCATCATCCTTATTGGCTAAGAATAATACCCATGTATATCTAGAATAATCATCCACTATCACAAATGCATAATATTTGCCATTTAGACTTGCATATCTAGAAGGTCCAAATAAATCTATATGAAGCAATTGAAGCGGTTTTGAAGAGGAAACATGATTTTTGCTTTTGAATGAAGTTTTGATTTGTTTTCCAAATTGGCATGCTTCACAAGTTCTATCTTTTTTAAAATTGATTTTGGAAGACCTTTTACTAAATCATTTTTCACGATTTTGAAATCAAATCCATGCTTGCATGACCTAATCTTCTATGCCATAACCAACCATCATCATGCAATGCGGAAAGACATTTCTCATTTGTTGATGCACAATCTATATTAATGGTATAGACATTAACACATCTATTTCCTACAAACAAGACTTTCCCATCACATGCATTCTCAATAACACACTTTGATTCATCAAAGATAACTCTATATCCTTTATCACATAATTGACTAATACTAAGCAAATTGTGTTTCAAGTTTTCAACCAAACACACATTTTCAATGAGAGTAGAGGATACATTACCGACATTTCCAATCCCAATGATTTTTCCTTTTGAATTATCCCCAAACGAAACATCTCCACCATTTTCGATCTTGGTAAAGCTTGAAAACCAAGAATAATTCCCTGTCATGTGTCTTGAACCCAAGTACCACTTATTCTTCTTCTTGAGCCAGAAAATCTCAAGCTTTAGGTACCCAAACCTTTTTGGGTCCTTGAGAGTTAACAATGGTTCCTTTAACCCAAACACATTTCATACCATAATATGCATTTCTCTTCACTGCACATCTATTTTTCATATGGCCATCTTGATTGCAATAATGACATACAATTTTATTGTTAATAGATGTATTCTTAACAAAATAACTCTTGTAAAATTTTTGTTTCAAATTCGGTTTATAACCTATGCCACTTTTGTCAAATACACATTTTTGTGAGTTTAGCAAATTGTCCAACATCTTTTGCCCATTTGTGAATTTTAGCACAATCTCATTTAATTCATTACTCTTCTTTCTAAGCATTTCATTCTCATTTTTCAAGTCATTCATGTGTGACTCTAAGTGCTCATGTGAAGTGCTAGAGTTCTCTAATAATGCAATACTATCATGTAATGTTTTGTTTTCTAATTCTAGACATGTAATCTTTACACTAAATGAATCATTTTCATTTTTAAGCTCTTTCATCTTCTTTTTAAGACTTATATTCTTTTTACCAATCTTCATTAGCTCATCATGCAAATCATTAAAAGCATCATGCAATTCATCATATGTAGGAGGAACACTTACCTCATCAAGTTCATCACATGATTCTTCCCCATGAGAGCTAAGTTTGTCATTTCTTGCTCATCATCGTCACTTGTTTCCTCATCACTATCATCCCATGTGGCCACCATAGCCTTCTTCTTGAATTTGTTGAGAAGAGGACATTCGGTCGTATGTGTCCTGCATTCATAACAAGTGATTGGCTCCTTCTTCTCCTTCTTATTCTTGTAGCCTCCGAACTTTCTCTCTCATTATTCTTCTTGTAAAATTTTCTGAATCTTCTAGCTAACATAGCTCCTCATCATCCATTTCGCTTTCCTCATCACTTTCACGTTTTGAAGCCTTGAGAGCAATGTTCTTCTTCTTTCCTCATGTCCTTTTCAGCCAAATCTTCTTCATATGAAATAAGAGAGCCAATTAAATCATCAATAGGTAACACATTTAAATCCTTGGCTTCCTCAATGGCACCTTTTTGGTCTCCATTCCTTGGTAGAGACTAATGATTTTCTTGACTTTTTCGCTATTTGAAAAGTCTTTCCTCTCCTAGAGTGTTCACTATGTCCGTGAATCTAGTATACATAGAGTACACATTTTCATTTTGTTCCATTTGGAACAATTCATATTGTCGAGTGTACCTACTTATTTTAGATTCTTTCACTTGGTTTGTGCCTTCATAGACAACCTCAAGTTTGTGCCAAATCTCATTACCACTTTCGCAACTAGACACTCTATGAAACTCTTTCTTATCTAGTGCACAAAATAAGGCATTCATGGCCTTGGAGTTTAGAGACATCTTTCTCTTTTCTAACTCACTCCATTGACTCGATGGTTTAGGAATATCATCTCCTACTTCATCTTTGAACGTAGGCATGAATGGACCATCACAAACAACTTCCCAAATTTCATAATCTAAGGCTTGCAAATAGATTCTCATTCTAGTTTTCCAATAAGCATAATCATTACCATCAAAAAATGGTGGTCTAGTTGTGGATTGCCCTTCTCTAAAGGTTTATTCATTTAGGGTTGCCATGGATCTTTTACTCTAGACGATTAAGTCTTAACAAGAGAACGAAGCTCTGATACCAATTGAAATACAAGTAAGCAACCCAAGAGGGGGGGTGAATTGGAATTCTAAAAATTATTCAATAATAAATAAAAATCTTAATGCAAATTTAACTCAATTTCAAAGCAATAATAATTAAGATGATCACAACATATAAAAGGTAAGGGAAGAGAGATTCAAACACGAGATTTTTACGTGGTTCGGCCAACCTCGCCTACGTCCACGCCTCCAAGCTTTCCGGGCTTGAGGATTCCACTAAGCAAGCCTCCAAGGCTTCAAATGCTTACACTTGACTTCCAAGGTGTCAATGGACCTTTACAACAAGAGATTATCCCCAATCTCTTAACCCAAGTGTATCCCAACACTTACAATCACTCAAAAGAAAAGATTACAAATTTTTTTTCTCTCACACAATATTTAAGATTACAAATCAATGCCCAATGTGTGAATAGATGAAAAGAGAATGTGTTTAAAGCTCAATGAAGATTGTATTCTCGAACATAAGCTCAGTGGTAGTGATGTGATCAACCTTTGTTTGGATTTGAATGAGCTTATTTATAGTTGCAGCTGAAAACTAGCCGTTATAGACTATCTGCACACTGTCGGATCGCCGTTATCTAGATATCGGATCGCCGTTTGACTGGTCAATATGACTGATTTTTCAAATTGTCGGATCGCCGTTATCTAGATGTCGGATCGCCGTTAGCGTCCAGACTAATCTTCACGCTTGTTGTCGGCGAAGTCGGATCGTTTCCGTGATCTTCGATTACGCTGTCGGCCGTTAACAAGAAGTCGGATCGCCGTTAGTGTCCGAGATCTTCGATTCGCCGATGTAGGCGAGCCGTTCACAAGAACTCGGATCACCGTTAGTGTCCAGAGATCTTTAATCTCTAGATGTCGGCGAGCCGTTAACCAAATCTCGGATCGCCGTTTATGTCCAGAGGCTTGATATCGGTGAACCGCTTTATCACATATGTCGGTTAGCCGTTTTGGTCCGAGGCTATACTTCACTTAATATCGGCGAGCCGTTTATCTCAATCGCTTTTCCATAAAAGCTAGAGCTATTTTTGCAAGAGAAGCTTTTGACGCCAAATCTTCATGAAAATGCTTTATGAAACTTGTCAAAAAAGATGAAAGCTATGTTGAGCTTTTAAAATGATTTAATCAATTTTAATTAAGTTTGTTATCATCAAAATCAATAAAGAATAATTTATGTTAACAAATAACACTGAAATTACTGTAGAACTTTTGGTCATCCATTTGATTATCATTATATGCACTTACCAAGATAGAAAACAAAAAAATTAATTAATCCCTTGATCATCATACAAGTGAAAAAAATTATGGTATAAATTTAATAAAATCAGTTGGATTGGCAATGGACATTTAAGACACTAAGTGCCTCTAAGAAGTTGAAGTTAAATGCATAGTCAGCATAAAGATAAAGAAACGGACACAAAAAACCACCAACACAATGAAATTACAGAGTAAAACAACTACTTTCTCATCAATCCTACCGCATTAAATGTGCCTAATTGAATTGCAGGTAAATAATCCCAAAATCTATTTGAAAATTAATATCAGACAAACAGTGGATTGGATATGAATTTTGTCAAATCTGTATCCAATCTATAAAAATATGGACTGAATTTGGATTGAATTTTATCAATTCGTAAATTGGATTGGATTGAAAATTTATAATCCACAAAATCGTGGATTAAATATAGATCGATATCCAATCTGTAAAATCCAAAATGCGAACACCCCTATTGGCGGCCCTAAAATAAACCCAAAAAAAATACACATTTCCAATAAAATCAATAAATCAAATCTACAACGAACGATAGCCCGTAAGCATGTACCATTACCCCCATGTCAGCATCTTAATGCTTTCGATTCACTTCTTTCCATGACTTGTTGTAATTTCACTTTACATGTTCTTGATTTTCCACACAGGTTCATTGTAAAACTTAATAACACTGAAATTACTGTAGAACTTTTGGTCATCCATTCGATTATCATTATATGCATAGAAAACAAAAAAATTAATTAATCCCTTGATCATTATACAAGTGCAAAAAATTATGGTATAAATTTAATAAAATCAGTTGGATTGACAATTGACATTTAAGATGCTAGTGCTTCTAAGAAGTTAAAGTCGAATTCATAGTCAGCATGAAAACAAATAAACGGACACCAAAAACCACCAACACAATGAAATTACATATCAAAACAACTACTTTCTCATAAATCCTACCGCATTAAATGTGCCTAATTGAACGGCTGGTAAATAATCCTAAAATCTATTTGAAATTTAATGCCCTTTACTCCATAATTTTGTCGTTCTTTGTACTAAATCTCATTTCCTTACAGGTTTAGTACGATAAATTCATTATTCAACTCATAATTTTCAATTCCAACTTCCACTAACTTGATATTTTATTGCTGCGATCTCTCCCTCTGTTTCGTTTGATGCTACCAAAATTTAACTCACCAAGATCCACTTCGTAAATCGTAGCTAGCACATTGTTGCTATGCACCCTAAGACCGATTATGATGGTGCAACAAAGTTGGAATGGCGAACTTTAACTAACTATTCCTTCTCAAAACCCCAGCAGCTAGATTTTACTCATTATAATCTTACGGCTTCCGAGCAAACTGAAAAATAAAGGGAGCACAACGCCCAATGGGGCACGATAGTTGTACCCAAAAAGAAGAACTTAAATTAGGGTGCGTTTGAAATTAAAGTTGGCAGTTGTAACTTAAAAAGTTAGATCAATAAAGTATTTGGTAAATACTAACTGCTATAACTTGGAAGCTATGTTGATATGATTTTTCATTTATATAATAAAAAATCTATTATATATTTAATAATTTTGTCAAAATTATTATTTAAAATTTATATTAATTACATATTACTAATTTTTATTTCAAAATTATAGTTTCTTTCTATAACAGCTGTATCTTAAAATTTACAGTACCTCAATCCTAAATATGACTTTAATGTTACATTTTAAAAAGTCACTGTCCCCTATAAATTTCGTAATCACCACAAATGACATAGGCCGATCAGATAAAAAACTATCCCAATAATTTCATAACTTCAAGATTGGGGGCGTGAACTTGATAGCTGTAGATTATAGTTGTCCATTTTTTTTCATTGCTGCATACTTGTTTACATCTAATTTACTACTTTACAGCGTAACACTATTGAAAAAAAACCAAAAAAAATCGTGTATAAGAGCTTGTCTAGTTAGTTGGGTTTTATCATTCCAAATGCCAACTTAGTGGGATTAAGATTTAAAAATTAACCACACCACACAAATGTGGGACTACATGGATATGAATACTATTTTATTGTGAAATCATTCATGATTACACCTACCACATTCCATAAGAATCTTTTCGCATTCTAAGTTTTAATAGTTAAAGAAAATATTGTGTTTGGTTGAAAGGAAATTTTCTAAAGCTTTAGAGAGAAAACCATCAGACTGAATTCATTTTATTAATCTGAGAAAATAAACTGAAGGATTACAGAGCTTTATATACACATGTCCAGAAGATTCTACAGCAACAAACGCATGTGAATAACCTCAACAACTTGTAAAAAACTATTGGCGGGAAAAATATAACAAACTCTAAGAACTAATTTGCTTGTATAACCGAATACTGATGTAGCCAATGACTCAGCAAACTTGTTGACTCAGCTACTGACATAGTCTTCAAAATTTATTCTTAACATGCCCCCTTAAGCTCAAGGTCTCGGACAAACATTGAGCTTACTCTCATATAAGCAAAATTATCAAAACCAAGTGGCTTAATAAGTACATCTACCATATAATTAGAGCTTGACACATGTTCAACAGCAAGTTCCTTCTTGACAATGTGTTCTCTCACAAAATGAAGATCTAATTCAATGTGTTTGGTTCGTGAATGATATTTTGGGTTGCTTGCCAGAGCCTCTGTACTTTTATTATCACAGTACAAAAACAAGTGTGTTGTTGAGGTCTACTTTGAGTTCCTGTAATATATATGAAATCCATAGTACTTTTGAAATTGCCAAGGCTAAGGCTCTGTATTCTGACTCGGTTGATGATTTAGAAACAACATTTTGCTTCTTGGATGACCAGGAGACAAGATTAGGTCCAAAAAATATGTAGTAGCCTCCAATAGACCTTTTGTCATCATAATCAGAGCCCAAATCTGTATCCGAGAAGGCTGTCAGAGAAAGAGGTCTTGAGTTGTAAAATTCAATCCCATAAATGGTTGTACACTGAAGATACCTAAGAACACTCTTGCAGGCCTACCAGTGAAGTATAATAAGAGCAGCCAAGAATTGACTAACATATTCATAGTAAAGTCTATATCAGGCCGTGTCAAGGTTACATACTGAAGGGATCCAATAACACTTCTGTAAAGATAGGGATTTTCAAATAAATTACCCTTGTCTTTATACAATTTATCAACAACGCTCACTGGAGTATTACATCCTTTGCTGTCAAGCATGTAAGACTTCTTTCAACTTGTTATACCATACTCGGGGTGCATACTTAAGACCATATATGGTTTTATTTAACTTGCAAACATAGGTTGGATGTTGAGGATCAATAAATCCCTCAAGTTGATACATGAGTACATCTTCGATTAGCACACCATTAAGGGATGCATTGTTTACATCCAGCTACCTTATTGTCCAATGATTCATCATTGCAAGGCTCAGATTGATTCTAATGGTACAGGGCTTTACAACAAGATTGAAGGTTTCAAAGAAATCTACACTATAGGTTTAATGAAACCCTTTTACAACTATCCTTGCGTTATACTTAGAAATACTTCCATCTAGATTATATTTAACTCTAAATACCCATTTATTTCCAACAATTTTAGTGACTAATTCAACTGGCACTAGAGTTCATGTTTCATTTTTCTTCAAAGCATGAAACTCTTCTATCATTGCCATATACCATTTTTGTACTACTAAGGTTGCTTTGACATTGGTTGGTTCAATATCTTGAGTGGTTGTAAGATAAGTTTTGGGTTTGAAAATTTTTGCTTTGGCTCTTGTAATCATTGGATGGGTAGGAACTATTGGTAAGACTGGATGAGGAGGTGATACTGATGAATTTTTGGTAAATGTATGAGAATGGACATTTAGAAGAGAGTGGTGAAGGAGGGGTGTTTATTTGTGGTAAAGAATGAGAGTTTGGAGTTTGTGGCACTTGGAGGTTACTATGTTAAGCTACTGTCATGAAGAATGCAAAATGAAGGAGAAGAGATTGGTACTAACTCTGATGAAGAATTAGAATAAGGAAATAATTCAGAATAAGGAAACTTATGTTCATTGAAGGTAACATGAATTGTAATAAACACCCTCCTTCTTTTATCCAGACATTTGTAACCCTTGTGTAGAGGGCTATAACCTATAAATAAACACTTTTGAGAATGAAAATCAAGTTTGTATTGATTATATGGTCTGAGAAAATGATAGCATGCACTGTCAAAGACCCTAAGAAAATTATAATTTGGTGACTGTTGAAACAACTTTTGATAAGAAGATTGATTATTTAGAACTGTGGTTAGCATTCGATTGATGAGATAAGAGGTTGTGTTAAAAGCTTCCCACCAGAAGGAAACATGCATTTTGGCTTGATTAAGGAGAGTTAATCCGGTCTCAACAATGTGCTTATGCTTCCTGAAAACCACACCATTTTGATGATATGTGTGAGGGCAGTTATGCCTAAATTGATTACCTTCTTGATGAAGAAAAGCGGTGAAAACTTTAAACTCTCCCCCCATGTCAGATTGTAAAACTTTGATAGGTAGATTGAACTGTTTTTCTACTAAAGTTTTGAAGTTTTTGAAGGTACCTAAGGCATTAGATTTCATCACAAGAGGAAAGATCCAGCAATACCTAGTGTAGTCATCAACAAAGGAAATATAATGCTTATAGCCTTTCATAGAAAGAACAGAGGCTGGTCCCCATAGGTCTACATGAATTAATTCTAGAGGATGTTTTTATTTGATTTCAATTGCTGAAAAGTGAAATTGATGTAGTTTACCAAGTTGACAAGCATCACAAAACTCAAAACTTTTACTTATTATCACAAGTAATGTTTATACAATTGTTTTTCAAGAGAGTTTGAACAACATGCTTGCATGGATGACCAAGTCTATTATGTAAAAGACTGACTGAAACATTACTTGAAGCATGAAAGCTTACTGAAAATTCAGAACTTATTTGCACAGATATAGGATCAACAAAAGGTTAATTAGAAGAAAAGACTAACACCATAGAACTTGGTTGTAAGACTTTTGTATCATAAGAGGGAAATGTTTCTTCATATAACAACAACTTATACATCCCTCCTTTAACAATCCCTTGAGCTAGTAGTGTTCCTTTCACCTTGTCCTTTAGAAAACAGGCATCAGATGAAAATTCAATTATAATGTCACTATCAGAAAGACGTATAGAAATACTTATGAGATTTTTGGAAATTCTTGGAACACAAAGGGTATTATGAAGATGAATACATGAACCAAAGGAAGTATCCAAGCATGCATTACCAACATGTGTGATTTGAAGTCCTTGACCATTTCCTACAAGTAAAGAATTTGAGCCAAAATAAATCGTACCATTAGTTAAGTTCTGAACTGAGTTAATAAAGTGGTGAGTAGCTCCACTATCAAGATACCAACCCTGATTAGCAACTCCTCCAGATGTAGCCATATATGCCGATTTTGGTCCCTGGTTTGGAGGATAGCCTTGAACTGGAAAACTTGGAGCAAAGTTCCTATTAAACCTATCCTACACTCAGCAGCAGTATAATTGAACTTAAAACAAATCTGACATACAACTCCTCCCTGAGCAAAGTTCTTTTTATTACCCCCAAAACCATTTATGCCAAAGTCACCAGTATTAGCACTTACACTATTAAAGTTACCAGTAAATCCTCCACTGTTAACACCACCAGTATTAAAACCATATGCAAAGCCTCTAAAGTTTCCATTCCTGTTACCTCTTCCTAAACCTTGACCTTGATATCCTCCACCTCTACCAACAAAATTTGGATTCCAGTTACCACCTCCATTTTTGTTCCAATTATTCTGAGTATTACCATTACCTTTCTTTTAAAAGTTACCAGTCTGAGCTACATTAGCCATATAGTTGCTTTTAGCCTCTTTACTTTTCAAGTCTAGCCTCATGCGTTAGTAGCATAGAATAAGCTTCACTTAGGTCCATGGTCAACATATTTGCTTTAATGTAAACAACAACAGGATAATAAGAATGATCTAATCTAGTGATAAGATGAGTGATTAGATCAGTGTTGCTTAGAGGACTTCCAGCTAAAGCAAGACCATCATTAATTGTTCTGAGTTTTGTAAAATATTCAGTCATAGACATGGATCATTTTCTCATATTACTAAGAAGTATTTTAAGGTGAACTTTCTTAGCCATTGATTCATATCCAAATTGTTTTTCCAGATTCTTCCATAGCTCAAAAGAAGTTCGTGAGCTTACCACGAGACTGAGAATTTCAAGACTCATTAAAGACAGGATCTAGCTAAGTAGAAGTTGATCTTGATGTTTCCATGCAGCATAATCTGGATTCTCTTGATCTTCTCCATTAGCTTCATCAGATCCAGATCTATTAGGACCATTGCCAAAAATTGAAGAGAGTACTTGTTTTTCCCAAATCGTGCAATTTGTGCGATCAAGTTTGATTGGTATGGTGAAGGTAAAGGATGTTCCAGAAGAGATATGTGTTGGAGGATTCGAGCTTGAAGAAGCTATAACTTGTGAACAGAGTGGCTCTGATACCAAGTTAAAGAAAATATTGTGTATGGTTGGATTGAAATATTCTAAAGCTTTAGAGAGAAAATTATCAGATTGAATTCATTTTATTAATTTGAGAAAATAAACTGAAAGATTACAGAGCTTTATATACACATGTCCAGAAGGTTCCACAGCAACAAACACATGTGAATAACCTCAACGACTTGTAACAAACTATTGGCGGAAAAAATATAACAAACTCTAAGAACTAATTTGCTTGTATAATCGATTACTGACATGGCCAATGACTCATCAAACTTACTGACTCAACTGTTGACATGGTCTTCAGAATTTATTCTTAACATTAATTAAAGGAATGTTTGATGTAGACAATTGATATTTAAACACAATAGGATATGACATAAGTGATGGTACTCTGCATAAATGGTACGTATCATTTTAGTTTGCCACAATATTATTATTAGGAGTGGGCAAAATCGGGTTCGGGTCAATCCGATCGGGTTTCGGGTTGTTCGGGTTAGACAATAATTAATCCGAACGTAACCCGAATTATGGACCCGACCCAAACTTAGTTCGGGTCGAGTCAATTGTTAAACTGAATTGGAATTCGTATATTTAATCAAAAACTCCAAATTAGAACCGTTAGAGAACCGAACTGAAAAAACCTGAAAATAATGAATCTAGCTATATTTGTGAACCAGAAACAAGCCAGCGTTATGCTTACGCAATTTCATTATATCCTGTCACCCATAGACAAATTGAATCTAGATGCATTATGGCTTTTCTCCTTAAACCTCAAGAGCATTTTCGTCCTCTCAGTCAAGCGTAAAACTGCACGTACGAACTGCTTCGCTTTCACGCACCGGTAGCTACAGCGGCAAGAACATTTTCGTCCTCTCAGTCAAGCGTGAAACTGCATGTACGAACTGCTTCGCTTTCACGCACTGGTAGCTACAACGGCAAACCCAGGCCGAGATAATTTATTTCTTCCAACCACAAACTATGTTTTGTTCACGAATTAAAAACTATGCAGCTTTTGATTTCTGCCGTTCTGCGTATGTGTGTGCAGCAGCGATATGTGCTGTGTGCAGTGTTAGGCTGTTAGCTTAGGTTTTTTTTTTTTTGGAACCCGATCAGATATTCGGATCGGGTCGGGTTTGACCCGAACCAATCACAACCCGATCGGGTTTGTAAATTTCAATCCGATCGGGTTTCAATCCCGACCCGATCCGATCCGAATCCGAAGTTTATCGGGTTGGGTCGGGTCGGATCGGGTAAAATGCCCACCCCTAATTATTATTCAAGGAACAACAACGTTGTGGGCGGGGCTATTGCGCTCTAAATTTAATTTCACACACTATAAGAAATTTCATTTGAAAAAGTACCCAAATGTAATTTACTAAAGAAGAAATTCAATTAAAGTTAATCGATTAATATTACCCTTGACACCATTTAACACAAACAAAATTCAATAATCGTATTATTAACCCAGACTTCATAATTCTCTCCATTAAAAGACGTAAATAAGGTTTTGGTTGTAGTTGAAAGTAGTAGAAGTTGAGGCCAATGGAGGTTGAAGGCTTAAGGGTCTGACACCCAAATTGTTGGAGCAGAGGATGCATGTGGGCTAGAATGAGTGAGGTGTAAAGTATTTTTAGTGAAGGAAATTAGTTAAAGTTGAAGGGAAGGACAAAAGAAATTACTATACAAGTGGAGGATTTTGGATAAGTGATGAGCATAATTTATATACATATTTTACCTTAATTATATAATTGTTAGTTATTTTTAATTAATTGAATTATTTTATTGCATAGGGAATTAATTGGAGATTGGGAAACAAAAAATGCATAAAAAATAACAAGTTTGGGAAAGCATCAATCAAAGCCGTGACACAAATAGGAGTTTATAGCATGTGAAGCCAAGAGTAATTTGCACTCAAAAAGAATTTCAATTTTTCAAGTGACTTGGACGTGCATGGCATTGCAAAAGTGGAAAGCAATTTAAATGGGGCCCACACTTGACTTTTAAAAATGGAATTAATGGCTTATGGTGGTGTTATTATGGAAGCTTTGTTTTATAATTGGAAAAGGATTTTAATTAGTAGACAAAGAGGATTCGGTGGCTAAGGATTATAAAAAGAGAGTTTTGGCTTTTGGAGAAGGGAGGAGCCGCCAGAGGACGGAAACAAAGAGGAGAATTCGGCTTTGAGCAGAGAGCAGCGGCAGCAGCAACACTTCGGCTTCCATGGCTGATTTTATTTCTTTTGTTGCTCACAATTCAAGTATGTCTAGCTAATTTTCTTATACTGAGGTTAAGGATGAAACCCTATTTAATGAAATATTATCTTTTTATTTATTTAATTCCTTATATATGTTCTTTAATGATTATAGTTTTTATTTCACATGATTAATTGGATGTTATTAAAATCTTTTTATCAATTCTGTCATGCATTATTGATTGTTAGGATTAATATTCGATTAAATCTATGCTTAGATTTATAAAGTTTATACATGATTATCTTTGATTCTCTGTCTTTCATTAAATTGTTTACACAGAGTGCTTAGGAAAACTTTGACTCTTTGTTATTCAATATGTTTACATGGGATACTTAGATATCATATTATTAAGCAGAAAAAGAACCTACACAAGATTAATTACTTGGGCTAAATTTTTATATTCATGAGATGACATAGATTGATTTCGAGTTGTCACTCTAAAATTGGAGATTAATTAATATTTAGATAATTACTAGTTGAATAGTGGTGGATTCTGAAACCTTAGTAATTTTTATCCTATTGAATCTCATTTACTTTAATTGTTTTCTTAGTTTATTTAGTTTGAGTTCCCTTAAAATCTCAATTTGCTCAACTAGGTTAGAATTAAATATTAATTTTAGATTTAAATTAGACTTTCCAATTTATAACAATTCCTGTGGGATCGACCTCATTACCACTATTATATTTCTAGATTCGTGCACTTGCGAGTACATTAAAATTTTCACAACAATAAGGCTATTTTAATTTATTATTCATGGCTACTCTTTACGAATGAGAGTTGCTTTATATTTATAATCCTAGCAACCGACTCTATATTAACTTCCTGACCACAAATTTTAACTGACTTTTTTTTTACCATATATTCTAGCACACACTTACATTTTTACTTTGGTTAACTTTTAACCATAAATATTCCCGAGATATTTAATTAATTATTGAAGACATTTTCTAGGTGGGTAGATGTTTCTAGCATCCATAGATTTTTAACACAACCAACATTCTAGAAACTAATAATTGAAGATTTCAAATTAATAACTCAACATGCATTAATAGAAGGAGATTTCCTAAACTCACTTAGTATATACTGTTTTCTATGACGAAAGTATTTATATACTCATTAAGAAACCTGAATGCTGTTGAACGGGTTCAGTTGCCCTAATGGATGTTTCCAAATTGTTTTCCTTTTAGTTTTGAAGTTAATTAGCCCGGTTAATTTTCTTCCATTTGTTGTATCTCATAAGTTGTAACTTCACTCTTGGTGGCAAGAACCTGCTTGCTCTCATAGGTTGTAATTTCCCTCCATTTATAATTTACAGTTATTAATTATCAGCTTTTACAAGTATTTTTAACATCAGGTCATCATGTTCCACCTATTACACTTGATTGGGGCGCATATCATCACCCTATCACAAATGAATGGGAGACTTTATATGCTTCTCAAATACAGCATTTTAGAAAAATTATAAATTCTAAGGTGGCTACTATAGATAGAATAGTTTTAGATCATTGACTCTATAATACTATTCATATGCTTATTTATTTATTTTTTCTTTAATGTTGGCATGCCATTCGTGTTGTTCTTCTGGCTCAACGTTCATGGACATGGATGATGGATATGATTCGCTTTTGGAATGGCCCCTCACTCAAAATTGTTTAATTAAAATTGATGATTAAATTTCTAATTAATAATCAATTATTGTTTTTTCCCAGATTCTAAAATAATTGTTTTTTCTCACATTTCTCATATTAGATTTTCATACCATCATACAAGATTATTAAATTGCCAATTAATTATTAATTTCCAATCTAATGGGTTTATAAATGAATATAATGGGTTTAATGAGTAAAATCACTATTATTATAAAAATTGGGTTTAGTAAGGGTATATTAGGTATTTTAGTGGGTTTACTGAGTAAAAAATAAAATTTCAAAATTTAAGGGTGGGTTTATTTAGTAAATAGGTTTATTGAGTAAATTGGTGGGTTCGAATAGCCCCACCCTTTGGAAGCAAATGCATAAGAGAAGAAGATGAACGAAGAATTGTTAGTTTTGGAACATTAGAGGGTTTGTTGAGTAAAAATGGATATTTTCAATTATAGTGATGGTTGTATAAAGAAGAAGGGTTTAAAGAGTAAAAAATTGGGTTCAAATAGTCTCACCCCTTTGAAAATGTTGATGACTTTAAGAATACGGTGGCAAAGAACAAAGCAAATTTGATAGGATTTGAGACGTGTTTATACGCTTTCCTTTAAGGTTTTATTTGCCCTCATCACTCTTGATTTGCTAAAAAGTTTAATGGAAAATTACCCATAAGATATAACAAATCCTGAACACAATCTCTAACAAATAAGATTGTATTCCAAGAATATGTATGAAATCTGTAATAATTTTTTGTTGATATTATTTGGTTTGAAATTGGCTTATGTTCACAACTGATTTACTGGATACAAAAAATCGGAAATCAATTTCTAGTCCATAGAGTATTATTTACACAATTGGTTTACCGTTTATAAAAATCGATTTGCCGTTTATTAAAATCGGCTAGCTGTTTATTAAAATCGGCTAGCCGTTTTAGTCCAGAATGCTCATTGAAATTAAACGGTTTGCCGGTTTTAATATCTGTTTAGCCATTTTTTTGTAGAATCCAAAACATACTCTTTGGACGAAAACGATTACCCGCTTTCTCAAAATCAGCCAACCATTTTCTTCCAGAATTTCAAACTTCAAAATGCTACAATCTCTCCTACACAAAATCATCGAGTGTGATTTAAAAAGACAAATTTACCAAATATCATAATTAAATTTTATCTTTTTAAAATTACTTGTGAGTGTCAATAGCAATCCTAAAAGAGCACTTAGTCAAAGAGCTGGATTAAAAAAAAGCAAACCTAAATGTAGGACTTAAACTAATGTCGCATTTTAAAAGTCATTGTCCCCTCTAAATTTCGTAATTTCCATCAATGACACGGGACAATCAGCAAAAAACATATCCCAATAAGCGCGAACTTGAGAGCTATAGAGTATAGTTGTTCATATTTTCATTGTTGCATATCTGTCTACATCTAATTTACTACAACGTAATTTACTGACAAAAAAAAAACACCAAAAAGGTTCGCGTACACAGGTTTGCCTGGTCAGCCTGGTATTATCATTCAAAATGACAATTTAGTGGGATTAGTACGAATTTAAAAATTAACCACACAATGTGGACTCCATGCTTAAGAAAACTATTCCCTTGTGAAATCTATCATAGTTTCTTTTCAATTTGCATAAAACAAAGAACAAAACCATCACAAGGTATCCAAGTAAATTACTTTCAATGAGTAAATTAGACCCAAAGCAACCGTATTGCTGCAGTCTCCGAGTCCGCAAATGAATTACTTTCAATGAGTAAATTAGACCCAAAAGTTAAAATTACTTAACGAAAAAAAGAGAGAGAGAGAGAGATCATTTCTCAATTTCAATTAAATTATTTTATCATTTTTCATTCTCTTTAATCGATTCTTCAGTCGTTTTTATTTTTTTTATTTTTTAGTTTTTACTTTAGCCATCTTCACTTTTATTCATGAAACGACTTGAACATTATTGATTTTTGGAAGACTCCCTAGCATGGCCAGATCTCAATGATACTGGCAGGAAACGACTTCAGTTACCAAAAAAAATAAAATTGGGAAGTTTACTGAATTCTTGGAAGTTTAGATCGTGAATCCCTTTTTCTTGAAAGTTTGTATGGCAATATTTTGTAGGTTGGTTTTATTTGAATATTTATCAGCATGTATGTATGTATGTATATTACTTGTTCTTTGTGCTTGGGAATAGGTACAAGTGAGAGTGCTTCAGAGTGCATGCTTGGTTGATTTAGCCGCCAAAATATTTGAAGATTGTACCCTTAAAAAATAATAATAATAATAAATTGGAGAAAAATAAAAAAATAAAATCCTATAAACATGATGGCGATAGGCAGGATGTGGCCAGAGCCAATCACCTCATCTATGTACCATAGATAAGGAGGTTTTGAATTTGTTATGTAACAAAAAAATAAATAGAGAAAATATGAATAACGAGTGAAGAAAAGAAAAATTAAAGATTATAGAAAAAGAGTGAACAGCTGTCCGTTTTGTTCAGTAAGTTTTAACATTATATTTTACCTAGCTCAAAACGGCGAGCTTTTACGTTTATCACGGAAAATTAAGAATATACCTAGCCATGTCCATTGAATTATATAATTGCCTTAAAATCACCTACAAACCTTACGAAGGTCTGGATTTAGGGATGAAACACACTCGATCTCCACTGTCTGGTACTCCTTATCAAGAGGACACGATGTCTCCAAGTTGCTTATTAAGCCGAAATCTCCGTCAATCCCCCAACATAGATGCCCGGTTTTCCTTTTCTCCTTATGTTGGTGCATTGGCCTTCTCTCCTACTACACCTCGAGGATACAGCCCATCATCACCAGGCTACAATCCATCATCTCCTGGACAAAATCCGACGTCACCTGGATACAGTCCCACCTCCCCTGGTTGTAGCTCTAACTCACCAATTCTTCGTTCTAGTCCAACCAGTCCAGCCTATTCTCCTACAAGTCCATCTTAATCACCTTCTTCCATAGGCTACAGCCATACCTCCCCGAACTACAACCCAAACTCTCCAAGTGACAGCACCCCACCTGCATATACAATCCTGCTACACCATCTTACAGTCCAAACTCTTCTTTGTACAGGCCTGCCTCACCATCCTACAGCCCTATATCGCCATCATTCAGCCCCACTTTGCCACCCTATAGCCCCACTTCACCTCGTTACAGCCCAACTTCACCAAGAACTGCACTAGCCTACAGCCCTACATCCCAAAGTTATAATCCTCAGTTAGCCACATACAGACCATCGCTGGCCTAATCACCAGGTAGTGCAAGAATGTCACCTGCCAGTCCATACAGTCCCACATCTCCAAGGTACAGGTGAGCCATAATGCAAATCTATAGGTCAAGTCTAATATTTGTGTTTAGGCTAATGCTAAGTTACATGCATATAACTTATAATCCTCTCACATATCTATAGGTCAAGTCTAATATTTGTGTTTAGGCTAATGCTAAGTTACATGCATATAACTTATAATCCTCTCACATAAATAGTGAATGATGTGGACCCACTCATTATTCATGTGAGAAGGTTGTAAGTTACATGCATGTAAATTAGAGTGTTTAGGGTCATATATGGTTTATTAAGCCTTGCTTTTAATAGAATTCTACTCACATGAAATATCTTTGTGGCTATGCTAGCTAGCTTTCTTGTTCCTGTAGCTTGGTATTGGACAGGTGGTTAAATTTTTTTTTTCTCCGATGAATTATGGTTATGTAATCCGAAAGTATCTTTCTCTTTTTGTGCAGTCCGACATCAACTTCGTATTCACTACCATCTCCCTCATATTCTCGATCAAGTCCAACATACAGGCCTGCATCACCCCATAACGAAGGATAAAAGATATCCTATTTGAACTGTGAATGCTGAAATGACTTTGATAGTTATTGTCTGTTATTTTTTTTTTCTTTTTTTGCCTAAATGACAATTTTGCGCCTGTTTCAATTATATAAAGACAAATATAGGTTCCTACACAATTGCGTTGTTACCCGTTTAATGATGTCAAATATATAGATGGAAGTTACGAAGCTGCTGTGTATATGATGAAAGAATGAAGAGAGATTAAACATTTTTGTTGTCATGTGATAAAGGAAGTGATCAGAGAATTAAAATACCATGTCAAAGTCCAATTGAACAAAATGAATATGAAAACCAAATAACTCAAAGTCAAAGTACAATTGAACAAAATGAATATGAAAACCCAATAACTCAAAAGTAGTAGCTTAATTAAAAGCATCATATTAATTAACCTAGATAAGACCTATAAAAGATCCAACGATCATCAGCTTTTAATTTCTCATAGGGATCATCATCATCATCAACTGAGTCCGGAATCTTGGCTAAAACTCTCTCCCTAATCTCGCGAATCTCCTCTTGTACTTTATGGCTAGACATCTCTTCATCGGTCATGGTAGGAATGCTCTCAGGCTTCACTTCTCCAAGAAGAATCTTTCTTCTAAAGTCAGGATTTGTTGAATCCCTAACACTGAACAAGATGGTTCTATACTGGGGTCTGTTTGACCCAGTGATAGGACCCAACGTTTTGAACAGCGCCGATTCTACTGATGCAGCAACTCCAACGGGGTCACAAGCTCTTAATTGCTCCTTCATCATCTCTTCATTATTCTCTTCATAAACTTTAGACAATCCCTCTACAAGACGCTCACGAAATTGATTACGTGTAGCATCAACATCAGAACACTTGAACTCTTCAATTTTAGAAACTGTAGCAGGAGGTTTCTTGGAACAAGTAAAAGCCGCATGCTCCTCTTCTTCAAATTTTCTCTTCTTTTTGATATCCGATGGCAACTTGGATTTCATGGATGCAGCATATTCCCTGCTCCTCCTGTTTCTTGCCATGACCATTGAACGCAAAAGGGATCGACGCTTAATGCTCTGATTTCTTAGATTAATTTCAAAATCAATGTTTCTTGATAAACCCATGACAATTAAACTCAAAAGGGATCGACGCTTAATGCTCTGATTTCTTAGATTAATATTAAAATCAAAAGAGATCGATGAGAAAGAGAATTGGGTGAGATCAGATGAACGATCGAGGGGACTGAATGAATAAAAATCGCAGAGAGAAATTAGAGAACTGCTTATGAAAGAATTAAGAGAAGAAGGTCTCACAAACTCACTTGATATATATTCCCGGTTTCATTGCGACGAAGGGATTCCTATACTCAATAGGAAATCCTTGTGGGCGCCCAATGATTATCGGCAACCCTCGATTGTCCTCATAAAACTCCTTTTCAATTATTTTTATTTTATTTTAAAAAAATATCTTTTCTATTTTAAAATATTTCATCTAGTGTTTATTGTTTTTTTAATTATTAAACCTCAACTGGTATTTTGTTTTATTAGTAATCTTGTTGTCACCCTACACATAGATTAAGAAATTTTATAGATGATGAATTTTTAAATGTCAACCATTGACTTAAATTGTACTTATTTTAAATTATAATTTAAAAAAATTGAAGTATAAAAATATTTAATTAATTAAAAATGAGAAAAGAATAATATATTATTTGAAATTTGTACAGCTTATTTTAGTTTGATAGATTGAAGTGAGAGATTAAAAAAAATTAATAATGAATGCAAGTAATTTATTGAAAAAAATTTAAGTGTGTAATTATAATTTTGTCTTTAAATTTAAATTTATCCGAAATGGAGTTTTATAAGAAAAATGAAACGGTGCGAATAGCTTCAGTTTTTTTATATCAGCATTGATGATGATGCAGTACTGGCGGCTGAGTGGTGATTCGCGGGACTTCTGATGATGTGATGCAATCTTTGTTGTTGCTGCCTTGGTAATGACGCGTCATTTAAAAAGCAGGTGCCACAAGTAGGGCCCATACGCTTGCACACTACGGAATTGGATCCATCAATTCCCATCCTAAGAGAAAATCAATTCCGTATTTGTTGTAAACGCGCAAATGGCAAACGCGATAAATCTATTTAACGGGTCCCCCTAGACTTAACCCCATTGGCCCCACTAAATCCCCCGTCTCCACGTCCAAATCTATTGGAAAATGCTAGTAACTTGAGTCAAGCCCGGATCAAATCCTGAAAGCAATACACGACGTCGTTTTAATCCCTTTTTTTTCCTTAACCAAGTCTTAAAATGACGTCGTTTTGGAAAAATTGTTACAGCCGAAATTAGTTTCTCTGTATTCGTCTCACAGCCCCTTTCTCTTTCTATTTCTCTGTTTCTCTTCCCCTTCGTTTCAACTTCGTCAATGCAAAATCAACAACATCCCTAAATTGCTCTCTTTCTCCTAACTGAAATCAACAGCTTCGTTTCAGCTTCGTGCCATTTGTTCTTGACTGAAATATGTAATTTATTACCCGACTCAAATGTGCTAACTTGTGTTATAACAACACATTTGAGCTTTGCGAAATGCAGTTATTTTGGGCAGATTTTTAGTTGTGGAAATGATTGTATAAGTTTGCGAATTGGAGTTATTTTGGGCAGATTTTTAGTTCATTATTAACTGTTGTGGAAGTGATTGTATAGCTTTGCGAATTACAGTTTTTGGGCGTATTTTTGGTTCATTATTAACTGCTGTGGAAGTGATTGTATAGCTTTGCGAATTGGGGTTATTTTGGGGCTGTTGTGAGACGAATAGAAAACGAAGAGAAAGAGAGTTGGGATTGTCATTGATTTTGTCTCAACCAAGATGAAACGAAGGGGAAATGGGTTGTGAGACAAACCGGGAAACCAATTTCGGCTGTAACAATTTTTCCAAAACGACGTCGTTTAGCTTAAATGAGAGGAAAAAAAAAAGAAATTGAAATGGCGTCGTTCGTTTATTGATTTTGGGATTTAACCCAGGGTAAATAGCAGAACTCAAATCTATTTAGCTCACTTTTACTTTTTGCCCTTGTATATTATAATTTAATAAAATATAATTTTTTTTTCGGTCTTAATGGTTCCTTATCGACTCTAATCATTTTTCTATTTCTACAAAAATTATTCTATATTTCAAGCGTTGAATCGATTATTTAATCTTCAACTCTCAAAATACCCATTGCATAGATATCTAATGTAAAGATTTATCATCAATTTTTGTATAGTGCATGCTTGGGTGATTTAGCCGGGAAAAGATTTGAAGATTGTATCCGTAAAAAATTAATAATAAAAATAAATTGGCAGGAAAAATTAAAAAAGTAGATGCTATAAACATGAGTCACTGACTCACTGGAAACTATTTGTTGTCTAATGAATTTGTCTTGTACTCTGACCACCAAGCCTTCAAGTACCTTTAGTCTCAAAAAAGGCTAACTGATATATGGGTCGAGTTTCTTCAGACCTTTACATTCGTACTTAGGCATTGCCCAGGTGAGGATAACAAAGTTGCTGATGCTCTTAGCCACGTGGCTAACCTTTTGCATACTTTTGAGCATCCCATTATTAGGCTTTGATAGGACCAAATCTGTCATCTTCTCTTGTCCGGAGTTTGGGATAATTTATTAGGATATTTTATTCACAATGGATATTTTAAGAGGAGTTCACCTATGCATTCCCCATGCCTCATTTCAAGACTTGCTTGTTTGGGAAATGCATGCCGGAGGATCTACTGGTCACTTAGGTAGAGATAAGACAATAGATTTAGTTGAAGATAGATTCTATTGGCCTTCATTAAGTAAAGATGTCGCCAAGATTGTGTCTCAGTGTAGAACTCGTCAACTAGCTAAAGCTAAGAAACGTAGTTGAGGGTTGTACACCCCACTACCTGTACCTTACACTCCTTGGCGTGGCTTAAGCATGGATTTTGTCTTAGGATTGCCAAAAACTGCTCGTAGTCATGATTCTGGTTTTTTTGTGGTAGATCAATATTCTTAGATGGCCTGGCCCATTTTATTCATTGTGCTAGGACTGCTGATGCTTCGCATGTTGGGAAGTTATTCTCTAAGGAGATTGTTAAATTGCATGGTCTGCTTGTTACCATAGTGTCTGATAGGGATGTTAAATTTGTTAGCTATTTTTGGAAAACACTTTGGAACATCGTAAAATTTTCATATGCTTTTCACCTACAAACTGATGGTCAAACTGAGGTTGTTAACCATAGTTTGGGATACTTTTACGTTCTTTACTAGGTGGTAACTGGTAAGCCTGGTAATTGGGTTCTTGTTCTTCCTATGCCTGAATTTGCATATAATAATGCTGTCCACAGGATCACTTGAAAAAGCCCTTTTATGACTGTTCATGGCATGTCACCATGTCAGCCTGTTGACCTTGTCTCTATACCACATGATTCTCGCCCTTCTGAATTTGCTTCTGATTTTGCTAAACACATGCGAGAATTACATGCTGAAGTTAGACAAAATATTGCCCTTTGTAATGAAAATTATAAACTGGCAGCTGATGCACATCGTCAGCATGTAGGATTTCAGGAAAATGATTATGTTATGGTTCGCGTAAGTCCTGAACATTTTACCAAACACTTCTCAAAGAAATTACATGCACGAACCACTGGATCTTTTGGCATTCTTAAAAAGCTTGGAAGTAATGCTTACTTACTAGACTTGCCTCCGCACTTGACTATTAGCCCAGCATTGATGTAGCAGACTTGTTTCCTTACCAGGCCACTTTCCAGCCTCCAGTTCTTTTTTTTTTTTTCCCTGATCTGTCTACAGATTCATCATCTGCTCCGGCACCTCATTTACCTCCATTTTTACCTGGATCTGCTGATGATATAGCAGATATCTTAATGATCAATTTGTGACTTCACCTAGTGGAAGTTATCGCCGATTCTTGGTCCGATGGAAGAATCGCCTTGACATAGATGATGCAGGGCTTACTAAGGACAAGCTTTACTGTCTTGATCCCATGTTACTGGACTCTTATTTGCAGCGCTACTCCTCGGAGTCGAGTTCTTTCCAACAGGGAGGATTGATGTAGGACATCCTAAAGATATACCTGTGTATTCAAAACGTAGGCGTGGAACTTAGTATTTAGTTAGATTTCTTTGCTGGTCATATTAGAATCTTTTGGAACAGTATTATTGTAATAATGTATCATTATGAGATATTTTTATTACTATAAATATCACTTATGGTTTAATATTATAATAATCCATTTCCTTTTGGGTTAAGGATTTTTGTAATAACATTACTTTTGATTTTATATCCTTTCCCTATAAATAGGGCACAGGGCTTATTGTAATGGATGATATGAATGAATTAATATTGGGAAACTTTCGTTCTTATGAATTTTCTCGCTTTCCTCTTATTTATTCTCTTCTACTTTCAGCTATGTTCATCCCATTTCTTTATAAAGTTATTTTATTTCTGATATGTTGATAAATCTAACATTATCTACAGCCTTTTGTTTTGCAATTCTTTTCATAACCTTCTTGTATATGCACTGATTTCGGTATGTTTCTGATTTCAGGTATCAAAGATGCTTTCAACCAAGATGAAAGCTCAACTGCAGTGCAGAGCAGTGGCGGACCTACAGCTGGGCTAGACCGGGCTGTAGCCCGGTCTAGTCCAAAAAAATCATTTAAACCCCTTGTCTTTAGATTAATTCTATATAAGAATAGAGTTTTTACTTTATTTTTATATAAGTCCTTATTTCAATTGCTTTTATATTTTCTTCAAATTTCATAAAAAAATAGAGTTTTTACTTTATTTTTAAATATATCCCTAATTCAATTATTTTTTTTATTAGTGACTTATTTTATAAAATGATTAAATTATATACTTATAGAATAGAATGAAAACATTAGGGGTCTAAAATGTTATTACTATTTACTACTTTAATTTATTTTAAAATTTTAATTTAAAAAAGTATGTCAATGTAATATAACATTGTCACTAGTATTAAAAATACTAAAAAGATATATAATAAAAATTATTAACAATTTCATAAAATTTTTATGTGAATGTTGAGATTTTATTTATTAGTTACATTAACTAAGAGGATAAGTTAGAAAATAAAATTTGAGTATTTTGATCTAATTTTTTAAAGTGAGTCAAAGTGCATGGCAAAGAAATAATGGTGCACAAGTACCTTTTTACTAGGTTAGAGTTTAGTTTATTATTGAAACTCTTGACAATTAATATTTTTATAATTTAAAAAGATGAATAAATTTTAATTGTTTAATTTATTTAAGCTTGGTAATTAAGTACTTTTCAAACATAAAGTTTTATTTGCAATATTTTAATTGATTATAATTACATGTATTGATTTATTCAAACTTGAAATTCTTAATTGATTTATTAATTCTTATATAATTAGATGTTAATATATGTTGCAATGTTATATTCCATAATTAAAAAATAATATTTTTATATTTGAATTATCTTTTGTTTTCTAGTCTTTTTGTATACTTATTTTTATTTAAAGTACATATTTATAGGGTTTTTTGTATCTTCTTATTTGATGTACTTTTTTTACTTATAAATATTTATGTTCACTTCAAAATATAAAATTTTTAATTTAGCCCGGGGTAATATAAAGTTCTGGGTCCGCCGGTGCAGAGAGCAGCTGTTTAAGATGAGGATATCTGAGATATGGTCTATCTGCTGACCAAATCAGACTATGATATTATGTCCGAGGTTCAGACTATTGGACGTGACCTTTTACTATCAGTGGAAGAAGAGGCGTACCAGCCCTCAGAACCTGCGGCATTTGATCACTGGACCACCTCCAAAGAGAAAGAGCTTCTTTAGAAGGATTGTTTTGTGAGGTAGTTTCATTTTTACTTGGGATCGTTTTGGCTGTACTACCTAATATCACATTTCCATATTGTCATTCACTTACTGTTTCTCATATTAATGACTTCCTCCTCAAGTTCTTTTTTCTGTTTTAATCTTGAATATAGTTCAACTATCTTGCTTTTGCTCCTTGTTTAGTAATCTCTACACTATACCCTGCAAAAATAAAGATATTATGCAAATGATACATTTCACCAGTTAAATAGAGACATTACAACAAAAACCAATGTGTTGTACAAATATAATCCTATTTCTCATTTTCAAGTGTGACAAGATGGTTTTGGACATAGAGTGGATGAATTTTTTCTACAGTATATTTCCAACAGCGTTTCAAGAAAAGTGCTAAGCTAGTTTTCGGAAGCATATTTATGCTTTGACTCGACATATTTCTGAAAGCGACGTCTTTGTGCTTTAATACAAAAATTTCTGAAACAAATAGGATCAAAACACAATAGAAATCAACCACTAGAAGTCTCGACCATAAGTCACCAGAGGATGTTAATGCTTTGAGGCATGCAATTCACACAGAAAGATAAGTCGATGCAATTATGGATAGGATTACATCACTAAAGTTCACTGAATTTTTTTTTAGAAGAAAAATTTGAGGTATCAAAATAACTAGAACACTTACCAAGCTGCAATGCAATGGGGTATAAATTCCATAACACATACATATGTTGAGAGAAATAGTGAATCGAAATAGAGCAACATACTATTAGAGTGTTGTGTATCGCGAGCATAATATCTTCCAGAGGCCATAACTTAGATTATAAGTGTCCATTTTTTGTGTAAAATATATTGTTTCGAAGTTTGGGACGAGATAAACAAAACTTATAACTACCTTACCTGTTCTACCCGGTGGTCAAGTCGAAAATTTTGTTTTTTCCTTTTTTTTCTTTTTTTTCCTAACTCTTCTGGGATTTTTATCTTTTTTTTTTCTAGGACTCGGATATGAGTGCCATTTGTTTTCCTTTTCTTATTTTGATTAGGAGAATTTAATTATCATACTAAATTTTAGATTTGCCAATTTTGGTAAATTTTTCATATTTAGACTTGTTATAAAAGGGCTCAAAACCCTAATTTTTATTCATTCAGACTTTTAATAAAATTTATCATTATTCAAAAACATAATTTCTTCTATCAATAAACTCAATAACGCTTCTGTTTCACCATTGGTGGTGTTAACTATTCAAATGAAAATTTGTGTTAAGGCAACTACTAAATTGCATTATATGTAACTTACGGTACAGAGGCGGACCTGTGCCTGGGCTAGACTGGGCTGTAGCCCGGTCTAGCCCCAAAAAAAAAAAATTAAAAAGTGATTCAAAAATTACAAAATTGCCATTGAATACATAAAATAATATTTATTTTTACTTTTTCCTCTTTACCTTTCCCTGTTTCTTCCTTTTGCATTCATCCAGCAGCAACGATAAAATCCCTCACTCCTGCGGCTGTGGTGGTCCCTTGCTTCACTTCTTTTCAACTCAAGCACTTTCCATTCAATTTTTAATAGGTAAAAATCACTCCTATTTTAATTTATGACAATTTCATCTCTCGTTTACAAGTATATTAATTTATTACAACTATCTCTCTCTATCTCTCTCTCTCTCCCTCTCTCTTTCGTTTACAAGCTTGAGTGAAATCAAAACATCTTTTCTATGATTCTCTTTCTTGCAATAATTAGGCATAAAGTATAAACAATTAAACAAATATCAATAATTGAGATTTGGGTAATAATTTTTTGGTGATTATTGATTTGGTAGTTACTATATAATTCTAATTGATGGTTGGCATCTCTATATTAGAATGAGTAGATAATAAATTGTCTAATAAATAAATAAATTTGTTTATTGAACTTTTTCATTTGATTAAATTAACTCAAATCTCACTGTTTATCTATTAATTTTTTTCTTATTATTCTAATATTTTATAATTCTTTTTTTCTAAAAAATTTGATAGGCATGGGTATTTGTATTAACCATATATTGACTTATATGAGCCTTTAATGTTGATTTTTTTATTTTGCGACTTTAAATATATTTAAAATTAGTAGAATGTATAGCTTATAACACTTGTAATGATTTCTTGATTCTTACACAATTACATGTTATTATAGGTTATAATGTCAAACAACAAATCCAAACCGAGGAAAACTCTACTTTCATTCTTTACTAAAGTAAATGATGGTCAATCATCAAATGGGACAAGTTCTATGTGCAACATTGATGCCTCAAGTTCTCCACCTAAGTCTCAAAGAGTCGAATTTGAGAAAGTTGACACTCCATCTACTATTGACACGCCTTATTTAGAACGTGATCCCGGATTGCGTTTTTCAATAAGTAATTTTCCCATTGACAAGCGTGAAGATGTGCGGATGGCATATATAAATATGGGACCATTTCAACTCAATCTACAAAAGTATCCATCGACTAAATATGGTACGCAAAACCGTCGATTTCAATTTTCTTGGTTCTCGAAATTTCCTTGGCTTGAATATTCTATATCAAAAGACAAAGCATTTTGTTTTCCATGCTATATTTTTCATGATAAGCCATCTAGGAATGAAGCATTTGTTGTTGATGGGGTTCAAAATTGGAAGTATGTTGGTTGTGAAAAAACATGTCCTTTTGCTCAACATGAAGGAGGTCATGGTTCTTCTCACAATGATGCCATGTTGAAATGGAGCAATTTAAAGGATCCATCCAAACATATTGATAAGAGATTGAATGCACAATCTTCGCAACAAATTATGGAGAATAGATTGCGACTTAAAACCTCAATAGTAGCTACTAAGTGGTTAGCAAAACAAGCATGTGCTTTTAGAGGTCATGATGAGTCCGTTAATTCTCTTAATCGTGGAAATTTTATTGAATTAATTAAGTTGTTAGCAATAATGAATGAGGAGATTAATAAAGTTGTGTTAGAAAATGCTCCTAAAAATGCCCAATACATAGCACCTAAGATTCAAAAGGAGTTATTGAATATTATTGCTAATAAAGTACGACACAAGATTCGAGAGGAAGTGGGTGATGCTAAATTTTGTATCATAGTTGATGAGGCACTAGATGAATCTGACAAAGAACAAATGGCTATTATTTTGAGATATGTTGATTGTGATGGTTTTATTCGAGAACGTTTCTTTGAAATTGTGAATGTCGATGAAACAAAGGCATTGACTTTAAAGAATGAGATATGCAATGTGCTTGCTCAGTACAATCTTTTAGTTGAAAATTTAAGAGGTCAAGGGTATGATGGTGCTAGTAATATGGCGGGTGAATGGAATGGATTACAATCTTTATTTCTCAATGATTGTCCGTATGCTTATTATGTACATTGTTTTGCTCATCGACTACAACTCGTATTAGTTGCGGTATCTAAAGAAGTGCATGAGGTATGGTTATTTTTTTCGAAGTTGAGTTCTATTATTAACTTTGCTAGTGCTTCTTTCAAGCGTTATTCTGAGTTAAAATCTGCTAGAGAAAAAGAAATTGTAGATTTGATAGCTTTAGAAGAGCTTGAGACTGGTACAGGGGCTAATCAAGTTAGAACTTTACAAAGGGCTGGAGATACACGTTGGAGCTCACATTTTACTTCAGTTAGTAGGTTTATTGAGATGTTTGGTGCAACTCTTGAAGTTTTAGGAAAAATGATTAATGATGGATCTAGTCGAGATATGCGTGGGGAAGCTAAAGGTGCATATAGGGAGATGAAATCATTTGAGTTTGTGTTTATTTTGCTTTTATTGAATAAAGTTCTCGGAATTTCTGATATTCTTTGTCGAGCATTACAGACAAAATCACTGGACATCTTGAATGCTTTGAACTATGTCTCAAGTACAAAAAGACTTTTGCAAGAGTTTCGAGATAGTGGATGGGATGATTTTATTAGAAGTGTAGTATCTTTTCGTGAAAAATATGATATTACTATGCTTGATATGAGTGATTGTTATATGGAAGGTACAGGGCGTTCTTGTCAGCAAAAAGATTATGTTACAGTTGAACATCATTATCACTTTGATGTATTTAATGCTGTAATAGATTTTCAATTGATGGAGTTAAATAGTAGATTCTCTGAGCAAACTGTGGAACTCCTCACTTTGAGCTCGGCATTGGATCCAGTTGATGGGTTCAAATCATTTGATATAGACAATATTTGTTCTCTTGCTGAGAAATTTTATCCTCATGATTTCACTCCAAATGAGGTGCTTGCTTTGAGAAGAGAATTAGAACATTATCAAATTGATGTGCTTTCTCATCCACGGTTTCAAAATATGGCTTCCCTTTCTGAGCTATGTCGACGATTTGTTGAAACAATGAAGTCACAGCACTATTTGTTGATTGATAGATTAATTCGTCTAGTCTTGACTCTTCCTGTTTCCACAGCCACAACAGAGCGTGCATTTTCAGCCATGAAACTTATGAAGACATCACTTCGTAGTAAGATGGAAAATGAGTTTTTTTCAGATTGTATGGTTATCTATGTTGAAAGAGAAATTACTGATATTGTTGATTCAGATTCTGTAATTGATGATTTTTATAATTTGAAACCCCGAAAAGTACAACTTCGGTAGAAAATTTGTATTGGGATTATATTTTTTTATACTACTTTTTTAAACTTATTTTTATTTACAATATGAATTTTACGTGTAAAGCTCTTAATGTCTCTTATTATTAGGTGTATTTTGTCATCTATATATATGAAATTTCATGTTCACTTGGTACAAATTTTTTATTTTTTTAATTTAGCCCAGGGTACTGTAGAGTTCTGGGTCCGCCCCTGTTACGGTAGACTCAAAAGTAGTTTCCCATGAACATACTTGTTTGACAAGTAACAGATGAGTGATAAGAAAAAAATTAATTGTATGTTAATGCAACTTACATGATATAACCTCGCAAGTTGCATTACATAAATGCATCGTGTATTTAGGCACGGAATATTTTTCTGGGTAATCGATGTTTGTTGATACTTGATATACATTGTCCGTGCACCATAAATGCAACACTGAAGATATTAATAAGTTTTAGGTACGTAAATTTCACTCCACCCCATGTAAATTGATAATTTTTAAATAAGCTGAAAATTGCAAAAAGAAGTTGGAGAATACTCATTCCTTTAGTTTTTTTTTTTTTTTGTCATTTATTTGAATGGCGAGCACAGTGATGAACTTGTAAATTTACTTCTGATGACATCTAATTTCACTTAAAAATGATAAAAATATGTGTCAAAAAGATATTTTTATGATTCTTATATCAGAGAGAAAATTACTCTAACTTTAGGGAGAAATTACAAGACTCAAATTTATGTGACAAGTACGATAGCAATCAAATGACATTAATGAAAATAAAATAATCATTCAAATGATTGATTATCTCCATCTCAATTATTGATTATAAAAGATTGTTTGTTAATGGACATAAAGATTGACTAACTCAACCTTTTGCTAATTAATTATTTTTTACAAATCATGTTAATTGTATCATTTATCTTTTTTCATATTTCAAATAGTCATATAAATTAAACCTTTGTACTATGAATTAATAAGAATTAAATTTATCTTCTTTATGTTATTTCTAAAAAGTTTTCAATCATAATGCTAAATGTATATGCAACTTGATGAGATTCTTTGATTAACTCCTGATTAAAAAAAAAGGCCAAATTAACTACTACATTAACTGGGGTTGGAATTTGCTTCGAGAAAGAATTATTTTTCATCTTAATTTGACATTTATGTTTACGACCAGGGCTTAATAGGACAAGCCAAATCATTAATCTTATTAGGTTCTGCCTCTGCTACTCTTATGAGTAGAATGTAATTTTTCTATTCTTAAATGAAATGTCAAGAGTATTAAAAAAAACAAATTACGCTTTACATGAACAATGGAGAGTCCCCATTAAAAAATAGCAAGAAGGCCGATTTCTATCTCCAAATCACATACAGTAACTCATTAATCCTAATGGTAAACAGAAATCACATTTTGAAAATCTCCAGACCAGAATGTACAGGCTTCGTTAATCGGCTTTGAGGTTTCCTAATGTGTATATATGTGAATCCTTTCATCACAAGGAAACAGTACATCAAGTGAGTTTCCTAGTGACTAATGAGTATATGAATCCTTTCATCACAAGGAAATTGTGAGTATTTATAGAGTGAGTTTGGTTCTTCTTCTATTAATTCTTTCATAATCGGCTTTCTAGAATCTCTATGCGATTTTGTTCAGCCAGTGCCCTCGAAGAAATTGATTTTCCGCCTGCTTCTAACCCATTCCATTCCGTTTCTTCATTCCTTCAATCCCCCACCAACAACATATTAATCCGGGAAAAGCGTTAGGTGTCGATCCCTTTTGAATTTAATTTTTATGGGTTTGTTAAGAAACCAAATGAACAAAAAAAATTGCAGTGGATATGATGAATCCACGAATGCCAAGGTGCCGTCCGGGATTAAAAAGAAGAGAAAATTTGAAGAAGAGGAGCACGCGGCTTTTGCTTCCAAGAAACCACGGAGAAAAAGAAAACTTGCTAAACTTTCTAAAGATAAAGGGCAAAAGACGATGGCATCGTCCTCCAAGTGTCCTGATGCAGACGTTAAACGTAAACAAGTACGTGAGAATCTTGTAGAGGCGTTGTCTAAAGTTTATGGAGAGAACAATGACGAGACGATGAAGGAGCAACTAAGAGCTTGTGACCCCGTTGGAGTTGCTGCATCAGTCGAATCAGTGTTGTTCGAGGTGCTGGGTCCTATCACTGGGCCAAACAAACCCAAGTACATATCCATCTTGTTCTGTGTTAATTATTCAGAAAATCCTGACTTCCGAAGAAAGATTCTTCTTGGAGAAGTGAAGCCTGAGAGAATTCTTACTATGACCGATGAAGAGATGGGTAGCCACAAATTTCAAGAGAAGATTCGCCGGATCAGGGAGCGATTCGCCGGATCAGGGAGAGAGCTTTAGCCAAGATTCCGGACTCAGTTGATGATGATGATGATGGTCTTTACGAGAAATTAAAAGCTCAGGCTCACCTAAATTTTTAATAGGCTAATATGGTGTTTTAATTTAAGCTAGCATTTGCATTAAGTTGGGTTTTCATATTCGATTTATTCATTTGTACTTTGAAATGATATTTTAACTCTTTGATTACTTCCTTTGTCATATATATTACATATAGTCTCACCTCATGATGGACAAACGAATTACAGTGAATCGTGTTCGGGTCGAATTGCAAATATGCTTCTTTTTTTAGGCTTGCTTCATTGAATATTTATAAGAATGTCTGTATTGGTATAGGAGTGAAGAGTTGAGAATTTTTTTTTAATACTAATTACATATCATACTACTTCTAAATTACATCAAATATTTACAATTGTTGTTACAGTACTGCTATTACATCAGATATTTATAATTGCTATTACAGTAGACACTATACTGATATTCATAGTCAGAAATATAACTGAAACTTACAATATGAAGTAATTGCCCACAATATTATATTAAATGTTATGAAGTATCAAAAACAAAGGATATCTCTACTCCACTCACATTTCGTAAAGAATAAAAACTTGCAAATAATATTTAATTGAGGGAATTTGAATTCATAGAAACCCGAACCCTTATCCTCACAATCATATTTAACTGTGAAAGTAAATGTTCACTGCTGGGCCAAAGGCCCATTGGTAAGAGTTGAGATGTTAAAAGTCTCAAAGTTTGGATCTCTTGCTTCCTAATATATATATATAGTGTAAATTAGTGAGCAAATTTGACTAGGAAATTTGAGTCCAAAGATGTAACCGTATTATATAAATAATAAAATGATGCTATTTCTTAGCAGCCAATGCATCGAAATTAGAATTTATATTCTTTTTAAAAAGAAAGTAGAGGAAAGTGATAACAACAAGATAATGGCATTTTGCAACTTGAGAAGGGCATGATTACAAATAAAAAATGATTGGTATGCAGCTGTAAATAAACAATTCGTTACAGTTGCAACTTCCAATTAGCGAAGAAAAAAACAAATTAGATAAGTAAAAGCCATCAATTTTCTGTTACAAAAATTAACTCCTTCAATTTTCCGTTTTTCTTCTCAGCTCCACATGAATGTTCGTAAATTGGAGATAGTCAAATCATTTTGGAATGACTCAAATTTCGAAGATATTTGCTGTAAATGGACTTGAACAATGTATGAATCTCTAATGGAGTGGTGATATTTGGCCCCTCATTATACCTTACTAATCCCCACCAATCACTTTTATGTTAATACCTATTTGATTCTTTTATGAAATGACTTAGAAAATTTAAGGTATCAAAATACTAGAATATTTATCAAGCTGCAATGTGATGGGTATAAATTCCATAATACATACATATATTGAGAGAAACTGTGAATCGAAATAGAGCAACAAACCATTAATCTTTTACAGCAGCAGCTTAGTAATACTAGAGTTAGCAAAATTTGACACGAATTGATTACTTGACACGAACACAATACGTATAAATGAATATGGGTTGTTAAATTTGACACGATTATTAAATGGGCAGGCTCTGTATCGACGATTTTTTTCTGTGTCGGACTAGGGTTAAAGTTCTTGTCATATTTACCCAATTAATGACACAATTATATTTTTCATTCTAAATTAATTTATAAGTTTTTATCATCAAAACTCAAATATTGAACATGATTCTTTTTTTTTTTGGAAGGATAAACAAATGCACAATGGTTTATTTATAAAATTTTATATAAATGTAGAGCTTCGATAGTGTAAATATATAAAATATTAGTAGATATGTATATTTTAAAATATCAATATATATTATTAGTTACATATATACAATTAAAACTTCAATAGTGTAAATGTGTAAGATTTTGGTAGATTTGTAGATTTGTATATTTTATAATATTGAATATATAAAAAAAATTTTAAGTATATAGATATCAAGTATGTTATTAGGTAATTTATTTATTTTCTGTGTCGGATTAGGATCACAATATTTTGATATAATTATTAAATGAATCGTATTTGAATCGACCTAAATTTGACATGACATGAAGCTAACATAAAACAACACAACTTGGTGGCCTGTTTTACCAGTTCTAAGTATTAAATCACCGAGAAGAAAGTTAAGAATGATAATATTTAAATAAAAAAAAAAGACACATGAGAAGGAGCTATTGAACCTGGGGATATTGCTTCAGCTTCAACAAAAACGCATAAATAGACAAGCCGGGATACAAAATAAGGAGCCTCTGAGAACTCCTATATAAACAGTAGAGTTTGAATACAAACTAAGAAATCGAAAATTTGTAGGTTAAGACCTATGAAAATTGTACTAGTCGGATAGGCCCCAAACAATCTAAGCGTGCGTTCTTAGTGTGCTATCACTTGGCTGCGTTTCCGAATTCCAATGCAATATGCGTTATAGATTATGATTATGTGTCGTAATCTCCGTAAATCTCTCCCGCACTCGAAATTGATTCATAAATCCAAACTTTGTCAAAACAAACAAGTCCGGACCAAATATAAATAACTACTTGTGCAAGTGTGAAACACATCGGTTATATTAAACAAAGTTGAACTAACAAGGGCATTGAGAGTGGCAATTATTTGTGGTGTGTCAGTACATATTTGATGATTATTGATAAAATTTGATAATAAACTAATGCTAGTTAAATGTACATGTATTTTTCTTCTTAAGGAGATCCCACAATAGTTAGTGGAGTTAATTAAAAATGTAAACTCACAAATCCTAAATATACTTTGTGACTCTTTCTTGCTTTAGTCTAGCTTATTGTTAAGTTGTAAAGTGGGAAAAATAATCAACAAAATTAGAAGAGATAAATGACAGAAGAACAAAAAGCAAATGAGGATAAAGTTGCAACATTATTTAGAAAACAGAAGAACAAAAAAAATGTGTGTTTATAAACAGTCAGATATCCTGAGAATCTTGTTAGTTGTCACCATAAGTTTCAAAGATTGAAACATACTCTAAAGAGGAAAATTGAGAGAGAACGAAGTCTTCTCACCAATCCCAAAATACCATTATTTGTAAAATAACTATAATACCCATTCCAATATGATTTATGAAGAATACATGCATGCACACACTTGTTCCAAAAATACCACTGAATAGGGTGTTTCAAAATAACTCATTAATGTAATTATCACAAGCTGAACGAATTTTAGATGGATAGATAGATAGATAGATAGAGTAGTTTTCTGGTCCAACGGTTTTAAAATTTTTCCGAACTTTCACGTACTTTAAAATTCTGAATTGAAAAATATATATATATATATATATATATATATATTCCTTCTGGTATCAGAGCCAAGGGGAGGATAGTGTAAAGCAGTTCTGAGTTTTCGTGTTTAAAGTCTTGTGTTTTATTTTTTATTTTTGTTTGTGTGGTGAATTTCTTACTGGTAGTAAGTCCCGTTTCAGGATAGGATTTCCGCATAGGGCTGTAAAACCATACCTGTAGCCATCCAGACAAGACCATAGATAGACCATAAGATCTTTATCCATGGATCCTCCGCTCTGTAGAGCATCATCCTTTTCTAGCTCTTCTTCCGGGAAGACTAGTGATTCAAAGCATGTTGTGAGTTCAGAAGAATTTATTATTGAGAACTTTGATAAAGCAATTGATTGTTGGGAACTTCCTAAGATTTCAAAAGAAAAGATCTACAAAACCAAAAAGCTTGATATTTTGAAAAATGATTATGTTATAAAAACTGAAGAACGTGATATTACTATTTCAGAACCTTTTGAAACAATTCATCTGTTTTCAGAAAGTTCATTAAAGAAATTAAAGGAAAAGAAATTTAATTATGTTCACATCGGTCTTATCCAGGTCGGGATAAAGCCTCTTACAAAAGAAGGCTTGGATACTTCTATCCTAGCTATTCTTAGAGATGGTCGATTCATCTCTTTTGATGATTCTTTACTAAGTAGCATCGAATCTAGTCTATGTAAAGGTCCAATTTCTTTTTATTGTTATCCAAACATAACGATTTCTCTTAAAGACAAAAATATTTTGAAAAGCATGATTTTACAAATCAAGACTCATAATTATAATATGATTAAAGGGTCTGTCCCAATTGCATTAATCTTTAAAATCTCTTACAAAGCCATGATTTCGGCGTTTAGTACGCAACATAGATTCCAGTAAAAAAGAGATGAGACTCTTATCTTGCAGACTGACCTGTCTAAAGCCAATACAGTCATTCCAAAAGCAATCCAATGGAAAGATGTTAATCTTCCAGATGAATGGATCCTAGAAGGAGCCGCTCCACCAGCGATTCCTAAACAACTTGAGCCCAATACAGAGTTGCAAAAGGTGACTCAGTATTCAGATGGTAAAGTCAAACTGTCTTTCAGAAGATCAAACTCAACCAGATTTTCTGATAAAGAGTCGAGCTCAAGCATCCCTTCCTTTGAAAGAAAATTTTCAAAAATCCCCTCTGTTATAAATCTTCCTTATCAAATAAGTCAACCGAGGTTTTCCACCTCAGATGTACCAAGTTCATCTATACGATCTGTTGATTATGCCACTAATATTCCACACCCAGTCTATACTAGTAGTCAACAAAGACAGGACGAGAAGGAACCTTCTCCTCCAACTTCTCCAACGTTTTCTACTGTCACAGAAAATGTCATTAATGTCATTGAAAAGAATTTTGAGTTGGATAAAAATCTTCTTCACAATGATTTTTATTCTGAATTCAACAAAGAAAAAAGGCTTTGGTTTTTTAAACATTTTCTAAATCAAAGAAAAGAAATACAACAAATCTACTATGAATTTGTGAATCTTCATCAAATTCATATATTGTTTTTTGATTGGTTCGAAATATACTCTTCTGAGAACAACATCAATTATCCTTTCAAATTGTCAAACCCCATTACTATTAGAAAGAAAGTCCCTGAATGGAAATTTTCTGATAGTGATAAAACCATAGAATCTGAGCATCCACCTCTTCGGAGTATAACCGTTGATCACGGTGAACCTCCAGTCGAAATCAGAGCTTCACCTTGCAAAATCCCAAAACCAAATGATTCTGATACGAATTTAAGTAGTATTATTCAACAGAATAATTTTTGTAATACTAACTTAAATACTATCGGAAAACAGTTGACTAGGATAGAAAGTCAATTCCAGAAGTCAACCATTTCTATTTCTTCTACTTCCACTGTTTCATCAAGATCAGATTCTGACAAAAAACTTAAACAACCTATTTTCAAACCTTTCCAGGTTTCGAAAACTAGTCAAAAGCTTGTTCAAGAGTCAAAATCAGATTTTGCTAAAGCCATTAGAGAATAACTAGATAGGATAGAAGCTGCTTCTTCCTCATCTAGCAAAATTCAAATAGCTCCTGATACTCCTCAATCTAGCAAAATTGGAGTATTAGAACAAGATGACCAAAGTTCTATAGCCTCTTCTGATCTTGAAGCCTTCAAAGAAGAACATATTCCTAAAGCCAACAAAATCCATTGGGAATTAGCTCTTCCCACAGTCAAGTCTCCTCCAGATTTGACCATAGATAATAGGCCTAGTGCATTAAATCAGTCCCGATATAATGCATCCTCTGTCTATGAATGGAATATTGATGGAATGTCGGAATACAACATCCTAGGAGTGTTGCAACAAATGACCATGGCAGCTAATGCATATAAAACTCAATCGGGAACTTCTGACATGGCTATTGCAGAAATTCTCATTGCAGGATTCACTGGTCAACTTAAAGGTTGGTGGGATCATCTTCTCACTAAACAGCAACAACTAGATATCCTTAAAGCCATTCAAATTGATGAAAATGGAGCCCCCATTCTCGATCAATTTAATAACCCTATTCAAGATGCTGTTGCTACCCTAATCCTTACCATTTCCCTTCATTTCATAGGTGACCCTTCTCACCTTAGAGACAAGAATGCTGAGTTACTACACAATTTGAGATGTAGAAAACTTAGTGATTTCCAAACATACAAAACCACTTTCTTTACCAGACTCTTTCTTAGAGATGATGCAAATCATACTACTTGGAAAGAGAAATTCTTAGCAGGTTTGCCTACCCTTTTAGGTGAAAAAGTTAGGAATTCCATCAAAGCTCTTCATGACAACCGTATTCCTTATGATGAGCTCACCTATGGTGAACTTGTCAGCTTTGTCAATAAGGAAAGTTTAAAGATTTGTCAAGACTTGAAGTTACAGAAATGTTTAAAACAAGAGCTTAGACAATCTAAGCGAGAACTTGATAGTTTCTGTAAACAATTCAACTATGACCCCTTTAAAGCTTCTACCAAAGATTGTAATGGTGAGTGTTTTTCCAAACCTCACAAGAAACGCTACAAATCGATTACCCATAGAAAACCCTTTCGAGAATTTAGGAAACTATCTTATAAGAAACCTTCGAAGCCTTATAAGAAACCCAGTTTCTCTAAAAAGAAAGAGTTTAAAGCCAAACCAAAAACTCCTTTCAACTACAAAGAAGCCATATGTCATAGATGTGGTATGAAAGGCCATACTGCAAAATATTGCAGAATGAACAGGAAACTTCATGAGCTTGGCCTTGACGATGACATCCTTTCCAAAATAGCCCCCCTTATGATAGAGTCCTCAGACTCTGAGTCTTCCATGTCGGGAGATAGTGACCCTTTACAGGTAGATGAGTTGATTGATTCAGATACCTCTGCATCTAGCAGTAGTGACTCTGAAACAGATTCCTTTTTAAAGAAAATCAATGTTTTAACTAAAGACCAAGAAACTTTTCTTGAACTTGTAAAGCATATTTCTGATCCAGTTCTTCAAAAGGAATATCTTGATAAACTTTTGAAAACTCTTGATTTAAATAAAGCCGAATCTTCCAAGGTCCCTATTGTTAAAAAGAACTCTTATGATCTTACTGAGATTTTGAATAAAAAGAAAACAAAGAAAAATGTTCCTAATATTCAAGATCTTCAAAAAGAAATAAAAGAAATCAAATGTGAGATTCGTGATTTAAAAGAAAAACAAAAAACTGATTCTGAAACCATCCAACTACTTTTACATAAACAGTTGGAGGACAATTCTGATAAAGAAATTGAATCTGATGATAACAATGATAATGAACAAAACGTTGGGAACATCGAGTCTGTTCCTAATGATTTTTTATTTGTTTTAAAACAAGTCACCACAAGAAAGTATTTAATTAAAATAACTTTAATCTTTTCTAATGATTTTACAATTGATGCCATTGCCCTTTTCGACACTGGTGCAGATTTAAATTGCATTAGAGAAGATATCGTTTCAAAAAGATTTCATGAGAAAACTAAAGAAAAACTTTCGGCTGCAAATAATTCAAGTCTTAAAATTAGTTCTAAAGTTGAAGCTTCTATTCACAATAGTGGTTTTGAATTTAGAACTTCTTTTGTTCTTACAAGTGATATTCATCATGCAGTCATTTTAGGAACACCCTTTATAAATCTCATTACTCCTTATACTATCGATTATGATGGTATCTCTTTCAAATCAAAATCTAAAATTTTCGTTTTTCCTTTTATTGAAAAACCTAAAACGAGAAATTTGAATATTATTAAAGCTTGTTCTGTTTATAAAAATCACATAAATAATCTACTCAGGACAAAACAATCTGATTTGATGTTTTTACAGAAAGATCTAAATTTACAAAGAATTGAAAGCCAACTAAGTAATGATTTCATTCAAAAGAAAATTTCTGATTTTAAAGATCTTATTACAAAAGAAATTTGTGCTGACTTACCTTCTGCCTTTTGGAATAGGAAACAGCACATGGTCGATTTACCCTATGAGACTTCTTTTGATGAGAAACAGATACCCACTAAAGCCCGTCCTATTCAAATGAATATAGATTTAGAAAAACATTGCAAAGATGAGATAAAAGACCTAGTTTCTAAAGGACTCATTGTAAAATCTAGATCACCTTGGTCTTGTGCAGCCTTCTATGTTAATAAAAATTCCGAAATTGAAAGAGGCACACCTAGACTAGTAATAAATTACAAACCCTTAAATAAAGCTTTAAAATGGATTAGGTATCCCATACCTAATAAAAAAGATTTACTTCAAAAACTCCATTCTGCCTTTATATTTTCAAAATTTGATATGAAATCAGGGTTTTGGTAAATCCAAATTAAACCCAGTGACCGTTATAAAACAGCTTTTACTGTTCCATTTGGACAATATGAGTGGACTGTCATGCCTTTTGGTTTAAAGAATGCACCGTCGGAATTTCAAAGAATAATGAATGATATTTATAATCATTTTTCCGATTTTTGCATAGTTTATATTGATGATGTTTTGATCTTTTCAAAATCTATTGAACAACATTTTAGCCATTTAAAGACTTTTTACTATGCCACTAGGAAGGCTGGTTTGGCAGTTTCAAACTCCAAAGTCTCTTTATTCTAAACAAAGATCAGATTTCTTGGTCACCACATTTCTAAAGGAACTATTGCTCCTATCGAGCGTTCTCTTAATTTTGCAGACAAATTTCCTGACAAAATCCTTGACAAAACCCAATTGCAAAGATTTTTGGGAAGTTTGAACTATGTTCTCGATTTTTGCCCTAATATTAACAGAATTGCAAAACCATTGCATGACCGCTTAAAAAAGAAACCTGTTGCATGGACTGACGAGCATACAAAAATCATTAGGACCATCAAAGCATCCGTTAAAAGCATTCCCTGTTTATTCCTTGCAAATCCTGCATTGCCTAAAATTGTTGAAACTGATGCATCAGATTTAGGCTACGAAGGCATACTAAAACAAAAAGAAAATGACAAAGAACAGATTGTACAATATGTTTCCGCACATTGGAATGATTGCCAAAGAAACTATTCTACTATCAAAAAAGAGATTTTATCAATTGTTTTGTGCATTTCAAAATTCCAAGGCGATTTACTAAATCAAAAATTCTTACTTAGAATTGATTGCAAAGCTGCAAAACATGTTTTAGAAAAGGATATTCAAAACATTGCATCTAAACAAATTTTTGCAAGATGGCAAGCCATTTTAAGTGTTTTTGATTTTGATATTGAGTACATTAAAGGTGACACAAATTCTGTTCTTGATTTTCTAACTCGGGAATTTCTTCAAAACAGATAATGCCGCCAAAGCGCAGAGACAAAGGTAAAGCTGTCCTTAAAGACTCGGATTCTCAAAAATCCTCCAAAGAACCCCAGTCTACCCCCTCTAAAGAAAAATTATTATCTTCAGCCATGCCCATTAAATCATGGATTGAAATGGTTGAAGAAGAACATGGAACCCAGTACAAATCCATCTCCTCTGATCAACAAGTCAAAGAATGGATGGAATCCATTACAAAGTCCCCTGAGCTTATGCTTGCCTTACAAGGCATTTCAAAATCTAAAGCCCTTTCTCAGATCCCTGAGGAAGAAAAACCAATTTCCAAAGAAATTACAAAATCTTCTTCCCAAAGCCAAACTGTTGTTCTTTCGGGTGAAAGTTCATCTTCTCAGATTGTTCTTTCCCAGCCAACACCTTCAAAGAAAACCTCCGATTGGTTTGATAAAACCCATTTTCAAAATATTTTAACTATGGAAGATGGATTTTACCATACTGATCATTTCCAAGCAATTTCAAAATTTTTTCCTAAAGGCTGGTTTTTCAAACCATGGGATTGAACAAAACCCCAGCCTTATTATCAAAGCATTTTAGAAGCAACAGAGTCTGTAAAATTCAAACATTTCTTTCTCAGTGAAACCCATTCAGAGCCGGCCTACTCCACGGCCACTATTTTAAAAGTCTTGAGCCCAAACCAGTGGGGTGACCAACTTCACAAATTCAAAACTTTCCCTCCAAATTTCCAAATGCGTTTACCACACTGTTTGGCCTATTCCTATTGGGACTACCAACAAGCCTGGTTTAACACATTTTTTATCCAAAATCAAAAAAAATCCCATTCATGGTTATTTTTCTTTAATTCTAAAATAACCGTGCATAGCCTTCCAAACTGGTTCCAACAATGGTGGAATTATTTTGGTCCGACTCCACAAATCCTTACTCCCAATGCCACCAATTGTTTAAACCTTTTCAAAGCTCATTATACCCCTTCTGAATCAGAGAAAAGGTTCTCTCATTTTCTTTGCTTTTGTACAAATTTCTTTCTCCCTTGGGTTTGGATGTGGAATCTCAGATTTCATACTCAAGAAAAACAACTTGTCATTCAAAGGATTTTCAAAGTAAAATGGTGGTCAAAATTTGATGAAAAAATCAAGTTAACTGAAGCCCTTATTCAAAATTGGCTTGGTTCAAGAGGCTTCTTACCACAAACCATTAAAGACTCCAAAGCCCAACAAACTTTTTTAACACAGAAATCCAAAGCTCAATATCTCCTGGCCAGCGCCAAAACAGAAGACGAATATTTCAAAGTTATGGAACAACTCCTCACCTCCAGATCAAAGTCCTCAGTTGCTGACACCTCTGAAGACGAAGACAATGAAGACGAGGAAGAACCATTCATTTCTCTTGGAGACGAAAATGAAGATGACTGTTTCGGAATTTTCTCTCCGGTAAAGCATTGTAAATAATTATTTGATTATTTACTTAAAAAAAAGTAAAATATATTTCTTCGGGTGGTCCCTTGGACACAAGTGAGAGCGCACATGTCTCTTCACCCGTATTTCTACAAAGTCACTATTCCAACATACGCTCCAAAGACTACTGTTACATACGATCCAAAGCTTACTGTGCACTTAAAGACCCGCTACAGTGAATAGTTTAAATTTTTTGTATATGAACCGAGAGGAAGACTTAGACTCCTCAGGTTTTTCATTTCTAATTTTCAGAGCCTCTCTCTCTACTTCTCTTCCTTCTCTCTAAAACTCTCTCTCTCTCTCTGGGAATAGGAATCTGGAATCCGAAGACAAAAAGGAATTTCTCCTGTCTTCAGATTAATTTCCCATTATTTCCCTTTCTTCTCTACAAAGAAAATCAATCAATGTAAGCATTTCATTTCAGTTTTATTAAAGCATTTGTAATTTTATTTAAAGCAATTTCAATTCCATGTATATTTAAATTTCTGCAATTTACTTTAACGCAATTTAAAATTCAGTCATTTATTTTAAAGCATGCTCTGCAGACTGATCCCTATCAGATCTGCCATATAAATTGTACATTCCTCTGAGGCAAAGAGACCAGATCTCGATCCTCAGTTGTAAATCTTCTCTTCTCCCTCCATTCCTTCAGAGCACCATTTCCTGGAACCGGATCTGGTACTGTGTTTGCACCCAAGCCTTTAGATGAATGTTTGTTGCTAGGCTTGCTAAAGAACCTAATTTATATTTGGTAAATCAAATTGATTTTGGTATATAAGCTGGACACTCGAGGATGCGGGCTACTGGTCCAAAGCGCTATTAAAAATCGGCTTTAAAATAGTTAAGCCGGAGCGATTCCTCAGATAACAACGCTAAGTACCATATCAAACATAAAAATTGACCAACCGCGTTCGAATCCGTTTGATCACTGTATGTTCTAAAGAATTCCATAACTAACCTTGGTAAAGCTCATTTAAAACAAACCAACCACGATCCAATTATTTTATCTAAAGCGATCAATAAAAAGTTTTGACGTACACACATCCATCCTTCGATCCTATTTCCTTCTGGTATCAGAGCGTTCTCTTAATTTTGCAGACAAATTTCCTGACAAAATCCTTGACAAAACCCAATTGCAAAGATTTTTGGGAAGTTTGAACTATGTTCTCTTTATTCCAAACAAAGATCAGATTTCTTGGTCACCACATTTCTAAAGGAACTATTGCTCCTATCGAGCGTTCTCTTAATTTTGCAGACAAATTTCCTGACAAAATCCTTGACAAAACCCAATTGCAAAGTATATATATATATATATATATATATATATATATATATATATATATATATATTCAATACAATTGTAAAACAATAAATTCGTTATGTTAGGGTTCGGTTTGCAAAATTTTTCTATTTTTCATTAATTAGTTTCCAACACCGGTAATGGCTACCTAATGTTGAAAACTAGGGGACTGATGTTCGGGTTGGATTTTGTTGATAGCATCTATAAATAGTCATCCTTAACCTCCTCATAAGTACAACCTGGAGCTTATGTTGGTGACTTAGTTTACAAGTACAACCTCAGGTTTATGTAAACGACTTGATTTTTTAATAAAACTTTAAGCCTATATGAGCGATCCAAAAATTCACCAGTTCGATTTGGAAGTAAGATAGTCCAACTTCGAAATTCATTTGTTCGACCTGAGAATTACTTGACATGAAAAATTACTAGTCAAGATAACGTGGCCTAATTTTTAGGGAAGCTATATGCCACGATTTCTTAAACCACCTCCAATTGATAACCACTTACAACTGCTAAAGAAAGTGGACTGAAGTTAAGGAGGTAACTATATTGTCCACAACCAAGAGCTTATTTAAAGCTGACTAGGGCATCAGACGAAGGGGTTAGCAAAATCAACCAAAATTCTACAAGTCACCTATCTAAAAGCCCTATCATTTCCTATAAGATTTTCAATGCCTCTACCGGAAAAATTCCTTGATTTTAACATATTTACAATTCTTCTTTCTCGTTTTTCTTTCCTTATACACAATTTCTGACTTAAGCATCAAAGGGTTTACGTCGGAACTCTACCAGCGTAACCTAACCGTGTTTTCTGATTGGCAGGTATAAAAAGTTGTAATCAAATTGATGTTTGAGCTTGGATTCGTGCTGTTATTCCCCCAAAGAAAACAAAGTCAACCGTTGAAGTCATTTTTTGACATCAAAAGTTAGTCTAATAAATATGAAGGCCTTTCACAATTGATTTACCCAAAAAAAAAACCTTCAAATCAATTCAACGTTGTGCAACTTTTCTATTCTTTAGAAGAGAACAAAAGATGAAATGTCTAAAGTATAAATTACTTTTTTTCACATTAAAAAATAATGCTGCTTTTGCTTTTTTTTCTTAAGACCTCCTTTGGGACCTCCTCTTGGCATGTATTCCTCCGATGCCCAGATTCGTTAAACCCTCTTTAATATTCGAAGAGTGTCCACTCCACTCACATTTCATGAGAGAGAGACTATTGTTGTGCAAATTTTATTGAACTCGCAAGTGCACGAATCTATTGTAGTATAAATCAATGGTGACGAGTGTCGATCCCATGAGGAGGTGGATTTTAATTGTATGTAGAATTAATTTTGTACATGGGTGGTTGGATTTGTGATGAAAATGATTTGGATTATCCTAAAATTCGAATTAAAATGGCAAGAATAAATTGAAGTGAAAATCAATTAAATTGACGTACTTGGGTATCTGGATCCGTATCAACATGCACCATGGGCTAAATATTCCTTATTAATACTAATTAAATCATGAGAGGGGAATCCACACCTCATGAACCACACTCTAATCAATATGGTGCTAAGGGCTTATCATGCCAAATAATAATAATCTTGTACTAGAGTGTCGATGAAACTAGGGCGGTATCTAGACAAGACTATTATTATTTGTCAACGAGAAGTCAAAACATCCACAAAAACTAGAGGGGAAGGGAAAATAAATTTACCAAATAAAGCCCATGACACATGTTGAGACTTCACCTTCAACCCAAGCTTGAAAGAAAACTAGCCACTCATAATTGAACTAGGGGCAAAATAAAAATTTATTAAACTACGTAGAAAATACAAGATGGAGAAGAAATTACAGAAAATAGAGCCCAAAATTGGATTCAGAGGTATCAAATTAGGGGGGGAGGCCCCCTTTTTATGGATACATTGAGTAAATCATGGCCATCGGATTAAAAACATTTCAGACGATCAAGATTGCGCCACGTCATCAGTCAACAGTATGTGTTTGACCACGCGATTTGAACAGTAACACAGTTTGACCCGGCTTGAACAGTAATGCGGTTTGGTTTGAAAATATTCTTGTGCAATGCATGTACTATACGCGAGATTTTTGGTCCACTAACATGCTGCCACGTCACCAATCAACAGTGCATAAGAATTTTAGTCCAATAGTACCATACATATGAATAGTGCCGTACATGTGAACAATGTCATTTTTCCTTTTATGCTCCTCCTAAAGTTTTCGATCATCCTGAGTTCAAAAGTGATGTCTGTTTTGCCGTCTGATCTCTCGTTCATTGTGAAATGACTATGATGCCCCTAAAATACATAAAATACTTAATTATAATACAACACACATAATTAAATGACAAGAAGCTTAAATACATAAAAGTAAGGGTGTTAGTAAAACTTGAAGTGTAAAATGACGATTTTCTCCTTTATAAATATATATTTTCTAACACTCAACACACCCCCCAACCAGCTTATTGCTAGTCCCTAGCAAATAAAGCGAAAACAAAATTCAAACATAAATTTTTTTTTTAAACAATCTTGTTTATCCAATCAGACTAATGATAGCAATAAAATAAAAGTATAAGAATTATCTCCAATATAAAGAAACATCACACCATAATCAACCATCCACATGAATCAGCCCAGTAGACTTTGTCATAGATACTTTCAAGAATGACATGTCAAACCCCAAAATCTCACTGGAAGTAGTGACACTCTCACAAAGAAATTAAACCCAATAAAAATAGTCACTCCAATGAATGGTAATTGAGAGAAAATAATAAAGAAGTGATATCACATGCTCTCACCAAGATGAAAGAAATATGCCATCAGCTTAGAAATAATATGATCTCAAGTCAAATAAAAATGCTAGTCAACCCAATTTATTTTTTTTTAATGCACCACTATATCTTTTTAGCCCATATAACTAGCTTCTGCTTCAGACTATAGTTCCCTAAAATTAAGAAGGACTTTTATTAGGACGTAACGTAGGTTAAGGACATGGCTAACAAAGGAGGGAAAATAAGAAAACAAAGTGTATGTTTGAGAAAAATGTAGAGATTTTTTTTTGGAAGTTGCAAGGTGGATTTCACCTATTATTGTTTTTTTTAAACATCAATTTATTATTATTTTTGCTTTTGTTTGGCATAACTTCATTGAACAAAATAATTATTTACATTTTTCTCAAACATAAATAGGTGATGGAACTTGTAAGATATTGGGTAATACTCCAAATCGGAGTGGGTTAAGATTATAAGTTTGACAGAGAAAGTATATATATATATATATATTTAAAGGCTTAAAAGGGTGAACTATGGATATTTCATAAAATGAATGGCTAGAAAGGCTCAAACGGATCAAAGATGGCATTTCCATCGTCTTTTAGGGCTCTAAATAATCTTCAATATCTACTAGTTAGATGGGCCTTCAAATGTAGCAACACACATTTTTTTTTCTTTTTTTTTTTAATTTTACAATTTTTTTTAAGGGTTCACTCAAAAGAAATCTAGAGATCGTGTATAAAATAATAAACTGCTAAGCTGTATAAAGAATGGGCTAAAGGGTTACTCTCCAAGAAAAATAATAGGCTCAAAAACTCACTTGGTACTTATTATGACATGTTCATTCCTTCAAGCAACTCATATTTGTCTCCGACATCAACATGTAGAGTAGCAAACATAGCATAACATCACTTAAGACCAAAGATAATACAAATACTAAAATTTGAAATTCATCATGTCATCTAATGTTAAAACAAATCACACAATTTTTATTTTTTTTTAAACAACATTCTACCCTCCAACCTATTCTAAACATGAAAGGAAAATATGCATGTAGAAATGTGAAAATGATGCAGAAAAACTAATTAAAAAATTACACTTAAAATGATAGAAAACGAAAATATTTTTTTTTAACTTAAAAAGATATGTTTCTAGAGGCACTACACTCCATATTCAGCCATCTTCGACTCAAAAATTTAAAAGTGTATATTTATAAAGGAGAAATTAAAAAGAGAAAGAAAAATGAATATCAAAGCTTAATAAAGAAAAAGAAAATGTTTGATTTTTTTTTCAAACGATGAAGATGCGTTTCTAGAGTCACTACACTCCATATTCAGCCATCTTCAACACAAAAAGTTAGCAACAATTAGTTTCTACAACAAAAAATCAGTAAAAACTTAACCAAGATTCTACAATTTTCAACTATTCCCTCCCCCCAACCAGAACGAAACATTGTCCTCAATGTTTGAAAGGAAAGAAGTAGAGTTTAGAAGACATCACTTGGGTGGTGCAACACAGAAGAAAATATTTACAGGCGGAGAGTTAAATCTAATTTGTACTTCTTACTGCGGCTACTGTTACCATCATTATTTGGACACTCTAACACAAAGGTCCAGGGGTCTGGCTCCGGTCTATAGGCTTGTAATAGATCAAGTAGCTCATTAGCAGTGTGAGCACAAATAAAAAAATTTTTCGCATTGGAATGAATGGAATAGGTTTTTATTGCATGGTTAAGAAATGCGATGAAACCATCATAAAAGTTATTGATATTTAACAAACCGATGGGTTTCTAGTGAATGTGCAGATGGGCCCAAGATGCTAGTGTAATAAGTGTCTCTAGTGTTGCAAGATCTCCTGGAAGGAAAATAAAAGCATCAGCATGATTAAGCATTTCAGTTATTCTTTCTTGTATACCTGAGACGACTAACTCTTCTCCAGTCGGTGAGTTAGTCAAACTGTCCAACGGTTTTAGGGCTCTTGGGATGATGCTTAACACTTGGCTTCCTCTGATAAAAGCAGCTTCTTAGACCAATTTTGAAAACTCTCGGTTACCTCCTCCATACACCAAGTGTAATTTTCTCTCTGCTATGCGTAGACCAAGATCTATGGCTGCCTCAACGAACTCTTTATGTTTGCTATAGTTAAATCCAGAAAGCACACAAATGTTCTTGAATTGTCTATTGGGAGTGGCTGCCATTGGAATATTTCTCAAAAATAATTTGTGAGTGCTTAACAAAAAGTCATATTTAAGAATCTTGGTGACAGTGGTTCACAACTGTGTATGAGGTGGCATGTCAGTGTCAAATAACGCGTAAAACACATGGCTCGCGAGTCAAAAAGGAAACAATAAAAAGAAAAAGAAACAATGATAAAATAAAATTATTAAAGACAATAATGCAAATGGTAAAACAACAGTGAAATAAAATAATAGTGAAGTAAAAAGATATTTACAGGTAGTTGCGACTGTGGCTCATATCTTCCTCTGGTTTTAGTCCAGAAACGGCTTGAACGCCCTCTATGGGTCGAGAATAGGCTTCCCATCCAGTTTTCTTATAAACTGGCAAACAGGGTCGTTTATAGTCAGATTCCCGAGACTATATCGTGCATGCTCTTTCTGGAATAATGGCCATAACTAGAGAATTGCTCCTTGCACATATCCACTAGGATGCATTTCAAGAAAAAAAATGATATCATCCAATGACTCCTTATTCAAGCCATCCCTAATGAATTGAATCTTATCTTCCCTGTTATCAGACATCATTCCTAAAGAACATGATTTTTTATCGCAACTCATTCTGGCACACTTATGACAAGCAACAGAAATTCTTCGAGCCCGTCATTTTCTTGCATAATTTCCTTTACCACAACCAAGCATGTATGCAACAAATTTTGGAGGTAATTCACCTGCCAATCGTACTTTTGCCTCGATTAACCAACGGATGTCAGCAGATATGTTATTCTTCATGAGCAATCGCATGCGTTCGGACTGAGTTTTATAGATTGTAAGGAGGGCATTCTGAGGAAGTGAAGTGAATCGCTTGTGAAGCTTCGCTAGAATCTTATTTATGTCTATACCTTTACCTCAGAATATCAGTTATTATGGGAAATTGAAGTAACCGACTTGATTGTCACGGAGTACCGTTATCCGTCACTTCACTGGGGTAACAAACTAAAGCACATGAACAGAAAAATAAATTAAAACACACAAAGAAAATCAAAATTGTCCTCTTATTGAATTTACCTCAAGCTCCAACTGGATGTTGTAAATACTTCTCTCAATGTCTCTGAGTTGGCTTTCTAAATTCTCAACATAGGCTACTAACTCTAGTGGTTGTAGAGCCCAAATGCGATGTGTTTTTCAAAATTTAATCTGCCTTTTGAGATGAGATTTTACACGTTGAAGTGGTTTAAGAATATTCAGGAGGAACGGTTTAAATATAGTACTCATGATTAACAATGATAAGAGAAAACTTAATGGTTAAACAAACACACTTGTGCAAAAATAATTTCAATTAGCAAAAGAATAATAAAAAGAAAGAAAAAAATCAAATCACCGAAAAAAAAGAAAAACTTAATTCAAATCGGGTGGGTCACTCAAATTTATTTCGGTGTCCTCTCCATGTGGCTGGTACTCTAGATATGACTTTAATCTTTGACCATTAACTTTAAACGTGACACCGTTCTTTGGGTCATTAATTTCAATTGCTGCATATGGAAAAACAATATGAACAATAAAGAGGCCAGACTATCGAGAGCGTAACTTACCTGAGAATAGGTGCAAGCGAGAATTGAATGAAAGCACTTTCTGACCTGGAGTGAAAGATTTTCTCATAATTTGCTTGTCATGAAAGACGTTCATTCGTTGCTTGTAAATCTTGGCATTTTCGTATGCGTCATTGCGAATTTCTTCAAGTTCTGCCAGTTGTAATCTTCTTTCTGAGCTAGCTTGCTGTATGTCAAAGTTGAATTTCTTGATGGCCCAATATGCACGATGCTTGAGTTCCACTAGTATGTGGCAAGCTTTTCCATACACTAGCCTGTAGGGTGACATCCCAATCGGGGTCTTGAAAGCTGTTCTATATGCCCATAATGCATCATCAAGTCTTAATGACCAATCTTTTCTGTCTGGCCTCACCTTCTTTTCTAATATGTGCTTTATTTCGCGATTGGAGATCTCAACTTGTCCACTGGTTTGCAGATGATATGGGGTCGCCACTTTGTGAGTGATGGAATACTTTGTCAAAAGAGCTTTGAATACTTTGTTACAAAAGTGGGCACCACCATCACTGATTATCGCTCGAGGGAATCCAAACCGTGAAACAATGTTGCTTTTCAAAAATCCTATCACCATCTTGTGATCATTGGTTCTACATGGAATTGCTTCTACCCATTTTGATACGTAGTCAACAGCAACCAATATGTATTGATGGCCAAAAGAAGGAGGAAAGGGTCCCATGAAGTTGATACCCCATACGTCAAAAATCTCAACCACTAAAATTGGATTTAGTGGCATCATATTCCTTCGCGTAATACTCCCAATTCGTTGACACCTATCACAAGAAGAACAGAAAGTGTAAGCATCTCGAAATATATTTGGCCAATAGAAACCACATTGTATAACTTTAGTTGCTGTTTTCTTAGCACTAAAATGGCCTCCACAAGCTTGTTCATGGCAGAATGAAATGATATTTTGAATTTCACTTTCTGGGACACATCATCTAACAATTTGATATGCACAATACTTGAACAAATACGGGTCATCCCAAAAGAAATGCTTTATTTCTGCAAAAAATTTGGCTTTGTCTTGCTTGGTCCAATGCTCTGGAAGTTGACCTGTAACAAGATAATTAACGATATCAGCATACCAAGGTAATACTTCCACACTCATTAATTGTTCATCTGGAAATGACTCATTCAATGGTAATGATTTCATAATTATGTCAAAATAGAAATGAGAGAGATGGTCAGCCACGACATTTTCTGTGCCTTTCTTATCTTTAAATTCCAAGTCGAATTCCTGCAAAAGTAACACCCAACGAATTAGTCTAGCTTTTGCATCTTTCTTTGTGAGAAAATATTTAAGAGCAGCATGATCAGTGAACACAATTATTTACAACCGATGAGATAAGATCGAAATTTCTCTAATGCAAACACTACTGCTAGCATTTCTTTTTCAGTAGTTGAATAATTTAACTGTGCATCATTGAATGTCATACTAGCATAGTAAATAACATGGGAAATTCGATCAACTCGTTGTCCAAATATTGCTCCTACTGCATAATCAGATGCATCACACATGAGTTCGAATGGTAAGCTCCAGTTTGAAGGCTGAATGATGGGTGATGATGTCAACAACTGCTTTAATTTTTCAAATGCCATAAGACATGAATCATTAAAGATAAAAGGTACATCCTTAGCAAGTAGATTGCATAAGGGTCTAGAAACTTTGCTAAAATCTTTAATGAAACGTCGATAAAAACCAGCATGCCCAAGGAAATATCTTACTTCTCTGACTGTTTTAGGTGGAGGAAGATTAGAAATGAGATCCACCTTGGCTTTGTCAACCTCAATACCTTTGCTTGAAATGATGTGACCGAGAACAATACCTTGTTTTACCATAAAATGACATTTTTCCAATTTAAGACTAAGTTCTTCTCGATACATCTCTGCAAAACTAGTGTTAGATGATGTAAACATTGATCAAATGAATCACCAAAGACAGAAAAGTCATCCATAAAGACTTCAAGGAATCGATCAACCATATCAGAAAAAATGTTTAACATACATCGTTGAAATGTAGCAGGTGCATTACATAATCCAAATGGCAATCTCCTATATGCAAAAGTGTCAAAAAGGCAAGTGAAAGTGGTCTTCTCTTGATCTTTTGGTGCTATATGGATCTGATTATATCCTAAGTAGCCATCTAGAAAGCAATAAAATTCATGACATGCTAATCTATCAAGCATTTGATCGATAAATGGTAAAGAAAAATGGTCTTTACGTGTGACAGAATTCAACTTTCTATAATCAATGCAAACACGCCATCATGTAGTTACTCTAGTGGGTATCAATTAATTATCGGCATTCGTAACTACTGTGACTCCTGACTTTTTGGCAACAACTTGTACAGGACTGACCCATGAACTATCAAAAATTGGATAAATGATACATGCATCTAATAACTTAAGGACTTCAGTTCTAACAACTTCTTTCATGTTAGGATTTAACCGACGTTGCATTTCCCTAGTAGGTTTAGCATTTTCATCAAGGTGAATGTAATGCATGCAATCTACTGGGTTTATACCTTTTATGTCTGCTATGGTCCATCCTAATGCTTCTTTGTGCTCTTTTAAAACATCCAACAACTTATCTTTTTGTTCGTCATTGAGAAATGATGAGATGATTACTGGTAGAGTACTTTCTTCTCCCAAAAACGCATATTCCAATGTGTTGGGTAATGGTTTGAGCTCGAGTTTTGGTGGTGATTCTGATGATGGGATGAGTTTCTTTTCTGATGGTGCTAGTTGTTCAACTCTTGACTTCCATTTATTAGTGTCCATGGATGGTGCTGAGTCAAGTAGGGCGTTGACCTCATCGACCGATCTGTCAATATCAAAATCCAAACCAAAGTAAGTTAAGCATGTTTGTAAAGGGTCATCACTAAGGTTTGAAAGAAAAGTATTATCAACTAATGTGTCTATTAAATCCACATCAACAATTCCATTATCTGCATTGTGAGGTTGTTTGGCAATGTTGAAGATGTTCAGCTCCATAGTTATGTTGCCAAAAGACAACTGCATATTTTCAGTCTTGCATTGAATGTGAGCATCCGCAGTTGCCAAGAAAGGTCGGCCTAGAATAATGGGGATGTGCTTCCTTGAATCCTGTATTGGTTGAGTGTCAATTACAATGAAATTAACAGGAAAATAAAACTTGTCTACCTGAATAAGCACGTCCTCCACAATACCACGAGGTATTTTCGTGGACCGATCTGCAAGTTGTAACACCACTGGAGTTGGGTGTAATTCTCTCAGTCCAAGTTTCACGAATACAGAGTAAGGCAACAAATTTACACTATCTCCTAAATCCAACAAAGCATTCTTAATTGTGTGGTTCCCTATACTACATGAGATAGTGGGAGAGCCTGGGTCTTTGCATTTTAAAGGAATTTTGTATTGGAGTATAAAATTAACATTTTCTGTTAAAAATGTCTTCTTTTTAACATGAATATCTCTCTTTTTAGTACAAAGGTCTTTAAGAAACTTGACATAAGATGGAACTTGTTTTATAGCATCAAGTAAATGGATGTTAACACTTACCTGTTTGAAGATTTCAAGAATCTCACCTGTTGATTTTCCTTTATTTCCTTTAGCTAACCTCTGAGGAAATGGAGCTTTAGGAACATATTCTCGTAGGTTGGTTTCTTCTTTCTTTTCCGATGGTGAGTCCTCAACATTCACAGGTACAATTTGATTTTCTTTTGTCACCGGCATCTTCACTTTGTTGTCAACTTCTTTTCCTTTTCGCAAGGTCATGACCTCTCTCTTTGTGGTGAACTGGTACTTGCTTCATGCACTCCTTTAGGATTAGGCACTGGTTGACTTGAAAACTTGCCTTTCTCAACAGTCATTGCCAAGGTCTGAACTGAAGAAGCAAGTTGTCCCACCATCTTCTCGAGGTTTGAAACTGATTGGGCTTGTGAGTTGAAGCCTACTTTTAACTCATTTCGTAGTCCATCAATGGTGTGGTTCTATTGCTCAATCGTAGAGTGAGTAACATTCTTAAAATTCTGGAATGCATCCTCCCATGTTCTGGGTTAAGAGTAGTTCTGGTTTTGATTGTATGGTCTAAATGGTGGCTGAAAGGCTTGAGGAACTTGGGGAATTGGTTGCATTGGTGGAGCTGGAGCTGCTGGTCCATTCTGTTGGAATCCTTGAGACCATGAAAAATTAGGGTGGTCTCTCCATCCAGGGTTATATGTATTGGAGTATGTGTTGTAATTTGATGGTTTTCTCATTACACCTATGGCATTAGCTTGATCTGAGTATGAGTCATGGTCATGTGGTTCTGTTGATTTAGCAGTCGTTAATGATGTTATTTGTCGAGAAAGACCTTCAACAATCTCCTTGACCTCTTTGATTCCCGAAGTTGACTCGCCAATGTGAACCTCATTCACTCTCTTAATTCTTTTAGTATTCCTGAGTGATCGATTCCGTTGTTGGGAATTATCCGCTTGTCGCTGGAAGAATTCCCAAATCTCTGATGAACTTTTTGACATTAGCTCTCCTCCACTTGTTGCCATTAGTCATTCTTGCACATTCGGCAATAATCCCTCCAAAAAGTATTGGCATTGGTGTCATTTCTCGTACCCATGATATGGACACTTCAAAAGTAGCCCATTGAATCGCTCCCATGTTTCGAAAAACTGATCGTCATCTCTCTGGGTAAACTCTGAAATATCCCTGGGAATAGCATTGGTTTTATGCACTAGGAAATATTTATTCAAAAATTTTGTTACCATTTGTTCCTATGATGTAATGCTATTACTAGGCAATGTATTGAGCCATGAACGAGCTCTATCCTTTAAAGAAAATGGGAATAATCTGAGTTTAATATCATCGTCTGAAAAATTCTCGTATTTAAAAGTTTGACAAATAGCATGAAAATCATTCAGATGATTATATGGGTCCTCATTTTCTAGGCCATAAAATGTTGGGAGACAATTTAGCACACTAGGTTTTAGTTCAAAACTCCTAGAAGCTACATTTGGGTATCGTATGCATGATGTGCTCAAATTAGCTGAGGGACTGAAATAGTCCTTAAATGGCCTCTCTTGTGGTGCTTGTTGTTGCAAATCGATTTCAATTTTATTTTTATCGTGTTTGTGTGTGCGAAGCGTTTTTTTCTAATTCAAGGTCTACAGGCTCAAGATTAGGTAATAATGACCTTCGACTATGCATGCAAAGAACATAAATAAATGGGAACAAAACAAATAAAAATAAAGAAGAATGAAAAATTACGGTACTAACCTTATTACGCTGTTATAACCTTTCTATAAAAAGCACACTTAAAAAAAATATGTGAAATAAATTAACTAAAAATAAATTAATCAAATAAACAAAAAAATTACAAAGAAAATAACTTAAAAATTAAATTACAGAATTGTAAAGAATAGATAAAGAAAAAAAATTATTACCTCTAAATGCATATTCACTTTTTTTGTCTTTTTTTAATAAAAAAATACAAGAAAACAAATAAAAGAAATTATTCACAAAAATTAATTCTACGAATTAAAATAACTTACCTCCCTGGCAACGGCGCCAAAAACTTGTTGTATAAATTTTATTGAACTCGCAAGTGCACGAATCGATTGTAGTATAAATCAATGGTGACGAGTGTCGATCCCACGAGGAGGTAGATTTTAATTGTGTGTAGAATTAATTTTGTAAATGGGTGGTTGGATTTGTGATGAAAATGATTTGGATTATCCTAAAATTTGAATTAAAATGGCAAGAATAAATTGAAGTGAAAATCTATTAAATTGACGTACTTGGGTATCTAGATCCATATCAATATGCACCATGGACTAAATATTCCTTATTAATACCAATTAAATCATGAGGGGGGAATCCACACCTCATGAATCACACTCTAATCAATATGGTGCTAGGCGCTTATCGTGCCAAATAATAATAACTTTGTACTAGGGTGCTGGTGAAACCAGGGCGGTATCTAGACAAGACTATTATTATTTGTCGACGAAAATTCAAAACATCCACAAAAACTAGAGGGAAAGAGAAAATAAATTTACCAAATAAAGCCCATGACACATGTTGAGACTTCACATTCAACCCAAGCTTGAAAGAAAACTAGTCACTCATAATTGAACTAGAGGCAAAATGGAAATTTATTAAAATACGTAGAAAATACAAGATGGATAAGGAATTATAAAAAATAGAGCCCAAAAATGGATTCAGAGGTATCAAATTAGGGGAGGAGGCCCCCTTTTTATAGACACATTGAGTAAATCATGGCCATCGGATCAAAAACATTTCGGACGCTCAGGATTGCGCCACGTCATCAGTCAACAGTACGCGGTTTGACCACGCGGTTTGAACTTTGATTTTGGTTTGAAAATAATCATGTGTAATGCATGTACTGTACGCGAGATTTTTGGTCCACTAACATGCTGCCACGTCACCAATCAACAATGCATAAGAATTTTAGTCCAACAGGATCGTGACACCTCATCAGTCAATGCCACATCATCAGTCAATACTACATCATCGATCCGCCATGTGAAGTGAATAATGCGATACATGTGAACAGTGTCATTTTTCCTTTTATGCTCCTCCTAAAGTTTTCGACCATCCTGAGTTCAAAAGTAATGTCTGTTTTTCCGTCTGATCTCTCATTCATTGTGAAATGACTATGATGCCCCTAAAATATATAAAATACTTAATTATAATACAACACACATAATTAAATGACAAGAAGGTTAAATACATAAAAGTAAGGGTGTTAGTAAAACTTGAAGTGTAAAATGACGATTTTCTCCTTTATAAATATACATTTTCTAACACTCAACAAATATCTCCACTCAATTATTTAATAATTGAAGGAGGACTGAAACTAACCCTCATAATACTTCTATGGAGGATCGAATCCTTACTCTCAACATTGTAAGTACAAGAGCTCTCCTACTGGGGCAAAGGCCCATTGGTAAAAGAAATATTGCTTTACATAAATAAAGGTGAGTCTTATAGAGAAATGGCAACTATTAAAAAATAACAAGGGAACATAAATTTGTTATTTTTTCCAAAGGAAATCAACAAAAAATTGGGTTACAAAACTGTATTTTAGTTTTTTTTTTTTTGCCTTTGTCATAATATTGGAACCCAAACTTTTGTTGAAATCTCGTTGTTGCTTTTAAAATTACATATAGTAACCAATTAATCCTAATGGCAAACGGAAATAAAAAATACTTTATATGGATTCTACTGAGCGAAATTGGCCATAAAAAATAGATTAATTAATATGGATAAAAAATAATATGGACACATGATTAATGAATGATAGCCAAAAATACAAGATCAAATTCAACTAACTAATGTTCGTGAAAAATACATTAATTTTGAGAGATAAAACATAGTTGAACAAAATATTGTGGTCAAAAAAAATATTTATTCTAATTTATTATACAACAAAAAATACTGCCATTTATTAATTGATATAAGTTATTTTTAATTGAAGTTAACCGTTATGAATGACATATTGACAGTCATAGAAATAGTATTTCGGATAACATATGTTAATTTGTTGAAAAGTTAATGCTTTCAATGGAGATTGTTGATGCCGAAATCCGGATGAGTTGATCGAATCTTAGATCCCTGCATCAGCATTAAATTTTTTTGGTGGAAAGCCGCTAATTAGTTAGCACCATGAGCAAATGTTCTATGAGCAGACAATCCATGAGCAGATAATTCATGAGCAGAGAACTCATGAGCAGACAATCCATGACCAGACAACCCATGAGCAGACAACCCATGAGCAGACGATCCATGAGCAGATAACCTGTGAGCCTGTGAACACAACCAACAGTCAGGAGGTACCGGAAATTTTTCCGGCAAGAACCCTCCGGCACTCAAGTCAGCGATTTGGGTCTTACTTGGAAAAACCCATATCACAATTCATGTGGCTTAATTATGATTGCTTTAAACAAAAAAGCTTTTAAGTAAATTTAAAGGAAAATAATTGAGAATAATTAATCTTAAAGAAATCATAAGCGAAAGAGAAATTTCCCAGTGGGAGGGAGAGAAAAAGGTCCAATGGGTTCAATTGCCCAAGAGAGAGAGAGAGCTCGAAGAATCCCCCTTTTCCTTCCCCTTCCTAGGGTTTTTATAGGAAACTATAGCGGTTTGTATCCTCTCCCCTAGAATTCTCAAGAAAACTACTAATTTTCAGCCCACTAAGAATATGGTCCCTAATATTTCGGAGAAAATGTTTTGACTGAATCGTGCTTCCTGGTAACTTCCTGGTCGAGGTGACCAATAACATCCTGGTCGAGGAAATGTGCTCGAGGTCACCACATATTATTCTGGTTGAGGTGACCAATAACATCCTGGTCGAGGTGATGTGCTCAAGGTCACCACATATTATTCTGGTCGAGGTGAGCAATAATATCCTGGTCGAGGTGATGTGCTCGAGGTCACTACATATTATTCTGATCGAGGTGACCAATAACATCCTGGTCGAGATGATGTGCTCGAGGTCACCACATATTATTGTGGTCGAGGTAACCAATAACATTCTGGTCGAGGTGATGTGCTAGAGGTCACCAAACAACATTCTAGTCGAGGTAATCTGCTCAACCATTTGCTCACTTTTACTTTGAGGAGAGTACGATAATGTATGAACAAACACATTTATCTTGGTCACCATATTTCATTCCCTAAACAAAGATAAGCAATGGAAAATAATCTACTTTATAATTGAAATTAATTTTATTAATTGCCACTCGAAAAAATAAAAATGAATCAATGTATCAACGAACAAATATTCCTTTTTAAATAATTTCAACTAATACATGTAATCCTAAAAAAAAAATAATAATAAACACACCAAAAGCTACATGACTAGTATAAAGACGTCAAGGTGATGCTAAAGGTTAAAATCAATGAGGATTGAGCACGTGAATCTCCATCAAAGTGAATATCATAGATTTTCGTCATATCTCTCGAGTCTTGATTCTTGCATCCAAAGATAAAAAAATATAGGATACAACTAAAATTAGAATATATAGAAAAACATAAATATTGAATAGGAAAATGAATGTAAACTCATTAGGAAGATGATTCTCACGAAGTAGCTCAACTTTGTTATTCATTTAGGAACCGTAGATGAGAATAACGAAGCAGATGGATCCCTTTTACAGAGCAAAGATAATTTGGAGATTGATAATTTGGATGTTTTTGTACACAATGCACAATTATTTGCAGATAATGAGGATGGCAATAACTACTTCACCGACGGCAATAACTATAAGCATGGCTGCAATTACAACAACAAATTCACAAAAAGACAAATGATCCAAATAATTCTCATGCACGAAAAGAACAAGAAGAAGATGACATTTAAAAAAAAAAATCAGCTCATCTATGGTAGATAGATGAGGAGGTTATGAATTTGTTATGTAAAAAAGAATAAGTAGAGAAAATATGAAAGACGACTGAAGAAAAGAAAAAGAAAAAGGAAAAAAAATAAAGATTATAGAAAAAAGAGTTAACAGCTGTTTGTTTGTTTAGTATGTTTTAGAATTTTACCTAACCCAAAACAGTGAGCTTTTGTGTTTATCAAGGAAAATTAAGAATATATCTAATCATGTCCATTGAATTATATAATTGTCATGTGTAAAATTTCCTACAAATATTAGGAAAGTTTAGATTAGGAGAGGATTCAAATCCTTTGTGGAATTATGTCCAAGGTAATATTTGTTTTTTTTTTTCTGAAATCTGAATGGGTCTAAATGTTTTTCGAGTATGTTTATTTATTTAGGTAATTTTTTTTTTATGAAATCTAAATGGATCTACATTTTTCTAAAATTTAAATAAATTTAAATACGAGTATCTAAATAACATTTTTTTTTCTTTTTAAATATCTTAACATAAGTAGTATTTTATTTATTTTAATAAATGAAAAGCATCTAAATATAGTTATTTGACATTTATGTCCTTATAAATCAAAGCAAAAAAAATTAGGTTTTATAGTTTAGGAAATAAATATATTTTATAGAGACATTTTTGGAATATAATATTTACTTTTTATTCAAACATTTTTCCTTTTAGATAAAAGTCAAAAAAGTTAAATATATAAAAATCATATCGAAGTTACAAAAAGTAAACAAATAAATTTTAAAAAGATTTGAAATTAATAAAAAAAATTATTTCAAACATTTAACAAACAAACCCCTAGTTTTAGAAGTTTAGCTAGCACAAAACGATGAGTTTTTGTTTATATTAAAGCTACTTAATACTAAATCTAATAAAGAGATTTCCAGTTTTCCCTTACTGTTGTCAACATACACCTGTTGCCTTTATTATCTTTATAATGTCCAGAAACTCCTTTGGCATCAAAATTTTAAAGAAAAAGAGGGATAAATGGGATATTTTTTTAATAATTTATCTTGGGAGTATAAAATATATACTCAATAAAAGGAAAATAGTTAAAACTAACAAAAAGTATAAATTATTTTATTCACACCAAAATATATAATTCTCATTTTTAATACTTAAAATTTTTTTAATTTTCATTTATATGATTTATTTAATTCAAATAAAATAAATAAAAAATTATTTAAAAATAAGAGTAATATTACAAAATTATGCGGCCGTGAAGTTTATTGACTATTATGAAAACAGTAAAGAGGTGAGTGGTATATATGATTTTAGTAAGAGGAAATTGGCAATCTCCCAATCTAATCCTATTAGTTGAATTACTTAATTTTCATTTGTTAAAATCTTCTACAAACCTTATGAAAGAGTAGACTAGGAGAGGATTCGAATCCTTCCAGAAAATAAGAGCAACAACTTTTGACTAATTCAAATCTAACCAACAATATAAAATAAAGTAAATCATTTTCTTAGTTAAAAGTTAGGGTAAAGCCATAATCAAATCAAACTGAAAGCAATTAGTTCATGATTTAGTGAACCAAATACGAACCAAACACTAGAACTGAACTGTAACAAACCAAATTAATTCAATTTAGTTCTATGGTTTGATTTTGTTTTGTTTAGTTCGAGTAGTCTTACCTTGTATATTCAAAAAATTTTAAAAAAATTAAGATACTATTGGTACAATAATAATCTTGAATCTATAAACTTACAAATAATAAATACCATAATAGAGTCAAATAAATGAACATAATAAAGTCTAACAAGGAGCAAACTTACATAGTCTAGAAATTCACTATAAATTACAAATCCACAACAATAAATAAAAAAAGAAAGCAACAACACAAAATCGTATATAAAAGAAACTTCAAAATTCCATTACCAATTTGTCATCAACATTCATCACTTCTTGATTTTTCAACATATCTTCTGACAATATTAAAACTCGATACCAAGTTATCAGCGCATATCCATATCTACAATACCCACATTAACTGTCAAAGTGAGCCAAGCACTAACAATTAAACAAATTAAAATGAAGTGTAAATCGTCACAATGATAATCACTTATATTAACTAACATAAAATTTATTTTAATTTTTCTTTTTGAATTTTTTTTTTACTGGTTCAGTTTTAAACTAATTTGTTTAAAGATTTATGAACCATTTAGTTTTTACTATCCAAACCGAACTGAACTGAACTATCATAATACAATTTGATTCCAACATAATCGAACCAAATGTCCTATTAAAAATTATGAAAATTAAAATAAAACTTGCTTTACTTTTATTCTTAAATTATGTACATTAAATATGCCTTATTCCTCCATCAAATCAAGTCCTATATGTTTGTATCAAAGAATCTATTTTAATTTACGAAAGGATCTAATAAATATAAAATAATAATTTAACTTTTTATTACATTATTTCTATTAATTATTTCACTACAGGAAAATGCCAGTTACACAATAAACTAAAAAGTGGGGAGCCTTTACTGTAATTAAGGGGAAATACCAGATATCGCCACCCTACAATTAAAAGAGAGAGAGAGAGAGAGAGAGAGAGAGAGAATTTCACTTGCCAAAACCAAAGAGTGTAAGAAAAAATCGAAATCTCTCAGTTTTGATTTAAAAAGAAGAGAATAATATGTGCTGAGTTTTGAAAAAGGGTAATGTTAGGAATCTTATCATTTGAGTCTTAAATAATATGGTATTCATTAAGGTTTAAAAAAAGTGAGTTTTGATTTACCAAAACATGAGTAGTTGATGAAAATAAAAATGGGTAGTTCTAATCTTTTTAAAATCAATTCAAATTTTAAATTTTGAAGATAACTAAATAATTTAAATAAAGCAAAAATAATTTTTTTTATTAAAAAAGAAAGCTAATTCAAATCATTGTAACTATTAATAGAATATTGGGGGGGGGGGGTGTAACATTACATAAGATTTTATATGATCAATGGTAAATAAGATGAGTTAGCTTGCTAAATGGAAGATAGGGGTGTTGTTAACCATGAAGATGAACATAATCAACAAATAATAAATAGGGAGATCACAATTTTTTTTTTTCGAAAATCCACCAAGAAGGTTAGGTCGGACCCCTACCTGTAAATAAATCAATCAATGATAGAACATAAGGAGGGGGACATAAACTAAACCTCATAGGAAAGGAAAATAATTTAGTAATCATATAAAACCAATATAAATTAAGGTGATTAATGCCGAATGTATGGAATTCCAAGAGTATCTAAATGAAGAATGTCTGATAAACCGATTGGAAGATCATTAGGATTGAAAAATTATCGACAAGTCTGATGAGAACAAGCCCAATTGGCCATAAAGTCAGCAGTAGATGTAGCTTCTCGAAAAACATGTCTGATACTAATGGATGACCTAGAAGCCAATGCCCGAACACGCCCAAGTATATATGTAAAATCCCATGGTACCAAACTACTTGAAATGGCCCAAGAAACTATAGTGGCTGAATCAGATTCTACCTCAAGATCAAAAAACCAAGCTGAGTAGCAAGATCTAAACCTTCTAATAAAGCCATTAATTTAGCAAAAAGAATAGATTGGTGCCCCAAAAAGGAACCAAAAGCAGCTGATATCACGCCTTGATGATCTCAGAAAACACCACCAATAGCAGATAAGCTTGGGTTTCCCCTAGAACAACCATCCACACTCAAATTCACCACCCCCGGTGGCAGCTTCTTCCAAGAAACCAAATGAGATGGTCTACAGGAAGGCGTGATAATCTTCAATCCCTCCCCAATCTGGGTATCCAAAATGCCCCTCAATTGAGATGTCTTGAAACCAAATGCGTCACTGACTAGCCTAATATCCAGGGGCACTTTAAATATAACAACGTTCACATTAAAGGCAACTGAATTGTACCTAAAAGTATTTCAAGCCTTCCAAACATGCCATAGAATGAAACATGGGAGAATGACTCGAATGTGTTTTGAAGAACGGAAACACCATCGCCAGTGATTAAGCAAAGCATGAGGAGATAAAAAAAGAAGATACAGACGACTAATCATTCAGTAAAACCGTCGCCAAACCTGTTGAACCACTAGGCAATCCAAAAATAAGTGTCTGATAATCTCAACATCCCGATTACAAAGACACCGAGAAACCATGTGAAAACCCCTAAGACACAAAGCATCATCCGTGGCCAAGAAACCATTCAATAAACGCCATAAGAGAAAAGAAACCTTCGAAGGAATATGTCGTTGCCAACTTAAAGAAAAAACCTCATTCTGGCTACGAGACCCACGTACAAAATCCCAACTACTCCTTAGAGAAAAATTCCCATCCCTAGATATGGCCCAACGAAGAATATCTAGCCCAGTACCAGAAATAGGTACTAATACAATTTGTTCAACAACTGATGATGGTAGTATTGATAAAAGCTTTCCCTTATCCCAATGCACACCACACCAAAAAGAAGATATTAGGGCCATAGAAGCTACTGAAGGATTAAAATGAAATAGAGGTGTAGGTTCAAGCCAGCAATCATACCAGAAACTACTATTACCTGACCTAACCAGCCAACGGATACGAGGCTCAGCAGTACAATAGATATAGTATAATCTTCTCCATAGAGGAGATGCAAGATAGCGAAATTGAACCATACTTGGATGCTTAGTTCTACAATATTTCGATTTCATGAAAGAAGCCCAAAGTGAGTGTTGGTCCCGAAATCGCCACCATAGCTTCATCTCGAAAGCATTAGCCAAACTAGAAAAAGAACGAACTCCAAGACCACCCTCCGCCACTGAAAAACAGACAGATGGCCATTTGCACCAATGAATGCGTCGTTGAGAATCTGTATCACTCCATAGGAATTTGATGAATAACCTCTCAAGTATCTGAATGACTGTAGCAGGCAGTCGCAAGACATGAAACATATGAAGCAATATAGAAGAAAGCACATGCCGAATGAGTACTAGCTTACCCCCGAAAGAGAGTAGTTGATTTGCCCATCCAGAAATCCTTCCCCTGATCTTACGAATTATATCATCAAAGTGCTGAATCCGAATCCGCACACCTCTCACATACACTGGACAACCCAGATAAGTAAATGGAAATTGCCTTGGCTGGAAACTAGTAATAGATTGAACTATAGTCTTACATGAGACCGAAGTTTGTCCCTTGACATAAAAATTGCTCTTCGACTGATTGATCAGTTGGCTAGAAACAGTCTCATAATGATGTAAAAAATTCATAAGACAATGAAGACTAGATCGGCACCCATTCACAAAGGTAATAATATCATCAACGAAACTCAAATGGGAAACACACAAATGAGCAGCTGTATTGTATCTCAATGAAGGGTATTGAGAATATAATTGATCCAAGCCTCGAGACAAAAATTCAGAGGCAATAATAAATAGGCTGGGCGACAAAGGATCACCTTGCCGAAGACCATTCTGTGACTGAAAGAACTCATGGCTGACTCCATTAACTAACACTGAAAACCATGGCCCATGAATTGCCCGCTTGATCAAAGATATCCACTGATTAGAGAAACCAAAACACCGAAGCATTTGAAGAATAAAGGACCAAGACATTCTATCATAAGCCTTTGCCATATCCAATTTAAGAACCAAATAGGGAGATCACAATTGATTGTGGTTGCCCAAGAATTTAACTGTTTGAATTGAGGTGAGAATTCGGTCATTTTGTAAGAATCGTATGCTCTTCTTTCAATTGTTACAATTTTTTGTTCCTTCTCGAACTCTACTACCCATACAACTCTTTGCTCATAGGATTATTTTACAAATCCAATTATAAATGGACAAATCAACATTTTCATAACACAATGCATTTTTTTTTTTTTTTTTGAAGTTTGAAGCTTTTCGATTTTGGATTGTGATAAGATAGAGAAGAGAAGCGAAAAATTATGACCACAGATATAAACTAATTTTTGAAAGATTAAAATTATTAATTTACTATCATTAATAATTCATGTCGTCATCTCCATCTAAAATAAAATATATCCTCACCAGCGATAAAATGAGTGAGTTAAAAAAAATTGTCAAATCCTAAGTAAAATTAGTTGAAGGACTACAATTTTTCCCTAAATAATATATCGAGTAATTGTTTACAATATTTTCAAATGAGTCAATAATATATATTTGGTAAAGAAAGATAATAGATACATTTTTTTTGTAACTTTACAGTCCGCCAATTTCGTTGGTTGGATTTGCTGACATAGATTTATTGACATAAAGCTAACGGATGAAATTTAATGAACAGATAAAGCTAACGGGTGAAATTTAATGAAACAAAAAGATAAGTGGCGGAAATCCGATGAGGGGGGATTAATTATTTTGAACCATACCATGAATTGACAAATCATCAATTAATCGTTTGATAATACAAAATAACCCTTTATTATGAAATAAGCCTTTTATTTAGGGTGGTGATATTTTCCCATAATTTTTATAAATGCACTTATTTTAAAAAAAAATTACGAAAAAAATCAAATTATTTCTAAAACATTTAGAGCAGTAAGCAGTTTGATGGAGGAGTAAGCAGTTTGAAGAATTAAGTAATCAATTTTTTTTTTTTTACTTACCTTTCTTTTACAATCTATGATGTGCTTTAACATTTGTAACATATGTTTTTAGGGGCAATTTCATCATTTTCTATTAGCAGAATAAAACAGTATAATTAAAATTATTTTAAAGTAATCTTAGTGGTCAAGAGACCTAGTCAAAGACACACAAGTCACTAATTTATTCTTTGCTTTAAATTTTTTGAAAAATAACGTCAAGTTTGAGTAATTATATAGGGTCTTGCTACCTTACATTATCAAAGGTAAGTAACATAAAAGATTTGAGATGAGAGTAATTAGGATAGCATCACGTATAACAGAGTGAGAGAAAAGCTCATGCAACAGGCTTTAGTTGTTCCTCTACGGTTCCAGTAATTTCTTCTAAAATTTGCAGTTTGTCACGTAAAAAGAAAAGAAATAATTTTAAATAAAATGGTAAATATAATACATCCTCCATAAATTAATAATCACAATTAACAATAATTTCTATTGGTTTTGATTTGGACCAATGTGTTAAATTAATAGTTCATTAAATTCATAAAATAATAAATATCAAAATTTTCTATTTTCCTATAAAGCACACTCACTACATAAATCAATAATTAGTTAATATGAAATTAAATATTCCGCAAACAGACATCCTCAGCGTTTCATCATGTGCAGTAGGGTGACTTCATGGATCCCGTCTTGTATAGAGTAGCAGCCTTCCCTGGATCACCTCATTTGTAATGTCAGTCACAAAGTTGTACTTGAACAAATCCCATAATCGACGTAGTACCTTGCTGTAGTAGTGATACCATATGATAAGAAACTCTTAAGTAGAACTCACTCTTAAAAATTGATTTGTAAAGGAAAGGTGCCCATAAGTTTATATTTCTATTTATATTATTATATTTTTCTCACATTAGATATTGGACCATAAAAGGGAGAAGCGGCGCTGTAACTTGTAGTAGTTGGGTTGCACCTCAGGGAGGTGTGGCTGTAGCATGCGGATGGAGGTGAGTAAGATGTAGTGGCAGAACCGATTGGATTCTATAATCGGGAGACCAAAAATGTAAATTAATTATGATTTATGAACGTATGTAATCTGTTAAAAAAAAATCGAAGTATGTTTAATTGTCGTTTGTCTTTAAATATTATTTTATTTGAAGTGGCGTTGAATCAGGAAAACGAAGGGATGCCAATTGCTTCACGCTTTCGATGTCAGCACTGGTGCGGTCCTGGGGGCTGACCGGTGATTTGCAGGACTTCTGATGATGAGGCGGAATCTTTGCTGCTCCTGGCTTTCTGATGACGTGTCATTTTAAGAGGAGTGCCACGAGTAGGGCCCATATACTCTTGCATACTAAAAGAAAATCAACTCTGTATTTGTCGTAGACGCGTAAACGCGCGAACGGCAAACGCGATAAATCTATTTACCGGGTCCCACTATACGTAACCCCATTGGCCCCACCAAATCCCTGGTTTCCACGCCTAAACTGTCCAGTGTACGCAAGCTCACTTTTACTTTTTGCCCTTAGTATATAATTTTTAAAAATATAATTTTTTTTATTTTGGGTCTTCATGCTGCCTTATATTTGACGATTCTAATCATTTTTCTACATCTACAAAAATTATTATACATTTAAAGCATTAAATAGTTTATTTAATCTTCAACTCTCAAAATTAGCCATTGCATAAATTTTTTAGTGTATCAATTTTTACATAAAGAAAACATTTTTCCTGTCAATTAAAGAAACTTAAAAGTATTATTTCTCTAAATAAATAACATATATGATAGTTTTACTCTTAAATTTTAACTATTTTTTTATAAGTAACGAAGTGCACACGTAGTATGTCTTATCCAATGGACAAAAGTACTTATTTGATCCTTAAAGTTCTTTTTAAAAAATTTTGGTATTAATTAGTTGTATTTTGAGTTGAGCTTTTAAATTAAATAAGTTTTTTAATTGATTAAATAAAATATTTTATCTTTATTATAAAAAGTTTAAAATTTGAGTTTTTTGAGAATAAAAATTTGAGAGCCTTCATCTTAAATGTCTTTTATTTATTTTGCAATCTTGTTTCATTTTATTCATAACATAACCTTAAAAACTTGTCTATTAAATTAATTATATAAATTTTAATAAAAGTTTTCAGTAATAACCAAATAATTTCTTATAAAGCTCAACTTGTAAAAGTTCAACATAAATAAACTCTATTGAAAAAATTATACAAAATAGAGCCAGCTTAAAATCAAAATTATATTTATTTTTATGTTATTCAGCTGACTCTATTTAATTTTTCAAGTTATTTAACTTGAAATATTTTTCAAAGAATGTAAATATCAAATAATAAGTTTTCATTTACTTATATTCGAATGTATCCGAATTCAGAAAAAAAAAAAATGTATCCCAAAGAAATAATAATAATAAATACATCATCCAGACATATTCATAATAATTTTTTTTAAATATATAAATAGTGTTTCTATCCTTGTTAAAAAATTGAAAATAGAAAAATAATTATTATTTAAAAATAAATGGTATTTTTGGAAAGTTAATGAAAAATTTAGGTGACAAATTAAATAAGGAGTTTGATATGTTACATTAGCTGTAACATACATCCACCCAAAACTTAGTTTCTTTGAACTTTTAATTATTGCTGCTCAAACAATTCAGGGTTGTGGAAAATTAATTCTAGGTGAGCTGTAAGTTACGGCTAATGTAACTTAGCAGCTCCCACCAAATAAAGTCTACCTTCAGACAAGACTGGTTCAATTTCTTAGTCGTGTTTCTTGTCTTAAAACCTCAAAAACACAGACCCATTCAAACTCTAAAATCAAACACTCAAAATGTCCGCCGGAGGCTTAACGGTCGTCGACGGGACCCAGCTCCGATCACTCTCTCATCCCCTCGCCCTCCCCATCTCCGACGGCAGCACCGTCACTGGAGCTCAGCTCCTCGATTTCGCTGAAAACGAAGCGTCTTCCTCTCTTTTCGGCCTCTCATTGCCTCAAAACCTCAAGTCAACCGCTCTAAAACATATTGCCGGCTCCGAAGATGACGTCACTTTCAGAATTAAGGAGTTTGATAGAGATCACGCCTCCAGGCTAGCCTCAGATTACATCACTGTCATCGCCGATGAACTCAAAGGTATGAGTTTTTTTGCTGCTAAACTTTATTTGGTTCAGTTGAAGTAATAATAAAAAATTTCTAAATTTTGATTGATTTTAAAACTTGCTGTGAATGTGTAACGTTGTTTCCTATGTGGGTTTTAAATTTAGATGATCCGCTAGTGGTGTCCGTATTGGATGGGAACACACTGAAGTTGTTTTTGGAGGATGAAGATGATTTCGCCATGTTAGCCGAAAATCTGTTCACTGATCTGGATACTGAAGATAAGGGCAAGGTTTCCAAAGGCGAGATAAGCAATGCGCTTGGTCATATGGGAGTTGAATTGGGTGTCCCTCCGTTTTCAGGTTCATTTCCTTTTCATTCTGAATTGTGATGTACATATATTGGATGTGCTAGGGTTCCTGCTTTGCTTGTATGTGGATCAGGTTCACATGTGCATTGACATCTTATATGCATGGACATCTTATATTGATATATGAGTAATTTGATCAAATGTTCTTGTTATAATGTAGTTAGTTCCAACTGCAAAAGTAAGGTTTTTTTCTTTTCAAACTCTTGTCTATGTATCAACAAGTTGTTGGTGGAACCTAACAAGAATTTAATGCTACGAGAAAGTGCCAATTTTTTTTTTTTTCAATATTGCTTACTTTTGCGCACCTTGTTTATGAGCTCCTTGATATCATTCAAGATCTTTGTTTAGCAAACATCAACTATAGACCTCTTGAATACGGGATGCTATGGAATAATGCATCATTTGGTTAGGATCTACTTTTGGTGATAAATTTGATAGTTGCCCTTTTTATAATGGGTGTAGATGTTTTCCCTTTCCTATTTCAGAAAAGCCCTGCTAAAAAGTGGGTTCTATCTTCTATGTTTGCTTGTAAGGTTCCTGGGGATGTACAAGAGATCTTGGATCAAGTTAAACTCCCGTTACGGTTGTTGGGTAGGGATGGGTAGTATAAATGCTAAAAGTTTGATTCGAGGGACAATAACTATTCAGTATTTGACACAAGTGAGAACACTCTTAAGCTTTTGGTGATGGTAGTGGAGTAGATTTCCTTGTTAAGGTTGTAGGAGTTGCATCAGTTTTTGTATTCCATGTTTTCTTATGTAATTCCTAGAAGCATGACCATCACCAAATCCTTGATCCTGCGCTAAAGCGTAATTTATTTTCATCAATCGCTTAGAACTGTTCTTAAGTTGATATAATTGATATGCAAATTGTCAATTCGACAGAATTTCCTCAGCTAAATGACATATTGAAGAAACATGGAGCTGAAGGGGAGGAAGAGTTGGGCCAAGCACAATTCGCTGAATTACTGCAGCAAGTGCTACAAGATATCGCTGATGCATTGACTGAGAAGCATATCATCATCATTCAGAACATCAAGATCATTAATGGTTCCAAGCTTCGAATGGTAATTCAGCATCTTGTTTTCCTGTGTCATTAATCATTCTCTTGTTTTGGTACTCTCATAAGAGTGATGAGAAATCATGAAGAAATGATTTTTTGAATTTATATGATACTGAAAATGGACCCCATGTTAGATTGATACAATTGCACATTTGTTCTTCCACACTGATTTATCTTTGCTCACAGTGACTAATTCTGGGTTCACTAAATATACAATTTTTTATTATTATGAATTGAAGAAATGAATGATATACTGTCAACTGGAATATTTTTAACCAAAAAAAAATTACTGCAGTATGTGTCAAGAATGATTTAAAATTATTCGTTATGGCTATTGGAACACTGACAATTCGAGATAATCAGTTAAAGTTATTTGACATATACTAGTTGATATTACTTTGGTTTCAAGATTCTTTCTAGTTTTGAGAATGTGCAGTCTTTTTAAAGAGCATTGGCCGTTATAGATACTTGGACATCATTCAGGACTTTTGAGATGTCAGAAGTTAATTCTAGATGCCATAAGAGTACTATGAAAAGTTTCTAACATTTCTAGTCTTGATGCAGCTTTTGGCAGATGAAAAGCAACTGAATGGTGTCATTGAGAAGATGCTAAAGGAAAAGAAAAACTTGGAGGGTGATCGAATGAGTACAACTATAATCAGGGGTTTCCTTGAGAAAAATTGGAAAGATATTGGCTTGCCACCTTCAGAAGCCAATGAAGCAGTGGTTCTTCTTTATGATGCTGTATTTGCAGATACTGATAACAGTAAGAATGTTGTGGAAACAGAGGATGAGTTTAGGGAACATGTGAAGGACATTCTGGAGAAATTTGCGGAGCAGCTTGATGCCAACCCCGTTTATCATGATTTTGAAAATTGAGGGAAGGTAGGTATTGCCTGATTCTATGGTTGTCAGAGCTTGACCTTACAAGGTTTTACATGTTACCCGTAGATTTATGTTCATACGTACCCCTCACAGGCAAATATGAACACATGAATTTTACAATGAAGCATCAGCTTATACTAATGCTGTTACGTGATACCATATGTCTATGTATCATCTATGATGCAATTTGGGACCTTTATGTGGTTGTATGCGGTACATTTAAGCTTTTTACTGTTAAGTGTTTTCGGATTAGAATGGTAGATAAGAAGCATCTTGGAGGGATTTCAGATACTAAAAGCCTATTAATGTTCAGAACAAGGGTGATATTTTTTGCATAAACCCTTTCTTGTAAGCTGATTAGGGGTGTTCAGAATTCAATCCGTCCGATCCGCAAAAATCTTATTCGTGGATTGGTGGATCGGATTGGATTAAAAATTTAAAAATCCGCAGTCGATGGATTGGATATGGATTTACTTCTGTAAATCCGCAAAAATCCGTGAATCTGAAAAAAAAAAGTATTTATTTAACTAAAAAAATAAAACTCATAAATGTAGCAATGCTATTTACTAATAAATAAATTAATTAAAGTATAGCTAAATTAACACAATATTATATCTTATTCGATAACAATATAAAATAAAAATAATTAAATATTTGAACAATTAAACAAGAAAATATAGCTCTCTAAACATTAAAAATTCTAAAGCAAAACAAAAACCCTAAGCCAAACAAAAGAGTTTGACATGTAACACCAAATCTCTAACGCACCGCACACACAAGCCATAACTGTTTCACTTCACCAGTTGAGATAATTAAGTTTAATTTGTTACTTTCTTTTCAAACTCTTCAAGTTTTTTAATTTATTCCTGTTATATCCAAACTCTCAAGTTTCAACATTTAAATTCATAATTTTAGTTAATTTTCATATATTGATCTAAACAAATGATTTTTTTTTTTTGGTGTGTTATATTTTAAAATTTTAAATGTATTATTCTAGATTTATTTAAACAATTAATTTATTTAAATATTGTTCAATTTTGAATTTTATTGGTAGTAAAATCATTTTTACATTAGATTTTTTTAATTTAATAAATTATTTTTATATTAGATTTTTAAATTCATTTACTTTGTGGATTGGACAAAATCAAAAATTTTAATTCACAAATCAATCCGCCAAATGGTGGATTGCATATGAATTGAGTTAAATCTGCATCTGATCCGCAGACATATGGATTGGATTTGGATTGAGTTTCACTAATCCGTTAATTAGATTGAATTGAAAATTTATAATCCGTAAAATCGTGGATCAGATATGGATTGATGTCAAATCCATAAAATCCGATCCGCGAACATCACTAAAGCTTATCTCCGAATGGTCAAAAGAGTTGATCTTCAGGTTCACCGGCAGAAACAGAACTTAGGATTTATTTAACATAATTGAATAGGTTAAAACAGTCGTGCCCACAACCCTCGACACATGAACAACAGGGAAAACAAAATCACTACTCTTGTCGAAGGATGTGGTCACCGTGTTTGTAGTAAGATTCCTTCACAATCATTGCCCCACAAGCTTTTTGTTGTTTCTCAACGGTGCCTTATGCAAAGATAAAGCCAATGCCCTTGCAAACAAGACCATGTGATCTTAAACATCCTATAAAAATTTGAACCTTGAATGTTCAACATTAATATGAACTCATTGGAAAAATGAGTATTTCTCAAAAACAGATTTCCGTATATTTTAAACCGTGAATTCAGAGTTTTGTAACACAATGACATTAAAAAAATATTTGAAGTCATTATAGAACATCGAGTTAATATTTTAAATGGTATAGACTAGGGATGACAATAGTATTCGCAAACCCGTAACTTTGTCTAAACCCACCCACCAAAAACTTGACCGTTGCAAGTAATTTTGTGGGTTGCAGACAAATTTGGTATTATAAATTGAAACTCGCACTAGGTTGCGAGTGGATTTGATATTAGCTAAATATTCAACGGATACCTGCATAGATATTCGGTAACCCGTAGATTTTTTTAATTATTTTAATTTAGTTTTAATAAAAAATATTTAAATCAAAAAATATACTTATTGTAATTCTGATTGAATTTTTGTTAACTTAATGAATAAATTATTATATACATATTGTAATTTTGCTTATTATAATTTTGTCTGGACTATTATTTTTTAACTTAATGCATTGATTATTTCATTATTACAATTTTGTTCTTCATATTAGTATCTAAAATGTATTATTCTTTAGAAAATATTAATTTTAATCATTATTGTAGGAATCGTGTTAGATGGGTGCTAATGGTGGTGAATAAAATCAAGATTTTCTCTTAGATCTTGTGTTGAATGATAATATGAAATGATAATTGTTATGTTGAGATACTAATTTATGATTTTTTTTATGGATTTGTATATTTTATACTTAAATTTGAGAATGTGTTGGATTGATGTTGGAATTTTAATTTTCTATTTATTTTGATTAAATTTAGAATTGAGTATACTATGTGGAATTCTAAATCATTATTAAAAATTTATATATTGAACTTTTGTAATTTTAAATGTGAAAACTGACAAAAAATCAGTCGGATACCATCGCGAATTTGGTAATTATCAAAACCCGCAGCGGATGCTTTTTCTTAAAAAAATTAAAATTCACAATAAGTTACGGGTGAATTTGATAATTTAAATTTTGTGTAGGTATGAGTTTGACAATACCAAACGACAATGTCTATTGCCATCCCTTATATAGACGTTTGCTCTTGAGCAGAATTTTAATAAGAATACCAAATACATCTCCAGTAATTGTTTGAATTACAATGACAAAACATTAGAGGGCTCACCATGTGCCACATGCCCCATAACGTCACACCAAAGCTGAATACGAAAAGGCTTTTAGGAAAGGACCAACTTGCTAGTAAGCAAGCCCCCACCGCCCGGTGGCCAGAAGCCAATCGTCGCACGCTGAGTCGCCATCGAAGTCTTTAAAAAGTGATGGCAATAAACAAAAGTGCGTGTATGTTACTACATTTAGTACTCTTTTACAGCTATTTTTTGGGCCACGTAAGAAGATGGGGTTGCCATGTTTTTCTCAATTTGAGCCTTTTATAAATTCAGCCACGTTAGATGCCACCGCGGGATCACCCTGCAATTTTAGCCACAGAATCCTGAAATCCAAATCCAATCGTCATCAACTTTCATCATCAAGAATTATGCCACATTAATTAGTGGCACTATACTTGAAATATCACCTTGTATGACGTATGCATAAAAAACTTAAAGGCCCCAAAAGTACTTTTTTCCCCATAGACGAGGACATAAAAAGCTCAAAAGCACTCGAATGAGTAGAGTATCATAGATCCAGCTGTGTTTGGCATGCAAAGCTAGATAAAAGCACTTCTAGATAGTTTAAAATTACTTTTTTAAGAGGAAGAATCACTAAAGGTGTGTTTAGTACATGTAATTATAGTGTATTATAATACTGTTCATATTAAAATAATACAAAACCCATATTTAGAACAAAATTTTAAGGGATTGGGGTGAGGGGCTAATGCGTCAATTGACGCATTAGCTTTGTTTTTTTTTTTTCTTTTGCTTTTAACTTTTGTTTTTTGTTTTATTATTATTATAATACTAAAATAATAAATAAATATAGTTTTTAATTTAATATAATATTTTTATTTTATTTGTTTTTTCATTATAATTATTAATATAAATTAATAAATAAATAATTTATCATTCAATAATAATATTTTTTTTATTTTTACATTATAATTTATTAATAAATTTATAACTTATTATAACTAATAAAAATATTTAAATTTGAATAATATTAATTTAAAATTAATAATAATATAAATATTAACATAAAATATTAATGCAATTTAAATATATTAATATAATATAAAACATTAATATAATATAATATTTAATTTAAATTAATTAAAAAAATAATACAATACAAATATATTATTATAATACAAAGTAATATAATACACCAACATTAAAATAATGTCATACAGTATGATACAATGCAGTGTGCCAAACTCACCCAAAATATATGATGAATTCAGTGTACGCAACTCAACTTCAGCAAAGCCTTCGAGTAGGAGTATCATAAACCAACTGTGTTTGGCATACAAAGCTAAATAAAAGCGCTTCTAAATAATTTAAAATCACCTTTTAAACAGGAAGAATCACTAAAATGTATGATAAATGCACGCCGACTATAAGCAATTAAGCATAAGGTAGTGGTACCATCACCAGCTTGAAACAATGGCAATTTGAGCAAAGCCTAAAGGATGGAAGCTAATATCAATTCTGGAACAAACCCCACTTAGCTTCCACATTTGCAAATCAAAACCAAGGAATGCAGAATGAAGATAAGAAAGGAGTAACACCACTGGCTGGGAATATCATGAGAGAATATCCATTATGATGGATTGATGCACGACTCTAACAATGTGCAGCAGGTCTCAGTGGAGAAATTAAAACTGATGACGGATGTGATTCCAGTGAGTCACTAAACACATCTAAAATATTTCCAGTATAATCCATTACCATCAAGGGACCACAAGATCAAGAGGCCAACCATCAATCAAGATAAGCAGGTATTTCCCTGTTCACTATATGATGCAAGATAAGCAAAAAGCTTCTAAGTTTATCATATAACCAGCTATCAGAGACAACTTACGCTTTATTAATTGTAACTATCAATCATCACCAAATATCGGAAAGTTTCTCTTTTCAACCATGCTGTGCCATGTGCTGAGTAAAAATCAGCTGATATGTATGATATCCAGAATTAAAATGACAGTTGCTGTGCTTTTATAAGAAACCCACTGTGAGCAACCAAAACATAAGCAGATCACATTGGCTAAAGAAAATTCAGAAACAACTTGGAGATAAAATTGAAATTATTTTTATTTCAAACCGACAAATAATACACAAAAGGGAAATGCTCTTATATCATCCTACTGTAGCAGCCTCCACTGAAAAGCTAGGTAAAATACAATGTGAGCGCAAAAGCTTCTCCCAGACACTTCAGCATGGTACAGACTAGAAACCAATTTGAAGAATGGTCCAAACTCGAAGCGTTCCTAAATCTCCACACAAGTAAATTTTTAACTCATAATGATAGCTTTATATCATAAGACAACATGGAATTATGATTGCTAGAAATAGCATAATAAAACATGGCTTTCCTGAGGGCAACTACGAGAGATGTATGGCTCAACCACTTCATTCTTTGCCATCAGCAGCACGAAGTGAGCCTAACTGAACTGGAGCTTGAGTTCCTACCACCTTCGATGATCCATAAACAGATAGGTCAATACCTTGAGTCTTCTCCTTCTCAATCTGTTCCTTGATCCAGAAATATGTAATTCTCAGCCCATCCTACAGAATATTAGGATTTTGCAGCGGTAAGAAATAGGAAAATGCAATGCTAAATGATGTGACCGATCCAAAATGACAAAAAGACGAGTATTTAGTTCTTAATTCTTGTAGACCAAAAAACTTCCCACTTTAATATTCTACTGTGTAGAAGTAACCAAAATTATACTGAACTAGAAGCAACAAAGCAATTTGCTACCAAGACGAGGAGAATTCATTAATTCGGTACCTTCAACTTCATTGATGGTGCCCAACCAAGCTTCTCTTTGATCAGTGTGTTGTCTGAATTACGACCGCGGACACCCTCAGGGCCAGGAATGTGGTGGATAGGTAGCTTCTTGTCCTCAAAGCTAAGAACAATCTCAGCCATCTCGTTCATGCTAACCATCTCATCACTACCAATGTTCACTGGCTCACGGAAGTCTGACTTCGTCAATCTACAGATATTAAATTCAAAATAGTACATCAATTACAGGAGCTGAAACAGAAACTCCAAAATGAGAAAGTAGTCAAACAATCTGATTTCAATTTGAATCTCATGTTAAAACACAAAATAGATATACTTTATTATGGTCTCCATGTTAGGCTAGTACAGTGTAACATACTAATCACAATTCCTAGCTACAACACTTTACACAAAAAAGACAACACATTAAAGCCTCTTTCCTTTCTCATTGAGAAAGAATTATTTATTTCCCACGATTTCCCAGTTGTGGTTCATGAGATAATTTAAGAAACATGGCCATCCTCCACACTCCGGTCTCTAACCACCAAGAAAGCAATCTAGAAGACACTTGCCTTTTTAACACATTTAGCAAATATTTTACCACGTTTGCATCATACATAAATCTGAGTCAACTCATGCAGTTCAACATTGTGTTGATCTCTAAAACTCGACAAACCTAGAGGAATTTTTCAGACAGGGAAACACTACAATCGATACGATCCCCTACTGCATGACACCGAGAAACCTTAACAAAGAAAATGTGAGCTTCGGACAGATTAGCAACAAAACCAGCAATTGCTAACCTGAGCACACCTTCAACACATTCATCAATGAAGGTGAAAGATCGAGTTTGAAGTCCATCTCCCCACATCTCAAACTTGTCAGTTGAAGTAAGAGCCTTTCGGCAAAAAGCAGCAGGAGCTTTTTCCCTTCCACCTATGAGAACACATAACGACAATTTAATATAACATAGAAGATGACAAAACATCCATAGATGTAAACTTCGATTTACAAAAAGAACATACCTTTCCATGTTCCAAAAGGCCCATAAATATTGTGGAATCTTCCAACACGACACTCAATTCCAAAGTCTTTCGTGTAGTGCTTACACAACTCCTCACTTGCAAGCTTCTCCAAGCCATAAGCATCTTGAGGCTAAAATCCAAGTGGAAATATGAAAAGCATTAGAGTGTCCGATATTCAAAAATAAAAAATAATTGAAGATTCCAAATTGTTAACCACTAAAAAGTAACAAACCTCAGCGGGCCAGGCATCAGACTCCTTCAAGCTTACGTTAGTTTCCAGCTGCTTAAATTCGGGATAGATGCAGGCACTAGAGGCATAGAAAAACCTCTTTACTCCACTGATCCTAGAAGCCTCAAGCATGTTGAAGCTGATCATGGTATTGTTATACATGATGACAGAGTGGTTGGACTGAATAAAGCCCATACCACCCATATCAGCAGCAAGGTTAAACACATGGTCAACCCCCTTAGTAACTTTCAAGCAATTGTCCATGACCCTAAGGTCAACAAGGTGGAATTCATGACAGAACATATCCTCAGTCATGTGCTCATTCTTCTTCCAGTCAGAAGCAATAATGTAATGGCCTTCACTCTTCAGACGCCGAGCAATGTGGGAGGCAATAAAACCACCTGCCCCAGTGACAGAAATTCGGAGCTTCTCAGAAGGCCAGTAAGGTTCCCTCTCAAGCTCCTCATAGGTGTATGCACCATAGGTTCCTTCAGTACTTCCCATTCTGCAGGATTCTAATTAGTCAGACAAAATACAAAGAGTTTATAAGCACAAGTGGATCAAGATTATTTGGTGTTTCAATCAAAGAACAAATCCAACAAGAATGATGCATGCACAAGAACCAAAAGGTATTAAAGTTTCATGCAATGGCCAAAATTAATGGAATAACGCAAAAACCAACAAGAAGGCTAAAGGCAATTTTTGCACTGAGAATTACCATTATTCATGAAATAGACAACTTAAAGAAAGTTAATACCTAATATTCATGCATCTGTTAATATGCTAACATGGATAGAACAAATACAAATACGAAACAATCAGTTAAGTAACAAATATTTGGGAAACTATGAACAAATAAAAATCTCCCAGATTTGCAACTGTTCTACTCCTGCATCACTTTAAGTAACAACCTAGAAAAAAACAACCACACAAGAATTAAGCAAAGCAGGCAAAGAACAAAAACTAAAAAGAAGAAAACAGAGGATCTCTACAAATGCAGGGCCATACTTCCTCTAAACAGACAATTTAAAACATACCCAGAAAAATTCAGGCAGCAAAATCAAAAGGGAAACATGTGGAAAGCAAATAAAAAGCCTTAAAAAAACAGAGCACTGAAACAGAGTAAGCAGAGCCAATGCCCAAGATGGGGATTTTCATTTTTCTTTGTTACCTGAAAAACACCTGAACTTTGAGAGTTTAATGAAAGAGGAGAAGATAAAGGAGGAGGAGAATGGCTGGCTTTGGAAGAATTAAAGATTGAATGGAGCGCCTATAACGCTTCACCTGCTATATATAGACTGACTAATAGACCCAGCTAGAGCTGTCAAAATAAAGCCACAGGTTTTTATTAAAAAAAACTTAGCTTTAGTATTTTTTTTTACTATATAATATATAATTTATTTTACTATTTCAGTCAATGTATTAGAAAAACGCTGTATCCATTTAATGATAATATTTTTACTAATCTATTTTACAGTTCAATAAATAATTCTCTTTATAACAAACCACTGTTTGATTGAGTATTTTTGAGTGGTTGATATGTCTCATTTTTAAGTCAATGGTTATAATATTGTTATTTATATTTTGAGAATAAAATTTCCGCTTTTTAAAATTTATATTATCAAATTAGGTTTTTATCATGATATATCTAAGTAAGCCACGGCGGATTTTTAAGGGATATAATTTTTATTTAAGATTTAATTATGATACTTTGAGCATGTCTATCTTTCTATTATTTTATGTGACTTAATATTTTAAAAACTGAATAAAAAATGTCTTTCAAAATGAAAATAAAAAATTATTATTCAAGATATACTCATGCATTTAAAAAATTATATTGCGATGAGTTAAAATGTCCAATTTAATAGGAAAATTATTTTTAAATTATATATCCAACATTCATCTTGTGCTTATTGGCATTGAAAATGATATCATAAAATATGCTCATTTAGCTTTTTTTTTTAAATATTACCCAATTTTTCTTGCCTTTTTTAAAAGTATTTATTGCTTTGTTTATTTGAATTATAATAATATATTTCTTTGATTGTGAACTTTGGACTCGTTAGCCCGATTCATAAAAGGTCGCGACTCGTGGGCCCGAACACGTGCGGTCGGGGAAAATTCTTGGAAATTGTCTAAATGTTGAAGGCTCTGTTAGGTTGGGCCCAACTGAAGCTGCTTCGAAGGTGCTTTATCTTACTAGCTTATTTGCTTTAGGCCTCTTGCCCAAGACGTGTCCAGTGAGTATGGGCTACAGCCGAACGAGTACGGTTTGAGGAGCACTTGTGCTACGTCCGAGAGTTAAGCCCTGTTTGGAGTTTAAGAACATGTTTGGGATTGCTTTAAATTGTCAAATAAGTGATTATTTGACAATTTCAAGCACTCAAAAGGTTATTGACAAACACTTTTTATAACAGATTATTTAGAAATTTGATTCCTTAAGAATCTAATAAATAACTATTGACTAAAAAATGGCCGAACTAGCTTTCAAAAATTTGATTATTTTAAAATCTAATTATTTACGATAAAATTTCTAAAATAGCTTCCTTAAACTATTTTAATTCTAAAATTACCCGCCTTATTTTTTTTTATTTTTTACCCAAAATTGAATCCTACATCTCTCTCTCTTGCCATTTGTGAACAAAAAATCTTAAAATTTCTCTCATGAGTTTTTATGATCAACTCCAGTGACTACTCTACCTCCAACTCAATCATTTCCACGTCGATTGGAAAATATAAAGATAATTAAACCCTAAAACTTTTTTAGTTATGATTTTCGTTCATGTCAATAATTTTTCTAGGCTTTGCATATTATGGATTGTATGAAGAGTTTGTATATTATGGACTATTTTAATTGTTAGCTTGATCCTGCTTAGGTTCATTTTGCTTGTATTGATTCCCTTGTTTCCTAGCATTTGGATTGGGTCAAACTGAACCAACCTGAGCTTAAAATTTATTTCACTTTCAATTCGATTCAGTTTAACTCTAAAAACCCAAAAAAAAAAAAGTTCGGATTGAACCCGAACCGAATTAAAAAAATCCAATCGGGTTAGCCTTTTTCACTACATAGTCTACATTTATGTTAAGGTAAAAACCCAGAACGCGATCCCTAATTCCCCATTTCCCTTCAGTTTCCTGACTTCATCTTCTCTATCGTGAAAGAAGAGAACGTCACATTCACTCATACACACCTACGCCCACGCTGCCGCTGCCGTCACTTCTGTCCAAGTGTGCCACTCTGCAACTTCTAGTCGTTCTCGATTTGCTTCCTCGTTCCAGCTGCAGTCGTCTCTGCCATCGAGGCCTCCGGCTTCGTTCGCCGTCGTCAGCCACACAAGGTAAGGTATATTTATGCGATTCCAGATGGTGAATGGATGGCTGTTTGTAATTCAATCTTCTTTTGGGCTTGGGTAAGAAGCGTGACAGGCACTGAAACTGTTCAATCTTCTTTTATATAATGGCTGTTATTGTTGCTGATTTGGTTTCTTAACATTGTAATTGTTGTTGTCTTGAGTGTTGATGGTGATGGATTATTAAATCTATAATATTTGTTTGCCATTTAGAGATGTGTTTATGGAGATGGGTTGTTAATCATGTTTGTCATTTGGAGATGTAACTTCAGTAGCTTGGTGCCTTGGTACTCGACTGCACTTTATTTATTTATTTATATTTTTTTTGTTCTTTGTTAACATATGTCGTTTAAAAAGACTTTTTGAGGATGCTTGATAGTTGGTATTCACTTTTGTTTTTTGCGTCATTCAGCTGGCCTGGTATTTGAGATTTTTGGAATTGTAGGTGGCTGCCTGGCTGGGATTTGATTCATTTTGAAATCGAATTGAATTTTGGGATAGGTTGTAACCTGAATTGCAACCAAAATCGAAATTTAGACCCGAATTTTCAATCCACACTGATCCAAAAGTCGAACCTAAACTGAACCAAAATGAACAGATCGGGGATTATCTGGATATCCCCGATCCAACCCCAATTACCACAATTTGGGTGGTAGGGATGGGTTCAAGGATTACTAAAAACTTAGGATTGGGTGTAGGGATCGTGATCCCTGGCCCAATGCCATCTCTAATTTGTTTGTGTAAATCTCTAGCTATGAGTGAAGTGGGGATTGGTATTTGAGATTTTTGGAATTGTAGGTAGCTGCCTGGCTGGGATTTGATTCATTTTGAAATCGAATTGAATTTTGGGATAGGTTGTAACCCGAATTGCAACCAAAATCGAAATTTAGACCCGAATTTTCAATCCAAACTGATCCAAAACTCAAACCTAAACTGAACCAAAATGAACAGATCGGGGATTATCTGGATATCCCAGATCCAACCCCAATTACCACAATTTGGGTGGTAGGGATGGGTTCAAGGATTACTAAAAACTTAGGATTGGGTGTAGGGATTGTGATCCCTGCCCCAATGCCATCTCTAATTTGTTTGTGTAAATCTCTAGCTATGAGTGAAGTGGGGATTGGAATATTTTGATCATATTGGTTTTCAGCTACTCATAAGATTGCATGTTTGTTCCTGATTTTTTCTTTTTCTTTGGCAGTTCAATACTTCAATCAATTTAAATTTAAATGGCTGGCAGAGCTCAAATCCCTACCAAGAGTTCGGCCCTTATTGCCATGATTGCAGATGAGGTAATGGAAAATACTTCATTCTACAATCAGTTTACAAATTTGTACTTGTATTGTTAGTTATGCAAGGGAACAAACCATGATAGTTTTGAGTATCACTTGCAATTCTATTTGAGAATGGAGGAGCAATATCATCATGTTGTTACTGTTCATTGCAAGCGATTATGTTTAAATGCATCTTTCTCACATATAGGAGTTGAAAGATATAGTCATATAGATATAAGATAATCAATAGGCTGCCCAGAGGATCGTCACGCGTCTGCCTCTTTGTGATGTCTGATGCTGGCACTTCATTATTTCTAAGTGTTCATCTAATGTAGCTCAACAATACATTCATACTGCATATAGTTTGGTGTGGTTTTGCTTTGTTGGGCTACTAATGTTCATGACTCCAGCAAATTTTTGATCTCATCTGGTTATGCCTTCATCAGATCTTGTAACTTCACTTTTCAGTCATTTTAAGAACAGACAAATGACGCTGGTGCTATGATTCTCCTTGTCCCCCCCCCCCCTTTCATTCTAATGATGACATGGGTTGTTAGCTGTTACTCATGTTCATTAAAGTCTTAGACATGAATGAGCGTATAGGATAAACATTTCTATTATGAGTTCAAATATGTAATTTGAATTCTATGTTAATGCAGAAAACGATTTGGGCTTGTCTTTCTTAACTGAATTTAAAATAGTCTTTATGTGAGCTGATATGTCTCCTTGAGCAAGAATCATGATGAAATAAAGGTTAATCAGTGTGTCAGGCTCTTGTGACTTCTGGCCGTGGGTTATGTGCCATATTGTGACCCAAGCATCCTTAACAAAGAGAGGTATCCTAATTTACATAATTTGCATATTTTTTCTGGGGGTGCCTAAAAGGTGAAAAAATAAGATTTATGTTTTAATCATTCCATATGCATCATTGTCTTTGTATTATTTGATCCTTGCATTTGCTCTCAAAGCATAATGCTCACTTTACTTGTTTATTCCATCATAAATCATCTCGTGAAGACCATACTGATGAGAATTTATTATGTAGGATACTGTAACTGGATTTTTGCTGGCTGGAGTGGGTAATGTTGATTTGCGGAGAAAAACAAACTATCTTATTGTTGATTCAAGTATGCTATCAGACCTCTTTGATTCTTGAATGTAGATACTTTTTTAGTTACAACCAATAAATATGTCCAGAGTTTAAATGAGTTACTTCAACATTTCTCTGTTTGTGTAGTATTTTCCTCTTTAAAACTTAAAAATGGTAAATGTCTTCCTGGTAGAAAAATGATTTTGATTACTTATGACCAACTTAGGCAGTGATCCATAAAATATAAGGCTCATGCCCGTGAAGGTTGAGGTGGATGCTTGAGGGTTTTTAATCAGGTTGACATGGAACTGTGAATTTAAAGGCCATAATCTCAATAAATTTTCCTTGAATTAGATCCTGTTACAGGCATTATGTCTCAGTTATTCCTGCCATAGACTATGCTGGGGCCTTTTAAAGTTTTAGTTTATAGCACTACCCAAAAAAATGTTCTTATGTATGCATTTTTTAAATTGGAAATTTTGGCCTAGTCCAAATAAAAGAAGAAAAAGAGAAGAGTTTTGGATAAGAAAGGGTTTTGAAAACCCGTTCCTTCAAGGTCTATTAAAACTGTTTCTGTAATCACATTCTGAAAACTCATTTAAAAGCTCCTGATCACACCCTTCAAAACCTTTTTCAATTCTCAGTCAGGCAATGGGTCAAAAAGAGTCGTGTTTTTATTAGAAATCACAGAGAACAATTGAGACCTTACTAGGCTTTTTCAATCTTCTCCTCTCTTTTAATTGAATGCCTACTGAGGATCTCCTTTTGTCAATACTTTAAATGGAAACTATGCTTTTGTTAACTAGGCAAGACTTCTCGTGATTGTCTGTTCTCAAGCCGTGAAGTTCTTGTGCAATTGTTGGTCAGTGAAAGTGTGAAACTATTAATGTGTCTTATTAATGCTTCATTGATTCCACATGAATAGTTGCAACTTTTGGTTCATTAATGCTGGTTTTATTTGCTAATGGTTTTCATATTTCTACTCAGAAACTACAGTGAAAGCAATTGAAGATGCATTCAAAGAGTTTACAACAAAGGAAGACATTGCTATTGTTTTAATCAGTCAATACGTAAGTTCTTGGTAACTTTTGATTTCTGTGTATGACCACCTCTTTTTGATTTGAACTAAATAGTTGCAACTTGTTATAAAGCAGCAAATGTGATGAAGTTATGAAGTATATCATATATGATCTTACTGTATCATGGCATAGTTTCAAAATGCCTTGGCAAAATTGGGCTATTACCCCTCTGATAGTTTGGAAATTGCCTATGTGCTGAGTGATTAACTTATTTATAACTGATGCGGTATGCTTTCTTCTGATATTATTGTCAAGTAAGATAAATTCTCCACATACAAGCTTGAACTTTTTCTATTACTCGCAGGTTGCGAACATGATAAGGTTCTTAGTTGACAGCTACAACAAGCCAATTCCAGCAATATTGGAGATTCCTTCTAAGGACCATCCGTATGACCCTGCTCATGATTCAGTTCTTTCACGAGTGAAAAACCTCTTCTCTGCAGAGTCCGTTGCATCTGGAAGGCGTTGATGATTCCCACAATGTTCCATTTATCAAATTGTAAGCATGATACTGATAAAAGACTGCTAGTTCCAAATGAATTGCTTTTGTGCGCATGGTTTTACACTTTGCTGAACTTCCTTCCTATTAACTTATCATTTTCCTTATTTTCATTTAGCGTCCATTTGTTATTTATCATTGTGATTGAGACTTTAGTTATGATTAAGAAAGAAATAAATGACCCGATTGCTGTGATTATTGTCATTTGCTCAATACTTAATTTAGTTTAATTTAGCTTTGTCAATGACTCTAGGCTCTAGCTATGTTTACTATGCCCGAAATTCCCAGCACCCGGACAGAAATGAGATATGGCTTAGGCTTTGATGATGATATCATCATAGATCTCTTTGAATTCTTTGGAGATTGCTTCTGATGTCATTGTTTACAAGAAACTTCTGTCACCAATGAAAAACCAAAACCATAAAAAGTGCTGATTGTTTGGTGATGCCTGACTAATTGGGCTATTACCTTGATCTTGGCTTTAATTATTTTTAAACAACTTTTGTTTATTGTTATTTTCGCCCATAGTATCTTCTATAACAAATCTGAAAGCAGCACTAAGGTGTTTAAAATATACTTTTAATCATCCAAAGAAAAGTTGAAAATTCTCACAAGCATATCTTCCAACTTCTAAGTGCTTAATTTTTAAGTGGAAATTGTCCAGTTAGTGGCAAATCAACTGCCTTTACAGGTCCAGCAACTTCATTACTAACAAAAGTCCGCATTAAACAATAGCAGCACGACAGGATGAAATTTCAGTGCTTACAAAAAAGTATATAATCACTTCTAGGACAAAGTGCTGCTGATAAAAGCAAAAGAAATACCCAAATTGTGTGTCATTTGCAAATTGCAACCATTCCCTTGTCCAGGTCACACAAAATGTCTTTTCAGATTAAACAAATTCTACACCAAATTCGTTCAACAGCAAGATTGCCTTCCATGGCGGCATGGCGTTGGCCTCACATTAACAAACACGGAAAACTTTATGTTGCTTTAAAGGCAGAAAGTCGTGGGCCCAAGTTAAAAGATACTGTGGCCCACCAAAAAAATTAGTGGGCCAGATTCAATATTTATCTACTATGGAGAATCAGACGCCGCATCACACGGAAGCCAGCCAATTGGGAGGCAATAGATCTTGAAAAGGTCGTCTCTTCCTATCCAAAAATACTTGAATAAGTCTAGCCCAATCACAATTTACAAACATTTTCAATGTATTTTATTCGTGACACTTGTCCGAATGTACGTGTAATTTTTCCTTGAATCCATTGAACATTTGAACTCTATATCCGATGATTAAACAAGTCGAACATTTTTTTTTTAAATATTCAACTAGTTTTCTTATTTTATTATCTAACAAATATCTAGAAGACACAGTTATTATTTCCTCAAAATTATTGGGATCTTGATCGCTCTTCATATATATATATATATGCTAGTCGTGTCCCCACAATAAAAATCGCCATTAGAAAATTCCCTAATGGATAAACATCAAAATCCTTGTCACCATACCATCATTCTGACCTTGCATACGTATTAAAATAAAAGTTGTCATGAAAAGAGGTGCTTTAAGCAACAAACTCTTTTTTTAAAATACTTTGTATAAAATGATATGATATAATTTAATTAATTGAATTAATAAATCTTAATTCAAACGTTTTATCTTTAGTTTTTATATTTTATCTAATTAATTAATTTAAATCATATTAATTTGAGGAAGCAGATGCAATCAATTTAAGTCATCCAACGACTGATCCTATTAATTTATACAAAATAAACTTTTAAGTAAATGAATTTTTACACTCAATCATAATAGTGATTATGCTAAAATAAAAATAGATTTTACTCTGATGCATTTTTTTTTTTAAATTTGCTGTCAAAAGTAGATCTATCAAGCCCACACCAATCAATTGCCTTAATTAATTTGATCTTTTGTAGATTCGATGTCCGTAAATCCAATTAAAATCAATAATTATTCATTGATTTAATTACTCCAAAAACCCACATCAATTTGATTAATTGAAAAGAAATTTTCAATTTGATTAACTTAATTTTGTGGATGAAGTCAATCTTTCCTTAATTATAATGAAACCAATAATCAATGACCACTTAATCCAAATTTAATAATTAATTAGATAAAATCTCACTAAAAATTTTGTGATAAAATTATTAAAATTGAATTTACTTTATAAACGTATTAAAAAATTGAGGTGAGGTGAGACCATATCTCAGCCTATAATTTGGAAACTGTTTAATCAGATTTTGACGTGACTCGAGACCCTAATGGGGACCCCAAAATCTTCTAATTTAATTTCAACAGAAGATCACTTCATCTAAACACAGGTGAAAAATTAAAAAATAAAAATAAAAATAAAAAATGGATAAATTAATTATATGACCCAATTAGAATTTTATTTATTTTATTTTTAACACATCCACAAACATCAAAACCGAAAAACAAGACGGCCAGGATAACAAAAGTAACAAAAATTTGGAGAAAAATGGATAGGGTCTTTTCAGTGGGTGAAATTTCGGAGCAATTCTGGTCAAATCCACCGGACGCATCGTCGAAAATGAACCGGAGCGAATCGGAGTGGGCCTTTCAGCGCTTCCTTCAAGAAGCTCAGCAACCTACTTCCTCCGGAGACAGCAAAAACGACAGTGTCGTTGAGATCAAAAGTGCCCACATCAACAACAACAACAACAACAACAACAACAATAACAACAACACTGATAATCAGAATGATAATGTTAAGGCTGCTGGTGGTGGTGGGAATGTTAGTAAGGCTGCTACCAGTGCGTTGTCGTTTGATGGGACTCAAAACCTTGAGGACTACCAGGCTGTTCTTAAGAGCAAGCTCAATCTTGCTTGTGCCGCTGTTGCTTTGTCGCGGGTGAGTTTTTTTTTTTGTGTTCGTACCTGCGGGTTTTGTTTGGCTGGTAGGAAAGTTGACAGGAAATGGGAAAGTTTGGGTCTTGTGAATTTCTTGGGTTGTGGGTTTGTGTTTGGGACAAGTGAGGGAAAAAGTGATGCAAAGGTGTGAAAATTTGTCTTTTCATTGAATTTTGGTTATGTGCTTTTGTTTTTAAATATTCAACTCATTATGCTAAATGTTTTTTGGATTTGTTTGTGAGATATATATTTGGCAGAGAATTGGGCCGAAAAAAAAAGGAAGTTAATTTATGGATTTTTATATGTAAATGTTTTAAAATTTAATGATGTTTTGGATTGTGGAAGTAAAAAATGCTCAGCTTGATTTTAGGTAAAAATGGGTTAGCAAGGCTGGTGATTGTGTTAGCGGCTCCGAAAAGATGAGAACTTTGTTAGTTTCTTTCATTTCTATGGATTTAGTTAGCATGCAAACTGAGATTAGATTAGATAATTTTATTTGCCAGGAAATGTGTCACTGAGACGAATATAAAGTTTTCCTTGATCTTTACTCTTTGAACTTTTTGAAAATTGAATATGAGAACTTGGGAATTCAGTGCTTTTATAGTTTGCTTCCTTTCTCGCTTAGTAATTAGTGGGAAAAATGCAGAGGCATCTTCTTGCAATTAGGGAAAAATTGGCCGCCTAAATATGTTCCCTTTGTGTCCCGTAGGCATCTTGTGCGAGGCCTCAAGATACTGCTGATAGGGCTGACAGTGGATCTCAATCTTCCAATACTTCACAATTGGGATCTCAAGCGCCTAAAGGTTTGTGTTTGGTAGAAAAGTTTGATCACTAGAATGGAATAAGTGAAACATAACATGCTTTAAAGACTGGGAAAGCCAGAACGAAAAATGAATTGAAGGTTCTCATTTGATTGAAAGTTCTCTAATATTTTTTATCTCATGAAACTATGTCTTATTAGCCAAGTAGGTATACTTTTGCTTTGGCGAGTATTGAATGCTTTACTCTTGATCCATTATGCTTGGAGAAAATGAAAAACAGGTCACCTTTATATAGACAAAAGTGGTATACGTGTAAACTTTTTGCTCCTGCAGGTCATATTATCTATTTCATGGCATATGTCGGCCATTAAAAAAATTAAAAAATGGACTCATTTACTTGTCCTGGACATAAATGGAATGAGAGACAGTGTACCTGTGAGTGCGCTCTAACAGGGGTATTCCCTTTGTCGGTTGCTCTTTTGGTTAACATTTCCTGATGTAGGGAACTTTTTTCTTTGGACCAGCTAGATGTGGATTGAGGATGAGTCATGGCTTAAGGAATGAAAAACTAGAACCATAGAAAAGATGGGTAGATATGCAAGTATCGTCAACGTTATTTTAACTTTGCTTTGATCAGTGTTTGTTTGTTTTTCATAGATTGTTACCATCTTCTCGTAGGGTAGTCATCATGAGGAGCATGTTTAGAGATGATTGCGGCATGATGAGTAAAAGTAATTTTCCTGGTAGAATAATATCTTCCTATTTTTGTTACTACCCATGTAGGACCTGTGCATGATTTGTCCAGGTCACAAAATAAGGATGCTAATGGACTGCATGGAATTCCCTCCATATCAACCACACTAAAGAAACCTCTGGTTCCATTGAGGTCAGCAACCAGTGGGTCATCAAGAGACCTGTCTGAAGATGATGAAGCAGAGGGAGAAACTGCAACAACTGAGAATATGGACCCCGTTGATGCAAAACGTGTAAGGAGGTAATTTCGATTGCTGTGGTTCTGATTTGCTAATTCTCCTGTTTTATTGCTTGGATGATGGAATTTTGGTGTCTATCACTTATGGCTCATTTATTATTGGCTGTTGATGATTGGCACTATATCTTACGGAAGAACATATGCTTTAGTACTTAAGGCCTTGTTTAGGAAGCAACTTATTTCATAAGTTTTGACAAAAATGGTGTTTGGTAAATTTTTTAAAAGCTGCTTATTTCCTAAGTTTTTCTATCCTGACACCGCCTTTTGAAAGTAGGTAGGAGTTGCTTTTTATAAGCTTATTAAATAAGCCACCACAATTTTTTAAAGTTCCTATTATAACTTTAATACTTTTATAAAAAGACAATCATGTCTTATTTTCCCATAAATCCTAACATATAAATAAAACGCAATTTAAACTTATTTTTATGTTGGGTATTATATAATATAACAACACTTCCACAATAAAATTTACCATATGCATATACTCTACTTTTCAAACTTACAGCAACCGTAACAAGAAAGATTACCAAGCATCAAGCTACTTTTTCAGTAAGCAGATTATTTTATCTGCACAGCAGAATTGGCTTATTTCATCAATCATCGCCATCCCAAAGTGGCCTTTAAGGCTTCTTGATAATCGACAGTGTGAAATTGGAATGATAGAGAGGTCAAATGTGCATTCTTTAAATTTTTAAGCAAACTATTATTATTAACATGAGATAGACCTAGCATTTTGATGAATGTTTTGTTGTTGATCTAATGGGCACCCATCCCCAACTCTCTTTTGCTATTTTGCAAAGTGTGGTATTTAGCTTGTTAACAAAGCACTGAGTTGTCTTCAGTCAGTGGGGCCCAGGACCTAGAAAGAAAAATCTAAACAATTATCTCATTTTATACGAAGAAAAGTGATTTATTTTCAAAGTCTACAATGGCCAAATGAATGTGATTTAACATGTTATAAATTTGCATGATGTGTTTTATGCATGGATTCTTTCATTGATTCACATTAGTATTTTGCAGAATGCTTTCCAATAGGGAGTCAGCTAGACGCTCTAGAAGAAGGAAGCAGGCCCATTTGACCGAGCTTGAGACTCAGGTGAATTTGTGCCCTACCCTTGGCTTTTTCTATGCCTTTGCATAAAGAAAATTCATTGAATTCCTATTTTTATTGTTGTTTCTAGGTTTCTCAGTTAAGAGTTGAAAATTCTTCTCTACTAAAGCGTCTTACAGACATAAGCCAAAAGTACAATGAAGCAGCTGTTGACAACAGAGTTCTGAAAGCTGACGTTGAGACATTGAGAGCAAAGGTAATGCATTCATCAATATCAACTTAGAATTGAATGCCTCTTTGACAGGCATATATATCAAGAACATATAGCGCACCCGTATTGCTCATGTTAGGCACTTGCCACTGGAATTTCATTCCATATCCTCGTTACTTTTCTAGGTGAAGATGGCTGAGGAGACTGTCAAAAGAATTACTGGATTGAACCCTCTGCTTCAGGGCTCACCGGAGATGTCCTCAATGAGCATGTCATCATTTGGTGGAAGTCACTCTGACACATCAGCTGATGCTACCGTTCCCTTACAAGATGACCCAAAGCATCACTTTTTTCAGCCTCCTTCTGATAACCCCGTGTCCAGTCATGACCTGAGAGTCAATAATGCTTTGTCAGACATTTCCTCAGTTGAAAATGTGCAACCAAATGCTGGAGCAACAGCAGCAGCATCAGGAAATAAGATAGGAAGAACTGTTTCCATGCAGAGAGTGGCTAGCTTGGAGCATCTGCAAAAGCGGATTCGTGGAGGCGTAAGTCCCTGTGGTCCAAATTCCAGTGGAGAGCAGTAAGGACAAACAGCTTGATCATAGCGTGGAAAAGACTTTACTGGAGGAATGCTTGAAATATGATTCAATTGCAATCTTATTTTTGGCTGAAATGTATGTAACAAATCCTATTCTTTAATCTGCATCTCGATTAAGGCTGCTGTTTAAACTTCAATTGATTATGTGATCCCTGCTGTGTTTATTCCAATTGGTATAAATTGTTAATCTTATCAAGGCGGTTGTTTCGTGCTGGAGAGCCTGCTCTAATTTATTTCTTTTATTTGTTATTATAATTCCTCTTTGGAATTCTGCTTTGGTGTAAAAATTACACGTTGTAATATTACCAATCAAAAACCAAATAGTGAAGCACAAATAATATGACTTTCAAGTAAAGGGTTTTTATTAACATTAAAGAATTAAACAAAAGAGTATGCTTTGTATCTCTAAAAAGAGGTTAAAAGTATATCTTCACAGCAATCTTTTGAAATTACCTGTTAGATTCTCTATCTAAAACCATCCAAAGTGTAATGAGTAGTGGCTTGAAGTATGCTAGAACCCGGTTCAGTTTCAACCCTTTTAACCTTCATCTGCTTTCTCACACTCTCAACATCTGGCCATCTTTCAGCCGAAGCATAAATATTTGACAAAGCTACAAAATCCTCACTGGTACAAGCCACATCCACTAAAGTGACCTCTGGCTGTAGCTGGAGAAGAATCTTTCCCACCTTTTCGCCCAACGCAACATCCCCATGAACATTACAAGCACTCAACAAACTCCTCCACAAGATAGCATCTGGCTTAATTGGGATCCCCATTATGAAATTATATGCTTCTTCTAAATGCCCAGCCCTGCCAAGAAGATCAACAATGCAGCTATAATGTTGTATATGTGGCTCAACACCCCACTTGCTCTTCATGTTGTCAAACAAATGTAGACCCTCTTCAACAAGGCCAGCATGGCAACAAGCAGCAAACAAGCTAGTGAAAGTCACTGCATTAGGCTTGACGCCACAATCCCTCATTGAATCAAGAAGCCTTATTGCTTCATTTCCTTTTCCATGAATGGCCATTCCAGTTGCCATTGCTGTCCATGTCAGTACATTCATTTCTCTCATTCGGGAAAAAATTAACAAAGCACCGTCAAGGCACCCGCATTTTGAGTACATATCAACAAGAGCAGTACCAATAAACACATCATTCTCAGGCATGTAAAATGTCTTCTCCATATACCCATGAACACAAGCACCAAATTCAAGCAAACCCAGCTGAGAACTCACCGAAAGAACACAAACCATAGTAGTATCAGTAGGTTTCACTCCACTAACATCAACCAACATGTCCCTAAACAAAACCAAAGCATTAAAGGCACAATCTTTAGCCTTTTTGCTTTGTGAACAATACCCATTAATCATAGCATTCCATGTAGCACTGCTTCTCATTGGCATTTGATCAAACACTTTTTTCCCTGAACTAATGTCCTTATTACTCGCATAAAAATGGATTAAAGTAGTAGCCACCAAAACATTAAACATTAGCCCACGTTTTGTTACATGTACATGAATTTGTCTACCTAGCCACAGTGTTGACAAAGAGGAAAACCTTGCACAAGAGCCCAGCGCAAAAACATAGGTAAAATCATCGAAAGTCAAGAGACCCTTTGAGACCCAGTTGGCGAAAACAAGAACTGAGTCTTGTGGGGGAGTGCAACGAATCAAAGTGTTGAAGAGAAACAAGTTTGGGGGATCAAAGTGAGTGAATACAAAGCGGGCAATTTTGGTGCTTTGTGGGAATGTTTTTTTCGTACAGTAAAGTTGTATAAGTTGGGCATAAAGAGGGGGTGATTTGAGGGCGTTAGTGATTAACTGGGCATGGATTTGTTTGATGTGGCTTGGGTTGGTGATGGCTTTGAGCTTCAGAAGTGCGAAGCATCTGTGTCCCGGAAGAGATAGCATGTGTTCCCTGATTTGTGCCTGCTACCCCGGATCTATTTATAAGTTGGAACCAATGAGATTGTGACTCTGTGTTTGTGACCATTTACAACATTGAATATTTATTTCTTATTGAATTACAAATATTCCTTTATCATAGTTATCGTTAACTCTGTAAAATGAGACGAAAGGCTTCAATGAAGTAGTGATGTTACATCTCTCAACATTTAACGTAAAATTCACCCCTTAATAACGTGAACAAGTTTTCAAGTTTTCATAATTTTCGTGATCATTCATGACTTGCTTGAGGGCTCCTTCCCATCTCCACTGAATAGAGGTTGCATGCTCCTTGATACTGTAAGTGAGATTGATTTTCGAGCTAGTGTTAGGTAGATTTTTGGGCTATATTACGACTTGTTCGGATGGGATCAAAGACTGTGGAATAGGTTTATTTTACTAAACTTTAATCACAATATAGTGTTTGGTACAAAAAATAGATTAAGGATAACACAACTTAAGGTCACTAAATTATCATGTGATAATGACCCTTTTTTTTAGGGAGTGAGGATAAATTTTTAGACTAAAATTTTATCTCATGTTAATAAAGTAGGATAAAAGGGCTACTTTTAGAAGCCCTACAAAATAATTTAGTCTTAATTTTCATAAGATAATTCCCTCATAAACTATTATTTTAAGTTATTATCTATTCTTTAAATTTTAAATTTAAGTAAATATTATTATCCAATTTAAGTAAATAAATATTATACAATTTATTTATTTTCACAATAAATAAATAATAGTGTAATATCTTCCCACAAATTATCTTTGTAATCTCCGGTGGGGTGACATTTACATATGTGATAGAGTATAAATAGTTTTACATAATTTCAAATTTATTATTTTGAAAATAATATTTATAAACTATAATAAAATTTAAATGAATATCCATGCATTTATTTAATATTTGTTTATTTTTCATTCAATAATGTCAAAAGTTATATGATCCTTTGTTACACTAAACAGAAGACAAATATTAATGTAATCCAATCTAATTCAATCAACAAATACGAAATAGCATTAAATATAATCTAGTCTAATTATATCAAGTCGTACCATATTTAATCTGATTCAACATACCAAATAGACCTTAAATGTACTTAAATTGTAATATATCTATAGGTTGCAATTATTAAAAAAATATTCATGACTGGCAAACCATTGGATAAATTCTTCAAAGTTGGGGCTTAATTGAAAATATTAGAAAAGTTAAAAAAAAAAAAAAGTCATTGAGCCCAAGCCAAGTCCATGTTTAGTCCCCATCCAAAATGCATCCAAAACTCATCAGACAGCAGCCCTCTACCAATAATGCAATCCATGCTTAGCAATAATGTTATCCATCTTCATCAACACCGAAACACATAAAAATTGACCAAAAAATCCTGTAAACAAAAGAAAAACCAAAATAATAAAAAATGGTGATCTCCTCATCTTTAGCTCTCTCACTCTCTTCGTCCTCTTCTTTTCTGTCAACAAGACCCCCATCACCACATTTTCTCTCCCTCTCTTCTTCCCGCTCCAGTTTATTCACCAACCTCAAGACCAACTCTTTGGTTGTGGGTCCCAGGGGAGGAAGTGGAAAGGGTAGGAAGGGTTTTACTTGCTATGCTCTGTTTGGCCTTGGAGTGCCTGAACTGGTTGTTATTGCTGGAGTTGCTGCTTTAGTTTTTGGTCCCAAGAAGTTGCCTGAAGTTGGCAAGAGTATTGGCAAGACTGTAAAGAGCTTTCAACAGGTTGGTTTCTTTATCTGGGTCTGAGAAATGGATAAAATGATTGGAAAATTTTGATCTTTTTGTTGCTTCTCGTGCTAGTTTGGTTTGTGGTATATGGATGCACAAGTCATAATTTTAGCTTAAGTTAGTGGAATAATTTATCAATTAATTGAATTTTAACGTAGACTCTGTATGGAAGCTTAGGAAACTTATGAGAAGATAAAAATGTTCTATATTATGGTGATCAACAGTGATTTTGATTACCAAGTAAATTGAGGTGAAGAGAAGAGGATATTTGAAGTTATGTGGACTATTTTTTGTGAGGAAGTTTAGATGAAAATTGTTAACTAGGCCAAGTTTTAATATATCTTCTGATTTTAATTTGGTGGTGAATAATGCAGATCACTAAACTAGCCTTTAGTACTATATCCCTTTTTCTAGTAAAGTTCTGGGTATATTGAGTTTCTTCTTATGTATTTAGATCCTTTTTGGTTTGGATTACAAGGCTTGTTTCTATTGTATCTATTAGTTTGTGTGTTGCGTGTGTAGAGATGCATGGTTTCTGTTTAAAGAAAACACATTGAGAATTTGGGCATAACAAAGTTTGGTATAATTTCATTGTAGTTGTTTTGAAGGCTGATCACAGATGGATGTGCTGCCTTATGTAGTCATATCTTACTAGCTTTGGAAAGCAGTTCGTTTCTTTTCTTGGGTGATGCTTAAATTGAATCACTCAAATGAACTTGTAGTTTAGGACTTCATCGGATTTCCAAACCTTCAACTGTTTTTTCCCTTATAGAGATGTTTGTGAATGGCTATAACTCAGTCTTTTAGCTTGTTTAGTGATTTTACTGCTACGAATGTATTAACTTTACCACTGCTGGCTCATGTGGTTAAGGATTGGAGTGGGAGATGCTTAGGTTATAAGTAGAAATTATAGCAAGAAAGTAAAACTTTGTATAAGACTATGAATGTTTTATCCTTATCTCTTGCTTATGAGAATGTTTAGTGCTTGTATCACTCACTGAGAACATGTTGTTTTGCTTCTTCTCTATCTCTTCCTGCTCTTGTTTCTTAAGATAATTTCAAGAACTGAAACAATGATTGAACTGTGAGCCTGGTCCCTTACTTACTTGTTGCTCCCCAATATTAGTGCCGGATTCCCTTATTTCAAATTCTGTTTCTTTACCTATATTTGTTTGTTTCTACTTTTCACTTTGATGTTTCATCTTGGAAATTTTGGTGAAATTCATGACCAACTGATTCATCATGCACTGGAATTTTTCTACTATTTTGTAGCTAAGATACTCAAAACATTTGAATGTTCGGCCTCCTATACTCCATCGCCAGATTTAAATTTTTAATAAAGAGGAATGCCTTCAGCAGATCTTTGGAAATTATGCCAAAGCAATAAGCTTATAATACCTTGTCATGTTCATGTAATAACAAGTACTAGTTGTCTAGTTGGCTCAATCAATCAAGCCTTCAGTTGGAGACCAAATTTAAGTCAATAATTAGTGAAACTACTAGTTAGTTGGAGAAACCAATGTATTAAGGATATCAAGGAATGTTTTTTCTTTGAACCCAAGCCACTCTGATGTAAATGTTTCAAGCACTGTGATGACTTGAACTGTTGCCATTGAGAACTATTCTCTTATTTCCTGATTCTGCCAGAAATGGAATGAAATGCTAGTGAATATTTCAGGATTGTGTGATTGACATCGTGAGATGTTCTGGCACTTTTCAAATTTCTACTCTTTAGTAATTTTTACCCGCCACCTATGAGAAAGATGTAATAAGAGATACCTTTTAGAGAATTCAGCATGCCTGATTATTTGGTTGGACTTGAAAAAAATTATGCTTTTGGAAATCTCCGATCAATTTTATCTGTGGCATGTTTGGAGTATGAATGATTGGAGTTAAATTGTTGCAGGCTGCTAAGGAGTTTGAGTCTGAGCTTAAAAAGGAACCTGATTCTGAAACAGATCCTCCTGGGGAGAAGCCAACAGCAATCAGTGAAGAGCGGAAAGATGAAGGTAAGGTCTCAAGCTCAAAGGAAAGTGTATGAGAGAGTAAATTAATCTTGTTTAGTTAGTAAAATTTGACAATATTTTCACTGCTTGTATCAACGAGTTTAGAACAAGTAAATTCATTTTGAATGTGTGTTGGCTACGCGGGCATTCTTGGTTGATTTTCCTCTTGATCAAACAGTTCAAGAAATTGGAAACCGAATTACATGTTTGGCTCTTGATTATAAACCATGAGCAACAGAAATATTACAATCATCTTACTGAGGAACTTGAATCCATAATTCATCATAGCACTATAATCCATTCAACTTTCTGATGCGTCAATCATAAATTTGTGACTTTAATGAGCATGAAGTGTCACTTCTAGGTCCGTGGCCTTGATGCCACTGTGTATTGCATTTATGAGTCCACTTGCTAAGGATTCCAGTATTTCAGCTATGTGTATTCCCAGTAATATTTGAAGAGGTATGTCTCTGCTTATTCGCAATTATGGAAGGAGATCTTATAATGAGCTTCCATTCGACCATTGGGCTGCAACTTGAAAGTTGAAACCACTTCCGCCCTGTTTGGCAACTGTACCTGTTGACTTATATTTGATGATGATAAAATTTCTCCAGCGTGGGCCCCAAACGGGCTATTCATTTGGTGTAATATTCAACTTGAAAACATCATGTTGTGATAGGAATAAGTTTCCGCCGGATTCAATCAAATGATCAGAAAGTTGTCCTCAATGGGACACATGCTAATGTTTCCACTTTTTAAATAAATTGAAAGCTCTAGTCACTTGTCTTTCGGCCCGTGATCCTAATTAATAACAATGAGAGATTGTTCTTTCAAAATCACAATATAATGTCAACTAACGAGCACACGATTTTTTAAAGTCCTTTCCTTTGCTTGAATAAAAACCGATTTCCATAAAATAAAAATAAAGAAGGTAAATTTGTGACATTCAAGTTTCATGTAAAGATGTTTTTCTTCTTTTTTTGCCCCACATAATTCATATTCTTTTCATTTATCAATAACTTCCAATTGTCATGAATAAAGTTTTTAACTAATTTATTATTCATGTAATTTTTACCTTTTTTTTTTAACCTTAGACATGTTCAATGTAGCATGAATACAATAAAAACGTTTTTTTTTAATTAAAAAATGTCTTTCATAACAACTTCTCATCATTTTTTTTTAATTTCATTGTCAGAATTAATTTTGACTTAAATATAAGTTGTATTGGCTACGGACTCAAAATAAAATGTGAAATATTGGAGGAAATTAATTGCCTGTGATTTTGAAATAAGTGACTATTAATTTTAATTTACAGGATATTAATTGTTGAGACTTTTTAATTTTGATTTACCATGTTCAGCGGTAGTTCAAGAGCCCCTCATTCACAACCATCAATATCCGCGGTCTTGTCCTAATTGGATTCCCAACAACAATGTAAATCCCTGCCACCAACTCTCTTTCCAAAGTAGGGTCACCACCAAGCTGGAAAAAGGAGACAGCCTCTTGACTAACAGCTTTATGGTCTTCCAACTTCTCCCCCTCGGCATTGTAAACACTCAACAATCTGTTCTTGGACTGCCTAGCTCTCACCACCTTGTGAAAAAAGCCCGTCTTACTATCTCCCAGCTTCAGCCACTTAATTCTGGACTTCTATTTCAAACTATCCATGAAGATGTCGCTTGGAAAAGAAAACCCTACTACAACCAAAAAACAAGTGGAAAACGTACTTAGTTCAATTGGAGAAATGCGGGCAATTTTGATTTCCGTGTTAGAATCGGATTGAATCCAAAATTTGGTTTAGTTTGGATGAGTTATTCACAAATCAGTCAAAATGTACAATAAGCCTTGAGCATTGATTTCTATCTTGTAGTCTTAAGTAATGAATACAAATAAATATTATTTCTGAAGAGTTGTTTGCATCAGATATGACATGGATCATTAGTCATAATTTTAAGCTTATTATGTTTTACAATTAGTATTCCAGAATTTCTTGACTGATTGACTAAACTACATCTAATGTCATAATCTTAGTACATCTTTTTTTTTTTGGAATTATTTAAGATTTAGATATTATTTCTGTCACTAGATATCTCTTATTTTTAGTGTTATTATGTTTAGAACATCTCCAAAAGTCTCTATAAATTTCACTTTTCAAATATATATTTGCTTACCTATATGACAAATAGAAGAGTGAAAAAAATATTATTCTCAAAAAGACTCTTCAAATATAAATAAGTTAATATTATTTTAATCAAATGATTATTTTTTTTAAAAGAAAAGTCAATAGCAATAAAGCACTTCTCTCTCTTTCTCTAGTAAAAAATAATAAAATATAAATTGAAGATGGAGAAAGCAATTCTTCAAATTTAAAGAGAGAGAATCAATTTTTATTTGAAGAATTTTTATTAAAGTGTCTTTTGAAGTCTTAAATGTTGATGTGGTTCTTTAAATAAGAAATAAAATATTATTTGAAGAGTCTTTTGGTGATTCTCTTACGAATGATATTTTTTCTTGTAGAAGTGAGATTATGTGGGATTCCGTCTCGTTTGAGATGAGAATAAGACATATTTTTACATTCTAAATTAAAGTCAAATGGGATAAGGACAAAAAATATGTCATGCCTTTATTTGTAGGATGGGAGAAAAACCAACTATAAAATCTCGTCCCGTCTTATATATCCCATCAATATTATAATTTTAAAATTATTCCAAATTTTTAACCATCTATTGAATTCTACTTTTGAAAGTTCTTTTTAATTTTTTATTTTGCTTGAGCTTTGGAATTTAGATTGATTTGGTTCAATGTCAAAACTTTAAACTATTGATTTTTCTTTTGCTGTTGGTTTGATTTATTATTATATTTTTAAATTATTTGATATTTTAACATGGCTGAAGTTGGTTACTATCTGAATGTATAATTGTTAAAGTATAAGTCTTAATATTAATATGCAATGAAAGCAATTAGGTGATTAAAAAATGTTAGTATAAAATTGTATTCGAACATACATGTAGTCAAAATAAAATTGTTATTTGATTATTCTACGTTGTATTTATTCAAGATTTTTATTATATTGAATTTTGATGATCCTCAAAAGAAAAAAAACATCAAATTTATTTATTTATATTCGTGACTATTCAGGATAATGTGATATGATGAGATATTTAATTGGACGGGATTAGGACAATTTTTTGTCCAAAAAAAAAAGGACGGGAATGAGACTTTTTTTTATCCCACTTATATATACGAGACAAGACTAAGATAGATAAATCTCATCCCATCCCATCTTATCCCATTGCCAACCATATTATTGCTATATTTATTTATTATTACTCATTAATGAGCTAATTCTAGTATGTATCTAATTTTTGTATGCTAAATAACTTTGAAGACCTCTGAAAGGAAATGCAAAAGTAGAACAACAAGATGGCTAAATGGATATGGTTGCAAAGAGCGTAGATAAACAACAAATGACTGATGCTGATGGAAACAAATTTAAGTGAACTCCAAGCGTATGTTGAATCTTTGGAAAGACTCATGGTTGAATCACAAATGAGGTCAGCCAAATTGAGAGATCAACTACAGCTCCAAGAGCACTTGGTTAAGATAATCAATAGTTGGGATAAGATTTTTATGTTCCTTATGTTGGACTCCTATTAGTGAGGCAGGAAGGAATTTATTGGAATTACCTTTGACTCTATTATAAATTAATTTAGTTTTTGATAAACTAATTGTTTACTATGACACATCGGCAATGTATTATACTTCTATTGATAATAAATGTATTTTCGGTTTATTTAGGATTAGTTTAGTGGGTCATTGATAAAATGGTTATAGGGACACTATAGTCTATCCTTAAAAAAAAAATCTACATATTCCAAATAAACATTTTGCGATTATTTTGAAATCAAGGTTGCTTATCCAGTATTCTTCTATTATTAGGCTAATAATAGGGAAATTTACTCATTTGACTACTTTCCAACTTTTAATATAAAAAAGACCTCACTTCAATTTTTCTTACAATAACAATCACTTACAAAACTCTTAGACCAAACTACCCCTAAATTCTCAAAACAAATCACACAAACATTTGGCCCAATAGTATCCAACTCCCAAGCAACAGCTGAACATCTACACACACCACCAAAACACTCCCCATTTCACCTCTCTTACATTATCTAACTATCACTCGACCTCCCTTTTATCTATCTCATATTCATCAAACTAATATATTTATCCAAGTATTGAAGACAAAATCAAGCAACAAACTAAAGAATAATAAGAAATTAAGGTTAGTATTTTTTCAATCTTTATCTTTTATATTTTGATTGGGTTTTATACAAAAGATCAGTTGCTCATTTTATTACAATGTGTGGGTACATTAAATGGTTAATAAGAGGTCATAGATTTATAAATTAGTAAAATTTTGGTAAAATCTGACGAAAATGGGTTTCGAACAATGTTGAAGACGAAACTTAGAATCGAAGCGATAAGTACCTATCGCCCTGGCGACAAAACTGTCGCCCAAGCTTATAATAACTTGTCACCTGAGCGACAATACGTGTCACCTGGATTTTGGTATTCATCACACATGCAACAAAATATGTCACCTAATGTACAATATTGTTGCCTGGGCGATAGTACTGTCACCCGAATTTATTGATAATTAGTTATTTATTTAATATAGCAATCTTATTGTTTGCAGTGTTTTTAATAAAGTAGTATTATTATTTTACATTAGGTTAATAGAGTTAGTAGTTCTTAAGATGTATGTTGATAGAGCGTGGGAGATTTTGGAAGATGGTCGTATGGAGCATGAGAATGAAAAAGTTATTGAATTTTGTTTCCAAAAAGATGCAACATTTGAACAATTTATTATAAAGTTATATGGAATTCTGAAGAAAAGTCGAGATAAGTATTCCCTCACATTAAGGACAAATGTGAAATCAACTCATCCGACGTAACCCATGAACTCTGATCCAATTAATTATGGGTGCACTCCTATTTATGTTCAGGGAGCGTAGCCATAATCGGAAGACGTGTAAGAATCCCCTTCGAGCAAATCTGCATTAATAATGTCTTAGTGTGTTCAAAGATATATTTAATTTTGTAAATTGTATTATGTAATTTGGAATGACTTTATCATGTAAGACTTATGGAATGATTTTTTTTATTTATAAATCTTATATTATCTAAATTTGGAATGACTTTATTATGTTGATTTATTATGGTGTCATGTTATTGATTACAATCAAGCAATTGACAACACTCGGAAAAACAGGGCGATAGGCCGTGTAGCTCGGGCGATAGGACATGTCACACGCGTAAAATAGTTGACAGATAGTGTGGCGACAGGCTCGTTGCCCGATTTTCCAGAGAGCTGTTCTTTTCTTGATTTTGTCAAGCATTATGTAACTCTATGGAAAAACGGGCGACAAGCAGCGTCGCTTGGGCGACAGCGACAACTTATGTCGCCCACATAACGTTGTCGACGGACAGTGTGGTGACATGCGCGCGTCGACCATGCGACATAGTTTGTTGCCCAGTTTTTCAGAGAGTTGTCTATTACTTGGTTTAGTCAAGCATTATGTAGGTCTTGGGAAAATTGGGCGACATGTTGTGTCACTCGATTTTCCAGAGAGTTGCATATTACTTGATTTTTGTGGCTGCTGAAAATGTCAATTGACAATAAGAATATAAAATAAGACTACTTAATAGTATGTGTTTAATAATGTCTTTTTATAGAATCTCATTCATAAAGATATCCTTAGCAATCTTCTTTCTAAGCAAATCTCCACAATAGTTAAATCTCGTTAAATTTGAAACATAACCCGGGAAATGATCCTCGATTAGTATTTTCAGTGAATAAGGATGCATATGCATGTCGGACATATTTAAATAATAAATTAGGACATCATTAGCATAAATATTTTAAAGAAAAAAAACTGAAACAATCGGAAAACTTGGAAGACAATAACCTACATCGCCCGATACATGGGCGATATGATATATCGCCCAACCAAATCTGAGTGACACATTTCTGTTGCCCATATTTGGTTCATGTTGCCCAAAAAACGGGTGACAAAGGTACATGGGCGACAACATGTATCGCCCAACCAAATCATGTTGTCACCTATTAACATGGTTGGGCGATGCAAGCGTGTCGCTCGCTTTGCTCAGCCTCCCACCCCATGCATGGCCATTTGGTTGGTGATGGGGAGAAACTACCCGCCTTGCCCAAGCTTGACACGGCCAAATTTTAGGCAAGATGGGCAACCATCCAGCTTCTTGATTGGCCAGAACACCAACCTTCTCTTTAACCTCAAAATAATTTTAAGTTTAGATCAATAATTTCTTAGAGGCATTTATACAAATACTTGGTGTGACACTCATTAGATATCTTAATCTTAAAAAAAAAACTCTTATATTTTCATACCTAACACACATCTTACTGATTAACTATGATCAATGATGAACCAACCAGTCAATTCAAACAAAACTTTATTCTAAATTCATGAAAAAAAATCAAGAAAGTATCTAAGCCACTTAACCGTATGTGAAGAAACTTGCTGGAAGTAAAATGACTCACACACGCCACTAAAAGTGAAGGAAATTGTTGCTGGAAGTGAAGGAACTCAGCAGAACTCAAGAAACACCGGAAGTGAAGGAACTTTGTGTGGGAATACGTGGGGCGGTAGGAGATGCTTTTAGGTGAATATTGAGCAAAATGTTTGTGTTTTGTTTTGAAAAGTTATGGGTAGTTTGGTCCGACAGCTTTGTAAGTAATTGCTATTGTAAGAAAAACTAAAGTGAGGTCTTTTTTTATATTAAAAGTTGGAAAGTTGTTAAATGGGTAAATTTTCCCTAATAATTTCTAATTTCACACAAATATAATTATTGATTAAATGATTAAAACTTTATGCTTCATCTGTTGAGATAGTAGAAAAATTTAATCTGATCTAAACTCAAACCTGACATGATTCAAGCATTTTTTCTTTTAATACTTGAGCCAAACTTGAGCTTTTTTAATGAGCCCAAGTCTATCCCAAAATCCCAATTAATATTAAAAAAAATTAAAAATATTCTATTTCAATCAGAAATACACCCACTCATAGTTTATATTTAAAGTTTTAAATCATTTAAGTCCAACTTTTAGAATGCAATTTAATTGAATTTTGAAAACTATAAATTTATAAAACATAAAGATTTTTTTAAAAATACAAAATATAAAGTTCAGACTTTTAGGCTGGTTTTAAAAAAACCCAATGCAAGCCAACCAAGACTAGCTCGATAAAAAAATGGAAAATTTCCAATATAGCCACTTTAAAAAACTCATCATCAAAATTAGCCATAGAACAAAATGTCTTAAAATAATAACCACACACACTTGTTATGGACTAAATTACCCCTCCCTAAAGACCATTGCCCAAATTGCCTAAATCACTTAAATCCCGTCATTGCCCAACATCTCCTATCGTCGCACGTCATCTCATAAATTTCTTTACATAGCCCTATTATCACAATATCACCATCACAACCCTTATTATCACAGCCTCCATTAGCAAAAGGTTTCTCTTTGTCAATGGCATCAGTATTCGATCTATAGGTACGACTCTCTTACACTTTTACAGTAATTTTTAATTGTTTGCTGGATTATTATTGATAAAAAAAAGCACATTAGGATACATATTGGCATAAACAATTCAAAAATTTCTTAAGATTAATGTTTGCAAAATATGGAAAATTAGGTGTTCAGTAAAATGTCTATAAGAAATTTTTTTTCAATTATCTCAATAAACTTGTTGAGTTAGTTCCTATTGATACACTTTTTAATACCAAAAGTACTTACTAATATGAAGTTTACACTTGTTTCATAAACTTTTACTTTACTTTTTTTTTTTATGTTGGTTGTCAGCACCCATCGCCAGCAACATTTGCGAGCAATGAAGTGTTATCGCCGACCCAGGTTCAGCATTACCTACACTTCTTCGCACTAACCCAAATGAATTTTTTTTATTGAAATAATAATCTAATATCTATCGTATTTAACTTTCAAATTTGTCCTGCAATAAAATGTTGCCTTGAACTTTAAAGATACTAATTGAAGATCACCGCCCAGGTGTTCTCACAAATTTGACGAAAATGAAAAGAGTAATTAGCCTTATGCAAAGAAATTTGACTGATAAACAAAAAAAGGTTGTTCAAAAAATTAATATTCGAGCATTTTAGCCCTATGAAGGAAATTGGATTTAGTGGCATGCTCATGCATAATTTGTTGCTTAGACAAGTAGTACAAGAAGTTGATAAATATCAAATGTGATTTTGTGTTGGTGATGAGTTGTTGCATTTCTTGATTTAAGAACGGTGCCTCATAACATGATTTAAATGTGGTGAATTGCAAGATTTAGAAGAGTTCAAAAAAAAAAAGGCAGTAGTTGACGAATACGTGATGTTTATTTCGATGACAATGATGAGTTTCAGCTTCAAGAATTAGATACAAGGTTTGAAGCTTTTGATTTCACTAAAATAAATGACAATGATGCATTGAGAATTGTCTGTTCTACTTTGCGAATAGAGTTTTGTGTGCGAGACCCAATAAGAGGTCAATTCATAAATTTATATTGTATGTCGTCGCAAATTTGAAAGGTTTTGACAGCTTTTCTTAAGAAACATATTCATGGAATATTGTTTATAATTAAATGAATGCGTCATTAAATGAGAAGGCTGAAAAATTTAAGAAAGACGCCAGTAACAAGCATAGACATGAGACTTATAATTTCTATGTCTTTTGTTATGCAGTGTGGGTGCATAAAATATAAATACAAATATTTATGCTTAAATATAATATGGTGTTTAATATATTTTTTTTCCATGTATGAAAATATTTTTGAAGCAATTGGAGGAATCACATTAAAGTATGGCACCCAAAGAAAATTGAATCTTCCTTGGATCCTTAAATGGACGGTCTTAAAGAACATACAACATGCAAAACTATTAAAAAACTTTAGAGCACCTGCTATAAGTGTAGGCAAAACATATAATTTTGCGTATACATTTGTCTACAATTATGCAACCTTAATTTTTTCAATTGCTCACACAGATGGAGTCGAAGAAAGTTTTGAAAAAGATTGATAAAAAGAACAAAGAACCAAACTATTAATTTGTGAGGAGATATTGCACTACGATTCCAACTTGGGTCGATAAGGTGAGAAGATTTTACAACTTTGACTACTTGCCATGCATTTTGTTGAACTGAAAACTGTAAATTAATTGGTGTATTTTAAGCAATTTGTAGAAAAAGAAAAACATAAGAATATCACATTGCCATCGGATGACTATCATCAATCACTTATAAATGGTTTTAGGCTACACGATCCACCTAAAAGTTTATGTGAATCAAAAGACTTGGATACCGTCGAGGTTAGATTTGTTTGGTATTTTACGTGCAATCTAGAGTCACAAATAATTGAGGAATTTTGCACTAGAGTTAATTTTTTTTTTCGATCAAGGTTAAAGAATCATATGATTACGTCATTTATAAACTGAATAAGCTTAAGGTTGATGTTGCTAAAATCAATACGGAACACTACAAGAAAAACAATTTTTTGTGATTGTTGAATACAGTCAAAACGAGTAAAATGCTACTGCAAATGTGTTTTTTCAACAGTTGAAGGTAGGCGTTGACCGTCGATAATAGCTTGGGTAGAAATACTTTTTTTTTCAACCAACCGCCGTAAATATGCTTTTTCCAAGCTACATTAGCCATGGAAAAATGATACATGCATATCAGAAATAATATGGACAGACAACTAATGAATAATTTTTATAATCACTTTGAGCCATCAAAAATACTATTTTCAATTGACTCTTGCGGTAGCTTTTGTAATAGCAATTTCGATTAATATGACCATTGGAAATAAATTAATTTTGAGGGGCAAAAACAACCAAAAATATTAGACTATAGTTAGAAATACATGTTATTCTAATTGATTTTGCAATCAAAAATACTACATATTTGTCAAAATAACTAATATTTGCAATTGAATTATTTCGTCATAAAAAATGTATTCATAGTCAAAAAAGTAATATTTTTGATGATATATCTTTGTTAGAAATTCTCTACTTTTAAGAAAGATAGACAATTGAAAATAATCTATGCAGTTGAAATTTATTTTATTAATTGCCACGGGCAATTGGAACAACAATTGTTTCAACTGTCTAATACAATTTTCAAGAACATATGACTATTGAGAATAGATTTTATTAAACCAACACTATTATTAAAATGAATGAATTTCTCTAAACAATTCAATCGAAATTGTCAGCATTCATATTGTCCAAAAACATTTCATAATAAAAAATAAAGTATGATTATATTATTTTCAAATGCCATAAATCATATAAATATCAAATATCATCAAAATCATTTGAATCAATATCGGCATCGTCCTCTGAATCAGCGCCAGCATTGTCATCTGAATTAGTACCACCACCATCATTAGAATTTGCACCACCACTGTTTTTAGAATTTGCACCACCATCATCATTTGCATTCAATTTTCCAGTTGGATCCTATATAGAAAAATTAAATGAATGTTTAAAATAATTAAGTTATAGTGAATTATGTAAATTTAAAAAAAAAAAGATTGAAAAGAACATTATACCATTGAAGAGGAATCCACAACAACTTGAGAATGAGATTACTTTGCTTCTAACTCTTCCACTTTTTTCTGTACAATAGTTAGTTGCTCTTGCACCACTTTCAAAGTACTCAACAAAAAATCCTCATGTTGTATGCATTGTGCATGTCTCTTTGTTGCATGGTCGGCTTGAAGTGGATCTATATACATCTTCAGTTTTGAGGCCTCCAAGAGCATGACCATGCTTAACACCTCCTGTTACATTAAGATATATATCCGATTGTTTTTTCAGTAGGACCTCATTAGATGACTCATTTAATTCATTCCTCTTTGATACCATTTATGCCTAATCAAAATATGAACACAATAATTTGATAAATATAACATATCCAATAATGATAATAATATAAACTTTTGAAATAAATAAATAAAATAACATACATGTAGTTCTTTAGCTTTATCAATAGGCCAACTTCTATCCTTCCGCTCATGAAACATTTCAAAAGAATCTATTGGACTAGGCTCATTCCCATTTTGCTCAGCCTATAAATACAATACATTTCATTGCTTGTAGAAAGGCTGGTTTAAAAGAATGCTTTCATAGTTTTTCAAGATTCTTGAAATGTGATTTTAGATTACCTTCCAAATGATAAAAACAAAGGTCGTGTAGTGCAGTAGGAAACACCTTATAAACCGCTCTATGGATAGATGTGCAATGATCTCATGTAAATGCCAACTTTGCCATGTCTCCAATAACTTCATGCAACCTCATCATGAACCATTCCCAAGAGGCATTGTTTTATGAATCTAAAATCTCATTAGCTATAGGATACATTTGGTTATTCCCATCCAAGTATGTTGTAATCAACAAAGTTACTCGATATTTTATCTTTTAGATGAATCCATCCACTATGATCACTTGCCTGATTGGCTGCATAAAACCTTTAATATAAGATCCAAGAGCAAGAAAATAATAAAAGAAATTATTATCATCATCCATCGCAAGCTGAATTATTGTATTGTCGTTTAGCTCTTACAAGACATGAGAACATTTAGGAAGTAAATTATATGACTCTCCAAGATCTCCTCGTATTGACTTCAAAGCCTTTTCCTTACTCTGATATGCTTGCTAGTATGATAAATTAATTTCATAATCATTCTTCATATCCCAAATGATATCCTTTGGAGTGTATATTCACTTGGCATCAACAAACTTTTGCTTGATAATTTCACTGACAACCCAATTGTTTGCTTGGCGATAACCATTATGAAAAATATCATTTTGACAAGTATGCACCATGTTATATCGCTTCACTAACCACTGCACATTAACCTTGTCATTCGCCCTCATTGCTCAAAGTCACCATTTACATGTCTTCATAGTATAACAAGCCTCCCAATATAATGTTTATGGACCTATCCACCTTGAACTCAAACTTTTCTCTAATGACAACAATGCTAAGCTTCATGTATAATCGTTCCTTCGTGCTGAATTACTGCCCAGCATAAATACCACTTGAATTACAACTTCCAACTGTAAATATTCTAATGCTACCCAATCTAATGGCATAACTAGAATCTTCAATTGTAACGGGTCAACTACAATTAATACTAAGGGTCGATTTCGACTACCTGACCTAAGGGTAATGGGTTTACTTTGACGTGAATCATTATCTTTCTAAAATTGAGGCATCGCTTCTATATCATCTATTGAACGATCACAATCTATGTCATCACAGTTACGGAATGGAGAGTAACTTTTTGTAGTTGGAAACTTTTGTTCTTTTGTATCAGGAAGAAGTCATTTCCATAGTTTGACATGGATCCATAGCCAAATGTGCACCCAAAGGTTGATGATTGGGTTGACAGCATCAAAGGAGTTGAAGTTTATTGAAACAACATCAAAAGAGCTTTGATTATAACTTTAGGCGATGTAGTTACAAATAGAAGTCCTACCATAGTTTATTGGATCAGAGTTTATGTTTATAATAATGCTTACCATTTTATCATCTAGTATGTCTATCGGTAAAGAAGTAGTGAGTTGCATAGGACAATTATGGCCCAAAATATTTTACTGTCATAGAATATTCGTCTAAACTTAATTTCAGCACTTGATATATCCTAGCAATAAATTGTTCGAAAGTTACATCATTTCAAAGTAAAAATGCTTTATATGATCTATCATAACATATCTTAAGCATAATTGTTGATTCCATTAAACATGATGCAAATTAAAATAAATATAATTAAATTACTAAAATAAAAATTTTATTTCTTTAAAAATATCATTAACAACAAACAATAAACATTAAAAATACAACCACATGAGGTGCATCACATTTGGACGATGTATGCCATCACCTGATTGATGGAGACCATCGCCTAGGCAATGCATGCCTTTGCCCGCACTTCTCACGGGTGATGGCATCCTTCGCCCACACTTAGCCCGCGAGAAGGGTGGGTGAATCCAATCTTTATCTACGATCTAGGTTTCCTCTACAATCATAGAAACACAAAATTTTACCAGACTTTTCCTAATTTTTGGATTCACACAAGCAAATATCTACCCACATTATAATAAAAATTACTAAAGATATTTTTTTCTACAAATATATAAATAACCCATCTATAAAATTTAATTAATCTTACAATCTAAATTTAAAAAAAATACTAACCTTAATTCCTTCCTGAGCTTTTTTTTTTCTTTTTTGTGTTGATTGATTTTGGCTTTAGTGCTAGTTAACAATTGTTGTTTGATGCATATGAAATCAAAGTAGTTTTGTATTTAGTTGTTGGAGAGAGTTTAAGAAGTGAAATGAGAGGAGTTTTGTGGAGTTTGTGTTTAGTTATTGAGGTGAAATAGTTTGTGTTTAGTTGTTGGCATGAAATGAGAGAGGAGTAGGCTTGGCAAAAAAGCTCGGGCCAGCCCTAGCCTACAGGCTTGTGAAATCATGGACAAGGGCTTTGAAAATGTAAAGCCCTTAGATAATGGGCTTGGTTAAGTGCCTTAAACAAAAAGGCTTTTATAATATATAAATTAAAAATTAAAATTAAAAAAATCAAAACACATAGCATCGATATTGAACACTTGAACCCTAAATCCTGAATGCTCTCACACGTCTCTCACACTCATGCCCAAATCCAAGTGAACCCAGCCAATAGTCGTTACAACCGTACCTTCCGGCTTTGTATCGCTGGTCGTTGCGTCACCGTCACACCCACACCCACCTAAAACCCAACAGTTGCAGCCACTTTGTTCAGCAGTCAGCACGGCAACACGCAATGCGAACCCAATAGCATTGAATGCAGCTGCAGCCACTCGAATGGTCTAACCCGCACGAGGCAGCAACATCGAATGTAGCTCCAACTCGACCTGAACTAGCAGCAAACCGACAACTCCACCTCAACTCCTCAAGTAAGCTGCTAAGCTTTAAATTTTTTTATTAAAGAAATTTTTTATTGTAGAATTTTAAGAAATTAAATTTTGAGAAAATATTGTAGAATTTCAAAAATCTATTGAAACTTATTGAAGCATGATAATATGATATGCCGAGCTTAAAATTGATCAATGTCAAAGTGTGTAACATTAGACAATATCCGAACAATACAAGAAACTTTTTGTTCAAAAATTATAATATGTGTGAACTCATTCTATGTGAACTAAGTTAAGCTAAATTACAATTGTTATACCAATACATCTAATTGGTCATTAATAAAAATTAATTATCAATTTCTAATTTATTGTCATGTAGTTGCTAACAGTTGAGAACATGCTAAAGTCTTTCATAATTTTATATTATAGAATTTTTTTTATAATATTAGAATTTAGAATAAGCTTACAATTTTGGTGGTATAAATATAAATGTATTAATCTAAATCTTATATCCTTTAATTTTGTATTGGATTATAATAGAAAATGCTTCTGAATCTTGTAATTTAACTCCAAATTCGGTTGCAGAGACAGAAAATGTTGAAGAAGAAACACAGAGTAACAAAAAAAGAAAATAGAGGGTTGTATCAAATTGTTGGGACCATTTCACAAAATAAATGTCGGTGGGGTAGTAAAGGCAAAATGCAATCATAGTGGAACAGTTCTTAGTTGTGGATCAAGAACTAGTCCCTTGAATAGACATGCTAGACAAATTCACTATTTTAATCAATTGACATTGGAAGAGGTTCTTGAGAATAAGCAAAACATGGTGAAGACGGAAAAAGGTGAGCTTGGAATTCAATCATTTAATCCATTGGTTGCCCGTAAAAACTTACAACAGTAGTTGTAAAGCATAATCTTTCTCTTAGGTTTGTGTGGAATATAAGGCGTTTAGAGATTTTGTTGATTATTGCAATCCATTGGTGAAGCCTATGTCCAGAAACACTTTAAAGAATGAGATCTTTAAGTTATATAATGTTGAGAAGGCGAAGACAATGAATTTATTAGAGATTAATAATAGTATGGTGGAAATTACTACAGAGATGTGGACTGCTTGTAATCAAAAGAAAGGTTCTATGGTTGTTATGGGACACTTCATTGACAACTTTTGGCATTTGCAAAGTCTAATCCTAAGGTATTTTTACTTTATTAAACATTAAAAAATTTTCTTTAATTTTTTTTATAACTTCACATAATTTCTTTTTCAATCAATAGGTTTATATATGTGCAATCCCCACATACAGTCAATTGCCTTTCCCAAATTTTGGTGAAGTGTGTTGTGAAAAATTTTAATATACTCGCAAGCGCACGAAATAAAAAATAGAATAATGGTAACGAGGTTGAACCCATATGGATTGCTATAAATTGAAAAGTATAATTTAAATCTAAAATTAATATCAATTCTAACCAAGTTGAGCAAATTATGTTTTTAAGAGAAATTAAACTAATTAAACTAAGAAAACAATTAAAGAAAAGGAGAATTCAATAAGACAAAAATTATCAAGGTTTCAGAATTCACCACTATTCAACTAGTAATTATCTAATTATTAATTAATTCCCAATTTTAGAGTGACAACTCGAAATCAATCCATGTCATCTCATGGATACAACAATTAAGCTCAATTAAAAATTAATATTTTGTAGGTTCTTTTTCTACTTAATAGTATGATATTTACGCATCCCATATAAACATATCGAATAATAAAGAGTCAAAGTTTTCATAAGCACTCTACGTAAATAATTTAATGAAAGACACAGAAGCAAAGATAATCATATATAAACTTTATAAATTCAAGCATAGATTTAGTCAAATATTAATCTTAACAATCAATAATGCATGAAAAAATTGGTGAAAAGATTTAATAACATCCAATTAATCATGTGAAACAAGAATCATAAATATTAAAGCACACATGTAGGGAATTAATTAAATAAAAAGATAATTATTTCATTGAATAGGGTTTCATCCTTAATCTCAGTGTGAGAAAATTAGTTAGACATACTTGAATTGGGAGCAACAAAATAAATAAAATCATTCATGAAAATTATTGAAGTGTTGCTACTGTTATTTTCTTCTCTGCCTCTCGGCCACGTCTCTCTTGCTTCCTCTAGCGGCTGCCTCTTACAAAAGGCTTGGCCTTTTAATTCTCTGCCTCTTACAAAATGGGCCACCAACCTTTTCAATTCTAAAGCCAAAAGGCTTGGCCTTTTAATTTGATTTAGTATTGCACATGCACTCCAATTAAGCTAAAGCCACCTATGTTGTGGTTAATTTCTTCTTCACGTGGCTGGATCAATTAGTTTACTAGCTTCAGTTTCCTCGGCTTCACTTCCACATGCATGCATGTCTAATTGCTTCCAAAATCAATTAATCTTTAATGCTTCCTAAATTGAACTTCTTCATGCCCTTTTTGTCCATAATCTCCAATTAATTCCCTATTTAATAAAATAATTTAATTAATTAAAAATAAAAAATAATAATAACTAGCAATTATATAATTAAGGGTAAAATATGTATAGATTATATGCTCAAGTGTTTGATGCATTGGATTGGGATAGAAAGATATCCACAGTTACTTTGAATAATTGTTCTACTAATTATAAAATGGTTGAAAGATTAAAGAGATTGTTGTCAACTGAGTTAGTGATATTGGGTGGTAATTTGTTTCATATGAGGTGTGTGGCTCATATTTTGAATTTAGTTGTGAAGGATGGGTTGTCAGTGATTGAGAGTGGTATTGCATGTGTTAGATACAGTGTGTCTTATTGAAGTTCATCGCCAAAACAGGTGGAAAAGTTTGAGTTGGCGTGCCGTCAAATGCAAATGGATGTGAAAAAGTTAGGACTTGATTGTCCAACTAGATGGATTTCTACTTTTGTTATGCTTGAACTTGCAGTGAAGTACAAAAATATTTTTTCTCGATTGCAAACACTCAAGCCGCAATACAAGTGTTTGCCTAGTAGTGAAGAATGAGAGTTGGCTAAGCAAATGCTGGATTATTTGAGGCATTTTTCAAGGTTGATTGATATGTTTTCGGGTACAACATACCCACTGCTAATCTATTTTTTTCATTGGTTTGTAAAATGAGGATTTCATTGAAGGGGTGCCAAACATCAAATGTTCCTGTAATTAAGAACATGATGAATAACATGATTGAAAATTTTTGAAGTATTGAGACGAGATTAGTGGGATATTGGTCATGGCGGTTATTCTTGATCCGAGATACAAGATGATGTTGGTTAATTATTATTATCCAAACATTTATGTAGTGGGTCTTGAAAATCGACTTAAGAGAGTGCGAGAGCTTTTGTGATTAAATGATGAATTATTGTGAGGCCAAATCCGTAACTACGAGATACGGTGTTATTGGCGAGTCTTCTACCTCAATTGTTGTTCCTTCTGACCAATCTCATATTGATTTTGATGATAGAGATGATATGGGTGATTTTGATGTATATGCAACCCAAAATTGTCAACCTATTAGTTCGAAGTCCGACTTAGATAGGTATTTGGAGGATCTTTTAATCAAAAGAACTCCGGACTTTGATATTTTACAATGGTGAAAGATGAATAAGGGAAAATATCCTATTTTGGCTGAGATGGCTAAGGATTTGTTAGGTGTACCTGTGACAAATGTTGCCTTGGAGTCTGCTTTTAGTACGGGAGGTAGAACATTAAGTCCACATCGGAGCAGACTACATTCGGACATGTTAGAAGCGATCATCTGCTCTCAACATTAGTTATGGGCTATTAGCGGTCGAGGAATAAAAACATTCTTTACAAAATCAATTACTAATTATTTTTACTTTACTATTTATTTTAACATTTTATTTTTGTTAGGTGGAGTTCCTGAAGAAAATTTTTTTACTGGAGAAAAACTAAAGGATGAGGAAGGAGATGGTCCGCAAATTTTGGATTAGTTTATTTTATATATTAGCAGTTGTGGTTTATTATGTTGTGTACTTGTGGTGTTAGTATTTTCTGTGTCCAACAATTACGCATTGGATAAATATATTTAAGGTTTTTAGTTGTAATATTATGTATTGAATAATAATTTTATTTTTAAAACTTACAGCTTTATTAAAAGAAATTATTTAAAAATTGGTAAAAGTTCAGGCCCATCCAATTCTAAATGGGCTTTGAGAGGGTCTAGCCTATTTACAAATTATATGGGCTTGGGCCTTACCTTGACAAAATCCAACCCAAACTCTTAAATTACGAAGACAAAGATAAGTTTTGGGAAGGGGTAATTTAATCCATAAAAAATGTGTGTAGTTATTATTTTAAGAAATTTTGTTTTATAACTAGTTTTGATAATGAGTTTTTGAAAATAGCTATATAAAAAAATTTCCCATAAAATTACTTGTTCGGACTAAACTCTATTTGTCGAGCCCGACCCGAACCCGACATTTTACCAACCCTATGACATCAAACCAGGTTCAAGGCTTCAAGCACCCAAAGTCAAAACATAAGTAAGACTCGTCAAGATCACCAAAAGCCAGAACAAAACTACAATAACACAAAACATAAACATTCACTGCCACACACACAGAGCACAGTGCAGAGACACATCCCTCTAAAAGACTGAATCCTCTTGTCTTTACAAAAATAATCTTTAAATTCAAAAGTCATTACCACCTCCACCATCTCCATCTCCTCCTTGGAATCCAAAAAATTCTTTTCCGGCTTATTGGGTTCCGGATCTGCCTCCCACATCCCCTACACCTCCCCCTTTCCCTTGTAACTCTCACCTCAGTATACACAAATTCAATATATATTTCTGTTGTCTCCATTCAAGAAGCCCTTCCATTTACTTAAACCCAAGACAAACAAACTAACAAACAAACGAATCCCTCATCAAAACAAAACATATCAACACAACACTAATTATGTCTACCACTGGCAATGGCCAAGAAAGCTTAGGAGATGACTTCTTCGAGCAAATCTTGTCCGTCCCAACCGGTTACACCGACCCATCTGCTGCTGCTTCAAACTCCGCTGATGACATACCCATGTTCCTACAGCTGGGCTCCGGTGGCCCTACTCCTGGCGTCGGAGGAGGCGGAGGAGGCGCCACCAGTGCTGCTGACATAAGAAGTTTGGCTATGGGAATCAGCATGGGAATGATGCCTCTAGGGTTAAATTTGGAGCATAGCTTCTTAAGGCAGCATGAAGATCATAATAGTAACCATAACAACAACAACACTAATGCTTCTTCTTCTCCTCCTAATAATTCTTCTGCCACTTCTGGAATCAACGTATGACTCTTTTCTTCCTTTTTTTTTTCTTTTTCTCTCTGCTTTTTTTTTGTAACCTCTTTCTTGTTTTTCCTTTTTAATGAAATGGACTTGTTTGTTTGTATTTTGTGTTTCTAGTGTTTTAGCAAGATTAGGATATGGATTTTTGTCTGCTAATTTTGGCAACCATGAAAACGTTTTTTCATCTGTTTCTTTGTTTTATGCACCCACGCAATTATCAGCAAACCCACCAGCTCTATAACTTTCATTATTGATTCATAAGGTTTTTTTTTTTTTCAAAAACAAGAATTATTCATATTTTGTTGGGAATTTATCAGCTTTGTTTCTCCAGCTAGTGGTAGAATTTTCTGATAAATCTTCCATACTTCCCCGTGAATATTCTCAAAATCCGAAAATATTATGTTGGGATGGGGTGGGTAGTCTTTGATGTTCCTGGATGGCATTTCTGTGAAATAAAGTAAACAACGAGGGTAATTTAGTCAAAACACATGGTTTTGTACATTGTGGTAGGAGAGAGATTCCGTGCACATGCCAAGTTTGTTTCCAGCGTTTGGACAGTTGCAAAGTCAATCAGCCCGGCCGCCACCGCCACGTCCTCCTCAAGTACAACAGGTATATTTTTGGACAAAAATACCCCTTTGCATTTTACTGTTAGGATGAAAATTTCAGCCATTTATATATGGCAAATGCTATGTTACATGAAATGTACCATACACACTTCACAACAACCACACAAAATATGTGGACCCATAATTTGTGTGGTTGTTGTGGAGTGTGTATGTTACATTAAGTGTAACATAGGGACTCCCTTTATATATATATACTACAATCTGTGAACACTGCCACTTTGAGCATTAGCTCAAAAATCTGTTCCGACATTCAGAAAAAATTTACTCATTAATATTTGAAAAGATATATACTTTCATTTAAAGAGATTGAGCTAAGGTACTGAGCTCAATGGCTAGATTAAATAAGTTATTTTTATTTTTTTATTATTATTTGAACATGCTTGTAAATCAAAATGTTCTGAGGTTATATGCTTCTATAAATATTATTGACAAGTGAACTCCCTTTTCATCAAAGTATTTCTAAACACTGTAAATAGTTTCACTAATTTTTAAATCCAGAAAAATGTAATTTTCTTTTCATTTATTTCACTTTTGACCTTTTGGGTTGAACAATGAAAATCCGGTCCCCTTTTTTTGTTGATTAAGGTGGGTGATACAGTGAGTAGTTCATAGAAATATTTAATTTAACCGAGGGTACAAGGCTGTGATGTGCACGCACGTTGGAAGAGCGTGGGGATAGTGCCTTTCGCTTTCTCTTTAGTAGAAAGTGTGTGATGAGTACTGACTACTGACGGAAAGCGAGACAGAATGTGTCGTGCACGTGCGAGATATTTCAGACGTGCGGAGAACTTATACAATTAGCCAATTATTATGTGATCTTATATGCGTTCCTATGTTTATCGATATATATATATATATTGTTTAGGGGACCGATTCGTCATTTTCGCCACTTAGAATTGACGGAACACGTGGGAAACGCCCATATGTTGATATAATTAATGATTTTGTACTGAGTTTTCAAACGCTTGTGAAATGGTCCATGTCAAAGTTTTTGACTTCGGTGGATTTGTCGATTCCGTCCACAACCCTCGTTTGAATTAATATTTGCAGATTATTAGCATGACTATAGGCAAATTAAGCTCCCCAACTTTACTAGCATGATTGTAGGCTAATTAAGCTCTCCAGCTTGATTGAATTTTTAATCTTATACATATTAATTATGTGTTGAGTTTCTTGATTACAGCATTCTATGTTGAAATGTATGATTTACAAATGAATCTACGAATTTATTTTTTGTCGAATTTCAATAGGGAAAACAAATATTATTAATTAAAAAAATTGACACATAATCCGATGTAATTGAATATCTTTACTGCAATCGGAATAAGTTTCTAGATACGTCCTTGATATTAAGGAGAATTGATATTAACTTGTCCTTATGGTTCACAGATGATTATGGCTCCTAATATGATATTGTATAATATCTTACTAAGACCGTAAGACCAATTGATTTACACATGGTGTTCCTGGGCTCTCCATGTCATTAATTTAGTCTATGCATAGATATCATATTGTTTTGGTGCTAAGATATTATAATATATATGATATAATCCATTGGAGTTGCCTGTATGTTGTAAAATTTGCTGAGTGAGTTATCATTGAGCAGAAATATTTACATTAGGCCATTTGGGAATCTGATAGAATCTATTGTTAAGTAATGTATGTGGGATTATTTATTTTGTATTGCTCTTAACTATCATTTTTGTTGCATCATTTGCCAAACCATAATGCAGTTTCAGAGCCAACCAGCAGCCGCACCGCAGCCTCCAGCTGTCCGTCCAAGGGTTCGAGCAAGACGAGGGCAAGCCACGGATCCTCACAGCATTGCCGAGCGGGTAATATTGATTTCTGTTTGACTCAGTATTATGAAACTAATGTTGCAAGTTTTTCCTGCGCCACAAGAATACTAGCTTAGTCTTGCACTCAAGGCAATAAGTTCTTTGAGTGTCTATGTGAGTTGTTTGATAATTGAACAACAAGCTACTATCATTTCTTCATTATAGATTAAGATCTTCTTCGAACTTAATGCACAAATAGATAGAATAGCAGCAAATAACAGGTATAACTACCAAACATATATTCGTTCTTAAGTTATGAACCAACAAAAATATTATTCTAGACCAACTGTTTGCCATCGGATATAGCGTTGATGGTTAAAGTCTCAATGCTTATCATGGTTTACAATTACTCCTCCCAACATTCCATGGCTGTTTGCCTCTGCTGCTACCAACAAATGTTTAGCTTGTTCTTTGTGGTTCAGTTGCGTAGGGAAAGAATTGCGGATAGAATGAGGGCTCTGCAAGAGCTGGTTCCTAGCTGCAACAAGGTAATTAATGTCTTCTTTTGCAGTTACTTTATTGACTTCTTCATGCTGTTATATGTTGTGTAATTGTTCTGTTTTCATTGATTTTGCTACGCATTTTGGACTTGCTATCACTGTGAGGTCTAGCTTTCATGCATATTAATACATTCTACATTTCCTTCAGACGGATAGGGCAGCCATGCTTGATGAAATCGTGGATTACGTGAAGTTTCTAAGGCTTCAGGTCAAGGTACTGTAAATCAAAATCCCAATTACATAATGATTTAAAAAGATCTTCTGTAGCTCTCTATATTGTTCTTTACATATCTACTTAAATCTGCTAAACGCCAAATAATTGATAAGTTCTTTGCATTTGCGAACCCTTTTCACACATTTTGTCACAATTGTCTACTGAACTCAGCACCACCATCCAAAAGTTATAACTAATTCCAAAAGATGCTTAGCAATTTTCTTCTAAAGTCTTTAGGAAGTCCAATACCATTGCACTATGGTGGGCCCTTAAATGTTGACTTATCTTAAACATATATGAAGAGCTTAATATATCCGCAATTGAAGTTGTTAGAAGTCAAGCCTAAAATGATCCTTGTCTGGTGCTGGAATATCCAAACTGAATCATGTCATTTTTTGAAATATGCTTCTCACCACTTTCCTCATCTTTTGGTCTACATGTCATTTTCATTTAACATGTATGAACAGGTTTTGAGCATGAGTAGACTGGGTGCAGCTGGTGCCGTGGCTCAGCTTGTAGCTGATGTTCCTCTGTCATCAGCTCTTGAGGTAGAAAAAATTGGGAAAACTTCACTTTCTAGTCTTTCTTTTTCTTAATCCTGAGCTGTATTTTCAAATTTTTCTTTTGATCCATTTGATGATTAAGGGAGAGAGCATTGATGGTGGAAGCACTCAGCCAGAATGGGAGAAATGGTCAAATGACGGAACTGAACAACAAGTAGCCAAGCTAATGGAAGAAGACATTGGAGCTGCTATGCAGTTCCTTCAATCCAAGGCACTTTGCATCATGCCCATATCACTTGCCAGTGCAATCTATCGCACCCGTCAACCGGATGCGCCAGCATTCGTCAAGCCTGAATCGAGCACCCCTTCATAGTGCCTCAACAACAATTGGAGTCAGCAGTTGCTCACAATGACTCAAAATATTAATCATGGTACCTATTCCTATAGTATGCTTTGGTCTTCTTATCCAACGAATTAATCAAATCCAGTGCAATGTCACATTCTCTTTCCCAAAATTAGCTAGGCAAACAAGGGAGTGAATGATGTAATGCAATGCGATGGTGATAAGGGAATTTTTTCAAAGTTCTATTGATGAAGCTCCCTTCAAAAAATATAAGGTGGGGTTAGTGGTGGATGACCAAAAGTACTGGTTATGAGAAAAACTTGCTTTTATTTTCTTTTTGGTTAGTGCGATGTGGGACCTTTTAAAAGGGATGGATAGCTATGTGTATGATGTATTTGCAGAAAATATATTCAGTGCAAGTTGAAACATATGCAATGGTCGGTTGTTTTATAAAAGCAAAGTTGGAAGGTTCTGGTTTTGAGGGGGGAAAATATTTGTGATGCTCAGATTATTTATAGGGTGAGTTTGTTTTCTTCTGCAAAAGCAAAAATGAGACTTTAATTTCTTTTTGAAGAATTGACGAATGATTGTGTGAAAAAGAGTGAGAGAGGGGACCATTGCCTAGTGCCCAATATGCCTATCCCATAGAATTATGCAGCTGATAGGTGTAACGACTAAAGAGGGATGGTGACTCAAAATTAGTTTATCAATAATTCAATATCATATGCAAAGAATGCAACAAGTTGTACTATTTATTACAAAATAAGGAATGCGTCACGTTATAACACTAGGTTTTGCATCTATACCTAACATCGAACTTATAGTTCATCTTATTTACAAATTATAAGGTCTTTTCATGTTCGTAAGGGAATTGTTCATGTTGATGAGAGTATTACAAAATAGGTCACACTGGTCATAAATATTAATAGAAAAGTTCTACACAAAAACAACCTAAGTGAATATAAAGTTAGACGTACACTTAACATATACGACATATTTCGTACCCTAAAATAACAATTCTAATTAGAATAAATTACTCTACCAAAAAGATTTAATGATGTTCTAAGAGAAATTTATATAGTTTAATCCAATTTTAGCACTATGTGACTCACCTCCACCACTGTAGGTGAAGACCTCATTTAAACCGAAAACATAACTCTCCATAATGCACAATTTAAGATTTGAATGGAGATCGCAAATGCAAAACCAAAGGATTTAATAAAAAAAAACCAACAAAAAAAACTCACGAAAACTTAAAAAATACACAGACAGTAAAAGCTAATCTATATGAGTTTCAAACCGAATATATTATCAAAAAAAAAAATTTTCATTTTATTGTATACTCTCTTAGGACTATTTTTTTAGTATTATTTGGGGGGCAAAAAATAAACTCTAGTGGACTGGGCTGGGCCTTTTTTAAGAGAGCATCGCTAATCAGTGACCCGACCCACAAAATCCGGATCCCAATGAATGCAGTGATTTTTTCTTCAGCCCCACAGCTAGGGTTTAAGGCTTTTACTCGTAAAATCCTATTATTATCTCTTAAAAATTTCAAGTTGAGTAATTGGTAAGTAGCAGTTATGATTTCATCCCAAGCAGCTTCCTTTTTGATGTAATGGTCTCTGAATTATTTTGCTTTTGTTTTACTTCCACATTGCATCCTTGAAGCTGAAAAAATAAGCGTTTTTTAACTTTCAATTTTTGTTTGTTTGTTTGAAGTGTCTCCTGTATTGCTTTTAAAATAATCCCACATAACAAGATTGAAATGGGTGCATGCAAAGTTTTTTAAGCTGATTTTTTGTTGATTTTTTGTTGATTTTTCATATCTTAATTCCGTGCATCAGTCTCTCAACATTTTTTTTTCTTTTTATACAGAGGGCTCAAGATTGCCAGATGCATCAAAACTTTATAGGAGTGGAGATTTTCAAATCTGGTGATATATAGTTCTAGAATTTTTTAATCAAGTGGGCATAAACCTGTTTCATGATAGTGCCCTGAAACTAGAATTATGCATTTGTTGCATGGGAGGCAGAACCTTTTGGAATTTGAATGATAGTGATTATCAATGTAGATTTTTGTTTGAGCTTTTGTTCCTCACGAGCAGATTGACGGATTGTCGTTTTTGGAATTCAAATGATAATGTTTAATCAATTTAGATTTTGTTATGAGCTTTTGTTCCTCATGAGTAGTTTGATGGATAGTAATTGATGTTCTAAGAGTTGGCTATGTTGAACTTAATCAATTTTTTTCACTGATGAAGGTCTATGGAGCGCTTATTTAGCTTTTGAATTTTTTTTATTCCCAATTTGTTGGATGTTTATCTATGTATCGATATAGGAGTGGTCTCCGCTTTCTCAGTTTTACCTCAACAATTGGAAAAACAAAATGGGATCCAACTGTATCACTCGAACTCAATCATCCAACTCTTTTTTTGCTTGAAAAATGTGGTTCAAGGGACCATTTTAAACAGATTTTGGGGCAGATGATGAGGAGTAATCTCATTGGTCAAACATTTCCTATGAGCAGACTCATTTCGTACTCCTCAACTTCAGACCCTGAAAACTTAGACATAGCAATCCTTTTGTTCACTCACTTTACTCCTAATCCAAATCTTTACATTTACAATACCATGATATCTGCTTTATCTTTTTCGTTTGGTCAAGCATTCCCTGTGTACAATTCTATACTTAGGTCTTGTATTTGGCCAGATAAACACACACTCCTTTACTTACTAAAAGCCAGTAATCATATATCAGAGGCAATGCAGATCCATTGTCATGCCGTTGTTTTAGGATTGGTGTCCTATGGTTATTTACAGAATTCACTAATGAAGATATATATAGAGAATGGCCAAATAAGGCTTGCCGAAAAGTTGTTTCTATGTAAGCAAAGTCCAGATGTTGCCTCTTTCAATATTATGATTGTTGGCTATGCCAAGAAGGGATGTACTTTAGAGGCAATCAGGCTATTTTATAAAATGATGAATTCAGGTCTTGAACCTGATGAATTTACAGCCTTGGGACTTCTTGTTTGTTGTGGGCAGTTGGCAGATGTGCAATTGGGCAAGTCTGTTCATGCATGGATGGAAAGGAGAAAGAAAGTTAGCTCATCAAATATGATATTGGGCAATGCTCTTTTAGACATGTATGTGAAATGCAAAGAGTTGCAGCTTGCTCGAAGGACATTCGATGCATTAGAGGTGAAGGATGCTGTGTCATGGAATACCATCATGTCAGGGCTTGCCAAGGTTGGGCAGTTGGAATCTGCACGTACACTTTTTAATCATATGCCTAATAGAGATATCATTTCTCGGAATTCTTTGATTGCTGGCTATGCCCAGAATGGTGATTACGTGATGATGAGAGAATTATTTATTAACATGATTTTGGATAATGTTAAGCCTGATAATATCACACTGATTAACTTGGTGTCTGCTGCAGCTGAAGTTGGAGCAATAGACGAGGGGAGATGGATACATGGAGTCGTTGTAAGAATGGGAACGATGATGGATGAATTTTTGGGTTCTGTATTGATAGATATGTATTGCAAGTGTGGAAGCATTGAAAGAGCATTGACAGTCTTTAGGGAGGTTAGGGAGAAGGATGTCACAGTATGGACAACAATGATAACTGGATTAGCATTCCATGGGCATGGAAGAAAAGCATTGGAACTATTCTCAGAGATGCATGGGGAGGTAACCCCGAACGAAGTGACCTTTGTTGCTGTTCTTACAGCGTGTAGTCACTGTGGAATTGTGGATGAAGGGCTTGAATTATTTAATAGTATGAAAGAAAATTACGGTATTGAACCACGAATTGAACACTATGGATGTTTGGTGGATCTTTTTGCGAGATCAGGGAGATTGGCTCAAGCAAAAGATGTGATCGAGAAGATGCCAATGGCACCAAGTCGATCCATCTGGGGTGCAATTCTGAGTGCTTGCAGAGCTCATGGAAATTTAGAAATGGCAGAGATGGCTTCAAGAGAGTTGTTAAAGTTAGAGCCGGAGAAAGAGGGAGGATATGTTTTGTTGTCCAACATATATGCTGCTACCAAGAAGTGGAGCTATTCTGACAAGATTAGGGACATCATGGAAAGCAGGGGAGTGAAGAAAACTGCTGGTCGCAGTAGCGTCGTTGTTGATGGAATTAATCATGATTTTGTGGCTGCGGATAAGCAGCATCCTAGATGGTTAGATATACAGTCCACTTTGATTTCTCTGAACAGTGAAATGAGGTTAGCTGCTGATTTTTCTGTGAAGTTCATCCTACGGTTTCTGGAAGTAAGTTAATTATAATAGTCATCTGATCCCTAAATCTCCAACAATATTGGAGCATACATGGTTATTGGCATCTCAGATACTCAGTGTGCGTTCGGCAATTCTAGTAGTTGCATTTGCAGCCAAAGGTGGATGTTGATGAAAATTTTGCCAAACTAGGTACAAACAGAACTGCATGCATTAATCAATATGATCATTTTATTTGTACAAAATGTAGTACTTGCCTACTGAAAAAATGTAAATAAATAAAAATTGTTCCCGCATGTACACTTTCTTTTACCCATAAAAGATTGAAGTACATATATTTCAACATCACGGTGCATCTGTTGGAATGAGAGAGAGAATGCAATGCTTGCTACGAGTTTCAACCATAATTAACATTTACAAATTCCTCAACAAAACATACGAGAGAAAAAAATATTTAGAGGATGCCAAAAATGTTCACCACCACAACTACAAAGAACTTGAAACAGTTCACAAAATTGGAAACTACAAAGTTGTAATTACAGCAATTAACCTAGAATAGCTTGCAATTGTCCATTTGTGGTATACAACGACTCTAGCGGAAACAAATCATTTTTTACAAAGTTTGTGTTCACCAAGTATGATATGTACAATGAAAATTACCGTTACAATACCCTTATCTTCAAAATTGACATACATCCTAATCATTAGAAGATTAGATCAGTAAAATAAACTGAAGTAAAAGCCTCCGAATCCACTAAATATAGCTCCAGGATTCCATCCGAAAACATTCAATTTCCCTCATTTCCCACCAATTGAACTTCTGCAATAAGATTGCTGATTCTGTAACAAATAAAGTCAAGCTGTGACAAATCCACACAACAAGACAATTCCCATCATCAAAAATCCAAGTTACTTGCAGTTTGGCAACCAATCACACTCCCACAGAACTAGCAGTAACAGTTACACCATCCTTTAACCCTTGAAGGCACATATGTAATGTCCTTTGTACACTGTCTGCAACAATTCTTAACCTGCCCTGTGTAAGGTCAACAGCTGATACTGGATTAACTTCCACAACTCGAGCAACCCTTTGTTTACATTTCTCCCACTCATCAGTACGTAACCAGCAAGCTCGGCCCCCATGGCTACCTTCCATACCAAGAAAGGAAACATTAGGGTTTTCACCAAATGAATATCTCAACCTCACTGAGACGCAGTAGGGCAACCAGGCAGCACCACCAGCAGCGTTTATATGAGGTATGTGAGCCGGATCCAAAACTACAGTAAGTGCAAAATCAACAGAATTATGGGGCCTATCATAGTGGATATTGCTTTTAGAAGCTGATGAATTCACAGAACCATCATCCACATTAAAACCACTGTGATTTTCAAGGCATAGTTCAATACGGGGTTTTTGCGAGGGAGCTATTTCGCCACCTTGTGTCTGAGCTAATCCTTTCTTCCATGCTATTAGTTTTAAGAATTCTCTTAAAACTGATATTGGCAGAGTAAGGAGAGTAATGAATGATGCAACACGAGAAGCATCATATGGTTCTGATGCAACACGGCGACTGAAGTAGTCACATATCTCTCCTATTTCAGATTGAGTTAATTCCTCTTGGGCAGTACTAGAATTTTGCTGCTGTTGCTGCTGCTGCTGTTGATGGAAGCGTTTCACACTCAGAACTTGTAGAAGAAGTTGAACCCTGTGGACACTGACAGCAAATACATAGCCCCTGTAGAACAAGGAAGACAAAGATTTAGGGTAAAAAATGCCAGGTTGTATGATAGCATATATGTTTTTAAATATGCAAGATTATCTTTTCATGAAAACTAATGTGTTTCAACATTAGCAGATGAGCGAAAAGGCTTAGGATCTCTTTCTGAAGAACCACACAAATTATTCCTTCCTAACAATCTGTAAAACACAAAAAAAAAAAAAAAAAATCCTTTCTTCTATTGTTTAAACAACATGGATGTGCCTTTGTGCCTTGTTACATTCCAGTTATCTTCCTCACAAAAGCACAGAAATACCTTACATAACCTACTTCAGTACTTCTAGTTTACCACCAATTTCATTCCTCCAAGAATTTATAATAGCAAAATCTTTCTTCAACGTGTTAAAATATCCAATGTCCTTCCATACAATTCTCAAGCCACCCAATTTAGGATAGTGTCTAATTAGTTCAAGCAGAATTTCAAACTCAAGTAGTACAAGACGTCCGGGGTTTGAAGCGTGCTCACAGGGTTAGGGAAGGAGTTTAATTTCCATTTCATGCAACACTTCAAATTAAAATACCAAAAATAATAAAAAGAATTTTAAGTGTTTGGAAAGATCTGCAGTGATTTAAACCTAAGATTTGGTTCATGTAATGCATAATTTAGAAATAACTCTTCCAGTCTTACCCGACAAAGAAGCGCAATGCAGGCTGTTCTTGGTCCAAATTTAAGAGTGCACCTTCATTGTCCTTCAAAATTGACCCAAGAATCTCTTTCAAAAGATCGGGTAACTGCGCAAAGAGCCATAGTACTCCAAGGTACTTAAGAATGCCTCTTAGTACCTTCTTGAGAGCAACAAGAGGAACCCATCCACCTCCATACCCTCCATCATCACCAAGACCAATAATGGCAGTATTCAGTTCTCCTCTCACGTGAGCAGGGACACTGGCACCTGGAGATCTACGAATAGGCAATCCTGAGCTCACAACAGACAGGTTTGAAGATCCTGGCATAGGATTCCCAACACGGTTCAAGGCAGCAACTTGGTTCACTGCCCTAGACATAGCAGCAGAACTAGGTATGTTAACTCTACTTCCATTGGCACTTGCTAGCTGTGAGCCTGAACTTGGGTTTGTATTCGCCATTCCTACTGTCTGTTGACCACCAGTGATATTAGAATCTAATCCATTCAGCTCCTGCGCAACATGCTCCATGATGAAAGGCCTAAATTGAGGGCATGGTAACGACCCTCCAACTGAAGGGCCCCCCTTAGGTGGTGTAGCTGGTTGCAACCAAACCTGGTCTCCAGCAAAGCATCGCATGTCAACAGCAAAATGTTTGCGATATATGATTCGTATCCAGTAGGGGCCACGTAGTACAACAGAGACGTCAATAGGCAACAGTGAGCTGGGGACAATCCCAGGGCCACCTCGCCCTGCAGCAGCTAACATTGCAGCCCCATGAAGGTTAGGGTTCCCAAGAGGAACTGTAGAAGCAGCTCCAACAGGGTTCCCCGTTGAAGCAGAAGTCACCTGACTAACATTTAACCCTGTTGGAGCAGAAGTCACCTGACTAACATTTGTGGTTGAACCGTTTGGCAGAAGCCCCAGGGATGATGAGTAGCCTGTTTGTTTTGGGATAGTAGAAACGGCTGTAGCTACCCCTGGAACCCCCGGACCAGTACCAGCTCGCGCAGGCCGTGTTGCAGCTCCAAGAGCATGCAAAGGTCCTGCCGTTAGGCGAATGCAGTCCAAAAGGGAAGCAACTTCAGCTCCATTTATGAAATCTTCAAGGAACTGCTCAATACAGCAAAGGGTAGGCATATTATTAGCATGCATATCTGTGATAAAAGAACACTGGAAAGAAGGAAAAGAAAAGTTCAAGGTAAGGCTACTACAACATTATATTTGAAACAAACATCTGAGATCAAATGGCAACAGATTCAATGATGAACTGATAAGGGAGTTACTCAAAACCTTAAATACTAAATTCAGGTCAATTTAAATGTTATCATTGTATACTTAAGGATTCAAGAATGTTGCCTTTGGATTCAAATCTATGAATTAGAGATAATTCATAGTTTCCAGATTCTCCCAAAAGGAGATTTAGCAGTAAAAATGTATCCCATTTGAGGTTTAGTCATCTAATTGGTTTTCTCTATGTAGTTTTATTTTGATCTTCCCCACATAAAGTGTAATATCTTCTTGTTTCCTATTATAGGAATTCTAATACGAGGATAGAAGAAACAGTAGCCTGTACAGAAGTAGTGTAACTTGTCATTTTTCATCAAAAAGAGAGAATACAAAGATTTTTTAAAAGCTGACGCTTGAAACAGGGCTTCCCTTCCATGTCATTACTTAAAACTATCATCTTCTTTGTTCCATTTTATTATTGTGCAGCCATTACCAAATTAAACCAGCCATCTTGTCAGTCTTATATCTTTAGTTATAATGCTGGAAATTGAAGAATTTGGATCAGAAAAATTTTCACCTCCTGTATCACAAAGACAACTCTACAAAATAACAAATATACAGTTTTCATCAGATCCATGACAACAACTTCATAACATTAGACCTCTTGAAATTGTTTTCCCTTTACCCAATTGGTTGTAAAATTCAGATAAAGAAATGTGGAGGCACAAAATGAATTGAAGGAAAAAGACTTACACATGATACACAGGACAACACAACTGAAAAAATTTAGGCTTAAGGAAATAAATACAACATTATGACAATAAAGAAGAGAAAAGAGTGACAAAAGAAACAAGAAAAATGAACAAACCTTGGTATGGGGCCAAAGTTGGTCCGGAGAAACATGCATCGTGCAACCTTCTTTACCTGACTCCCACTCAACAACAAAACGAGCAAGGACTACTGAACCAAAACTAAACCACAAACTCATTAATCCAACAGCTTCAATTCTAAATGCCCTTTTCATTTGTTCCGATAACTTATCAGATGCCTCACTAGCACCTTTGCCTCCAACTGGTGCCTTAACATCAAAGTTAGCAGTGCCTTCTTCTGGTTTCTCATCTGCCCTTACTCCAAGCAGCTTCCTCATCCCAAGGGCAAACATTCGAGCATTGGCAAGCCTTTGAATATCAGCAACTAACTTCTTAATACTATCATCCTCAACTGACTGATAACTCAGAACAACACCCTCTGGATCAAAACGGATATGGGAATCTATATCAGATGTATTTGCAATGCGAACCCCAGAACCCCATGGGGTACTGTTGCTTCCCTTTTGGAGTTCCCACAAATCCCTGAAGTGCTGATCATTTATTTTGACGTCCCAATGCATGCTTCCTGGTCTTCCAAGTCGTAAGCATATGTGTCGCCATGTATAGCCACGTGCAAATGGAAGACGGAACCATATATTAGAAGATGCACTTCTTAGTCCCACTTCTTCAACATAAGGAATGTCTAATAACTCCATCTGACTGGTTAGTCTGGCATGCTTAATGCATAAAGAACAATGCCTGACCACATGAAGAAGAGCAGAAATGTAAATGCTTGAAGGTGCATTCCCTTTGTTTGCTTCAGCAACAAGATTACCATAACTGTATCTTTCAGCCTTGGAAACAATTTCAGCTGATATAAAGCCCCCGGATAAGGGCTGCTGAAAATGAGCTGATTCTGAGATTTTCCTTCTCTTGTTGCTGAGTCCGGTTGCAGCTTCTATATCTTGAAGTGATGGAATCAAACTCAACATATCAGATACGGTACGCTTTCGTGGATGTTTATCATGTTTTGAAACAATATCAGTATCTGCTGCGTGAGCTGAAGAAAGAATATTTTAATTGTCAAATGCAATTCATCAAAACATAGGATTTTGAAAAAAAAAAAACGTGAAGATAATTAGATAAATATCCCAAAACAGATAAACTCAGAGAAAGTATCTTACATACGGGAGGCGAAGCCAATGAGCTTGATCCAGCAACTTTGATGGACCCAGCAAGGGATCCAGTAACTGAACTCCTGGGTCCATTTGGTTTTGCACTTGGAGGAGGGGCTCGAACAGAAGCTGTTCTTGGGGGAGATAATAGACGAGATGACCTACCCACAGATACTAAATCTTCCTCCACAGTGCCAATCTCAACGGAATGTGGAGATCTTAGAGAAGCCAAATCCTGATCAGACTTTGAAGCCGGCAGTTTCTTTACAGCTGTGCTTCTTGCAAGACCAGATGATAGCGAACTAAAAGAACTAGATTGTACAGGGCCCTTTACATTGCTTGATGAATATAAAGAACCATTATATTGGGTATTCCCAATTGAACCTTTTGCAATATTAAGGTGTGACATCTGTACACCTCCCTCCCACCTTGGAGAGGGAGTTCCAGCTTTTACACCATGAAGATTCATTTGCAGAGAGCCAAAATGAGAAGCAGAAGATGTAGTAAAAGATGAAGAAACATTCTGCAAGGTATAAGAAGATGCAGCTGGCCCTTTCTCAAATTCAAACACTTCATCAACAACAGATGAAAAGCTTGACAGAGGACAACCTGCAATATGCATAGAACCGTCAAGGTTGAATTCAGAAAGAAGGCCCTGTTCCGAAGTATGATTGGCACCATCAGCATTAGGCATAACGGAGAGTAAATTCCCTTGGTTAAGTATGCTCAAATTGAGTTCATCTTCAAGTATCTGCATCTGACTGATGTCAATTTGTTTGATGCGTATCACACGATTTAAGTCACTAGAAGATTGACCTTTCTCAGATTGATCAGGCTGAGTCTCTACTAATTTAAACATGGGTTTAAAATCCTTATCAAGTTCCATCAGCAAAAAATAAGAGCTCCCACAATCTGGAAAACCCATCAGCAACACAGTTGACCCATTCACCAGGTTCTTTGGTACTTTCATAGAAGCAAACCCATGGTCATAAACCTGCCAGAATCACATCATGCAGCTTCATAAACATTAACGAGATCTGTATGGATAAATACCTAGTAAGAATCCAATAGGCAGTCCATCTAATTGTTCTCTTAATCTAGAAAAGGGTAAAAAAAGGAAAGAAAGAAGCAACGAGAACAAGATTACCTCAAGCCCTAAAAACCTGCCAATAGCAGCAAATAAGTGCAAAATACTTTTGCTTCTCAAGCTTATAAAAACTTCAGCTGCAGACGTACTTCCTTGATTTAAGGCTTCTTCACAATCAGATAATACTGAAGGTGCAAGAATTTTATGAGAAGATTGGAGAAGAAAACGGCCATTCCTGCAAGATTGGAAAAGAAACTGAGGAAATCTACAGAAGATGGATGTCTACCGAAACTACCGATATTGTGAAGAGCCATTATGTTTGTGTTCATTTCTCCTCTGAAATAACAGAACTTCCTTTTTAGTGCCAAAAGGGTTTTTTGACATGTAGGATCCAATGGATGCTAGGTGAACATCATCTGGGGAAAAGGCATGCACGCACACAAACAGAAGAAAAAGAAGAAACTTGACCAACACATTATGTTAACCCCAAAATCTTTTTCCTTTCTGGATTTTGTGTGTGTGTGTTAATCTCACTAAAGAAAGCACATTGCACTGCTTTAACATCAGGTATTCTTATAATCTTTGAGGAGTGCTGCTACAAACTTCTTTTGTGCTCAGTCAAAATGATTTCAGCCAGAACATCAATTTTATCCACATTTTCAATCTGAAAAATAAAGGTCGTGATCGGTCATAGATCTGAATTGAATCAAAGGTTGGTCTATCTAAGAAGAGATCAATCCCTTAATTTGAAGGCACAAGCTAAACGTTCAATAAAATCTCTCGACCCCATGTACGATTCAGTTCTACATCTTAGAGCTGAACTAATTAATAGAGATTGAGCTGCGGCCAGAGAGTCAAATAGGTCGGGAAGAAAGAGTCTGAGGTTGGGTCGGACGACATACATCTTGGTTGGTTTCACCTCTTTGCAGGGTGATGACACCTCTCAAAGTATATGACTATAATGAGTTTAGGGTATACTAAACTGGTATACTAGACTATACCAGGGAATGTCAGACATTGCATCTTGAGTGAAGGCCAGTTACCACCTATACCTATACTCAATTCCTAATATGTTCTTATTGAAAAAGAAAATCTTGATAAAGACCTTGAGTCATCTTCAACGGCAATCAATCAGAGAGGACTACTTATCCTAGGAAAGTTAGCTGGGACAGTGATAAATTGGCAGTCTTAATCTTGATTTACTCCTTCTCATGAAACCATAAATCAACTGAACTGGTTATCAAGCTGACTAGTGAAAAAATTGAAGCTCATCAGGCCATGGCAATGGATGTATTAGAGTAGTGATCAGATTGCAGATGGAACAGGTAGAGAGGCCCATAAAGGGTCAGGTTTAGGTCAGGTAGAACTTAAAGTTTGCATATAGCCGAAAGATATAATGTATTCGTGGTTTGTTTGTATATAGCATCATAAATCTACCAGTGAAATGCAGAAAATTGTAACACAGAATTTGTGCTATCGGCAGGAGCAGATAACAATACCTTATATTTATTCCAAGGGTAAAGAATGATAAGCCATATGCACGAACACGTAGAACTTCCTGCCCCTCATAGTCCCTAAATTCAGATTTGTTATCTTTCTGCAAACAAAATTCAATAATGAAGAAATTATTAAGCCGTCTCAAAATCATAAAATCATCAAGCAAACTAATGCATTAAACAGAAAAAAAATCCCATTAACATTTTGAAACCAACCTTTCTATTGTCAGCATCTAGTTCATCCATGAAAGATTGAAGTACAACGTCACTTGGAGCCCGACAAATCTGAATATTCTTACCCAGTTCTTTCTGAATTTCAAGCAAACGAGTGTATCTATTACAAGATATAGCTCTCAGGAGCAGCTTTTCTACATCTATGCAACTTTGGTCTAGTGCGAATTCTGCCTCCTTGCCAGTTAATGGATCTACAACAAATGAGCTATGGAGGCACTTTATCCGTAGATCAGGTCCAGGTTCAATCTTTATAAATGGGCATGATCCTGAATCAGATGAACCTGGGTTTTTATCAAAATCTAGCCAGTAAATAAGTTTTAACCCTGGAGTACGTAGACCAGCAGAATCTACTTCTCCATCTTGATTTGGTTGTATGGAACTCCCACTCGCTCCATGACCCATACTTCCATCAGATATGAGCTCAAACCGTATTGCATCCTTCCATCTTCCTTGCCGAAGTGCTTGTACTTGTCTTATGACAGTGTCCATAACAAGTGCGACGCATAACTCATGAAGAATCGAGTATAATGTTATGAATGGATTGTCAGCAGCCAACATTCTACGCTCTAAATCATCTCCAAGAACATGACGACGTGATTCTTCCAACTTCACAGGTCCACTTCTCTCACCAACAAGCAGTTCGAGATGCAATATCCTCCACATTGATAGATGTCCTCTGTAACCAAGAGTAACTAACACCTTAAATTCCCCATCCACTCGTAGCAATGCGGTACCACTAGAAACTTTGACCTCAGAAATTTCTTTAGGCAAAGAAACTTCGAGTAGTTTAGCCCGTACAAGGGTATCCAATTTTTTCAAAGCAGCCTTCTGCTGATCCTTGGTTAATGTGCTTTGCATACCCATATCTTCAATACATTTTGGTAAGCGTTGATAAGATCCTGTAAGGAAGACTTCAATAGCAGATGGAACATCGTAGATAGGAGCACGAGCTTGCTGTAGCCCCTCGTGCATGAAAAACAACGAATCCGCAGCTTGGGTGAAACATGTATCATGACTTGATAGAGTAGATGCCAATTGCTGAGAATAATGTATTAATGGAACCTGCAGTTCAAAGAATATAAATAAGTAAAAGAACATTTTGCCAAATTCCAACTGCTTGGAAACTGAACAAACCACAAGGTCTTAAAAAATAATAAATAAACAATCCAAACTATGGAACGTTAATAGCATTCAACAAGAAAGCTGTCCTGCCACCAGTAGGAGTGCAGACCGATTCAAAGAATTTTCTATGGTAAAAAAAGAAGAATTTTCTATGGTAAGCAACGAAGAATATCTATGATTCCAATTCCCAACTTTTCCCTATGCTCCTATTTTGTCAGCAGCGAAAACACGGTCAGTGATTCCACTCTTTTCAAATATTATGACCCTGAAAAGAGCAAAAACTAAACCAACTTCTTGCTACACGAATCAAAAACATTACACCGAACCACTTCGGCAAAACAAATTCACAACACACAGATATATTCAAAATTGTATCAATTATTCATCTTCGCCATCTTTTTAACAGCCAATCAAAGAACAAACAAATCAACCAGCCTTAAAAAGGCTAAATTGCCTTTTCTTCTAAGACAAATTAACTAAGAAGCAACAAAGCGAAACCAATAAAACAATGTATTAATTCAAATTTCCATATTTAAAAATATAAACTTTCCAATTAAACAGCCTGAATTCACAGTACATCACTCAGAATTTACCTTCACCCACTAGTCAAAATTCTTAATTTTAATTTTAAGCCTAACCTAGCTTATCAAAATTCTTCCGGGTTGACTGGGAATGACTCAGCAACTAAGTAAATAACTAACAAACTAACCAACCAACTCATTAGTCGCTAACCTGCTGGCACCACTTGGCAAGAACATTGAGGCGGAGCATGCGTTGCTGAGTTTTCACAATATACTTCAACAAGTTAATCTTCTTATCGGTATCGGACTCCTCGCCGGTCTTCGATTTCTCCACCAGCTCTTTGAGCGACGCAAATGAATCCTCCGCCGCACGACTCACCAGAGTCGAAAACGGCACCGTTTGCTGCCCTAACTCCCCCATTTTTAGGAAATTCCCAAAAATTAGGGCTTTTTTTTTAATTTCCTTTTAACTAAAAAATTTACAATTCTCTAAGATCTGAGTGCCGTGTAAATAACTTTGATTTACATGGGAGATTTATTAGGGTTTCGTTTCGTTTAATTGCCTTAAGTGGCTTCGCTCTTACAGAGTGAGAGAGAAAGTGAATTTTTTTTATTTTGTTATTTTTCCTTATTTTCACAGAGCGATTCTCTCTCTCTCTCTCTCTCTCTCTCTCTCTCTCGCTCGATTCGCTAGCTCGCTCCCTCGGTCGTGGGGGAAGAAAGGTGGAATAATATTTTGAGGCCCTACCTCTTATAGACAGGAAAATAAAAGTTAGTGAGTGATTGGGTCCCACTTGGGGAATTTTTGCCACATCAGCATACGTTTCAAAATGAAAAATAAAAAAATTAATCTGAAATTTGCTTGCTCTTAACTCTTAAGTCACCACTTTATTATTTCACGCAAAATTTGACGACTTTATTAATTTATTAATCGAGATGAATTTATATTAGTTGTTTAACAGTTATGTTACATGGTCGGGAATCTGCTCTTTAAACCACTAATTTGTTTATAATACAAATATTAATTGTGTATGTGTGTGTATATACTCACGTCAAAATAAATCCATTTGTTGTTTTTAAAAACGGAGATGGACACTCAATTTAATTCAGGCAAATAATTTAAAAGTTGTAAATCAATTAGTATTTAAGTTTGAAACTAAAAAATTGATTCGTTAAGTGATAAAAAATTTGAAAAAAAATATTTTTAAAGCAAATAATTTAACATCAAACCAAACTGAATTCAATTCTAATTGAATTGAACTAAAAAATAATGAAATTTAGGTAAAAAGTCTAAAATTTTGAAAAAAAAATATACAATATTTTTTAAGACTAAATTATATAATATCAAATCAAATCAAACCGAACCGAACCAAATCAAACCAAACCGTACAACCAATTTGGTTCTGTAATTTCAATTCACATTCGATTTCGTTTTATAAAAATTAATTAATTTCGGATCAGTCATAATCGAATAGTGCCCAGCAATAGTTGCCTCTTTTTAAAAAAAAAAATTGCTCATTTACATTTATTATGAAGTCTGTAGATTTACGATTGTAAGCATTTTTAAGTTACCATTAAAAAAAAATAGTACTAATAATTGACCCAAATGGTGACATAAAAAAAGTGATAGAAATAGATACAAATTTGTTTATATTTTTCACTTTCAAAGGCAAAACGGGTTACGTGTTTTAGTCACGTTTTAAGTCACGGTTTGGATCAAATAACATTATCCAGAAGGAAAACTTCAAAAACCAAACTTCAATAGAATCTTCCATAGCCATACTTTGGTAATAGAAGTTTCGATGACTAACTTTCGTGGTGATTGTTGATGTAATTACTAATAATAATGTTGGTAGTGTAAATGCATGCGTACACTTTTTCAGAGGAATAAATTGCTTGAAATTTTATTTGATGACAAAACACTCTACCAAAAGTCTATCATCGGTACTAGTAGAATTTTCATCAACTAATTTGCACAGCTCCGTCACTGGAATTTTTGCTCCTGGGCTTGGGTGTTTGGCCGAGTGATGATCAAGTAATTTTCTTTGATAGGTTACCCATATTCAAATTTTGAAAAAAGTAAATAATTATAAGATCATATCCAGGTCCAGCGATCAAATTTCTAAATTAGAAAACATGGCCGTTTAGCTGAAGCAAGCTCGTAAAAATATGTGAATGAAAAATATGGCCACTCAAGTTAAACTCTTTAACTCTTAATGTTTGAGTTTTTCACTTGCATTCTTATGAGTTATATGATTTCTTTTAATTCTTTTTTTAGTTTCGATAATCAGTATTAGACTTTGACCCTATTTGGTACTAAAGTGTTCTAGAAAAAAAAAAGTTTAAACTATAAAATAAATATTAATATTATGTAGTAAATATAATTTTTAAATAATAATTTTGACAAAATGAGTAAAAATATAATAAATTTTTCATCATATAAGTGTAAAATCAAATTAACGTAAACTACAACATGTAATGTTTAACTAATACTTTAATGTTATATTTTTTAAATTATAACTGCTCAATATCAATCCCAAATAAGCGTGTATGCATGATTCAAGTTCTTAGGGGCGTGGTTTCTCCCTTGTACGATTTTGTTTTTGACTTTCTTGAACAAATTGTCATTGGCTTGTTTCGAAGTAATGATCATTAGGGCATTGATCTTAGATTACTTTAGGATACAAAATTTCTTTTCTGACTTTTAGGAACCTCACATTGTTTCAATTGAATTTGACATGATAACTTTGTTGGATTTTTAAATCCAATATTGTTGGATCCTTAATCCAACATTAAGTTTATATGTGAATAATTATGTTACAGACTGTAGTATAAGGTTAAGTCCAATTAAAAGTTATCTATTAAGGTTTTCGGTATGATGCGTAGAGACTTGATTAACACTAAAAAATGTACATTTAATAAAGATAAAATTATCAGTTTTCATTGATTGTGTCGATTAATGTGCTCATTATTTTTAAATTATCTTAACACTCTCCAAATATTTTTATATTAAATTAATTTGTAATATACTAATTTTATTTTAATTTTAGATTGTAGATATATTTCAAAAATAAAGAGGAGTTGGAATTGGAAGCAGGAACAAAAAAAATTATTGAAGCCATTTGGAATGCATTATTAAAGAGATGTAATTAATAAAAATATATATTTCAAAAAATAAAAAATAAAAGAAAAAAAGTGAAAGATGCCCATGATGGTCAGGCAGCCATTTTGCCACCAGACCATCACACTTCTTAACGTACATATATATTATAAAAATAAATAAATAAAAATAAAGGATTGGGATGGTAATGGGAAGGAGAGGGGAGGGGACCAACATCCCCGCACCCATCTCCGATATTTTGTATATATCAATGTCTCCTCCTTGGGATCTTCATCCTCCTCAATAATAAGAGGATTAGATCCCCGAATAACTAATACGTTTTTAAATTTAAATTCTGAACTTGATTTAATTATATTAAAATAAAATTTTAAACAAAAGTAAGGTTTGACAATATATCTTAAACTAATATTAATCAATTACAAAAATCACACTACAAAATACAAATCATTAGAATAATTATCTTCATCAATCTTCATAATCCTATAATAACAAGAAATTAATTTTATATCAATAATTAAATAAATGAAATGAGTATAGATACTGAAATTAATATTTTTAATAAAAGTATTTACTCTTGCACCTCATGCTCCTCTTGTTTTCCCTCAAGGAATGTGACAATTGAGAGATAATATCAGGTTTCAAATCTAAAACAATAAAAATATTATAAGCAATATGACTCATAATTTAAAATAATTTTGGGCTAAGGTCTTTAGAATAAGGTCTGGTTGAATAGTAATTCATGACTAAAACTAGTTAAGTAGTCTTGAAATTTTATAGCATATTTGTATAAATATTTTGATATTTTTTTATTTATACTAATATTTAATATAATTTAAATTTTATTATTCATTTATTAATAATTCTAAAATATAAAATCAAAATTAAAATTTAATACAAGGAAACGGGGAATGCGTTGGGGATAGGGATTCTACCTCATCCCCGTCCCTTCCCCAAATAAAAAATTGGGTAAAAAATTATCTCATTCCCTTCCCCGAATAAGAAATTGGGTATAAAATCGTCCTCATACCCTCCTTGAATAGAGAAAATCCCCAAAGCCCCCGTCCCTATAGGGATTTTTGCCATCCCTAATAAAGAAGGATGCATTATAGGTAAGGAGATGCAGGCATGAAGAGGGCTGAGCTGAGAGAGAACGAGGGAGTGAAGTTGAGGGATTTCTTTCTTTCTTTTCTTTTATTATTTTCTTATGTATCAATTTTCTTGTAATATATTCCAGAAGTTTGTCAAATAAAAAAAGAGTGTTTTGTTTTCTTTTTATATGAGTGACTAATTTTACCAAGGTGAAGTGAAAAGTAAAGGTCAAAGTTTCAAATTATTAAATTAATTATTTTTTCAATGAGTTTTAAGCTTATTTTATTATTTTAGTTATTTTTATGTCATGTTAATTTGTAGATCTCCTTGGATCTAAATAGTATTTTAATATAATGTCGACACATTAATATAGTTATGGCATATTAGGTACTTGATTCTATATTTATCTACATACATAATTAGTTAAGAATTAAATCATATAATAATTAATTAGTAAAAGTGATGCAAAAGATAAAAATGATAGAGTATTAAAATTATAGTTTGAATACTGAGAATGGATCTTGTAACCTTAGCATAATTTTCAATTGATTCCTAATAATTTCTTTTCCTAATTTTCTTTGTTTAACAAATTGACTATTAGATTCTAAATTCCTTGTGGTTCAACCTCGGACTCACTGGGTTATACTATAACTGGATACCTTTATACTTAAGAGTAATAATACTTTTGAATCGTGTCAAGACCTAATTATATTTTAATTTTATGATGAGCAAAATTACCAATATTTACGAATATGTCAATTTAGTATTTAAAAAACTGCCACAGTAGTATCTGCCAACTTCCAGATACTTTTATATGATATATTTTGTCAATATTATTTTAAATGTCATTTTCTGTCAATTTCACAAACGTATCTTCCACGTTTTTTCTTCTTTTTTTTTTCTCTCTCGCACAAAGTCTTGACTGCCAAAACAAAAAATTACTTACCTTTTAATTCTATAAGTTTGATCTTTTTTCTTAATGAGATTAATTCACAAGAAATTTCTAGATCCAATTCTCAAGTATTATTTAATGTTAGTGTTTGATCCATGCCTATGCTTTTATGGATTGTTACGTTAGGTCGATTTTTTTTTTCTTTCAATCATAATTTTTAAGATGTATGGATTTTATTTTATTTTTTTTGGTTGAATTTTGTAGATATTGCTTGATGACTTGATTGTTAGGTTAATAGGTTAAGAAACAAAATAAGGTGAGTGGTGGGCTTGACAAAAATTCCGGGCACAAACGAGCCCAGCCTCTTCAGTTGTGAAGGTTCGAAACAACAGAAAGACTAAGCCCGCCACAGCCTGGTAAAAAAATTATTACGAAATAATATTTGAAACCTCAATTTATTTTATCAGCCCGCACTTTTCAATTAACTTTATTTATTCTTAAAATTATACTTTATTGAAAATTAAATTTTAATCCCCCTTTTCTTTTGTCCCTCTTTTGCGCACTCTCACTCCCTCTTTTCTTTTTTTGCTCAGTTGCACCCTCTTTCTATCTATCTGGGCATTTTTCTCGTATCATTATTTATTTTCACAACCTTAAAATTTTTTTTCTCCTCTTTAACATCGAAAACCAAGAATCTCAACAATTTTAATTAAAAAATATCCATTGGAATGGCTTTAAGAATGTGATTAGCCATAAGAACTTAGTTCGTTCGTTTCTTGAATCTTGTTTTCTATAATTTTTTTGTTTCCTGTAAGGGTTGTTAAAGTTTGATTGTCAAGGTCTTCATTAATAATGTTAGATTGAAATATAATTAATTTGGAGTTTATGAAGTGGGTTCTATTTTCATTTTGATGATGAATTTTATACAAAAAAAAATTATCTGCCCAATTAAGAACTTGGTCCCTGATTTTGAGGAATCATCAACCCTAATCAGTCAACGAACCAAGACTTTTGATCTAAAGCATGCTTTCAGTTCATAACAATCATCTAAATACCCTTCGATTTGCACATCAACAAGACAACTGCAAGCTCAAGTTTCTTCTAAATTTTAATTAAAGACAACTTGTAAAACCATTACTAACTAATTGGCTAAAAAATTGCAATTTAGAGAGAGAGAAAAAAGAAAAAAAATATATTTCAATTATAATTTTTTTTTTCTAATAAGGATAATTTTTGTAAATGAATATGATTAATTAAGAGGTGGAAGTTGGTAAGATGAGGAGTCAAATATCATTACTCAAAAATATATTTTGTCAATTACAACCCGTAAATTGCTGGCTCCACCCCCACATATTTCACAATTCACCCGACAGAGTGACTACTTTCTTCTTAAGCCCATTGACCATTTTTGTTTTTACAATGATTTAAAAATAGTTTTATCATTTTATATCTTTTAAAGTTGGGATATTATCATTTTTCCACTAAAGGTATTTTGACACATCATGTCAGTACCGCGATTTGGTAAAACTATCAATTTACCACTAAATATTTAAATTGTTAATATTTTTCCACCATTCCGTTAAAACTCAGTTAATATGTAACGGAAAATTTCTAAAAGGTCAATTTTACCCCTGGAGCATAAAAAACCATGTAATTAACCTTTCATGAATTTTGTAATTAAATCATTATTTATTGTTCTTCCTTCTTAAAGGACAAAAATTACCCTTTATAAATTTTGTAAAATCGTGACTTATAAATTGATTTAATTTATTTAATTTTTAAAGGGCAAATTTATTTATTAAATTGACGAGCTAAAGCCAATTTATTCTACTACTAAAAATCAATTTATGAAAGGGAAAAAAAAGAATGTGCAAAAGAAGTAATTTAATCTTTGATATGATGATAATAATTTTACACAAAAAATTAAATAAATAAATTTGCCCTTTAAAAATTAAATAAATTAAATCAATTTATGAAGTACCTAACACCACACGGTCAATTTTACAAAATTTATAAAGGGTAATTTTTGTCATTTAAGAAGGAAGAACAACAAATGATGATTTAATTACAAAATTCATAAAAGGTTAATTATATGGTCTTTTATGCTCCAAGGGTAAAATTGACCTTTTAGAAATTTTCCGTTACATATTAACTGAGTTTTAACGGAATGGTGGGAAACTGGTAACCGTTTAAATGTTTAGTGGTAAATTGATAGTTTTACCAAACCGTAGTATTGACATGATGTGTCAGAAAACTTTTGGTGGAAAAATGATAATATCCCTTTAAAGTTAAAATATATAAAATGATAAAACGAAAATAGAAACCTTTTTTAAGGATTGAAATTAGAAACCTAATTCATGATTATTCATCTTAAAATAATTTTTTTGATCCACATTTCATTTTAAAATAAAGAATTTTTTAACAAAATAAATTTCGAAAACTTAGGTTTCAGATCAAGCCTGGCCCAGCTCGGCAAAGTTGGGCATGGGTTTGGGCTTGCCCGATAACTACTTAAAAATAAAAGACTATTGAAATTTTTATCAATTTCAATGTATATTCTATTATTTCACATTTGACCCCTACTATTTACTTATTTATTTTTTATTATAAAAAGTTGAATTCTATCACAGCTCCTGCTATTGGCCTCCTCAATTTTAGACTTTTATGTAGTGTTTATTTTTTGGAGTGAGAGTGTAGAGTGTGGATTCTTCCCACTCCAGTGTTTATTTACCTTAAAAAAGGGGAGAGTGGGAATCCCACCTTTTGGAGTGGGGTGGGATTCCACTCCCCTCTTCCCATTTTATCCCCATAATTAAATAAATAAATAATATTTAATAAAATAAATAAATAATGTCATATTTAATAAAATAAATAATATCATATTTATTAAAAATAATAATTATATCATATTTATTTTATTAAATTTAATAAAATAAAATAAATAAATATTATACTTAAATTAATAATATTAAACATTAATTTTAATAAATATTAATTATTTATTTATTTAATAATAATAAATATTTTATTCTAAAAAAATATTAATTTTGTACTATATTATCAATAATAATATTTCATTTGTGTTGTTATTATTAATAATTTTTATTCACATAATTTAAATTAAAATTAATAAAAAATTATGATTTATATAATTAAGAATATTAGTAATTATTATTAATTTAGAAATATAATAAAATATTTATTTTATTTTCCAAATATTTTTATTAATTTTTTAATTATAAATTATAATTCTATACATAAGGATAAAATTGTAATTTAAAACAATTTACTCCCAATCCAAGACAAAGTAAACAAATAATTGGATTCGATTGACAATCTTTTCATTTAAAAGTAAACACCCTACTCTCACTCCCACTCCACACTCCTAATCCAAGGATTCCCACTCCTCAGGATTCCCACTCCAATCTAAAAAGTAAACGCAGCATTAGTAATTCGGCGAGGGTATTGGAACTTATTAAAATGCTCAATAAACATTTTTAAGAACTTTTTAAAATACTCCATAAACATATTTACTCAATAAACACATTACTAAAATTTAAAAATTTAAATTTGATTTGTAAACTCATTTAATGTCTAAAACACTCTTATTAACTAAATTATCATTATTTCTCTCGCTCTCTCTTTTCATCTTTTTTTCCTCAATATTTCAATTTTTTCATCAATCCTCTCTCGATTATTTCCACTCTTTTATCTACCACTTTTTTGCACAAATCCTCCATTTTTTTCCAATAACTTTTAATTTGCTCCCTGAATTCAGAGCAATAGAGAGAACTAGGGTTTTTTTTTTACTTAATCCCGTGAACAGTTGTGTGATAAAAATTTTAAAAACGTAATCCCCAGTGTCTCGTCGGGGTTGAATTTTGGCACCGTTTAAGATTAAATGGTGGACCCATCATTTTTATTTCATCTCTACCTTTTTGTACTTAACGAGAGATAAGAATAATTTTACACCAAAATTATCCAATCTCATGATTTTTAATTATAACCAAATGGCCATTAATGTTACATCCATGTCAAGTTTATAATATTTCTATCATGCGCCCAACGAACCAAATTCTGGTTCCATTGCTTGCAAGTCTTCTCATGCCGCTTATCTACGATTGGTTCATCCATAAAGCTCTGCACTACACGATATGCAAATTAACAACTCAACTACATCTCCTTATATAGAAATAATTGATTCTCTTATCTTTACAAATATGTACATCATTAAAAACTTTTATGCTAAGTGATTCTAAATGTATATGCTTACGAAAAACAGTTAGTGTTTGAGCTTCACATATATTATTTGTTGTATCAGTTGGCAAAAAGGCCTCATTTTTCCATATATATTAAAGTCTTATTGGGTATCAAGATATTGTTGTCTTTAAGCCACTAACTATATGTTATTAAAAAATATATAATTATAAAATAAAAATCGATAATATCTAGTAAATATAACTGTTAAATAATAGTTTTGAAAAATAATAGTAAAAATATTATCGGTGTTTTATCATGCAAGTGTGAAATAAAAATAGAAGACACTTTACTGTTATAACTTTTAAACTATAATTATCTAACCTCAATACCGAACATGCCCCAGACTACCGGATTAATGGAGCTAATTAAGATCACTTATCTACTATTTTAAAACTACTAAAACTAGCACATTAATTGTTGTGTTAGCTGCTTGAGCTTAGTGGTTGAGTTCTAGGTTTTTCTGATCTGGCAAAAAAATTAAAAATGAAAAAAAACAAACAATGATTCTAATTCTTGCATCACCCTTCTTTCTGGAAAATATACCAACTAGGGTTTACTCAAGGGAGCACTAATCAGATTTGGTTTGTAGAGGAACATTTAATTTCTAGTTCTTAAAATATGGACGTACAACTTGAATTTTTCAATCTGTTGCTCCCAAATTTCTAATTTTTGTGTATAGCTAGCTAGCGAGGCAACTGGTTATAAAGGAGGAAATACAAGAACAAAAGTAACAAATTATGAATCCTATTTGTAGCACAGCTTAATATAATAATTTTCTCATTGATGTATTAAAAACATTTGAACACAATATACGTTTCCTTTGTACAGTTCATCGTTCAAAGCAAAAACATATGATGCTCAGTCTATACATGCATATTTTTTTTTCATTCTCTTTAATTCCTGAGGAAGGAAATTAATTAATCAAAAACCAGAACCCAGATCTGAAGTGCTTCTCCGGGAGCCCAAACTGAATTGGTTCCCGCTCATTACAAAATCATTCGGCTGTTAGTTATTGGCCTTATATATGGATTATTTTTTTTTTATATATATATAATTTACACAGCACAGCCTAGGCCTCTAGCTTCAGATCCTTTCATGACCCTTAGCCTTTTGCATGAAGTAATAAACATCTCCCACGGTACATCTCCCACAAGCATCCAATCACCATCTTTATCCTCATAAGTTGGTACGAACTCTGAACCATTGTAGCCTTCACTCTCCGAATATTCACCTGAAAAATAATCATCACATACAATTTAATATTAGATTCAAAATTCTTCTGGAGTTTGGACTAGTAATCTAGTTAGTCTTTATTTCTCAAAAATTACCCAGAAACACTTGTGTCGTTATTTTCATATATAGTTGTTAAATCTGATTTCTAACAGATAAAATAGCCCTTTTGTTTGATATAGATTAAAATTCAGAATAAATCTGACGTGCAACAAGTGAAAGCTAGAGCCAGTATAGATAAACTTACCAACTTTGAACTTGAACATGTCTTCCAAGGCCTTGAGCAATTCAGGATAATCTTTGTAGATGTTCAAATGAATCTTTCTGAGATAAGGTGCCCCATCCATGCTAACTTTTACATAAATTCCAGAAGCCTCAGCCTCCGATTTCTTCGCTTGTAGACTATTTTTCCTGTAAGATCTAATCGGTGGCCACCCCACTACTTGTGTCCTGTAAAATTACAAATATACCACATCAACCCCATTAGCTCATGCATATAATATGCTAAAACGTTACTAAAGTAACTACATATAAATAAAATAAAATAAAAAATTAAAAAAAAAAAAGTGCTTACTTGCTAGGCGGAGTTGTTTCTTCTTCAGATTTTGTAGCATCTGATGCATTAGAAATGACCCTGGAAGATCCTGACCGATGATCTTGGTCGTCGACGATGTTCATGTCAGGCAATGATCTTTTGTTGCTTCTTGATTCTTGGGTTCCCGGTAAGCCTAGCCGCAGCTCCGTGGCCTCAAGGTTAAGATCTCTCTCAAATGCCATGGCCTTACTTATAATTTGCTAGACGAGCAATTCCAAATTGATTAACTAATACTTTGAAAACTCGTGTGTCTATATGTTGGCAAATGGCAATGGCGTACAAGGAAGCTGTAGTGACGATGATGCAGGGAAATTTCTTCAAATGGTGATTGCTCCGAACGAAAATGAAAGTAGAAACCGTGTGGTCGGCAAAATGAAAATTCAATGGTGTTTATATGGAGGCGACGCATGCCGAGTAGTATTATAAGGTTGATGAAAGGCAGAGGAATACTGCCCTCGGTGAGAGAACTTGAAATATCCCACTGCACTTAACTGCGCGTGTGCTCACACTTGCTATTGTTTTTCATGCATGTAAATGGAAAATGGAAAATTCTATTTGAATAATAGGAAGATAGAAATAATAGAATTTCAGTATGAGCAGTGTTATCGTTTTGTATGCTATTGTATTACTATAGTATGAATAGTATCTATATTTTTGTTTTCATACTGTCTTGTTGCTGTTCAAATAACAGTGCCAAGAAAAAATATGTGTTATTATGTTGTATATTCGCTTTTAGAATTTGTAGCATATAAATGGTGAATTAATGTGACCAAGTTATAAATTGAAATCTTTCACATAAAAAAATCACATGAAGTTATAAAAAAGAAAAAAAATAGAACTTAATAAATATGGATGGTCGGTTTGTAAGTTATTAGAATTAATAATCGAAAAATGAATCATTTTTCTATTAAAAAAATAAAAGCTTTCAATTTGTATTTAAAAATTATGAATTTTTAATTTATAAATCTGGATTAAACAATTGTCATTCTTTTCCAATTTTTTTTAAATTCAAAAATTCTTTTTTGAACTCCTATAAATTATAAATTTAAAAATAGTAACATAAAGTTATCTATTCTTTTTTTATATTATTATTTAAGATAGTATTCATTTCATCCACTAATTACTAATAAAAAGTCAAATATATTGAGTATCTTTTTACTAAAAAAAAAATTCTTAATATTACATTGATTTACTAATATTTACAATTAAAAGTTGGTCAAGCTTCTTCTGATCTACTGATATTTATAATTAGAAATCTATCTAACTTCTTCATATAATTCTACTGTAACACAACTTAAATTTTTGAGCTCAAAATAAACCAAACCTTCATTTAAATACTTAACAAAAAAGTGTTTCCACTAATATATAAATTAAGCTCAAGCTTTTTTCACTGCATCATAAAGAAAGTGATGCGTCCTTTGAGAAAAGAATATTTAATTTCCCATTAATAGACCTGCTGAAAAAAATGGTTTTTATTTTTTATTTTTTTAGGGGAGAGTAGGTTTAGATGCCCGGCAAGGAGCGTGGAGTCGTGGAGGGAGCATCTTAGGGGAAGGTATCTTTAGTAAGTGAATTAGGGACAAGGGCAGGTAATGTGTTTGTCACATGAGCAGCACAATTTAGGAGACTGCCCCTCCATTTTGGGGACAAGCTTTGGACAAACCTTAGCCGCTCATATTGAAGACCGTGACTGCAGATCCAACGCTCCACATTCTTTGATCATTCAAAAGGAAATAAATCAGATCCGTTTGATCAAAGTCAAGTGGTGGTTGCATTGCATGTGAATTGGGCCCACGTGGGTTTGTCGCTGGATGGCAATAGCATGGTGTAGCCTGCCTCAACAGCAGTGGCTTTTAATTTTTTCGATCCACAGTCTTAGGGCATTTTTAAAAATTGTTGTTGGTGTGGTCAGCACCTTGAGCCATGCCTTCCATTTAGGGAGTTCCATGCATTTTCACTGGGAAAAAAAAAATTCATATAATTTTTTATTTTAGTATGTTTTGTTGATTTTTATAGATTCAATTAAAATATACTACATGAAAATAAAACTTGTCGGTTAGATGAACGAATTCTTCTATTTATAGAACCAATCATTCCATTCAATCTAATTATCTGCAAGTGATTTTTCTTTCCTTTTTTTATTTTGTAATGATTGTTTCGAATATGATAAATTCGACCAAAAAAGAAGAAAAAAAGAAAGAAAGAAACATTAAAGAACTGTTAATGGTTGTTTAATTGATGGGATTAGGGCCCTTTTCTTTTCTTTTTTCTTCCTAGTCTTGGCTTATTTTTTAAATCTAGTTATAGTTTAATTGTAAATAAAATGGAAAAAAATAGGGACTTAGTTTAGTATCGCTTTTTAAATAGAGACTTATTTAAGCAGATTTTTTGTAAAAGAGTTTTTACAAGTTGAGTTTTAACAAAAAAATTTCAATTATTTCACCGTCAAAGAAAACTTTTATTAAAAATTATAAAATTATCTTAATAGATAAGTTATTTAAAGTTATGTTGTGAAATGAATGAAATAAGATAATGTAATAAGTAAATGATATTTTAGACGTTTTAATATTTTAAAAAAACTTTTTAACCACTATTTCTAAAAGCCTAAAATTTGAGTTTTTTGTAGTAAAGACAAAATAATTTATTTAAACTTCAAAAGCTCTACTAAAAAAATAACCAAACAATAATAAAAATTTTAAAAAAAAGTTTATGAGATTAAATAAATACTTATGGTCATTAAATAAGTAATAACAAAAGAGCACTGACTTAATTGTTAACAATAAAAATTCAAAACTCAATCTTAGCCACTCATTAAAAAAAATACTTAGAGAAAAAAAAATAAGGAGAGGATCCTTGTCTTAGTCAATGAAATGTCATTTATGTATTATTTAATACTATAATTATAATATTTAAAGGTACGTATGGCGTAATCTGGACATCATCAAATGATCAGAACTTGAAATAAAATCTAATTACCTGATATTCTTAAGGTATCGTAATTAAATTCTTTTTTACATATAAAGAACTTTATCTAGAGTTGACGTTACGTAAAGATGAAAGGTCGAAATTTTGGGTTTGGTAATCTCCTCAAATAATTTTGATGAGACCCAACTTTTTTTTATTTTTGGGGTGTCCTACCAAACTGTAAGAAACATTGAAAAGGTTTGGCTTTGCTATGGCTGTTAACAGGAATATCTATCAAGAGATTATATTTTGGAAAGTCCTTTATTACTTTAATTAAGTCAAAAAATTAACAGTTAATTGTCCCCGCTTTGTTTAACAAGGTTTTGTTGATCATTATTTAGCTTCATAATGTTTTAGCTTCATAAGGTTTTGTTGCGTGCGTAGGTACTTGAGTTCACCCACTTTTCTACTTTTGTTAATAAATTTGTTTGTAAACATTTTTTTTTAATTGAGAAATATTATACATCTCTAAATTTTATTATAAAATTTCATTTTAATATAGGGTCCAGTTATAGTGCAACTGTAGTACCATACTACAGTTGCTTTAGTTATTGAATTCAGCTATGGTGAGAGCAAATGACTGGATCCTCTAATATGTCATTTATTCATTGATTAGTAAAATAGTGTACTTAATTTTCATAAAATTTTTAAAAAATATTCAACTATTTAATGAATGACACATCATATATCATATTATTTGAGACGAAATAAATGAATTTACGCTAAAAGTATGATAGAATAGTTTTTAATTAACCTTATCTAACTAACCATCCGAATTCAAATCTTAAAGGAGTTGAAGGATAAAAAATGAAATTGAGCTTTACTTACTTTTTTTTAAAGGTAAATAAAAATAATATTCAGGTTAAATTCTAAAATTTTATATTGAATATTTTTATAAGAATATTATTAAGAAATATTTTAAAAAAAAATTATTCGATAATTTTTAGATACAGTAATTTGAAAATAATTGATCATTTGGGTTACACCGACAACACAATAAAACATTCAAACCTGATAGATTGCACCATACTAGCAAAAATTGCATGTGGATTCGACGTGATACTGTCATTTCTGAGATTAAAAATGTTCCTATTGATTCTTCTTCACCAGAGAGAGAGAGAGAAAAAAAAAATGCTTTGGCTTTGGTTAAAAATTAATTTTTCATAAATAAACAAAAATATCAACAGTTTTAAAAAGTTAAAAATATTGTAGGGGACCACAATTAACACAAAGGGACCCACAATTTTTGGACCTAAAAAAGCGGAAACTGGGGTCCACTTTCAAGCGGATTTATGACACCACATCATGATTGTCTGGATGGGGTCTATACATTCTTATTATGTGACAGCCAATCAGGACCCCACATTCATCGCAGCCTGGGCCCCCCTGCTTTTGTAATAGACCAATTGGGTCCAATCACACACATTTCCAGCTATTCTATTTTTCAATCTTATCCCTTTTTATTTCCCCTCTCTGTTTTTAATTGTCTTAGGTACCTTTTTAATCCTTTCTTTTGTGTCCCAACAAGTTGACATAATTATATTACCATGGTATTGATTAATGTTGTTTTAATTATGTCTAATCTAATATAATCAAATTCATCAATTCAATTTGATTTCATTTTTTTTAGCAAATCGAGCTTAGATTAATATGTATAAAAAAACAAAATACTTCATTATCAAAACCAATAATCTATTTATGGTTGATCGTGAATGTGTTTTGTTTTTTATCACCCGTATTCAAGCAATCGAATAATTTTTCAATAACGATAATGATTAGGTCTCACAATTGAGTCCTTAGTGTTATATGTCGTCACTATATAACAGTCTAAGTCAAATAATCAAGTAGATATTGTTTGTTTTTGCCACAGAACTCATCACGATTTTGTTATTGGGCTTTACAAATCAAAACATATCTACTTATTTAGGAGAGCCCACGACTTATAAAATCATTCAAGAACTCACTCATTAGTGATGTAGGATATTACATGCTTCTTAACAAGTAGGATATTGCATACTTTCTCCCTTGAGGACCTCGACCTTGCGTTCTTGGGAGGGTCATTGGGAATAAAACAAAATGAAATCATATTATTAACATATTTATCCACACATTGGGTCGTGAGTTTACTATAATACTAATTGCGGCAGCCGAAGTTCAACAAGCAAGTAGATATTGTCAGCTTTGGACACACAACTTGTCATGATTTTATTATCTTACTTTACAACTCAAAACATTGTATTTAGTTAGGAGAGCCCACAACTTATGAAATAGTCTAGAAACTCACATTGATTTTTAGTTTATGATTAATAATAATAATAATAATAATAATAATAATAATAATAATAATAATAATAATAATAATAACTGATGATGGGGTTGTATATTTTAAAATGTCATAAATATTGCAACCGTGGATACGGCTGAATTATGGAATGAAAAAGACTAGAGAAAAACATTGGGAAAAATGCATTTAACACGGCAACTCTATCTAGGAATTTCATCTTTCCTCTTTAGATTGAACATTCAATGTTGATATCCCAACTATATTTTGTGTAAAAAAAATTGAAAGTTACTCAACAATGCATTGAATCTCAAAATTTAATGTCATTTTCTTGTTGGAGTATGAGGGAGACAGTCCGCTCGTGGACATTTATACTGCCACGTTTAGGTGTAAATTGCCAAATATGAGTTTGGTTTCATGATGAGAAATGTTTTTTAAATGATGAGAAATGTTTTCTAATTAAAGGGTGATTTGATCAGTGTAATGTTAAACAAATTTTTAATAAATTGTTTTATTTTTGTCATATATATATGTTAGCTTAGCAAAGCTAATCAAGAAGATAAGTTTGTATCAATTTGTTCTCTGTGTTAAGCCATGTATCACGTCGCTTTCACTTGTATTATTGGAGACAATTAAGGATATTATTAGATCAATTATTAAGGTAAAACTTTTGTATGGACGTTTAGATTAGATGGCATCAATTATTTTTCGAGAAATTGCCACCCATATTTGAAATGACATATTAAATTATAATTTCAACAAAGGATTGATATGGAAACATGATAAGGTTGTTAGTTAAATGGAATAGAACTAGCATGTAGATTAAGATGAGTTAACAATTTTTTTTCTCGAAAGAGTTTTTGAATGATTATGATTTTTTAAGACGTCAAATTTGTAAAATGGTAAAATTTCTTTAGTCAGTATAAGAGACTTGAAGTTTAAATTCTACTCAAATCAGAGTTAAAAGAGGAAAAAAAAAATCATAGCTGCTCCTCATATATACTATCTCATTTGTTGAATTCTTACCACGCATGATTTATTATCACATAATTGGTTAATATGTACATGGGATTGGCATCCAACCGATTATGAAGTATATTGTCACATTATTCCTGTTATGAAAGTTATAAAGAGATTAATCTACATTTATATGTTAAGGCATAATTGTATTGAAAAATTTTCAGAAAAATAAGTGTTTTCAATAACATTCAATCATGTGTTTGTATAATTTATGTTTTGCTCCCCCAAAAAATTATGATACGAGGTTATGACATTTTTAAGCATATTTGTTTTCTCTACAAAGACTATCATTGAATCAAAATCTAAGTCCCTCAATAAATTTAACTATAATCTTGTAACTACTAACTTTTTTATATAAATTGCTTTTTTAACCATATGTTAAATCTTACAAAACTTGCCACATCAGTTTGTAGCTGATGACAAAGAGTTTGTATTTCAATTTTATTTTAATGTAATATTTAAGGAAAACAAAATTTATACATAATGAAATTCAAGGAAAAAAAAATGAGGAGGATAAAATAAGTTCTACACCGCACTGTACGGACAAAGACGAAGATCTTCTCTGTTGGTAGTTAAAAACTTGAAAAAATGTAACTGAAAGTGACTTGTGCTCGAACTTTCAATACTATTTTCAGCGTTTTAAATGTCTCACGTGTGGTGTTTGACGGAGATATTGACAAGAGTTAACACCTAACAGTGATGGGCGCGTACTGTGTACCATCACAGAGCCAGCTGCACACGTGTGGGGCGCTGTTGAGAGCTAGGGGTGATGATGACAGTGGGCTTGGTGGGGCCCAGTATCCACACGGGAGAAAAGACATGTCCGTCTGGCTTTGGCTGGGCTGTCAGTGGGCCTTCCCACCCCAGAATTTTGTTTTGGAGTAGACGGCATGTCGTTTTCAATCCTTTGCTTTGCTTTCTGTGTTTTGTCAGCTTTTGGGGGAAAGAAATCCAATGAGGATATGGCTTCTTGTTTGCCATGTCATTTGCTTCACATCACAACAGGTCATGACCATATACCATCATCATGCAGGGCCTCCCTAAGTGGCATTGTGGCCTATGGCACAAAAATGATAAAATATGCTGACAAAAGAGCCTATATACCATTATTTTTATCAATATTTTGTCCTTTTTTTTTTTTTTAACTCACTTAGCATGCAAATAATAAGACTCGTGAAAACAATAGGGCACTCTGTATCTTTCTATTTTATGTGTATGATGTTGATGATTTAAATGGTTTGTGGATGAATGAAAGTGAAGGTACAATTTTCTTCAATTCTTTAAAAGAGCAAGACATTATAGTCAAATAAGAAATATGGTGTGACTTTCACCTCATTTAATGTATTAACTAATGGATAGGGAAAATGTTATTCATGCCTAGCTCCTTAGGACCACAAATTTCCAATGCCTATGAAAAATATGAAGAAAAATATTTACTAGCAGGTTAGCATTATCAACATAGGAATTGGGAAGTACCAGACTGTTGGTGTGTGTGTAATGTCATCACCTATGTATTAAAAAAAAATTTCCTTTGGCAAATTTCTTCATTAGTTAGAGTAGTTGTTGAAATATCATATTAATGCTTATAAGATATATCAATTAAAACCGTAAATCTTCCTCATTAATTTTAACCATTAATTTTCCTCGATTTTGACTTGTTTAAAATAAAAAAAAAGTATTATAATGCACGACATTTTTATTTTCTGCTATTTATTAAACTAGAGATTCAACATAATGATATGGTTATTTTGAATATTAATTGAATAATTTAATTTGAGATAGTAATCGAGTTTTAATGAATACAACATAGGAAAAAAAAAAGCTGTAGATTTAAATAATATTAGGTTCGAGTCAACTAGAAAATTTTATTTTTGAGAAAAAAATATTTGATGATTTTTTTTAAGAAAATAAATATTTATATACAAATGTAGTAGATAAATAAATAAAATTGTCATGGGTGGATGAAACAAGGCACATGCAAAGATCAATCATGTACAATGGGCGGGGTGGTTTGGTTGGTGGGGCACAGCTAACACTCTCTCCACCAATCAGTCTTTGCACATGCACGGTTTCGTTGACTTTTCTCGGTTGTCGGACCCGCGTTGCCACCTGGCCTCCGTTGATTCCTTGAAGGCTCAGCTCACAGCCATGCAGACGCCAAAGGTTTTGCCGTCATATAGCTGGGAGCATTCATATTTGTAAGGCGTAAATTTTATGGTATATAAAATATTAAAATAAATTCGAATATAATAAATATATTGTTTTAGAATTTTAAAAATTAAAAAAAATTTAACTTTGAAATGTACAAGAATCTTACATCTTTATCAATTTACCCCCAAATATTAATAAACCTTTATATTGTTTCAAATAATTTTATTAGATGAATCAATTAGCACTCACACTATTTTTATTATGGTTGTGTGTATTATAGTAAATATGGTATGCCAATAATATCATGTCACCTAATAAATCTAAAGTTAAAAAAGAAGAAGTTAACATCAAACTTGAAAATACAAAATTCTTTTGTTTTTTTATTTCCCAAAGAGTGAAGCTATACATACACAGACAAACACACACTTGAAAATAAAAGCAAAGATTCAAACAACATGTAAGTTTCTTGTTTTAATATATCAAAATTCAAGTATTATATGTATTTTCGCTACCTTTCAATCACTATATGATGGAAACAACACTAGCTGTAAAAGTGAAGAAGTGGGTTTCAATCTCATCCATTGAAGCAATCCCAAAAGTGTTCTCGTGTTATGCTTATCATTCAAGAACAAATGCTTGTTTGCAGAATGTGAGATTTCTTGCTTTATGAGAAGCATTTTGCACTTTTCTATTTGCTTGCCATTTTTGTGCATATGTAGTGGCGCCCATCATGAAATAACTTGGTTTCTTTGAATTGCCACCACATATAGTGGCGAGTGGATAACTCTAGGTGGATTGACAAGATCTTTATGGTAATCTTCTCGGAGTCACAATGGCAAAGATAAGGATGCATATATATAGCTTTTCATTTTTCATCAACAAACTCAATTTCTTTTAACAAATTTAGCAAAATAGTTTTAAACAATATTGATTATACAAGGTTATAGAAAAATAGATATTTCATCGTACGATTGAATTATTAGATATGTAAATCGTGTGTCATATTAAATTTTAGACTTTTTTATTTGTACCAATACAAATCGATTGAACAAATTAGCATACATATGTTATATTGTATATCTAGTTAATAATTTAAATATATGATTTGAGATTAAAAAAGAGACTCAAACTATAGTTTGTTTTAGTTTTTTTTTTTAAATTACATTTTCTTGAAATTGATTGATGTTTGAATCCCTTTTCATGGAAGTTTTATATATATTCTTAATTTTTTGTGTATAACTCATGGACTCATTGAACCTCGAACCCAAGACGTGAATCCTAAGAAGCCACTCCTTATCATTTGAAGCTAAACCTTGCTTCTAGATTAATGCATCTTCAACTGGTTAATATGTTTAATAAACAATGACAAATATGTTTGGGATAGTAATAAATATCAAATTAAATTATCCTATCAAAAGTATCAGCTAATTATCACATGTCATTACCACAAAGTTAATCTTTTACTAACGGATTTTTTTCTATATATTTTTTTAGGGAAATTTATTTAATATGCAATGAACATTTTTGTTATGAGCCAGCAATTATTATTTTATTGGTGGAGCCTAAAGAAACAAATAAAAGGCAAACAAGGCCAACTTGGTATGTCCACTCACCTCACCACAATCATTCTAACATTTACATCATTCATGACATCACTTTCCCGACAACCCGTGGACGGTCCAAATTTACCCATCTCATCCACGTGGTATCATCACAACCGTCCAAAACCTCCCACCCACATCACACAATACACAACATGACCTTATATCATCCAACATTTTAGCAAACTTTGCTCTTTCTTTGCATGCAAAAAAGAAAAAAAAAGAAAACCAGAACTACTACTCTCGATACCCTCTCAAAATACAAACAAACCAACCAAAAAAAAAAAACAAGAGAGTGATAATTAATTAATTAAGAGAGGAGTTTAAGGAGTGTTTAGTGTGTAAATTTGAAAGTTTCATTAAGATGATTAACTTCGAAGCGACGGAGCTTCGGCTGGGGTTACCGGGCGGTAACGGCGGAAGCAGTGAAGGCGGCGGCGGCGGCGGCGGTGGTGAGATAGCCAAGAACAATAACATTAATGGCATGAAGAGAGGATTTGCAGACACCGTTGTTGATTTGAAGCTAAATCTTTCAACAAAAGAGTCAGGTGGGATTGATGTAATTGAGAAGACGAAGGGCAAAAGTGCTTCTGCTACCGGGGCTACAGACCTTTCAAAGCCTCCGGCCAAGTAAGTTATTTTTCTATTTTGATATTTCATTTTTTCTTTTTAAATTATCGTTACTTGGAATGCAAATTTGTCTTTTTAATTAACGCTAACAAATTATCTAAATACTGTTATATATCTTTTTTCTAATATCAAGATGAAATATCGTTATTACTAGCTAGAGTAGATGTTATATAGTATTGGTTAAATAAAATGTTAAATTTAATTTATTAATTATTTCAAGTGAAAGAGAAAAGTGTGAGATTAGTTTTTCTTTTTTCTTTTTTTAACGTTCATAATGAAAATAAGGACTTAATTTTCTTCATGTGAAGATAACAAAATACTAACATTTTTTTTTTCAAAAAACTTATTAGCTAGTGTGTAAATTCAATGAAATTGATTTTTGACATTTTTAATTAATTTCCTGTAAGAAATTCTATTGATGGGGAATCTGAAAAAAATAATCGTTAAAGAGTTTGATGAGGGTACGTTATGTTGTTGTCACATAAGCAAACAATTCTGACTAAAGGGAGATTTCAAGGATTTGGTTTTCTGTCGGGAGGAAAGAGGAACATTACAAAACATTAGGAATCTTTACTTTTCTCACCCACCAAACAATATTTGAATTTTCAAATTAAATTAAAAAAAAAAAGGCCACAGCTGATGATTCTTATCTCATTTTTTTGTACACCGGGAAAAAAAGAAATCTCAGTTGTACGGTCAGACAAATAAGAAAAGGCCACTTGCTTTTTCAAAAAATAACATGCCTCTAATCACAAAATTTGATAAATATTTTATATCATAATTTCGGAATCAGAATTTTGGTTCAACGGAAGCCATAAAGAAGAAATAACAAATTCGAAAAGGTTGAAACGTAATATAAACAAAACCACTGAATTTTAGTGAAAACCCAAATTTTTTTAGGCCTCAATAGAGTAAGTTATTATTATTATTATTATTATTTTTTGGGGGGTCAATTAATAGTTAATGACATGAAAATGATCTGATTTTTTTTTTGCAGGGCACAAGTTGTGGGTTGGCCACCCGTTAGATCATTCAGAAAGAACATCATGGCCGTCCAAAAGGACAATGAAGAAGGTGATAATAAGGCTAGTAGCAGCAGCAGCAGCAATGTAGCTTTTGTTAAAGTGAGCATGGATGGTGCCCCATACTTGCGCAAGGTTGATTTGAAGCTATACAAAAGCTACCAAGAACTCTCTGATGCCCTTGGCAAAATGTTCAGCTCTTTCACCATTGGTACATACATATAACTAACACAAGCACTTTTAATTAATTTCCTCCCACAATTCACACTACTCAAAAAGTGCTTTTTTTAAAAAAATTTAGTAAAAGTGGGTTTATTTATTTAATCTGTTATGTATGTAGGTAACTGTGGGTCACAAGGGATGAAGGATTTTATGAATGAGAGCAAACTGATTGATCTTTTGAATGGCTCAGATTATGTACCTACTTATGAAGACAAAGATGGAGATTGGATGCTTGTTGGTGATGTACCATGGGAGTAAGTTCATTCACTTCTATTGTGTTACATTAGAGTCAGTACAACCAACCAATAGAATCATGACATGTATATAAAAACAGTCACAATGTCATTTGTTGATTGGTTGTTTGTAAGTTCAATAAAGGTACAAGTGAATATCTTGGTACGCTTGTACATCCTTGCAGTATGCTAATGATACTTTCTCAATTTGATTTGATTGACAGTATGTTTGTTGATTCATGCAAACGCTTAAGAATAATGAAAGGATCCGAGGCCATTGGACTTGGTAATTATATATAATTAACCTTCGTTAACATTTTATACCATATATGATTAATAGATATAATGTTATTGACATATGTAATTAGCATGTAAGCATGTTGAGAATATAATTTCTTGCTATTATTTTTGCAGCACCAAGGGCAGTTGAGAAGTGCAAGAACAGAAGCTGAAGATTGATTATGATCAGCAACTTTTTGCCAAAAGCAGCTTGTTAAAAAAGCTGATTTCAAAACCAAAAGGGCAAACCGGCTTGTTGAGGAATCAAGCAGGGAGTTTGGATGTGCTTATGTATCATGCGTTTTTTTTTTTTTTCTCTTTTTTGGGTTTTTGTTTTTAAAATGTTAGTAATTAGTAGAGAGTTGGAATATATTCTGAGAGAGATTTGTTTAGTGACAAGAAGCAATAATTAATATTATTAGAACATGTTTATAAGTCTCCAACTTCCCACTTCTGTAACTTGAGTTTATTGTCTATGACTTGTCCAATAATAATAATATCTTATTATTTATTTTATTTTATTTCTAGTTGTGACTTGTGAACATTTTTTTTTTTTACTGATTAAGCATCAGGTTACTGTATTACACATAGATATATACAACTGCTATGACAGCATGTCATTACACTGATATTTATAATCAGATATATATACATGGGACTTATATTATTACATTTTTAGTCTATGAAACACATACTCAGCTAAATACCCAGCTAAATATTCTTTACGGAAGATGGATGTCTCTACTACACTCGTATTTCGCAAGGAGAAAGACGTTGTAAGTACTCTTCAAATATTTATATTTAATTGAGTGAGGTTAAGTCAAGCTTAACTTCGATGATTCACCACTGGACTACAAACCCAAGTGGCGTGACTTGTGAACATTATTGTTTGTTTTTTGTTCCCTCCACCATTTTGTATTAAATATTGCAAGTGATCTTTTTAAAAAATAAAAAATAACATATTCATAATATTCATTAGAATCTCTGCATTATCTGTACACTTGTGCTTCATAAATTATTATTATTTTTATTTTATTTTATAAATAGTGTGATTGGTTGAGGAGGCAAGAGTACAAGATCCATTAACAAAATGATAATAAGATACAGAACAAAGCCATGTGCTTACTGTTGGGGAAATTTATTGAGTCCATTATTTGATCTGTCATGTTCCTTCCTGCAAGTAACCTTAATAATAATTTGTAGCTGTATGGACCCAAAAATGCTCAAAAAGAAAGACTATTGATTACAATATTTGAGATCTTGACAGACTGACAGTGTTAATTCCTGTTGGCGTTTTTTGTGACTAAAATATTTAAAAATGGGAGTTTATATATCACCATCAAGTAATTTGAGCATGTTCAATTGATAATATTTTCTTTGAATGAGTAATAAATGAGTAATAAATTTTGTGTTATCTATACTATGGTGTTAATAAAAAGATGTTAATCTGTTTAATACTATACGATTATATATATATTTTATGTACAAATGAGTATTCTCAGTGTATACTCCTATGCATTGAATCCTCATGCATGAACTTTTAAAAGTTTAGTTTAATGGCAATACATTTGTTGATACATAAAACACTACCAAATATTGTAAAGTAATTTGACACACTGTCCCACAACTAGCTAGGACCATGTAAATCTCTTTTCCAACCAATTTTGGCTGGCATTTTTGGAGTCTAAGATAATCTTTTTATGTAACAAAGTTCATACAATCATCTTTTTTCTTTTTAGCCCACCCCTATATTAATCAATAGTTCTTGAAAGAATAGACTGCATCAATGGACGGGCAGCAAGTTGGTTGGAATCATTTCTGCAAGATCTTCAACACATAAGGTTAGGGATTTGTAAAAGATTTGCTCTGTCCCTTAAAAGAATATTCTTAGAATCATTTAATAAAAGCCCATGAAAATATAATAATACCACGTTCTTTCCTTTTTATAGTAAGCTATTACATTTTTTTTTTCATCTCCAACGCAAAACTGGGGATCTGTAAATATTGTCTCTTCCTTTTCCAAGATTCTTAATTGATAAAACCATTACTATAAGCCACCCTTTTGTGGCCTTAAAATGATTTATATATATTTTAGATTTGACAGTAGGCAAAGGGGAAATGACTATGATGGTTTCTTGTGACCACTGTGATTAAAATTGCATGGTTGAATCTAAACATTGTAGTTAACTTGTTCATTAGTTAAAGTGTGCTTAGCCCACAAAATCATTTTTGTGATCTCATCAAAATTTTGCACTTGGAGAGTGTTTTGGGCCACTCATGATGATTTACTGAAGCACTTTGAAAACTAGTTTCTGCTTTTTCTTTATGGGGGGGATTCAATTATTCATAATGAGGATGTCAACTTAATTACACTTGGCCAAATGAACAAACATCAATCTTATTGAAGGCATTTGGGAGGGGATTCAATTACTCATAATGAGTATGTCCACTTACAGTTGGCCAAATGAACAAACATCAACCTTCTAGAAGGGATTTGGGACCCTACCAAAGATAAGATAAAGAAAGTAGTAGGCTAAATTGAAGGCGATAATTCCAATTCCAAGTGACGAAGAAGAAGATAAGAAATTAAAAATGAGTCATCCCTATTCGCCGAGTGATCTGATTCTACCAGATTTTACTCCAAATTTACGATCTACATCTGAGGTACATGCTTGGAATGGAATCGCTACCGTTTTGGTGATGCTTGTCATCTGGCTCGTCTCCGGGAGGTCATCACGAAAATTGTCTAAAACAGACAGATGGCTTATGATCTGGTGGGCTGTTAGTGGCCTCATTCACATCATTCACGAGGGTTACTGGGTTTTCTCTCCAGCGTTTTATAAGGACGAGTCTGGGAATTATTTTGCCGAAGTTTGGAAAGAATACAGCAAAGGTGATTCAAGATATGCATCAAGACATGCGGCGGTTCTTGGTATTGAAGGAATTGCCGTGCTTTTTGTTGGCCCTGCTAGTCTTCTTGCAGTGTATGCTATAGCTAAAGGAAAGTCATACAGCTACATTCTTCAGTTCGCGCTTTCTCTTGTGCAGTTCTATGGGTCGTCCCTCTACTTCATAACAGCTTTCTTGGAAGGCGATAAATTTGCATCCACTAGATATTTTTATTATTCATACTTCATTGCACAAGGTGGCACCTGGATTCTGTTTCCAGCCCTAATAGTGATCCGCTGTTGGAAAAGAATTTGTGCAGCATGTCCGCTCCTAGACCACAAGAGCAAAGTTTATTGATTGTTATTTCACATTCTGCTGTGACTCAAATCAAAATTTACTATGCCCTTTCGACATGGCTTGCCTTTCAACAATACATGCTTACATTGATCATTAAAAAAAAGAAAAAAAGGAGTAGGCTTCGTTGAAGGGACGCAAATGAGTGTCTTTTAACCAAAACATTACAAATAAATAAAGTGAAATTTAGATTAACTAAGTGAAAATATTGAGAGGTGGCATGTAGTAGTGTATTATTATTCAGTTATTTTCACAGCTTACATTTTATTGGAGATTTTTGTTTTCTATTCTTTCTTCTAATATTTTTCTTTTATTGATGATAAACAAGAATTGCATTCATCTAACAAAATGGAAGATAAGAAAATAGATTCCCAAGGCAGATAATATTTTTTTTTTAAAAAAAGTTAAAATTGTTGTGAACCCTTGTTGGTGGATGTCTAGTTAATTAAGCATGAGATTTTAGACAAGCAAGTATATGGAGCCAAAACCGCTTGCACCGATTGGCAATTTAACAAAGAATGGCTATGAGATGAAGAAGACTATGCCATCATGGTCAAGCCAAGTTTGGTATGTAGCTAAGCTAAGTGGCCCATTTAATTCACTTAGTATCGACTATCGAGCATGACATGACCAATTGTTACTGGTTGATGATTGCTACAAGGGGCAGTTTAATAATATTGTGTCTTTTAAAATAATTATTGTTAGTTGTGCTGTAAAAATAATTAGATATCAAGAGAATCGGTTAAATACTTAGTAAAATTTATTTTTAAAAGTGCTATAAGTATTAATAGCAATGATATTTATTTAGTAAATTTCATTAAAAAACTATTGTAAGAATGTAAATAAGTTAATTGGACATAATGTTGAATAAAATTTATTTAAATATTTATAAATATGTGTATAAAATATTTTTTATTGTGTACATATAACTAAAAAAAATATTTTCTATTATAAATTTTATTTTTATTTTGTTATCTCATTATAATTGGCAGCAATAATAATAATAATAATAATAATAATAATAATAATAATAATAATAATAATAATAATAATAATAATAATAATCTTTTTGAAGTTAATGCCTTTATTTCCTAATTAATAAGGATAATTTTAGATTTTTATAATATATATGGGGATATATATGCAATTCTATTAAGTATAAAAATAATTCTTAAAATCAAATTTTGAAAAGCTACTCATTTCCTACTTTTCAAAATTTATTGTAGGATAAGGTGGTTTTGCCAAAAGTAATTTTTTTAAAAATTTACTCAATCCTAAAATTAGCTTTTAACTTTTTAAAATCAATTTTGAACCTCCCAAAAGTAATTCCAAGTAGACCTTAGATTAAGTCATGCTCGCCTTGTACGTTGTACAATTCAAAATAAGAAAAATAGAACTCGTCTTGATTATTTCCCTCAGCTCCCTTTCATTTATTTACATTATTATTTAGAGTGGTGGTATTTGGCCCCCTCATTATATCTTACTAGCCCCCACTTTTCAGATATTTTTTATTAAAAATTTTAAATTAATCTTTATCTCTCAACATACCCTACCAAATCCCCAATTTACCCTTATTATGATTTTTATCTTTTTTCTAAGCACTCACCATGTAAAACTTATAAAACCTATTCTAAACTAGAAAAAAAATTATAATCATTGTAATCTCTCTATTTCTTTTTAAAGGTTTTATCCACCGTTATCATAACCATAAAAAAAATTTCATACTTCTTCATCTTTTTCATCATCCTCTATTGAGTATTATAAATTAATTTGTTCTATGATTACAAAAGTAAAATGTACAATATATGAAAATGGATAATAATTTAAAAAAATTAATATAAATTAGGGTTTAAGAAATTAGATTAGTTAAAATTATATATTAATAGAAAGAGTAATGATATTTATTTTATTTAATTTATTGGTTGAATGAAAATATAAATTAATAAAAACAAATCATGTGATATTTAATTCAACGTCTTATCAAAATAAGTTTGTCTGAGTTTGTCATTACTCTAATAGAAATTATCATGTGGGTGTACTTAAAAACTATTTACCCTTTAAGTCATTTCATATAAGAATAAAATATATATTAGTATAAAAGTAACTGGTGAGAGTTAGTAGAATATAATGAGGGAGTTAAATATCACAAACCTATTATTATTTATTTTATACTTCTTGGAGAGTGTGTCTAGTCAGATAAACTACAAGATAATTAAGCTTTCGTTCTGTGTAGGCCCATTCTAATTCTAATTTGGGCTTCATATAATTCGAGCAATTGAGCCTTCTAAATTTTTCTTTTTAGTATGACTTAGTCTGTTGACACCCCAATACCTTTTAAAAATCCCTATCTTACTTTATAACTTCAACCTTCATCAAAATTATATACAATGACAATTTCTAATAAACCCCTCATTATCTAGATTTGTTAACAAAAGAAACATGTTTGGGCAAGAAAAGCTTTTGAAGCCTTGAAGGTATCAATTTCTTTGCTACCATTTTTCATAGTAGAGTTTCTATAGAAATGTTAAGGTCTAGACTATATCATTGTGCAATAGTACTTCATTTTTTAAATCAATAGCACTCGTCTTAGATTTACTACAACTTCAATTAGTATGCGAGGAATTAGTGACTTAGTTCAAAGTGATCCAGATCACATGGTATTCACATCATCCCTTTCATCTTATTTATCAAGCAGATATTTATTGCACTATGATATGAACTTATTTAGTCCAAGAAGTAGAGGACGGGTCAAAAACACACTTATGAGAAATATGGTTTGAAAAAAAAAAAAGGAACCAACAATAAAAAATTTATTTTAACAGTTACAATCTCGAACTCAAATATACCTATACCATAATTTATAATTTTAATTAAAGATTCAAGAGATGAAAAGAAGTGCCTGAAATTAAAATTCATCAAAGTGTAGAAAAAAATAATTTTTTTTAAATTTTTTGGTGAGAAATGACAATAAGGATTCCTCCATTACTATTGAAATGACAATGAAAGTTTTTTATTGAAAAATGAAAAAGATAAAAAAATTTATGAACAAAAGGAAATTAAAGAAACCATAGGGTTTGACGATAACAAAATCACCATCAAATGTAACCATTTTGAAATATTTTTATTGAGGTTATTAAAGAGAAGGGGTTTGAAGAGGTATCCAGTCTCGCTCGTTTAATATAATTTTGATTAGTTGATGCTAATACCTCACAAGGAAAAAAAAATATTGATTTATTATGTCTTTTTTTTCTCTCTCACAAAATATAGTAATATACTTCATAAGAAAACACATATGTTTAGGAAAAGATCAAGTTATAAAAATATTTAAATCCATTTAGCACTATACAATTATACATATATTTTGTGTATAGATGAGTATTCTCGATGTATACTACTATGCATTGAATTCTTGAAACTCTTGACACATTACATTTTAATCAATGATTAGAAAGTAATATAGATGCATTATGAGAATCCTATAGATAAAGATTATAGAAACATTATACATGGTCTTAGCTAGGCTCTCATGCATGAATTTTTTTTTTTTAAGTTTGGTTTAATGGCAATACACATCTGTTGATAGATAAAATATTCCCAAATCTTGTAAAGTAATTTGGCACACTGTGTCACACAACTAGCTAGGACCATGTACATCTCTTTTCCAAACAATTTTGGCTGGCATTTTTGGAGTCTAAGATGATATTTTTATGTAACAAAGTTAATATAATCATTAATCATCTTTTTTTCTTTTTTGCCCACCCCTATATTAATCAATATTTCTAGAAAGAATAGACTGCAACAATGGACGAGCAGCAAGTTGGTTGGAATCATTTCTGCAAGATCTTCAACACATAAGGTTAGGGATTTGTAAAAGATTTGCTCTGTCCCTTAAAAGAATATTCTTAAAATCATCTAATAAAAACCCATGAAAATATAATAATATCACGTTCTTTCCTTTTTGTAGTAAGCTATTACATTTTCTTTTCATCTCCAACGCAAAACTGGGGATCTGTAAAAATTGTCTTTTCCTTTTCCAAGATTCTTAATCGATCAAACCATTGCTCTAAGCGACCCTTTTTTGGCCTTAAAATGATTTATATATATTTTGGATTTGACAGTAGGCAAAGGGGAAATGAATATGATGGTTTCTTGGACGTGGACGGTGCTTGGTCTACAAATGATTTACAAAATCGTAGTTGTGATCTCATCAAAATTATGTACGTGGACGGTGTTTAGGGCCAGTCATGATGATTTAGTGAAGCAACTTTGAAAACTAGTTTCTGCTTTTTATTTATAAGGGAGATTCAATTAATCATGATGAGTATGTCCCCTTACACTTAGCCAAATGAGCAAGCATCAATCTGATTGAAGGGATTTGGGACCCTACCAAAGATAAGAAAAAGAAAGGATACAAGCAGTAGGCCCCGTTGAAGGGACGCAAATGAGTGTCTTTTAACCAGATATTACGAATAAACAAAGTGAAATTTAGATTAACTAAGTAAAAATTCTTAGAGGTGACATGTAGTAGCTTACTATTATTAAGTTATTTTCACAGCTGGCACTTTATTGGAGATTTTTGTTTTCTATTCTTTCTTCTAATAATTTTCTTTTTTTGATGATAACCAAAAAAAAAAAAGACGAAAAATAAGAAAATAGATTGTTAAAGCAAATATTTTTTTTTATAAAAAAAAATAGTTAAAATTGTTGTGACCTCATGGTGGTGAATGTCTAGTTAATTAAGCATGAGATTTTAGACGAGCAAGTATATGGAGCCAAAACCGCTTGCACCGATTGGCAATTTAACAAACATTGGCCATCACATGAAGATGACTATGCCATCATGGTCAAGCCAAGTTAGGTACTTAGGTACGTGGCTAAGCTAAATTGCCTATTTAATTCACTTAGTACCAAGCATGACATGACCAATCGTCATTGGTTGATGATTGCTACAAGGGCCAATTTGTTAAAATTGTATCTTTAAAAAATAATTTCTTGTACTTTAAAAATAATTAACTATAAAGAGAATTAGTTAAACGTTTGGTAAAATTTATTTTTAAAAGTATTATAAGTATTAATGGCAGTCATATGTATTTGGTAATTCCTATTAATAGAATGTTATAAGAATGTAAATAACTTAATTGGATATAATGTTCAATAAAATTTATTTAAACATTTATAAACATGGATATAAAAAATTTATTTTAATTATATAAATATTTTATATTATTAATTTATTTTTATTTTGTTATCTCATTATATTTGGTAATGATAATAATTTTTTTGAGGTTAATGATTTATTTCCTAATTAATAAAGATAATATTAGATTTTTATAATACATATATAAGGATATAAATGAAATTTTATTAAGTATAAAAATCATTTTCAAAATCAGATTTTGAAAAATTGTTCCTTTCATGCTTTTAAAATCTACTGTAAGATATGGTGAGTTTGCCAAAAGTGATTAATAAAAAAAAAATTTAAAATTAATTTTGGATCTTGTAAAAGTAATTCCAAACGAGTCATAAATTAAGTCATGCTCGCATCATATGTGATATAATTCAAAATAAGAAAAACATAACTCTCCTTGATTATTTCCCTAAGGTCTCTCTCCTTTATTTTGATTATAATTACGACCAAAACTATTGACACCCCTACCAAAACCCGTTAAAATCCCTTTCTTTATTTTATAACTTCAACCTTCATTAAAATCATATAGAAAGACAATTTCTAATAAACCCCTCATTATCTAAGTTTGTTAACAAAGGAAAAATATACGGACAAGAGAAGCTTTTGAAGCTTTGAAGAGACCCTTTTTTTTTTGCCACCCTTTTTTGTAGCAGACTTTTTGTAGAAATGTTACGGTCTAGACTATATCATTGTGTAATAGTACTTCATTTTTTAAATCAATAAGCATTCGTCTTAAGTTTACTATGACTTTAATTAGTACGGGAGAAATTAATTGACTCCAATATCTCACAGGAAAAAAATTAATTTATTATATCTTTTTTTTTCCTCACAAAATATATTAATATACTTCATAAGAAAAATCGCGTCTGTTTCTCTTGTGTTCTTGTAATGATAATCTTCTTCCTTTTTTTCCCCCAATTCCATGTTAGGCTGAATTCATGTAAAACAAAGTCACCATTAATATGTGAACTCCAGCACCACAAATCTTTATACATGATTTCTAGAACATATTCTTCACATGTACGCATCATGCAAGATGTAATGCCAATTCCAAGAAACTAATATCATCAAGTTATATCTGTGGTTTGAAAAATACATTACACTTCATGGTGGCTTGGCCGGCAACAAACAAATCTTATTTTGATTTTAAAATATAATTTTGGGCCACCACCATTTTAAAGTTTTTTGTGCAAGCCTAATGAATAATTAAGCAACGCTAATAAATGCTGGCTATATTAATTTTTTTTCCCTTTCTATATATACATCGATTATTTATTTTCCTAAGTATTGTGCTCAATGACAATCCCTTCAAAGAATCAACCTCTAAACTCTTCTTGCATTATCTAAAAAATGTTACTGATAAAAGTTGAGAGCTTTGTTTCACTATCATGTGTGGGCCAGAATAAATTATCCCACCTGGGTGTTTAGGCCCAGTAGGATGTTGGGCCTGGGGCCCATTGAGTAATTCTCAATCAGGTCGTGTTAGGAAAATCAATCCATGTTAATTTTCACAAAGAATCTTCCAGATTGTAGTACTTGCGAGTTCACGAGTGGACGCTAGAAGTACAAGCATTACAATTTCAATCATACAGCAGGTCATTTTCTTTTTAAAAAATAATTAAAAAAATAAAATAATATCATCGGATCGGAGTCAAGTCAAGTGACCACATACAGCCATCTGGGGCCGGGCTACCAACCCACTGCACCATATGCACATGTTTTTTTTTTTATGTCGCATAGCACATTGATGTTGACTTGGTGGCCGGAACGCTCCGAGACAGACGCTGGCAAATAATAATGCCACTTATTTTCTTGACTTACGAAATCATGCTTGTTTATTATAAAAGGATTTGTTAGTCATGTGATTATAAAAAATAAAACATAATCCGAGACCTTTGAAGATTCCTCCCGGATTTACGAGCAATAATTTTGAATTGTTTAACCCAAAACAGTTCTATATGTGTCTCATTTTTCCACATTATTATTTTTTTATTTTAAAAGTCTAACAAAAATAAAAATGATATAACCATTCCGCTTATTTTTATTTTTTATTTTTATAGTAACTCGTGCCTTCAAATATTTTGATGGTATAAGTTTGAGTTTTTTAGAATTCATTTCAATCTTTTGTTTTAAAAAATGTGGATTACGAATATATTTCTTTTTTTTTTTCTGAAATATACGTGAGAATATGTTTTTTGAGTTAATCTACACCAATTTGCCTTAAGTTTCCAGCTATAAGTGGGAATGGGAGTTTGCGAGCGTCATGAAAGTGATGCAGATGAAATTTAAGATGAAAAATTTTATTTTGAAATTATCATCTCAACAGCCGCCAACAAGAAATTGTTTGGAGAAGCTACAAGCCTTTTTAGTAAATACCTCTTACCCTTCCTTTATAAAATATGCCTTTTATAATGTAATTTAAATTACATTAGGTTTTTGTTTTATTATTAGAAAAATTATTAGTCATTCACTTTAAATTCATCCTCTTATAAAAAAAAATTCTATAAAAATTTAAATTTATTTAAGTTTTCATCCTAAGTTTGTAATTCATATCAACTATCCGCCAAAAGGACATAATTACCCTTATTGAAGTGATAAAATAAAATTAAATACATAATATAGTAGTAATTATTTTATGAGAGTAATTATATATTTTTTGTGGATGGTTGATATAAATCATAAATTTATGGTGAAAAATAAAATAGATTCAAAATTTTATAATATTTTTTTAATAACAAGATAAATTCAAGGTAAATGACTATAATTTCCTATTATTATTTAAAATTGGAAATGCTTCTGTCACCTTTTCTATGCAAATTTGGTGTCTTTTGTTTTTGTTAATATATATTGGTCATTTTATGTAGCAAAAATTTGTATATTTATTTTTCTATTTACATTGTAAAAATTGAGTTTTTTTTTTTATATATACAATGAAGTTAGTAAATTGAAATTGTTTCTTTGTACTGTTGAAGTGTAGGTGTACATTTGCTATATATGATCATTCAAAATCTTTTATTTGGTAAAGAGAGAGAGAGAGAAGTTTCTCATATTTAATGGGAATTAAGTAAAAAGAAAAAAAAATTGAAGAAGCAGAGTGGCATTTTGAATATAATTTCACTGAAAGTGGTGGGTCAACAATATAACTAAATATTTTATTGACAACGAGACAAAAGTTATTTCATATGAATCATGCTTTTGCTGTCACCGTGTCCCCTGTCAGGTCCAAATCATGCATTAAAGGAGTTTAGAAAAAAACAATTCATAAAAATCTCCAGCCACCGCTTATAAAATTTATAAAGAGGATCTGCCTGTAGTACCACAGTGGCACCGTGCCACTCCCTTTTATCTTTTGTGATAAATTATCATTTAACCCCTTTCACTCTTTTTTATTTAAATTTTACTTTATAAATATTAAATTAATTTCAACTGCATCCATATAAACATTACCGAAACACCCATGCCGACCAACGGTGACCGGATTTCAACTGACGGCGACGGGAAACTCGAGTTAGACACTTTTGGCCGAGCTGAGTCCAACGGTGGTGGTGGTGACCGCTCACGCGTGGTGATGGCGCCGGATCGAGCTCCCAAAGCCGTGAATCCTTCAATGAAATCGGCTCCCGGTGGTGATTGGTCGAAAAATACAGAGGGAATCATGGGAGCAAAACTCAAGTGATAAGCATCACCGGAGAAATCGCGGCGGCGGCTTCGCGACTTTTTTTTCGACAAGATTGGCATGGAGATGGCATCGCACGATCTTCCGATCTGGCCGAAAATGGAAATAGCATTCGGGTTGGGTTTGTGGGTTTAGCATGGGCATTTCGGTTCATAGAGGGAGTATTGTGATATAAGTGCAATATATAATAAGAATTTGTAAATAATAAATAGTATAAGGTGCTAACTAAAATGTCCATGTGGATGTAATAAATATTAACTTAATATTTGTGAATTAAAGTTTAAATAAAAATGAGTAAAAGGGGGTATATGAAAATTTATAATATTAGAGCCATAAAAGACAAAGGATGTGGCACGGTACCACTGTGGTACCGTAGCCTGATCCTTATAAAGAACTGCATTTTAGAGGTGTGAGGAAAAATTAATGATTGCACAAATTGAATATTCTGCTGAGGTGCCAAAGTGATAATTTAATATTGTGGTGCATGTCACTTTTAAGTTATGAAAAAAGAATTATAATTATAAAATAAAAATTAAATAATATGCCGTAAATATGAGTTAAAAAAATAATTTAATAAAAATATTAAAAAGATATTAAATTTTTATTATATAAATAATAAATTAAATCAACTTTGTTAATATTTACTAAAAACTTTAAAGGTTACCTTAATAATATAATTAGAAGTGCATTAATAATTTAGAAGAGGAAGCACACTGATTGTAAGAATAAAAAAAGCACATTATTGATGGTAATGCTTTATTTTGAACTACAAAATTAAGAACAAATTAAGCTAATTTTCTTCTTATAAGCAGTACAAAGAGTGAGTTTCTAGTAATTTATTCTACATCATGTAGTGGGGGAAGAACTGGAATGCTCTGTTCATTCCTGAAGAAGTTATCAGGATCAACCTTGGTCTTAATTTCAACGAGCCTGTCGAAATTTTCCAAGAAATAATTGATCCCATAAGCTCTTCCCTCCGAGTAGCCTGTCTCAAAATTGTGGTTGTTGGTACCCAAATCAAGGTCCCTGTAGGCTAGAAATGACTGCCTTGGGTTCTTGGACACATAAGGAGTCAAGTAATCGTAGAGCTGCCTGGTCAAATCTATGTAGTAATTTGCTGCGTCAACGCCTTCTTCATTCCAATTCGTAACGTACTGAATCTTCCACAAGTTCCCATCTCTGTGCGGAAATGGACTCGCCGTTGCCGGAACCTCATGCATTTTGCCACCGTAGGGGTTGAAGTTCATGTACGGTCTCTCTAGTTCAATCATCTTCTTCCACAGCCCTTCGAGGCCTTCCCTCGGGATTGGCTCCTTCACATAATCTGATTTCCTCTTCAGAGAGCTCAGCGTCAGTGGCGTTCGATCGAGCAACACACTTGCCGGTGTCCCTGCAGGGAAGCTGCCCCAGTAAACCACTGAATCAATCCAGCTCAATTCGGTGCAGTCGGATCGAGTTAATCCTAGTTCGGGAAATCCCTCGTCAGTGATTGTCAGTAGCCTTTCGGACCCTCCGAGGAACAAGGCAATAAACGTAGCCCTCACCGTCTTTTCCCCAGTCTGTGTGCTGCTGTTCACAACATCCAGTACCAGCCTGATGAAGAGACCATCGTCCAGCTTGTGGGCGACGTGTTGCCATTTGTCCACAGCATCGGTAGCATCTTGTTCCAAGGTCTTTTCAACCTTGAAGACCGTGACTGTTTCCGGAACAGGAACAAGATTGATTTTGTAAGCAAGAACAACTCCAAAGCTGGCTCCCCCTCCTCTGATAGCCCAAAACAGATCCTCCCCCATGGAGTTTCTGTCGAGTATTCTGCCATTAACATCCACTAGCTTTGCGTCGACAATGTTATCGACTGATAGTCCGTACTTCCTCATCATATTACCATACCCTCCTGCACTGAAGTGGCCGCCAACACCAACTGTAGGACAAACCCCTGCTGGAAAGCCATGAGTTTTGCTTTTCTCCGCTATTCGATAGAGGACTTCACCTAGAATTGCGCCAGCCTGAACCCAAGCAGTCTCACTTTCTATATCGACATCAATGGAGCGAAGATTGAACATGTCAAGGATGAAGAATGGGACATTGGAAACATATGATAGTCCCTCATAGTCGTGTCCCCCACTTCTAATTTTCATTTGCAGGTTGTGCTTTTTAGCACAAATTATGGCAGCTTGGACATGGGATTCATGCATTGCAGCCACAATAAGCACAGGCTTTGGAGTTGAGGATGTGTTGAAGCGAAGATTTCGGATGTATGATTGCAGTACATATGAATATGAAGAGTTTTGAGGAGTATGTATTGCTTGAAAAATTGGGTGGGACGGCGGAGAATTGTGCAGAAGGCATTGGTGAAAGCTTTCGTGAGAGTTTACCCTCCAAGACCATGAAATGTACAACACAAGAACTGAAAGCAGAGAAATTACAGCGGGTTTCAAAATTACCAGTTCCATTTTCTACTTCCTCTTGCTGTGAATCTCCCCGGAATCTGATTCAGGATTGTTTGCAGTACTATAATTGTTGATCTTTGTCACCTGCTACATTAAGTTTTGGAAAGGCATAAATATCCCACATGATGAAAATTGGACGGTAAAAGTAGAGAAGCAATGTTCTTTACTTAAAATAAGCAACTAAAAGAACTTCAATAAAAGTAGAAGAGATAGCTTTACTAACTCAGAGAGCTCTTGTTGTAGTAAACTTGTGGGGAACGAGAGGTCAAAAGTTGACAGCAGCAAGGCCTTCAGAGAGTGAGAATGAGAAGCTCTTAAGCTTTCGCAGTATAAGCAGAGTGGTAGCTTCTGTACTTGAAAGCTTGTGTCTAGAGATAAGTGGCTGTGAGTTATAAAATAATAAGTGATAAGTGAGTTTGGTGGGTGATTGTTGTGGTGCAGGATTGTTGGATTCTGACTGAAGATGCTTCCAGGGAAATAGACAAGATAGATAATTAATGTAAGGAGAGCATTGCTGGCCTCATGGTTTTCATGATTTTTGCATCTTCCAAGAAGATGCTCTGTGCTCTATAGTACAGTTACCTTGTAGATTGATTTCTATATATTATATGAGAGCTGATGGTTACAATTAATATTCGAGAGTAAAATTTATTTACGATGTAGCTCAAAAAGACGATTTTATCCATAGATTGAGTGCCTCATTTCCTTTTATTGTATGCGAGTTGGTTGTTACAAATGATATCAGGGTAAAATTTAGTTTATATTGTCCTAATCCCTCAAGACTCGAAAAAGTACATAAATAAAGTGTAACATCTTAAAGTGTATCTGGAAACAAAATTGTGAAGACTGGTAGCCAAAATAGACAAATATTATATTAAAATACGTAATCATCTTCATTACTTTCATAATCAAGATCAGTAATTGCATTTATGTTGGTGAAACTCCCCAAAATTGTCACTATTGCATGCATACAGCCTTCAGTAAATAATTTGTCATTTCGTACCTGCTCTACTTATCAATAGCCAAAACCTGTCGGCAGAGTTTTGTTCATTCTTCTATTATTTTTTCTCCCCAGATCACTGTATGTCAATCACTTAGATTAATAATCACTGACAAGTTAACCACCTCAGGATCATGCAATAACTCCCTACAAACGAGCCAAGGCCGCTGCCATTGATATAAAATATGAAACAGAAGCAAAACTCAAAGGAGTTCCATTTCTTCAGTAACAGAATAATATTAACTCAGATGGGAACTTGAATTAGCATCAGAACCAGAAGCCGATGATTAAGGTTTAAAGAGATCAATGACTAAGATGATTAATTGATTATGTAACCTAATAGTGTCATTACCAGGTAACAAGGTGATCGAGAAGAAACTTCTAACTAAAATTCCATCAATATATCCAAGAGCTATACTAGGAAACCAGCACTTACATAATGGCATGAGCATAATAGAGTTTGAAATGAGATTATAGACCTCAAGTAATATACCAAAAGGATAACCATCTATTCACATACTTGATGTACGAGATAGGAACCCAAAAACACCTGACATCATTTGTAGACTAGAAATAAATCTGACGTAACGGAACACACTGATCCCATAACCAAGTCAACAATTGAAAGAGCTGCAGCATCAGACTTTCTTATGCTTAAGCCACATAATTTGCCTGTTTTTCTCCCTTAGTGCAACAAACATCTCTCTGTTCTGCCTTTCAGTTAAGATATCAGCAGCTTTCATGAATAGCTCATCGTCCTCAACAATTTCGGGCATCCCCTCTACTATTTGCATCACTTCCCCAATGCTACAACCCGGCTTATCTATCCCCTTAAAACTCTTCTTTGCTACAGCATCTAAAAGAACATCTAATTGTTGAGATACTTTAAGTTCAGCTTCTTCTGAAACTTGTAGTCTCTTTTTCCCTTGCGCAGAAACAACAGCATTATGTGAAGAAGTGTCAGCAATTCCAACTCCTTCAGAAACATCTTTCAATTTTTCTTGTGTAGAAACAACAGCAATGTGGGAAGAATTGTGAACCCCAACTCCTTTTAAAACAAATTCTCTCTTTTGCTCTTGTGTGGCAGCAACATCATTAGGGGAAGAAGTGCTTTCTTTCTTTTTTCCTCGTGTAGAAACAGCAATATTACGTGACGCAGCATCACCAACTCCAACTCCTTGAGAAAGAAGTTCTGTCTTTTTTACTTGGGTAGAAACAACAGCTCTACGGGAAGAATTTTGAGCAACTCCGACTCCTTTTGAAACTTTTTGTCTCTTTTTCTGTGGTGCAGAAACAACAGTGCTGCCGTAAGATGTGTCGTCATCAGTACTACACGATTCCTCGACCACATAGTTGAGATATTGATACATAATTATCGGTAATGTAATCAAATCAATTAAATCATCATCACTATCAGTAGATGAACTCATATCTGTAAAATTAAAAAAAAAATTATTATAGACATATCAATTAAAAAATTCAGTCACTCAAATTCAAGATTAAGAAATTGACAGAACATTTTAATAAAATTGACAATTTTTATATACATTTGACTCGTAAATTTCAATCACCCAAATTAAAGATAACAAGGAAAATGAAAATAAGCTGTATGGCCTACGATAGTCAATGCTGAGACTCGTTGAAGACTTTTGCTCTGCAAAATTTCTAGACAGGGTTGTCAATACCCGAATGTTTAGTTTCTAATCGGTAAATGACTTGGTGGATAAATTTAGGCTGTTTCAACATTCAATCTTCCAATATAAACTATGAATCCATCTTCGGAATTTCAAATCATGGTAAAAAATTTCTATAAATGAACAAGCATTGACACAATGGAAGGCGATCAAGAACTACGTTTTATAACAAAAACACTCAAAGATTCTCATACATTGTTTCAATTTCTTTACTTTTTTCACCTTTCAATTAAAATGCACACCATCTGATGAGACCAATTCATTTGTTTTATAGAACAGAACAAAACCTTGCAAAATAAAGATCAAAGCAGAACCATGCCGGGGCACATCACTGACACGAATGTGTTTCACTTTGCATTTGAAACAACAGTTGACAAAGCAGCTGTAAAACTGCTTTCCCGAAGAAGCGCTACCAAGAGCTTTTAGTCAAAAGTGCTTTCTAAAGAAGGCACATTCTCAGGCCCAAATGCTACCTAAATCTAATAATAATAAAAAAGAAGACTCAGACAATAAAAACACATTCGTGTCAGTCACCATATCGCTGTTTGGTCGAATAAACAATAAGAACCATTTTTATACAAGCCCTGGTATTTTTGTTTTATAATTTCACGATAATTTGAAATGACTGCACGAGGGAAAAAATAAATAATTTTTCTGCGGAAACCCTAGCACTGACCTTCTTGGTAATTGAGATAGCGGCTGCGGTGGCGGGAGTTGTAAGCAGAAGATAATAGAAAAGGCTGAGAAATGTTTTCAGGCTCAGGAATGAGTGATCTTGTAAAGCCAAGCGACCCAGAGTTCCCTAGAGAAGATAATTATCAAGTTATCCCCGTAATTTATAAAAATTACAAATAGGACTCTAAATTTAATATGTACCGATATTTAAAGTCATTTTTACATTTTACTAATGTGAACACTATTAGAACCATTGATATTTAAAAATATTATTTGAGCCTCCGATTAAAATAAATAATCTCATTTAATTTATAAATAATTTATTTTTTCTTTTTCCTCTATATCTCTTAAGTTTACTAACCATCTCTATAAATTAAAAAACAAAAAATAGTTTGCTAATCATTTTTTTATAAATCAAAATTTCTTTTATAAAAAACAAAAACAAACCGTAAACAATTTGAATTAGTAATTTTTCACCTCATCAAGTTTTAAGTTTCAAAATTTGAAATAACTAATTAGTTTGTGTGTGTGTGTGTGTGTGCATAGACCGGTATTAATTTAACTATTGACTTTATTATTAGTTCGATCTATGAAATTATTAATTTCAACTCAAGAGTAAACTTATTTAGTTGTTATGTTGAACTTGTACTACAATCGGACTTAACCCATAAACAATTCTTTGAAAATACTTTGTTTTATGATTTTTTTATAAATAAATGTTAAATTGTCTCTTCTCTCTAGGTCATCAAATTAAATCCACTGTTAAAATAAATTGACTTACTGATAAATGTTTTTTTTTTAACAATCTTTAATTACACTTTACTATGGTCAACAAAACTGGGGGACGATAGATGAGTTTGAAACATATGTGGACGTTTTAGTGTTATGTGAATAAATAGTGGTAGCGCAATGATTTTTATTCTGTTCAATTCAACGACACGTCGCAAAATGTTAATGGATGACGTACTTTTAACTTTGAGAAAAAAAAGTAAAAAATGAAAAACGATAAAAGTGAAATCAAACACAGCGCCTGCATCGCAGTGAAGGGGAACTGGGGGTGGCTGGCAAAAGATAAACATCACGAATATGGAGGCTCACTATTTAGAGGTATAATGGCTCTATTTACAGCTTCATCGTGTTATTATTGCACAAGGTTTGCTTCTTTTGTTTCTGCAATGAGCTTTTATCATTCATAAATGTTTCTTTTTCCTAGGAGAATGCAAAGAACAATAGTTTCTCATAAAGATTTTGGTCTCACAAACTCAAAGACCCATCTGGGTTTTGTTCAAAACTTAGTTTTTATTGTTAGGTTGATTTCTTCATCTTTGCCTTTAGAGAATAGATCAGTAGAAACTAAAGAAAATGGACAAAAACTGTCCTTTATGGTCTCCTATTTCATGAACTCATGTGGGTTGTCAGCAAAATCTGCTTTAGCTGCTTCTAAGAAAGTCAATATCAAGAATACATAAGGAGCGGACTCGGTGCTTAGGCTTCTCGGGAACCATGGTTTCACTAATTTGCAAATCTCTAAAGTTGTGAGAGTATGCCCTCAAATCATTGCACTTAATTGTGAAAGGAATCTTTTGCCCAAGATTGAGTTTTTCGGTTCTATTGGAGTTTTGAGTGACGACCTTCCAAAGCTGATATCATCCACCCCACATCTGTTCGCTGTGAGTTTGAAGAATCGTCTTAGTCCGAATTACAATTTCCTCAAGAATATAGTTGTTCTTGATGAAGTTGTTGTTAGAGTGATGAAGCGCATGAAATGGGCATTCCTACGTGATTTTAGTAGTAATTTAGCACCAAATATTGCATTTTTGAGAGAGATTGGTGTACCTGCATCTAACATTTCCAATTTTGTAATTAGTAATCCATGTGGAGCATCCATTATACCTTCTAAGTTCTGCGAGATTGTCAATAAGGTCAAGACAATGGGATTTAACCCCTTGCGGAGAATGTTTCTTAAAGCTATCGAAGTGATTAGTCAAATGACAAAATTGAACTGGGAATCCAAGATTGAGGTTTATCGGAGGTGGGGTTGGTCCAAAGATGAGACTCTTAAAGCATTTAGAAGCCATCCTTACTGTATGCGAATATCTGAGGAGAAGATTACAAAAACTATGGACTTCTTTGTTAACAAAATGGGTTGGTTATCACAAGATATTGCAAAAAGACCAGAAATTCTCCTATATAGCCTAGAGAAAAGGATTGTTCCTAGGTGTTCTGTTGTTCAAGTTCTGCTATCCAGGGGATTGATCAAGAAGGATTTATGTCCATGCTCTCTCTTAGTACTTGGGGAGACACAATTTAAGAAGAGCTATGTAACTAAATTTCAGGTGAAAGTTCCTCAGTTATTGAATTTGTATGAAGAAGAAATGAATCTTCCGGATGTAAGACCTGGGTTTGAGAGGTATGTGGAATAAAGCAACATAATTGCTTATCTTTAGTTCAACGTGTAATGTTCTCTTTCTTTGGGAGTTCATAGTTTCGTCATTTTTTATTTATTGGTCGTTACATTTGTATTGTTTTGTGGAAGAACAAATGATTTGGTATCATGACTTTGTCAAACATTATTCTGTAACATGGATATGAGTCCAAATGATGAATTTAGTAGAATTTAACACGGAAAATGGGAATTTACTTGGAATGTCTCTATGCATGGACTTAATGGTTCTGTTTTTGCCTTGCTGTGGATAAATCTCTATTTATAAAAGTTTGATTGAAGGGCTTAAATATCATTAGTGTCTCTATTGGTTATTATTAAAGCAATTGATACTGTATATCCTGAAAATCTATAATTTTGTTGATTTACATGAAATATGATTTATGATCTTAGATCATTGGAGTTTTCGCATGAGTTTGTTAATTTCTAATACATCAGAAGGGTGGTGTTGTATCCGCTGCGAGATAACCTTGTAACCAAATACTCAAATAGTCACCTTGGTTTTCTTTGAAGCACATTTTTCCATGTTTAGTTGCTTTTCATGAATGTGAATAAGAATCAATAAAAACTGAAGATTGGGAAAAAAAAGGAAAAATCATTTGTATTCCATCCTATTCACAACATCTAAGAAACAGAGTTGGATGATTCTTTTTGTTTAGCTGATTTGGTAAATAATACTTTTCTTGTTTAATTGTACTGCAGAAGAATTGGATGTTAAGTCAACGGTGTCGCCGAAGACTGTTAGTTCATTATAGTTTAAGTTAGTGCTGCAGCTGTCAACTTCATGGATAGTGATATACTCTTGTTTAATAGGTATTCCTTGTTTAAGGAAGTTGCAGAAATTTTTTAAACATCATTTTGTTAGTTTACATTCTTGCTCTTGACCTTAAGCATTCTCAACTCCAGCTTCAGAGAAAAGAAGCTAAGAAAAGAAGCAAGAAATTCTAGTCTGTTTATAATCATTATCGTCGTTAAAAGCAATTTACAAATTCATTTTACAATCACATTGTCTTAGTGCTGAACCTGTGTGTGCATCTTCAGAAGTCTATTTGCCTGTTTGGATTCCTTCTTTCAGGGGGAACAAATTTTCTTATTGGTTTCACTTTTAGAATCCAAATGCTGATGCATCATTCATATGGATCAAATTTATCATTAATGTTGACTGATCATAGATGTTTATGTGATATCAGCATCCTGTATAGCTGGTAAAGCTTTTAATGTGCGATATTTGGTTGCCTCTCTGGACATCTTGGTTAGTCTCGAACCTTCTTCCTTTAAACTTTCTAACTTGAAGAATTTTATTTAACTTCACATGAGAATGCCACCTTATGTTCTTTTTTCCTTTTAAGAAGACAAGGATGATATGTGTTGTTTCTAGCATATACTAAGGAACCACCCATCATAGTTAATTTACAAAACAAATTAAATTAGTGGCCGTGAAACCTGCTCACCGTTTCCGTTCATTGTTTAAGAGGATAAGTGACTAAGTGTGGTAGATCATTTGAGAAGATTTTCTTTCAAACAAGCAGGGTGGAAAGTCATTTGTTGATTTGTCAAGAATTCAAAACCGGGGTAGTTAAAAGTCGTTGATTGCTTCCAATTACATGAGAAGATTATGTGGTGTCCACTCTAATAAAATAGGTGAATTAATTAAGTTGTGAACTTATGAACCCTGTTGGATTGTGTTTACTGCTTGTTTGGCTGTGTATACTTCAACGGATAAAAGTTAACCTGTATTTGAGTGTAAAAATGTAACTAGTAGAAAAGTTGAAATAAAACTACATAATAAATCGTGTATATATTCTGTGTTTCTTTGACGATTTATATGTATCTACAGTTTCAATTGTTGTCCTAGGACCATAAGTTCTTAATATCTTATCTAATAAAATATCACAACTAAGTTTGTATTTTTAGCAAATTCGTAATATATTATATAAAGAGTAAGATAGAATTGTGTAAGAGTTTTCAAAAAAGTATTGTTGAGGAAGAAATGAGAGGCCAGTAAGAAATTGCCACGTGTCAATGGTGCTTAATAGTGGGTAAGTCTCATAGAGGAGGTTGGCTTATACCCACTACACAAAGGATTAAAGGAGAATGCAGATTTCGTCATGGTTCAAGCATGGAGGGCTGAAGAAGCGATTGATTCCTTGATTGAGAACGAGGAATCAAAAGAGAAATACCTAGTTGGAAAAGAGGAAGCAGCAAGCTCCTACACCTACAAAAAGCCAAAAACAGGTCATTAGAACAGTTGGGACTATTTGCCCTCACTTGGCACGCTAGCGATTACAGGGACAGCCCCTGTAGAGGCATGCTGGACCACTCGGCAGAGTCGAATACATTTTTGTATGGAAAATTTATAAAATAATAAAATAACTTTCTCTCCAAGCGTGCTCCAAAAGTAGGGAAAAAGCCAGCATGGTTTGGATATGGTAAAAATTACAAATATGTTGAAACAGAGCATGGCAAAGCTTTTTAAATTTATGAATAAAAATAAATTTAATTTAAATAAAAAAGAAAAAATTCAAAATATTAAATTAGTTTAATTTTTTATATTAGTATTTGTTATTTTATTAGGTTGTATTACTAATATTTCATATATTTGACCATTATTCTATTTATATTAGATTATTATCTTTAATTTAAATATTTTTTCTTAATTTAAAAAATATTTTATAATTAATTTAAAAAGTCAGCCCGGCCCGTCAGTTAAGGCCTTTTGTTTGAATGATGCGAGGCGCCCATCCATCCAAAGGGCATGAATGCCCACAAATGCCAAATGATATGAGTGTCTTTTTTAGAGAGACAAAAGGACCAATACAAGTGAGCCTGGTGGCATGGTGGCCAAAACCCCAGGGCATGCTCTGTAAAGACACTCATGTTTATTTTTCTTACTCATTCGAAACATACGCAATACAAGGTAGAGGCCCTTCTTCAACCTCTAGCCATCATTGTTGAGAGTTTGTAAGTTTTCAAATTAAAAAATAACCCAAAAACTAATTTTGGTATTGGAGTGTGGTTGCTAGCCACTACTAGCTCCACCTCTAACCTCTTTTCTCCATTTTGCAAGTTAAGTAAGGTATCAAAGTCACCTCAATCCAGATCTAAGCCTCTCACCACAATTTCACCTCTTCCATTTCTTTCTCAAGTCCCATGAAAGGTAAAAAATAATCAATACACCTTGATTACATGAGGCAGCCCCTCACTTTTTTTTTTTTTTTAGTTTTAACCACGAGGTATCTTGGGGAGGGCCCCAACTGTGTGGAATGTACCTTTAAACCTGTACCACAATCCAACCCCTCACCTTAATACATATTTATTGTGTTTAACTAGGTTTTTGTCCCTATTTCCTTCATCTCGAAATCTAGCTAGTTAAAGCAAGTAATATGTTATTAATTTAGTCTTTTGGCCTAAGTGAGATCGCTAAAAACTATTATATAAGAAAAATTATTAATTTACTGAATATTAAATTATAAAGACTACTGTCTACTGTTTAGATCACTCACTGAATCTTTGAAAGAAGAGAATGCTTCAAGTCCGCCTACAAATCTGGTCTTTTGAGTTAGAGAGGGGCAAGGGGTTCATGAATATTGTGATTTGAAAGTCGTTATATCTGACCAGACCATGAGTTTGATAAACAGAAAAGCTATTCACAGTCACCCCACCAGTTATTTTTCTAAGTGAAAGAACACATATTCAAACTCCTACTTACGTATCTGAGAAAGTTAAGTGTTAGTGTTTGTAGTTTTGTTGGCTAAACGCGATTTCGTGCAGCCTTGTCGACGTTGTTGATATTGGATGATTACACTCTTCACCTTCATGGGCAAAGGAAGGGACGCAGTGTTTATCATTTATCTTGAAAATCTGACCAGTTCATGATTGATAAACGAAAGCTTTATACCGGTCAATCAACGACCTTAATTTTCTAAGTGAAAGAACTGACATCCAAGCTGCTACTTTACCATGTGTCTGGAAAAAATTCCACAATAATAATATTCATGTAAAACTAAAATTTTTTGTTGACTAAATAACCATGACATAGAGGGAGCATGATCCTCTCCTAATCGGAGCACTACTGAATTTTTAAAGATTCTTGATCATGTGTCTTTTAATAGTAGTGTATAGGTAAAATTTAACTTATTTTACTTTTTTTATTTATTAACAACCAATCAGTGATTGAGTTATTTGCTTAGGACAGATTGAGTTATTTGCTCAGGAGAGAATCCTGATCCGACATAGAGACCCAATAAATATTAAAATAAGAAAATGAGTGGACACTTGTATCCTAAGGTTTGAAAAAATAATCACAAATATTCCCAAATTTTCACATTTTAATAAAGGATGCTAGGATTTTCTTTTGGCTATAATATCCTTTATCTCTAACAAAAAATTTTAACTGTAATATTTTATAATAATAGAAATATAATATTAAAATAAATGTATTAATATTTTAATATTTTACAATCTATTAGACATGTTTTTTATATAATACATAGAACCATAATATTAAAATAAATATGTTAGGATTTGAATTATTTTGTATATTATGTAAAATAATTATTTTAATATTACTAATATTTGATATATCTTATTAATTGTAAAATCTATTTAACACAAATACTTACTTAAAATCTTCATAATAAATGCAAATATATTATTAAAATAAATAAAGTAATTTACACATTTGAAATTACTTAAATTATTAAAAATATTTTAATTTTATGAGTCTCCAGACAGATTATACTATTTATATTATATTTGTATATATAAATAAACTTTAAAGTTAATTTATTAGCTACTATATTCAATGGATATTATAATAAAAAAAAATTATTCGTGTCCTTTTTAAAAAACTTTCGGGTTTGCATGACTATTTCTCTAAATTTTGCTTAGATTAGTTAAATACAATGAAGTTTTAGTTGATTAAATGTATATCCATTAAATTGTATATGCACTCTATAAATTATTAATTTATCAATTAATTAATACCTCCTTAAACTAATAGATTTTTTATGGTCCCTACATTATTAATTTATAGAGATTTTAACACATTCTAATTAATATGCTAACCAGATATATTTATTAAACACAGCTAAAAACCTGCCGTAACAGATTAGAATTCTGTCCTTGTTTTTTCCTTCTCCTTGCTTCTCCTTGATCTTTATAACCTAGTTAAAAAACAATGTTGAATTGATTGTACGTACGGTGAAAAAAATAAATATAAAACTCAAAATTTAACCATCGAAGAGATATGTGGAGCTCGAATATTAAACTTAAAAATCTATTCTCAAACCCGAGGGTGTCACCATCGATGAGCTGCAAGAAGGTGGATGCAACATCCATTTAACAAAAACCAAGTAAAGTAAAACGAAGTATTAAAATAATTCACACATGTATAATTGCACTGGGTATTAACAATTCTATTTATTATCTTATGTGTACAAGGCTAAAAGTTTCTACAAAAAGAATTAAAAATGACTTGTTGGTACAAATATTTCAATCACGATCATTTCAAAAGAGTCACTTTCTTTGAAATGAAGTTCTTATCTATCTAATAAGAGAGATGTTTAGTTGCCATGTTATGGTATGAGCTGAACCTATGACATTGATCAAACCAAAAAGGGCAGCCACAATTTTTCTTTCAACATTTGACCGTTTGAATAAAAAAGGGGGAACGCCAAGTTGGAATTTGGAGCTGCCTCAACTTATCATCCACTTGTGGGGGGCGGCGAAGAAGGACGATAAAGCTTTAATTGGCAAGGAGAGGATTTTTATGGGTGGAGTCTAATTCCCATGCCTAGCGGTTGTTTACCTTTTTACTTTTGCAATCCCAAAGACGAGCAAAAAGTATTGGGAAGCAGATCACGTGCGTTGAATTCTGGAACCTTTCGTTTATAGAAAATGCTAAGTATTAAAAAAAACGAGAGAAGGACAAGAGAATGAAGCATGTGCTGGGAGGAGAGAGAGAGAAAAAAAACTGATAGAAGAGAGAGAGAAGAGGCAATTCTCTCGTCCTTCTCTCGTTGTTCTTAATATTTAGCAGCACTCAACGGATTGGGTTGGGAGTATGGGAGTCGCTATTCTCAAGTAACATTATTTTGTTTTAAAAAATTTCAAAAAATTCAAGTTTCGAAACGGAAAAAAAAAAAGAAAAACAAATCAGCTTCATATTACTGTTGTTCGAAGATTATTAATTAAAAATACAACCTATTATGTAACTCTCTAGTATACATATATAAAAAAAATTCTCTTTTAAGAAAATTTATTTCACTTAAAAGAGAAGAGAGTGATATTTTGTTAAAGAGAGATTTGAATATCTTTTGAACTATACGATTATAGTCTTAAATTCTAGCATCCCTAAGGATGTGATGGGTTGTTGAGATGTATTGTCGGGATAGTTGGGGTACACCTATGTCACTCGAAGCAGATCAAGTGGATTTTTAATCCATTGGCACATAGTGGTTAAATAAATGCTGCAAAAGTTATTTAGGTTTTGTAATGTGGTTGGAGGACTTGGCTATGTTATGTCATTGGATCCATCCATCTTATCCAAATTTTTTCTGCATAATGATTAGATAACTACCCGAGCCCTTAATGGTTGGAAAACTAACCATGATGAGAGATATTACAATGGTAGCTATTTAGGTATTTACATCAACGAGGGAGTTACTCCAAAAGTGAAGCTGAAAGGGCTAAGGTAGCCAAACGGGCAGCCAGGAGGCAGGCCAAGGTACAACTAGGAGCCGAAGGAGGTAGGCTAAGGGGCAGCTGCAAACCAAAGTGGTAGGGGGGATTAGAAACACTTAAGATAACTAGATGAATAGTTTTCGGGGGAGAGGGAGAAATTGTAAGCTCGCTAACCTCTGAGAATCACTGTACTTTCATTGTAAAATCTTTGGTGATTAATAAACTCTGCATGTGTGTGTTTGTCCCCATGGATATAGGTCTAACGAAATCAAACCACGTAAATATTATGTGTTATTCTATTTACTCTCTTTCTATTCTTATTGTTTACTACTGTGTGACAGTGTGAGACTTTTCTTAATATTTCATTGTTCGCTCTGCGACGGAGTTGATTTGAAGTACCTGACTGTGCCAGAGAACAGTTGGATTGCTCAAGGAGTTATTCTAGCCAATTAATTTGGTTTTGATTTTAAGATTAAAAATAATATAATTGTATAGAATGAAGTTTTTTTTTTCTCTTGATAAATAATTAAATTGTGTGAGATAATTGTAAAATATAAAAAAAGGATTGTTTTGGTATTTAAAAGAATGGTAGAATTAAAATCAATTCTTAAAATTTATTAAATAAATGCAGAGAATAAAATAGTTTCTAAAATAAAATTCGAGTGTAAATAATTTCATCCTACGATTATTTTTGGCGTACGTCTTAATGTTGCATTGGTGTTAATATACCAGTGTCCTTTGACGTATACGTAAATGTCGAGATTCCCTCGAGTTTTCATAATAAAATTAATATTTTATTGCACACAATTACAGTACAGTACATCCAGAGGACTATATATATACGAGTTTCTTGTTAAAACAAGAACCAGCTGAGTCTGCAGAAGAGTGGAAGAAAACAAAAAGGTAATTTAAATCTACACAATATGGAGGCAAAAGCAACAGTGATTGGGAGTTCTCTTGTGGAGCCTTCGATTCTGGAGCTCGCAAATAATCAGCCACTGACCACTGTTCCGCCACGTTACATTCGCCCTGAGATAGACCCTCCCTTGATTCGCAACGACGATACTTCAACACAACAACTTCCAGTTATCGACATGCACAGGTTGCTCTCTGGAGATGACTCAGAGCTTGAGAAGCTTGACCATGCATGTAAAGAGTGGGGTTTCTTTCAGGTACACAATAATTGAGCAGTGATATTCAGATAATAAAAATACTCACTCGATTGCAAATAATGAAAACCGACACTAGGTTATCATTGTTTTTGTGAGCGTTTTATCAGCTTTCAGTTTCTTTAGCATTTTCCATTAAAATCTTTTGTTTCCTGAGCTTTATATTTCCTATACGAACGATGTATGGAAAGAACATCTTGCTTTAATTTGCATATATGCAGTTGATTAATCATGGAGTTAGCAGTTCATTGGTGGAGAAAGTGAAAGCAGAGATTCAAGACTTTTTTAATCTTCCAATTGATGAGAAAAAGAAGTTTTGGCAACAACCAGGAGATATTGAGGGATTTGGGCAGCACTTTATTGCGTCTGAAGAGCAGAAGCTTGATTGGGGATACGGCTTTACTATGTTCAGTCTCCCAACTCATCTGAGGAAACCCCACTTGTTCCCTAAGTTGCCTCTTCCATTCAGGTGCTAAATTCAAAGCGTAGAGTTTTGCTATATAGTATGTTCAATCTTATGATAATTACTGCACTATATATTGTTATTTCCATGCAGAGATGACTTGGAAGTTTACTCAACAGAAATTAAAAATCTTACCCTGAAAATCCTTGACCAAATGGCTAAAGCTCTAAGAATGGATCCCAATGATATGGAAGAGTTGTTTGAAAACGGGATGCAAGCATTCAGGATGAATTATTATCCTCCTTGTCTGCAACCAGAAAAAGTTGTCGGCCATAATTCTCATTGTGATGCCTCCGCACTCACCGTCCTCCTCCAAATCAATGAGATGGATGGTCTCCAAATTAAGAAAGATGGAAAATGGGTTGCTGTTAAACCCCTTCCGGATGCCTTTGTAGTCAACATTGGTGACGTTTTAGAGGTAACACTTGTCATTTTCTATAGCCTATAACCATTGATCAGTAATGCTACATCCCTCCATAGTTTGTATCTCTAGTAATGTTATGGCACATCTGACATATCTTTCATTAATAAGTAGAATAGGATTATCGTATTAATGATAGAAAATAGACACACCAAATTCATAACAAAAAATAATTGATAACAAGTCGCTTGCAAAAATAATTATGTTGTTACTTGTTAGCATATGATATATAGTTGATAACTGGTTTCATCTATTTTTGTCCTCCTCTTTTTTATACTTTCTCATTTTTTATTTATTTATTTTTATTTCTTTATGATCTTGTAGATATTAACCAATGGAACTTATCCTAGTATTGAACATCGCGCAACTGTAAACTCAGTGAAGGAAAGATTATCTTTAGCTACATTTTACAGCCCAAAATTAGATGGAGAATTGGGTCCGGCAACAAGTCTTATTGCTCCAAAGACTCCGGCATTATTTAAGCGGATAAGTGTGGTAGATCACTTGAAAATATTTTTTTCAAGCGAGCTGCGGGGAAAGTCATTTGTTGATTTCTTGAGAATTCAAAATCAGGGCAGTTAAAATTTGTTTATTGCTTCCAGTTATATAAGGAGATTATATGGAGTCCTTTCTGATAAAATAAGTGAATTAATAAAGTTGTGAACTTATGAACTCTGTAAGATTGTGTTTAGCACTTGTTGGGCTGTGAGTATTTCAATGGATAAAAGTTAAATAAGTCTACGGAGTTGTACAACCTGTATTTGTGTGTAAAATATAACTAGTAGAAAAATTACAATAAAATTACATAATAAATTATGTGTGTATTCTATGTTTCTTTGTGGATCTATATATATCTGCAGCTTCAATTGTTGTCATAGAACCTGATTTTGAATCTATAATTGAGATTGTGGTACGATGACTTGAAGTGATTATGCATACGTTTGGGGCAGCTGCTCCCCACCTTTTATTCTGGGGGAATAGTCCCCAAAATATAAGCTGAGGAGTAGCTGCCCCAAACGCAGCCTATTTTCAAGAAACGGGGCTTCTTTTTATTGGCCCAGAAAATTAAGATTTTTTCCTGGAAAGTTTGGAAAAAGACACAGTTTTCAATTTTCCTTATGAAAGATGATGTTTGTGATGGTCCCTTGAAAGTCATACTAACTGAATTGTATAACACATGGTGTTGTTTCATGCGAAAACCTTATAAGGTTAAGACAACTTCTATTTCATTTTTATTTTTCTTCCACTCCTCGTGTTTTTTATTTCCTTTGATCCTTTCAGCTTCTATTGAAAATAGAACACCTGGTTAGAGGATAATGATGGATGGAGAATCCCCGCTCTCCGCAGAGATCATGAGGGTAGTCATTCCAAGGGATTTTCGCCTCCCAGACCTCAGATACTCGGAGCGAACCGATCCGTTGGTGCACATAGAGCGCTTTAACGACATAACTGGGGTGCAAGGATTATCCCAAGCTCAAACATGTAGGGTGTTCCCGCTATCTCTAGAGGGACGAGCACGTGAGTGGTACCGAAAACTTCCTTGAGGAAGCGTTAAATCCTTCAAGCAGATGTGCTAGGAATTTACAGAGCAGTTTTGTGGGGCAATGGCGCCTGAGGATGATATGATGAAGCTGACGAGCATGAAGCAGGGAGAGGAGGAAACCCTTCGGGAATTTATCAAAAGGTTTCATCGTGCTGTCCTCGATCTGGGAGCTTTCAACCATCCTCAAGTATTAAGGGGATTGAAAGAAGGGGTGAAGATAGGACGGCTGTGGTACAACTTGAGGAATCCCGCTATTCAATCATATCCAGCTGCTTACGAGCAGGCCAAGAGAGACATAGAAATCGAGGAGGAAAAGACAGCACAAATTAAGACAGATTAACTAGAAGGGTTGGGGAGGAAAGAGAAGAGAGCTCTACCAGGAAATAGGCGGATGAAGAGGAAGGACCATCATACCTCAGGCAATGGTGCAGGAGACCGGGTCACCCCTTACCAGCCTCATCAGAGGCCACCCAAATATCAGCGCAGCAGGGCGCAACCTCCTCGTTCACTAGCCAGAGATTCATGGAGAAAACATGACCCGACATATGGCCATCCTCATCACCACCCACACGGTGGTAGAGGAAGCAGACCAGAAGCACCGCTGCCCACCCAGTTCAGAACGGCAACAACAGAGAAAGGGCAGTACACATGATCTACCAGAGCCAAGACTATGGGTGGTATACTTCCTTGAAGATGCCCCTAGACGAGGTGTATGAGGCCATAAAGGAACATGGATTACTGTACCTCCCTACCCCAATAACAAAGTTACCCAGTAAGAGAGATAGGGGACACTATTGCAAGTTCCATGGCACCCACGGTCATACCACTACTGAATGTAGGGATCTCAAGACTCAAGTTGAAGATTTGGTAAGAAATCGATACCTGGACGAGTTCGTAGATGGGACCTTCCCGATAGTGGCCTCGTCATATGAAGGGGAGCAGAATGATATGAACGTGAGCCGCGAGCAGCTTATAACAAGAGTAATTGTTGGGGGCCTAACGTTGGCCGGAGATTCCAACAGATCGAGGAAGAACTATGCTAGATATGCCATGACTAGTAAATTAGTATTCTTCAACACCCTAGCAGCCAAGCGAGCAAGAATCAGGCAAGTTCCGATCATGTGGACAGATGAGGACGAAGAAGGAATTTTATACCCACATGAGGATGCCTTAGTCATTAAGGCCACCACTGCTAGTAAGAAGTTTGATCGGATTCTGGTTGACACATGAAGCTCGGTTGATGTTTTGTTCAAGTTAACTCTGGAGGAGATGGGAATAACAGACTTGAGGTTAGAGCAAACCAATACCTCCTTGAAGGGATTTGGAGGAGGAAAGCCGGTTCCTCTAGGCGTGGTCGAACTGCCCATCACAATTGGCAGCTCCCCGACAGAAAAGACCATGATACTGAATTTTGTGGTGGTCGATGAAAAGGGTCCTTATCAGATGATTCTAGGCCGCCCCTTTCTGAGGATGAGCAAAGCGGTACTTTTCAACCATTATCTAGCTCTCAAGTATCGGGTGAATAGGGTCGTTGGAGTGGTGCGAGGAGACCAGAGAATTGTCCGAAGCTGTTACTCCACAGCAGCAAGGGAAGCAATGCAGATTACATCCCTTGATATTCGAGTAGGGGCAAAAAATGGCAGACATGAGCCTATAGAGGAACTGGAGACAGTAAGCTTAAAACAAGATGATCCGGGAAAAACAGTCCGAATCGTGTCGAGACTTAAAGATGAGCAGAAGCAGGAGCTGGTGCATTGCTTACGAGCTCATGCAGATGTGTTTGCTTGGACACATGAAGACATGCCGGGAATCGACCCTAAGGTCGCATGCCATATGTTGGCAATAAAGAAAGGTGCTCGGGCAGTAAGGCAAAAAAGGAGGTGCTTCAACCAGGAGAGGTATGAGGCTATAAATGGTGAGGTGGAGAAGCTCTTGAAGGCATGGTTCATTCGGGAAGTCAATTATCCTGAGTGGATATCGAATGTGGTGTTAGTAAAAAAAGCTAATGGCAAATGGAGGATGTGTGTAGATTTCACGGACCTCAATAAGGCGTGTCCGAAAAACAGCTTTTCCTTACCTAAGATCGACTAGCTGGTTGACTCAACAGCCGGACATGGCCTGCTTAGCTTCATGGACATATTTTCAGGATACAACCAAATCCCAATGTTCGAGTAGGATGAGGAGAGCACGGCATTTATTACTAACCAGGATTTTTTCTGTTACAGGGTAATGTCGTTTGGTCTTAAAAATACGGGGGCCACATATCAGAGGTTGGTGAACAAAATTTTTAAGCCGCTGATTGGGAGAACAATGGAGGTGTATGTTGACGACATGATAACCAAATAAAAAATCCCGAAGGAACATGTCGAGCACCTCGAGGAGACATTTGGACTTTTGAGGAAGTACAAGATGAAGCTCAACCCGGAGAAGTGTGCCTTTGGGGTCGAGTCAGGCAAATTCCTCGGATTTATGGTGAGTCATCGGGGAATCGAGGCGAATCTCAAGAAGATCTAAGCAATCGTGCAGATGAGATCTCCTCGTAACCTGAAGGAGACGTAGAGCCTTACGGGGAGGTTGGCGGCATTGATTCAGTTTATATCCAAGGCCACAGATAAGTGCCAGGTATTCTTCCAAGTGATAAGGAGAGGAAAGAAAACAAAGTGGACCCCTGAATGCGAAGAAGCTTTTCAGAATTTGAAGCAGTATTTGCAGCAAGCACCTTTGTTGTCCACGACATGGGATGGGGACGTGCTATTCCTATATATGGCGGTATCAGATCATGCCACAAGTTCTGTTCTGGTGAGAGAAGAAGAAGGGGTTCAATACCTAATATATTACACGAGCAAGGTCCTGCTAGATGCTGAGACCAGATATCCGCTGCTAGAAAAATGGGCACTAGCTCTTGTGGTTGCTGCTCGAAAGCTGAGGCCATACTTTCAAGCATTCCCTGTCTCGGTAATCACAAACCAACCGTTACGGCAGACTCTACACAAGCCGGATGCTTCTGGTCGGCTAGTGAAATGGGCCATAAAGTTGAGTGAGTTTGACATAAGTTACAAACCCCGAGCAGCAATAAAGGCTCAGGCAATGGGCGATTTCGTGGCAGAATTCGCAGAGCCCGAAGTATGTTTTGACCAACTGGATACTGCTACAGCCAACAACGAAGATCGGGTATGACAAGTGTCTGTGGATGGATTATCAGGGGAGCAGGGGTCTGGAGCAAGGATTGTCTTGGAAGGCGCAGAAGGGGATGAGATCTCTTATGCTGTAAAGTTGGAGTTCACAACCACAAATAACCAAGCAGAATATGAAGCCCTAATAGCATGTTTGGAATTGGCTAAGGCAGTGAGAGCGGATAAGGTGAAAATCCGAACTGATTCCCAACTAGTTGCAAATCATGTCAGTGAAAGATTTCAGCCGAGAGATAGGAAAATGGAACAATACTTGAAGAAAGTCAAGCAGATGATTGGGAAGTTTGAAGCGATTGAGGTGATATAAATCCCAAGGGAGGAGAATAGTCGAGCAGATATTCTGGCCAAGATAACACCGGTAGCAGATCCGAAAATGCCTAAGTCAGTTCCTTTAGAGGTGAAGTCCAGCCCTAGCATCGAGTAGAATCTGGAGGTGCTGCGGATAGAACAGAAATGCTCATGGATAGACCCGATAATCTCGTACATTCGGAATAAAGTACTGCCATCAGATAAGTTACAAGCTCGGAAGACCAGAGCCCAAGCGTCGAGGTACACAATTATTGATGGGGTATTATATCGGAGGGGATATACCCTACCGTTCCTTCGGTGTTTAGACGAGGACGACGCAAATTACGTGCTGAGAGAAGTACATGAAGGAGTTTGCGGAAACCATTCTGGTGCGAGATCCATTGCCCACAAGGTTCTAAGGAATGGATATTTCTGGCCGACAATGTACCAGGATGCGCAGGAGAAGACCAGAAGCTGCATAAGTTGCCAGAGTTTTGCAAACTTCTCTACCCAACCACTAGAGAAGTTCACTTCTATGGCCTCCCCATGGCCATTTGCTCAATGGAGAATTGATTTGATTGGGCCATTGCCAAAGGGACGAGGAGCAGCAACACATGCAATAGTAGCAATAGACTATTTCACGAAGTGGATAGAGGTAGAAGCCGTCAGCAGGATCACAGAGAAAAAGACAACTGACTTCGTATGGAGAAACCTGGTCTGTCAATACGGGATCCCTTATGCTTTGATAACAGATAATGATAGGCAGTTTGATAACCATAACTTCAGGGACTTCTGCCAGAACCTCGGGATAGAGTTGAAGTATTGCTCGCCTGCTCACCCTCAGTCTAACGGACAAGTAGAATCAGCCAACAAGATAATCAAGAGGCTTTTGAAAACCAGGCTTAGAGCAAAAAAGGGTGCATGTGTTTATGAGCTATTAGGTGTATTATGGGCATATAGGACAACCCACAAAACAGCAACTGGCGAAACTCCGTTCGCCTTGGCCTTCGACATGAAGCGGTTGTTCCAGTCAAGATAGGGACGACCATGCACCGGACAGATCACTTCGATGAGTAGGAGAATAACGACCAGATGTGCTTGAATCTGGATTTGCTAACTGAGAAGAGGGAGCAAGCATCGAAGCGATCAGCCGTCTACTAACAGAGGGTTGCCCGGTATTACAACCAGAAGGTGAATGTAGGGCAGTTCAAGGTCGGAGATTGGGTATTAAGGAGGGTGAATCAGAACACGAAAGACTCGACTCAAGGAGTACTTGGACCAAACTGGGAGGGGCCATTTAGAGTCAAGCAGGTGGCGGGACTCGGAGTCTACAAGCTTGTTCGCACGGATGGCCACGAGGTGAAACGCCCATAGAATGCAGCACACCTCAAGAAATATTTCCAGTAAGACTTGTTCACGTTTTAAAGTTATTTCTATTCGCGCTCGTTGTTATATATTCTATATTAAGTCAATCTCGTGTAAACTGAATTCAGCAATTAATGAATCGATGAGGAATTTCAGTCAGCTGTAATATTATAAAAAATACCAAGGCATGCAAAGGCTCACTAAGTCTCAAAGCCTGCTTTATGGCGAGACCAGAAGCCAAGCAAGCCAGGATCTGCTCGACCAAGCGAAGGCGATCAGACTTTCACATGTAAAAATTTTTAAGGCATGCAAAGGCTAAGTCTCAAATCCTATTTTATGGCGAGACCAGAAACCAAGCATGCCAGGATCGACTCGACCAAGGTAAGGCGGGCAGACCCTCAAATGTTATAAAAATCTCTAAGGTATGCAAATGCTAAGTCTTAAAGCCTGTTTTATGGTGAGACCAGAAGCCAAGCGTGCCAGGATCTGCTCGATCAAGCGAAGGCGAGTAGACTCTCAAGCATTGTAAAAATTCCTAAGACATGCAAAGGCTAAGTCTTAAAACCTGTTTTATGGCGAGACCAGAAGCCAAGCGTGCCAGGATCTGCTCGATCAAGCGAAGGCGCGCAGACTTTCACATGTAAAAATTCCTAAGGCATGCAAAGGTAAAGTCTCAAAGCCTGTTTTAATGGCGAGACCAGAAGCCAAGCGTGCCAGGATCCGCTCGCCCAAGCTAAGGCGATCAGACTCTTAAACGTAGAGCAACGAAAAGCCAAACTTTTCGGCACCTGCTCGATCGCAAAGTAAGCGAACAAAAAATAAAATAATTTGCCAAGAGCTCGAGGCAAAGAAAGCAAATAAGAACATTCTTATTAATTTATCAATAATCATGAAAAGCTGCTAGTCTTAACATACAGTGTTCCAAAAAAGCAACTACAACACAAGATACATTCAAGAGGACGACGGGTCAGTAAGTTGAGCAGTCTTGGTTGGCTGGTCCACCTCAGGTGCATGGGGGGTATCACCAGTTGCACCCGAGGGGTACTCGCCTCAGCAACATCAGCAGGGACTGCACGAGGAGGAGAGTTTCCCTCCTCAGCCGCATTTGGCTCCACCTCTTCGACATCCTCTTTTGCTGCCTCCTCGTCCATGTATTGAGCAACACCAGCAGCAAGCTCATCCATCTTCAGATCAGGGTGCTGCTTACCTAAGACAGCCATGATGCAGCGATAAGAATGCCGCAGACCCTGGTCATATTGGTTGTCAGCTTCCTTCTCTAGGTTCTCGACCTGAACCTGATGGGAATCCTTGAGAGATTCGAGCTGAGCCTCGTAGGTGGCCTTCTGCCTCTACAGATCCTCCTTTGTTAACATATATGTTTTCATAATATTGATTTTCATGATAACAAACAAGATTAAGAATGATTAATCTTTTAAGCCCAAATTATTTAATATTCTTTTTAAATAAATCATTATTTTTACATTATAAAGGTTTTATATTTAATGGAAAAATGATTTTATGAAATTGATTGTTTTTATTCTTTTTAAATAAATCATTATTTTCACATTATAAATGTTTCATATTTAATGGAAAAATGATTTTATGAAATTGGTTGTTTTTCAAGTTTATGGTTTAATTGAAAGAATTTTGAAAACTTTGAAATCAACAAATATTGTTTGAAATTTTGGTGAAGGACTTATTTGAAAAGTGTCATAGCATTTTGGGCTATATCATAATTTCAGAAAGTTTTGGGATTAACAAAACATTATTTAGAAATTCTGAAATTGGACCTATTTGTAAAGTTTCATGACGTTTTGGGCTATGGTACAGTTTGGTAAAGTTTTGGGGTCAAACTGTAATTTCAAAAAATAGTGCATTCTTATTTATTTAAAAACGCTAACCGATAATTTCAAAAACATGTTAGAAAGTATTGTTAAAATGATGATTAAAACTAACGCGATTATTTCAGACATTAACCTTAAACCGTTTAGTAAGAACGGTTAAACCAAATTTGTTTTGCAGGTCTCTGGAAATTAACGGCGAAAGGGTAGTTATAAACGGTAAACCGTTTATTTGAAAATTGACATTTTGAATTAATGAACCGCTAGTTTTAACTATAAATATGCTCAATCCAATTCAAACAAGAAGAATTCCAACGATCATCATTGAAAAAATATAGAGAATACAACTTTGAGCTTTAAATCTTTGTATTCTTATTCATTCACGCATTGAGCTTTCACTGAGATCAAACACATTGTGTGAGAGAGATTCATTTGTAATCTTTTTGTAAAATCAAGTTAAAAGATTGTAAGTGTTGGGATACACTTAAGAGATTGGGGATAATCTCTTGTAAAGGTCCATTGACAAAAGTCAATTGTAGCGTTTGAAGCCTTGGGAGGCTAGAAATCCTCAAGCCCGGTGTGCTTGGAGGCGTGGACGTAGGCGGGGATTGCCGAACCACGTAAAAATCCTTGAGTTTGCTTTCTCTTCCCTTACTCATTTATTATTGTGCTTTTATTGAATTTATTGTTTTCGAATTTATTAAGGCATTAGATTAAATTGTTGGGTGGTTTGCCTAGGATAATTTTTAAAATCCCAATTCACCCCCCCTCTTGGTTGCCTAGTTAGTATTTCATCATTGACTTTAGTTAGCTCCTCCTCAAGAGTAATGGCATTTGCTTGAGTGAGAGATTCTCGCTCTATCAACTTCAGATTCTCGAGATTCAGGTCTCTTGCTTTCCTCTCGGCAACACCAGCTTTGGTTTTTGCCGATTGAATGTCCTCCTTCATCTTCTGTTGATAGCGGCTGACCTTAGCCTTATAGTAGGTGGCCATGCAGTCGAGGTGAAAAACACTATACTGTATAGCCCCCACCAGCTCGCCCAGAGTGCTGTCGTCAAAATCCTCCAAGTCTTTCTTGCTTACGAGCTTAGAAAACTCACTGATGTAGGGGACCAGATACTCTGCCCGATTGTCGGGCAGACGGGGTTTCGACCCAGCTGGTGGAGAAGAGGAAGTGGGGTCAGTGGTTGCTCCACTAGTTTCACCGGCTTTGGTAGGAGGAGGAGGTAGAGTCCTCAGGAGGGGACCTGCTCCACGGTGTTCACCCATTTCACAGAGGGAGCGCCCTTATTCTGGTTATGCTTGGCAGTATGTGGTTGAGGACGATTCCAATTCAAAGCCCCGATCACAGCATCCTCCATCTTAAGGTCAGTGTCCACCAGGCGAGACTCGAATAAGTTGTAAGTAGATAGCAACTCTCGGCCCGAGTAGGAATTGGCTAACACAGCCTCGACCTCCTTAAGCGGGTAGTGCACACCCTAAGAACCTGCAGTACGAGCAGATACTGGGTTAGAAGTAAATCAACAAAATGAGAACAATCAGGGATACAAGACATCTAAAGCGAGCAGGCAACCTGGGACCACGAAACGGGGTGGGACGCGATAGTTCTTCCCGTCAATCTGTGCAACTTGACCTTAGGGACCCCCAGCAAAAAAGAATTTTTTCTTCCAATTCCCACCACCACCAGTTGGAAGATCAGTTATGGGTTTCCTGGTCTTGGTACTTGACTGGAAGTAATACCAGCCAGTATCTTTGGGGCTGCTCTTTAGCTGGTACATGTGCTTTACCTCATCAATTGTGGGCTCGCTCTGGTAGCATCTGTCCCACAATATAAACAGACCAGAAAGTACCCTTCACTCGTTGGGGTTCAGTTGACCAGGAGCTAAGTTCAACCCACTTAGTATTCGGGCAAAATAGGGTTGTAAAGGGCACCTCATCCCAAGTTTAAAGCTCTCTAGAAATAGAGTAACGTATCCCCTAGGAGGCCGACTAGGAGTATCCTTTTTTTCTGGGATCCTAAGGGATATATCACCAGGAATGCCATACCTAGCCCGGAGGTTATCGAGCTCATCTACTGTGGTCGTGCACGTGATGAAGTCAATAGCATAATGCTCCGATAGAGCCCTACCTCCTATTCTGCTCCTCCTATCTGGTCGCGACGTTCCTGATGGGGACATTTCACCAGTATCTTCTCCCTGGTCCTCACTCAAAGTGTCTTCCGAACCAGAAGATCCCTCATCGCCGCTATTGTTGGTTGAGGAGGTTGTTTGGGGAGACATCCTCCTAGCACTAGTCCCAACACTAGATCTAATGGGTTCTAAGGGGAGCCCGGGGTCAAAGGCAGGATCGATGAGCAGACTAGGTAAGAAGTCTAACTCATCGTCATCAATCTCAACTATCTTCTCTTTGCCTTTTGACATCTCTTAAACTATGACCAGAACAATATCACCAAACACTACCCAAGCAAAACAGAGAGAAAAAAAATTTTCTATAACAATCCAAGACCGAGGAAATAGAGATAATACCTGCAGTTGTGGCCTAGCGGAGTAGAGACAAGGGCGGTAGCTTTTACACCGAGGGAAAAAAGTTATTCAGTCACCAGAGAGGTAGAAGAGGGCTGAGAGATGAATTTCTTCTTCGGGATTTTGGGTTCCCTAATGAGGAAGGAACCCTTGGGCTGTCAGCATTTAACGGCACTAATTCTAAGGGCTTCATAACTGTCGGTTTGAAATTCAAATCGAGGGATAGATCTTTGCCACATCACCTCACTCGCAATTAAATGCGACATGACTCCTCAAAGCATTTTCCTATCCCGCGCAAGCCAGAACTATTGAGTTTCTACTGTCGGTCCACTGCACTACCCAACACCAGAAACTGGGGGACCGATGTTTGGGGTAATACTTTTGCAAGACCAGCCATGATGAGCAGGTATCTGGTAGCAGGACTCCGCGAACAGGTATATTCTGCAGAAGTATGGTAGCAGGTTAACACGAGCAGGAATATTCTGCTCGTTCACGAATGCTCAGGGTTATAGCAGGACCCAGCCTCCTACCAGGAGCATAAATCCATTCCTGCTAGAGGTCGAGGTAAGGAGACCTGGTCAATGACGGTTGGCAAGACGTGCACTCCTACCCAAGAATCAAGGCACGAAGTTCATCCAGCCACGACTACGATAACGGAGCGTCCACTTCTAAGAGTTGGGGGAGATAATGGACGTGGATTGTGGAAGGCCGGAATCCAGTGGGAGCCTATAAAAAGGTAGCCAACGAAAGTAAAAGGGTTGGACTTTTTAAGATTAAAACGGAGATAAGAAAGAGAGTTTTCGATTGATAGATCTAAGAAAAGAGCCATAAGATTAGTGGCCGTTTTTTCCAGAAAGGCAAAGTCTACATTTTTTATTTGAGCGTCGGAGGGTTTACGCCGGGAACACACCCGGCGTGCTCTGACCTGTCTCTGTGTACGCAGGATTTTGTGGAGAAGAAGCCTTATGAGGAGAGATCCTGGTCGTGGACAAGCAGAGAACCAGAATCTCGTATCAACAAAATGCTTGATAGAAAGTGGATTAGATTAACAAAAGAAACGAAACATATAACATTGCATTTTTCGCCATGAAAATGGAATTGAAAGGCCCTCTCAATTTGTTTAGGCCCTCTCAATTTGTTTCTCTACCTCTATTACAACAGGAATGACATTTTCGAAAAAATGATTATAAAATAATGTAATGAAGAATCTCTTCGAATCTAGCTGTTGGAGATCTTCTAATCTAACCTCTCTTTATAATTTATTATGATATTTAATTAGAGCAAAGTTTAGACCAGACTTTAGAGGTTGTTAACTTTAAACATTCATTGCATACTTTGCTGTTTGCAGGGTGAAGAAAAGAAGTGAAAATATTAATCCTATTACTGTTACACCTCATAAAATATTAAAGGTTTCATAAATACCCAACAAGCTACCAACTATAGAAACTGGATAAAAAAAAATTTACGAGTAACATTGTTTTGTTTTAAAAATAAAAAATAAAACTGTAAGTTCCCAATTGAAAAAAATGAAAAATAAAAACAAATCAGTTGCATATTCTATTGCTTGAAGATTATCAATTAAGAGCATGAATTGGATTCTAGTACATAACTCTCTAGTAAAGATAAGAGAAAATTCTCTTTTTTTTAAAAATACTGTTTCATTTAAAGGTATCATAGTGATATTTTGTTAAAGAGAGTCTTAGATATCACTTTAACAATAATAGAATTATATAGAATGAAGTTCTTTGATAAAGAATTAAATTGGGTGAGATATAATACGATATAAATAAAAGACTGTTTTGGTACATAAAAGAGTGTAGAGAATAAAAATTAATTTTAAAATTTATTAAATGAGCGTAAAAATCAAATGATATTCAAAATTAAATGTAGAGTGCAAATAATTCATTCTAAGATTATCTTTATCATCTTAATGTTGCACTAATCAATGTCCTTATAAAAGTCAAAATTCTCTCGAATTTTCATATTAAAATTCATATTTTATTGCACCCAATTACAGTACAGTACATCCTGAGGACTATTTTATATTTATACATGAATTTCTCGTTAAAACACAGACCAGCTGAGTCTACAGCAGAGAAAAGAAACAAAAAGGTAATAGCTAGAAATCAGTTAATCTAAATCTATATAATATGGAGACCAAAGCAACAGTTATTGGGAGTTCTCTGGCGGAGCCTTCGATTCTGGAGCTGGCAAATAATCAGCCACTGATCACAGTTCCTCCACGTTATGTTCGCCCTGAGATAGACCATCCCCTGATTCGCAGCGAGGATTCTTCAACACAACAACTTCCGGTCATTGACATGCACAGGCTGCTCTCTGGGGATGACGCAGAGCTTGAGAACCTTGACCATGCATGTAAAGACTGGGGTTTCTTTCAGGTACATAATAATTGAGCAGTGATATTCAGATAATAAAAATACTTACTTGATTGCAAATACTTACTTGATTGCAAATCATTACTTTTGTTAGCGTTCTTTCGGTTCTCGGTGTTTTTAGCATTTTCCATAAAAATCATTTTATTTCCTGAGCTTTAAGTTTCCTATAAGAACCATGTATGGAAAGAACATCTTGTTTTAATCTGCATATATGCAGTTGATGAATCATGGAGTGAGCAGTTCATTGGTGGAGAAAGTGAAAGCAAGATTTAAAGACTTCTTTAATCTTCCAATTGATGAGAAAAAGAAATTTTGGCAGGAGCCAGGAGATATTGAGGGATTTGGGCAGTTTTTTATTACGTCTGAAGAGCAGAAGCTTGATTGGGGATACGGCTTTACTATGTTCACTCTCCCAAACCCATCTGAGGAAACCCCACTTGTTCCCCAAGTTGCCTCTCCCATTCAGGTTCTATATTTAAATCGTAGAGTTTTGCTACGTAGTATATTCTATCATATGATAATTACTGGACTATATATCGTTATTTGCATGCAGAGATGACTTGGAAGTTTACTTAACGGAACTTAAAAATCTTACCTTGAAAATCCTTGACCTAACGGCTAAAGCTCTAAGAATGGATCCCAATGACATGATAGAGTTGTCTGAAAACGGGATGCAATCATTAAGGATGAATTATTATATCCTCCTTGTCCGCAACCAGAGCAAGTTCCTGGCTTTAAGCCTCATTCTGATGGCTCCGTACTCACCATCCTCCTCCAAATCAATGAGATGGATGGTCTCCAAATTAAGAAAGATGGAAAATGGTTTGCTGTTAAACCCCTTCCTGATGCCTTTATATTCAACATTGGTGACGTTTTAGAGGTAACACTGGTCATTTTCTATAGCCTATTATAAGTAACGTTATGTCTCTACGTAGTTTCTATCTCTAGTAATGTTAAGTGACATCTGTCGTGTCTTTTATTGGTAAGTAGAGTAGAATCAATGTATAATTTGTATTAATAATAGAAAATAAAGTCTACTAACAGCAAATCTATAATAAGAAATAATTGGTGACACGTTGCTTGCAATAAAAACTAAGCTGTTAGCATAGGATATACAGTTGATGACTAGTTTCATCTAATTTCTTCCTCCTCTTGATTATACTCTCTAACTCTTTTTTTTTAGGTTCAATTTATGATCCTGTAGATTTTTAGCAATGGAACCTATCGTGATATTGAACATCGTGCGACTGTAAACTTAATGAAGGAAAGTTTATCTTTCACTACATTTTACAGCCTAAAATTAGATGGAGAATTGGGTCTACCACCAAGTCTTATGATATTTTCATGCGGATACAGTTTAAAACCGCGGGGTTTAAAAAAAATAATTTTTAAATCTTTTAAACCTCACGGTTTTATAGTTCATTCAAAAATTATTTTTTTTAAAAATCACACAGTTTAAAATTGTGACCGCATTAATAAAAATGCGGGTGTCCGCACATGAGAATAAATTTTATTGAATATTGATAAATTAAAAAATAAAGTCGTGAAACACATACTAAGTGTTGATCTTGCAGCAATGATATTTGCAGTATTGGAGAATTATTGATGGAATAGAAAAACAAAAGAAGAAGAATTGGGGTAGAGATCGTGCATAAAGAAAAAAAAGGAATAAAAATAATAGTGATCTTGAATTTTTTATTTTATTTCTTAATTATTTAAGGATAATTTTGTTTTATGTAATAATATATTTAAAATTATTTAAATATAAAATTTGTTCTCAAAATTAAAATTATCAATAATTTTAAGAAAATTACCAAACAAAAAATTAAATTTTAATATATTAAAATTACTTTTGAGTCAAAACAGTAATCTTAAATGAGCCCTTATTCAATTACCTGGATAAAACAAAAATGAATTTAAATTTAAAGGACTTAAATTATAATGCAGTTTAAAAAGTCACGGTCCCCTTCTAAATTTCGTGATTTCTACCAACGATGCGGACCGATCAACTATGAAATATCCCAATAGTTTCGTAACTTCTATGATTGGGCACGCGAACTTGACAGGCATTGTCATTGTTGTATATTTGTCTATATTTAATTTACGATTTTACGACGTAACACTTGGAAAAAAAAAACCAAAAAATTCGTGTACACAAGTTTGTGTGGTCAGCCTGGTTTTATATTTCAAAATGCCAGTTTTGTGGGATTGGTACCAATCTAAAGATAAACCACACAATGTGACACTACATGGATAAGAATACTATTCTACTGTGAAATCTTAGCTTACCTTCGCTTTAATTGAACGAACGTTTGGGATAGACAAATGATATTTGAACACTATAATGGCATTAGGTTATAATACAAGTGATGGTAGGTTGCGTAAATGATCCGCATCATTTTAGTGTGTCACAAAATTATGATTTATTGAATAATAATATTATAAAGTGATGTTATTTGTACCCTAAATTTTATTTTAAAGACTGTAATTTTTAATAAAAATATTATCACAAAAACTCCTCTAATATCATTTACTAATAAAGACAATTCAATTTAAGTTAATAGAATATGATTACTCTTCACACCATTGAACGCACATTCAATTCAATAATCCAATTAATTACAAAACCCTGTAACTTTCTTTAACAATAAATCTAATTTATCATTCGTAAAAGAAAATATTAAGGGTTTAATAAATAACCAACAAGCTACCAACAACAGCAATTGAAAAACAATTTTTGTTTATGCGGAAAAAATGAGTAACATTATTTTGATTTAAAAAACTAAAAATAGACTGTACGTTTCAAAACCCCAAAAAGAAAAAGGAAAAATAATAAGAAATCAGCTGCATATTGCTGCTGCTTCAAAATTATCAATTGGAAATACAAACTTGACTCCAGTCTATAACTCTCTGGTAAAATTAAGAGACATTTCTCTTTTGACAGAAGTTTATTTCATTCAAAGAGATGAGAGTCATTTTTTTTAAGAGATTTGAATATCTTTAACAATAATAGAATTACATAGAATAAAGTTCTTTACTCAATAAAGAATTAAATTGGGTGAGATGTAAGATATAAATGGAGGACTATTTTGGTATTTAAAAGAATGTGCTCAATAAAATCAATTTTTAAAATTTATTAATGAGAACGAGTGTATAGAATAAAGTGATACTGTAAAATCTAGATTTCAAATAGCCCCATATTAAGTCATCGTTTGTCTTTTTATTTAAAATTTGAAATAGGTTTGAATGTTACTAAAGTTTGAATGGCTTTGAATGCTTAAGCTAGAATAATATGTTTGGTTTTTATTTTTTGGCATCTAAGTGTAAGTGGTAAGTTGTTTGTATTTTTACACTTATGACTAGCTTAAATAGATATGTATTCATAGTGTTTTCTAGTACAATAGTTTTTATATGTTATAAATATTTACAAGAAAAATAATTGATAGATAATTTATGAAAAATAATTTTGGTAACATTAATTTTTACAATTTAGCATAATATTTATACATAAAAAAAGTTGTTATCTATTAATAAAAGATTTTTTTAAAATTCAAATTGAATGTATGTTAAATACTTAATGTGTAGTAAAATTTCTTTATCTATTGCTGTTGGAAGAGAGTGTCTCTACTGGAAGTCTTATTGTTAGAATATTTCCATTAATCTTTCGAAGTTTTGTTGGGTAACTTGGCTTGGTGGCTAGAATTTGAATTGCCTTTCTTCGAGTTTAATTGGGATTTAACTATTGTTTTATATTTTAGATTTTTTTATATTTGGGTTGTTTTATTATGTATTGGTGGTGACGACATTGAATACTAGATGTATTTGTTTTGAAACTAATTTGTTGGATTGAATGGAGGTTAATTAATATTAACTGCTTTTAGTTTTTTTTACGATTTTCATTTTTATTAGTTAATTAAATTTGTAATCAGGAATTTACAAATAAATTATAATCACAATAGAATTTTTTTTAAAAAAAAATTGACTTTATGATGGGAAATAACCATCATAATGTTTGTCATAAAAAAATTTTGAGCCAAAATTCAATAATAAATTTACAAATGACAATTTAATTTCCCACCAAAAATTTAAAAAAATAGCGCAAAAATTTATATAAATTCAAATTTTAATTTAATTATTTTTTCACATTAAAATATTGTGTGACGGATATATAATCAGTAAATACTATCAAATTCAAAAAATATTTTATAAATTAACGAAATAGAATAGATGTAATGCACTTCCTTTTACGACAGTTATTTCCTGTTATCAATTACCTGTTTTCTTGTTGTGAAAATAGATATAAGTTTAAATTATCTTTTTTTTTGGAGTATATTTAATGATGTTTAGACATGCCTTTTTTCTTTTTAAAACAAGTAAAATTGAATAAAGTGAAAAAAGAACTCTATAAATTTGTTATATAAAAAATATGATTAAAATTCATACTAATACATAACTCAGATAAAATAAAAAAGTAGTATGTATTACATTCATATTAAACTTGATGCAATAAACACCATAACTATTATATATATATATATATATATATATATATATATATATATATATATATATAGAGAGAGAGAGAGAGAGAGAGAGAGAGAGAGAGAGAGAGAGAGAGAGAGACTGAATATTAAAAACCATGGTTATAAAATTAATTTTAAAAGTTATGGTTAATTTTCATGTGAAATTGTTCAAAGTTAAAAAAATTTGCATAATTATATACATACGTTTTTTAATCTTATAATAGAAAATAAAATTAAAATATAAAAAAAAATACAAACTTACTAGGTCAAAACTTTGATACTAGAGAGAATATATAATAGTTGTGTCGGTAATTAGATTGTGGTGGTAATGTGATATCTAATGGCTTAATATTATGGTGTATGAGAAAATAAGACAATTATTTTTTTAATTAAAATATTAAGACTATAATAGGAACTTTAAAAAGGTATGATAATTTATTTAATAAGCTGCTTATGAAAAGCAACTCTCTACTTACTTTTAAAAGTTGCTGTCAAAATGGAAAAAATTATGAAATAAGCAGTTTTTACAAAATTTACCAAACATTATTGTTGTCACAAATTACAAAATAAGTTGCTTATTGACTTTCAACCTCAATTCCAAATGGGGTATAAATTATTAAGTCAGCACCAGTTAGTCATTTAGGTGCAATAAGCAGTTTCTATTAGAAAATTCTGGTACAAGTGGCAGAGGGAAAGAAGTAATAGAGTAATAGGATTCTCATATAACTAATTATCACCACATTATTGAAGTCCAAAAAGCTATTAAGCTATATGGCTTGATAACTTTTCCGAACTTTAATAAATCCATGTTTTAGATTGGAATGTGCGTATATAATTCACCTTAAATTTTATTAAATATTTAAAAACACATATTAACCTAAGTGTTGATCTTGAAACAATAATATTTACATTATTACAGAATTCTTGATGGAATGGAAAATAGAAAGAAGAAGAATTGGGGTAAAGAGCGTGCACGAAGAAAAAAAAAGAAAATCAAAATAATAACGATCTTAAATTTTCTGATTTTATTTGTTAACTAATTAAGAATAATTTTGTTTTATGAAAATGTGTAACAATATATGCGGAATTATGTTAAGTATAAAATTGATTCTTAAATTCAAAATTTGTGGTGATTTAAAAAAAAATTATCAAAATTAAAATTTTGAGTTAAAAAATTATCAAAATTAAAATTTTGAGTTAAAAAATTATCAAAATTAAATTTTAACTTCTTTAAGTGACTTTAGAGTCTCAATAGTAAATCTTAAATGAGTCCTTAGTCAAGATGAAACAAAAACAAATGTAAATTATTTTAAAAAGTCAGGGTGCCCCTTAAATTTTGTAATTTCTACCAACGACAAGGACCGATCAACAAAAAAAAAATCCCAAAAATTTCCTTCCTTGTTGAGAGACAGAACCCAAGCCAAGACGAAAATGGATGAATATTCATTCTATTGCCACTGTCTCTAATGAGAAAAGCTCTTGGGGACGTGAACTTGATAGCGATAGTTGTCCATTTTGTCATTGTTGTATGCCTGTCTGTATCTATTTTACTACTGTATGCTCAATTCAATAATTAGGGTACACAATTTTGTGTGGCCAGCCTGGTTTCATCATTCAAAATGCCAATTTAATCGTATTAGTACCAATTGAAAAATTAATCACGCAAATGCGAGAAGAGATGGATACGAATACTAACCAAGTCGATAACAATCCTTTCGCATTCTGATTTTATCTGAGCTTTAGTTAGGGGAACGTTGACAGAGACAAATGATATTTAAACACTATAGTGACATTAAGATATGACTGAAGTGATAGTACTGCGTGCAAACAAACAGTACATACCATTTTGGTCTGCCATAGTGTTATTGTTCAATGAACAATAACATTATGGGTGGAACGTTATTGCAAAAGATATTCTAAATGGATACGAATACTAACGAAGTCGATAACAATCCTTTCGCATTCTGATCTCATCTGAGCTTTAGTTAGAGGAGCGTTGACAGTGACAAATGAAATTTAAACACTATACTTTAAATTTTATTCTCAACACTTTAATTTTTAATAAAAATATTATTGCAAAAGTTACCCTAATATAATTTACTAATAAGAACAAGTCAATTCAAGTTAATAGAATATTATTACTCTTAACACCATTTAACACACGCTCAACCCAGTAATCCAATTACAGTTACACCTCATAAAATATTAGAAGTTTCATAAATACCCAACAAGCTACCAACTATAGAAGCTGAATATAAAAAAAAGAAATTTACGAGTAACATTATTTTGTTTTAAAAAATAAAAAATAAAACTGTAAGTTCCGATTAAAAAAATGAAAAAGAAAGACAAATCAGTTGCTTATTACTATTGCTTGAAGATTATCAATGAAGAACATGAATTGGATTCTAATATATAACTCTCTAGTAAAGATAAGAGAAAATTCTCTTTTTTTTAAAAAAAATATATTATTTCATTTAAAGACATCACAGTGATATTTTGTTAAACAGAGATTTAAATATCTTGTTAACAATAATAGACTTATTTAGAATGAAGTTCTTTGATAAAGAATTAAATTGGGTGAGATAATAATCATATATAAATAAAAGACTGTTTTGGTATATAAAAGAACGTATAGAATAAAAATTAATTTTTAAAATTTATTAACTGAGTGTAAAAAATCAAATGATATTCAAAATTAAATTTAGAGTGTAAATAATTCCATTATAAAATTAATTTTATCGTCTTAATGTTGCACTGATTTGTGTCCTTTAATAAAAGTCAAAATTCTCTCGAATTTTCATGATAAAATTAATATTTCACTGCACCCAGTTACAGTACAGTACATCTAGAGGACTATTTATATATGAGTTTCTTGTCAAAACACAAACTAGCTAAGTCTGCAGAAGAGTAGAAGAAAACAAAAAGGTAATAGCTAGAAATCAGTTAATCTAAATCTATATAACATGGAGGCAAAAGCAACAGTTATTGGGAATTCTCTCGTGGAGCCTTCGATTCTGGAGCTGGCAAATAATCTGCCACTGACAACTGTTCCGCCACGTTATGTTCGCCCTGAGATAGACCATCCCTTGATTCGCAACGACGATTCTTCAGCACAACAACTTCCAGTCATTGACATGCACACGTTGCTCTCTGGGGATGACTCAGAGCTTGAGAAGCTTGACCATGCATGTAAAGAGTGGGGTTTCTTTCAGGTACATAATAATTGAGCAGTGATATTCATATAATAAAAATACTTAATTGATTGCAAATCATTGCTTTTGTTAGCGTTTTTTCAGCTCTCAGTGTTTTTACATTTTCCATAAAAATCATTTTATTTCCTGAGCTTTAAGTTTCCTATATGAACCATGCATGTAAAGACTGGGGTTTCTTTCAGGTACATAACAATTTAGCAGTGATATTCAGATAATAAAAATTAGACAAAACGTTTACAAAAAACAAAGTAAATCAGTACCGGATTAGTCACTTGATTGTAAACCCAGTAAACAGACACTAATTTATCGTTGTTTTTGTCAGCATTTTATCAGCTCTCCGTTTCTTTAGCTTTTTCCATAAAAATCATTTTGTTTCCAGAACTTCAAAATTTCCTTTATGAACCATGTATATATGGAAAGAACATCTTGCTTTAATTTGCATATATGCAGTTGATGAATCATGGAGTGAGCAGTTCATTGGTGGAGAAAGTGAAAGCAGAGATTCAAGAATTCTTTAATCTTCCAATTGATGAGAAAAAGAAGTTTTGGCAGCAGCCAGGAGATATTGAGGGATTTGGGCAGCTTTTTATTACGTCTGAAGAGCAGAAGCTTGATTGGGGATACGGCTTTACTATGTTCACTCTCCCAACCCATCTGAGGAAACCCCACTTGTTCCCCAAGTTGCCTCTTCCATTCAGGTTCTATACTTAAATTTTAGACTTTTCTTATATAGTATATTCTATCTTATGATAATTACTGGACTATATATTATTATTTGCATGCAGATATGACTTGGAAGTTTACTTAACGGAACTTAAAAATCTTACCTTGAAAATCCTTGACCTAATGGCTAAAGCTCTAAGAATGGATCCCAATGACATGAAAGAGCTGTTTGAAAACGGGATGCAATCATTAAGGATGAATTATTATCCTCCTTGTCCGCAACCAGAGCAAGTTCTCGGCTTTAAGCCTCATTCTGATGGCTCCGTACTCACCATCCTCCTCCAAATCAATGAGATGGATGGTCTCCAAATTAAGAAAGATGGAAAATGGTTTGCTGTTAAACCCCTTCCTGATGCCTTTATAGTCAACGTTGGTGACGTTTTAGAGGTAACACTTGTCTTTCTCTACAGCCTATGATAAGTAACGCTATGTCTCTACGTAGTTTGTATCTCTAGTAAGAGCAGTGCTAGGTGTAGAGAATCACGAGAGAAAGACGAGAGAATTATTAGAAAATTATCTCTAATAATGTTACGTGACATCTGAGGTGTCTTTTATTAGTAAGTAGAGTAGAATTATTGTATAATTTGTATTAATAATAGAAAACAAAGTCAACTAAATGCGAATCTAGAAATAATTGGTGACGTGTCGCTTGCAATAAAAACTAAGTTAATTGTTAGCATAGGATATATAGTTGATGACTAGTTTCATCTAATTTCTTCCTCCTCTTGATTATACTCGCTAACTTTTTTTTTTTTTTTGGTTCAATTTATGATCCTGCAGATTTTTAGCAATGGAACTTATCGTAGTATTGAACATCGTGCGACTGTAAACTCAATGAAGGAAAGGTTATCTTTTGGTACATTTTACAGTCCAAAATTAGATGGAGAATTGGGTCCAGCACTGAGTCTTATTACTCCAAAGACTCCAGCATTATTTAAGAGGATAAGTGTGGTAGATCACTTGAAAAGATTCTTTTCAAGCGAGCTGCGTGGAAAGTCATTTATTGATTTCTTGAGGATTCAAAATTAGGCGGTTAAAAGTTGTTGATTTTTTGAATTACATGATAAGATTATATGGAGTCCATTCCAATAAAATGAGTGAATTAATTATTAAGTTGTGAACTTTAAATCTTATCACACACACATATATGTTTACCTTAAATTTGATTGAATATTGATAAATTAAAAAATAAAGTCGTGAAACACATACTAAGTGTTGATCTTGCAGCAATGATATTTGCAGTATTAGAGAATTATTGATGGAATAGAAAAACAAAAGAAGAAGAATTGGGGTAGAAAGCGTGCATGAAGAAAAAAATGAATAAAAATAATAGTGATCTTGGATTTTTTATTTTATTTCTTAATTAATTAAGAATAATTTTGGTTTTATGTAAGAATATATTTAAAATTGTATTCAGTATAAAATTTGTTCTCAAAATTAGATTTACCAACAATAATTTTAAAAAAATTACCAAACAAAACTTAAATTTTGATATTTTAAAATTATTTTTGAGTCAAAATAGTAATCCCAAATGAGTGCTTATTCAATTACTTGGATAAAACAAAAATGAATTTAAATTTAAAGGACTTAAATTAATAATGCATTTTGAAAAGCCATGGTCCTCTTCTAAATTTCGTGATTTCTACCAACGATGCGGACCGATCAACAATAAAATATCCCAATAGTTTCGTAAGTTTTATGATTGGGCACGTAAACTTGATAGGCGCAATTGTCTATTTTGTCATTGTTTTATATTTGTCTATATCTAATTTGCTGTTTTACGACGTAACACTAGTGGAGGAAAAAACCCAAACAAAATCGTGTACACAAGTTTGTGTGGTCAGCCTGGTTTTATATTTCAAAATGCCAATCTAGTGGGATTAGTACCAATCTAAAGATAAACCACACAATGTGACACCACATGGATAAGACTACTATTCCACTGTAAAATCTATAATGGCATTAGGATATGATACAAGTGATACTAGGATTATTTTGGGTAAGACTCATTTTCTTAGTAAAGAATTAAATTGGGTGAGATGTAAGATATAAATGGAGGATTATTTTGGTATTTAAAAGAATGTGCTCAGTAAAATCAATTTTTAAAATTTATTAAATGAGAATGAGAGTTCAGAATAAAGTGGTACTCAAAGTAAAATCTAGATTGTAAATAGCCCAACATTAAGTTGGCGTTCTTTTTTTTTTCTTTTATCTTAAATCTGAAATAGGTATGAATATTGCTAAAGTTTGAAAGGGTCTGAATGCCTATGTCAGAATAATATTTTTGTTTTTTATTTTTTATTTTTTGACATCTAAGTGTAAGTGGTAAGTTGTTTGTACTTTTAAACTCAAAACATTTTAAATCTAATATTTTTACACCGATGACCTTGAAAGTGTTATATATACTTGAAGCTTAAACAGATATATATTTATGGTGTTTTCTAGTACAATAGTTTTTATATGTTATAAATATTTACAAGGGAAGTAACTCATATATAATTTATGAAAAATAATTTTGATAACATTAATTTTTACAATTTAACATAATATTTATACATAAAAAAGCTGTTATCTAATTATAAAAAAAATTAAAATTCAAAATGAATTTATGTTAAATACTTAATAAGAAGTAAAATTTGATATCAAGAAAATTTGTGATATGACATCTAATAGGTAAGTAGAAAATAAATACATCTAATGAGGGTATTTGGGAGAAAAAAAGTTGAGTTTCCATTCAAACATTTTATTAATTCAGATAAAAGTGAAATTTTACTTTTTTTATTCAGATAAAAATGTCTAATAATAAAACTTTCAGATACAAAGGCAAACAAGCTAAAATATCAAAACATCTTAAATTAAGCCCAATTAAGACTTTAGATATAAAAACAAATAAACCCTAACATTATTTCAATTGTCTTAATGTTGAATGGTGTACCCTTTAATAAATGGAATGGGATCTTCTCTTGATCTAAACTAGGGCTGGATATAAATCGAGTTTGGATCAACTTGATCTAATTTTTGGATTGAATCGAATTAAACCAATTTAAATATATTCAAATCGAATCGAATAAAAAATTCGGGTCAAAAGTTTAGGACAATTGGATGATTAATTGAATTTTACCTAATATATCATATCAAATTTTGCCGATCAAAGAAAAGAATTGTTGGAAAAAAATTAAACTCAAACCCAGTCCAAATATTTATGGTACAACAAGAAGAAATTAATACAATATCTTAGGGATAAATTAAATCTTTTAGGTTTCTTACAAGGCAAACCATTTAGCGGTGGAGAGCTGCAGATCGGAGTGCAGCAGCAATCGTGGTGGCGAATGGATCAACCAGCAGCAGCAGTCGTGGTACATGACAGCAGAATGCGTAGGCAAGTTACGGATCGCATTAGGGCTGCTTTGCTCTGCCATGACTGCCGTCTGGCATGCTATGTTTGGTGAGTGCCGCCGGCTGCCACTGCGTATGTGACTATGTGTGGTGTGCTGCCCCTATGTTGTGTTGTGTGTGTGAAGTGCCATTGTGCTCTGTGTGTGAAAAGGATACCACTATGTTCGCTTGTTTGTACTTTGAGCTTGTAAATTGAAATGATCAATTAGGTTAGCTCATTTTTTCTTTTTTTTGTAAGGGACCAACCCGATTGGATTTTCAGAGCGGATTGGGTTTAATCCAATCCGATCACGCTCTAATCGGGTTTGTTTCTACCACCGATTGGATTAGGTTAATAATTCGATCTGAACTGAACCCGATATTTTTTGGATTAGTTGGGTCAAATCGGATTATTTATCTAGCCCTAATTTAAACTCTACTGAAGTTTTAAAGATCTCGAATCATATATCATTTAGTGATAATGTAATAATAAAATTTAACTTCTTTATTTTTTTAATTCATTATCTACTAATCAACACCTAAATTATTTGCTCTACATATGATCATATCAAGACAGAAGTCAGGATCCTCTTGAATTTTTATAACAAAATTATTATTTTATTACACCTAAGTGGATCACAGTACATCCAAAGGACTATTTATATATGAGTTTCTTGCAAAAACACAACCCAACTAAGTCTGGAGGGGAGAGAGAGAGAAAAAAAAGAAAGAAATAGCTAGAAACCAGATAATCCAAATCTATATAATATGGAGGCAGAATCGACAGCTATTGGGAGTTCTCTTGTGGAGCCTTCGATTCTGGAGCTGGCAAATAATAAGCCACTGATCACAGTTCCTCCACGTTATGTTCGCCCTGAGATAGACCATCCCCTGATTCGCAACGACGATTCTTCAGCACAACAATTTCCAGTCATTGACATGAACAAGTTGCTCTCTGGAGATGACTCAGAGCTTGAGAAGCTTGACCGTGCATGCAAAGAGTGGGGTTTCTTTCAGGTAAATAATAATTTAGCAGTGAAATTCAGATAATCATAATTAGACAAAACGTTGACAAAAAAGAAAGTAAATCAGTACCGGATTACTCACTTGATTGTAAACACTGTAAACAGACGCTAACTTATCATTGTTTTTGTTAGCATTTTATCAGCTCTCCGTTTCTTTAGCTTTTTCCATAAAAATCATTTTGTTTCCTGAACTTCAAAATTTCCTTTGTGAACCATGTGTATATGGAAAGGACATTTTGCTTTAATTTGCATATATGCAGTTGATGAATCATGGAATGAGCAGTTCATTGGTGGAGAAAGTGAAAGTAGAGATTCAAGATTTCTTTAATCTTCCAATTGATGAGAAAACGAAGTTTTGGCAACAACCAGGAGATATTGAGGGATTTGGGCAGCTCTTTATTACGTCTGAAGAGCAGAAACTTGATTGGGGATACGGCTTTACTTTGATCTCTTTCCCAACTCATCTGAGGAAACCCCACTTGTTCCCCAAGTTGCCTCTTCCATTCAGGTTCTATATTTGAAGCGTATAGTTTTGCTATATAGGATATTCTATCTTATGATAATTACTGGACTATATATCGTTATTTGCATGCAGAGATGACTTGGAAGTTTACTCGACAGAACTTAAAAATCTTACCCTGAAAATCCTTGACCAAATGGCCAAAGCTCTGCGAATGGATCCCAATGATATGAAAGAGTTGTTTGGAAACGGAAGGCAATCATTAAGGATGAATTATTATCCTCCTTGTCCGAAACCAGAGCAAGTTCTTGGCTTTAAGCCTCATTCTGATGGCACCGCACTCACCATCCTCCTCCAAATCAATGAGATGGATGGTCTCCAAATTAAGAAAGATGGAAAATGGGTTGCAGTTAAACCCCTTCCTGATGCCTTTATAGTCAATATTGGTGACGCTTTAGAGGTAACACTTGTCATTTTCTATAGCGTATGATGACTGATGCTATATTCTACGCAGTTTGTATCTCTAGTAATGTTATGTGACATCTGACCTTCATTGAAAGTGGAGTAGAATTATTATATAATTTGTGTTAATGATAAAATGATAGAAAATAAAGTCACCTAACACCGAATTCATAAGAAAAAAAAAAGGGTTGGGAACTCCTTGCTTGCGATAAAAATGATGTTGTTAGGATGGGATATGTAGATGATAACTGGTTTCATAGATTTATGTTGTTTTTTAATTTATTTACTTTATGTGTTTATAGATTTTTACCAATGGAACTTATCGTAGTATCGAGCATCGTGCGACTATAAACTCAGTGAAGGAAAGGTTATCTTTTGCTACATTTTACAGTCCGAAATTAGACGGAGAATTGGGTCCAGCACCAAGTCTTATTACTTCGAAGACTCCAGCGTTGTTTAAAAAAATAAGTGTGGTAGATTACTTCAAAAGATTTTATTCAAGTGAGCTGCGTGGGAAGTCTTTTATTGATTTCTTGAGAATGCAAGACCAGGGCACTTAAAAGTTATTGATTGCTTCCAGTTATACGACGAGATTACATGGAGTCCATTCTGATAAAATAAGTCAATTAAGTTGTGAACTTATTCTGTTGGATTGTGTTTAGACTTGCTGGGCTGTGTATACTTCAATGGATAAACTTAAATAAGTTTATGGAGTTGGGTAACTTGTATTTGTATGTGAATTATAACTAGTAGAAAAGTTAAAATAAAATTACATAATATATTTTGTGTATATTCTATGTTTCTTTGTCGATTTATATATATCTGCAGTTTCAATTGTTGTCCTAGGACCTGATTTGAACCTACAATTGAGATTGACGTATGATGACTTGAAGTGATTATTTTCAACAAATGTGACTTCTTTCTATTGGACCAGAAAATTAATGTGTTTGCCTGGAAAGTTTGGAAGATGACAATTTTCAATTTTGCTTTTGAAAAGATGATGTTTATGATGGTCCCTTTAAAATCATATTCATTGTAAAACACGTGGTGCTCTTTCATGGAAAAAACTTATCCGCTCACAGTTTAGTGTGGGGCTCTGTGCTTCAATGGTATATGGAAATAAAGTTGCACTTTGGCTATCAGGTTAAGCTTTTAACCTAGTGGTAAGTGCTTGATCCTAACAATTGGTATTGAGGTCGCGGGTTCAAGCTGTCACAAAAGCAATTTTGGGAGGGGGGGAGGATTGTTGGGGTTATAGGGCCCCATCAATTCTTCTGTGCGCTTGTAGGTGTAACATCATTTTGTGTAATTCCATTGAGAATTGTTGGTGTTTTGATCCTAACACTATGTGCTGCATCTAAATATTCCAAAGGTTCATTAGGTACTGCCATTGGATATATGCCATGTTGTTGCTCATTTTGTAGTGCTTTAGGATTTTTATCATCATCTATCCATTGAGAATTGTTGGTGTTTTGATCCTAACACTATGTGCTGCATCTAAATATTCCAAAGGTTCATTAGGTACTGCCATTGGATATATGCCATGTTGTTGCTCATTTTCTAGTGCTTTAGGATTTTTATCATCATCTATATTGTCAAAGTCAATTGGAATTTGTTGTTGTAAGATGCTGTCAGTCCATGGCCATACATTTTCTTCATCGAGTATGACTTCTCGACTGACAATAATTTTCTTGGTGTTAGGATTGTACAGCTTGTAGGCTTTTTATTGGTCACTAACCCCAAGAAACACATATTTTTCTCCTTTATCATCAAGCTTCTTTCTCTTCTGATCTGGAACATGGGCATAGGCAATCACCCAAATATTCTGAAACGGTCAACTATTGGTCTTCGTCCAATCCAAGCTTCCTCTGGTGTTATATTTTGAACAGCAAGTGTTGGATTTCTATTTAGTATATGGATGCTGCAATTTACTGCTTCAGGCCCAAAATTCTTCGGTACACTGCTCCACTTTAATATGCTTTGAACTGTGTTTAGAATAGTCTGATTTTTCCTCTCTGAAACACTATTTTGCTATGGTGTCTAGGTTGCTATCAGTTGCTTCTTAATCCCATGCTCTCCATAAATTCACAATTTATTTGCAATAGACATAGTTATTGAAAGATAATCAGAATCTGACTCACACGATTTCATCTGAAGTATCTCAAAATATGAACGAAGAGCTTGTAGTTGTGTCTTCTTTGCCCTTGCTGAGCCTTGAAACTTCTTCTTCATAGAGTCCAAATATCTTTAAAAGTTCTTTTGTGGAGAATAGTTTTCAAAATTGAACAATCAATTGCCTGGAAGAGGTAATTTTTTGCCTTAAGATCTTTAACCGAGATCCTTTTAAGTTCTTAGTTCTTGCTGCATCTAACTCCATTCGTTCTGTAGATTCTGCTACTCCATATTCCACCACTTGCCAGTACTCCTTTGACCTCAAAAAGTTTTCCATAACCATGCTCCAATGATCATAGTGACCATCAAAGCGTGGCATGGTTGGTTGAACAAAGCTGTCAGATGCCATTAGTAAGTGCAACAACAATACAAGTTAGAAGAAATAGTAACCTGGCTCTGATACCAGATTGATAACTAGTAGAGGAATAATTTTTAAAGAGATAATATGATGAATTGAAAAGGAGTACTAAAGCTTTTATTGATCTCACTTTATATAGGCAATACAATGAACAACTTTTCCTACAATCAAGCAATAAACCAAAAAATCTACACCAGCCCACAAAATATTTAACAATCAGATACACTCCAAAAGACTAGGAAATACATAGACTTATTCTCAGCATAGACTTATTTTCAACAGCTACGTTTGTTGTGTGTGTGAAGTGCCATTGTGCTTTGCATGCGAAGAGGAGACCACGATGTTCGCTTGTCTATTCTTTGTGTTTGTGAATTGAAAATCAATTAGGTTAGGTCATGTTTTTCTTTTTCTTTTTTTGACAAGAGACCAACCCGATCAGGTTTTTGGATAGAATCGGGTTTAATCTAATTTGATCACGATTGGATTGGGTTTGTATAACACCAAGATTGGGTTAATACTCTGATTCGATCTAAACTTGATATTTTTTGAATTGGGCTGGATCGAATCGGATTATTTGTTTAGTCCTAATTTAAACTCTACTAAAATTTTAAAGATTTCTTCTCGCATTGTTTAGTAGTATTGTAAGGATAGCATTTACCTTATTTATTTATTTTTATTCATTAACTGCTAATCAAAGTCTAAATTATTTTCTCTTTATATGATTAAATCAGGACAGAAGTCACGATCCTTTTGAATTTTATAACAAGATTATTATTTTATTACACCCAAGTGGATTACAGTACATCCAGAGGACTATTTATATATGAGTTCCTTGTTAAACACAAACCAGCTGAGTCTGCAGGAGAGGGAAGAAGAAAAGAAAGAAATAGCTAGAAATCAGATATCCAAATCTATATAATATGGAGGCAGAAGCGACAGATATTAGGAGTTCTCTCGTGGAGCCTTCGATTCTGGAGCTGGCACATAATAAGCTACTGATCACAATTCCTCCACGTTATGTTCGCCCTGAGATGGACCATCCCTTGATTCGCACCTACGATTCTTCAGCACAACAACTTCCAGTCATTGATATGCACAAGTTGCTCTCTGGAGATGACTCAGAGCTTGAGAAGCTTGACTGTGCATGTAAAGAGTGGGGTTTCTGTCAGGTACATAACAATTTAGTTGTGATATTCAGATAATAAAAATTAGACAAAACATTGACAAAAAGGAAGTAAATCAGAACCGGATTAGTCACTTGATTGTAAACACAGTAAACAGAGACTAATTCATCGTTGTTTTTGTTCGCATTTTATCAGCTCTCTGTTTCTTTGGCTTTTTCCATGAAAATCATTTTGTTTCCTGAACTTAAGAATTTCCTTTATGAACCATGTATACATCGAAAGGAAATCTTGCTTTAATTTGCATATATGCAGTTGATGAATCATGGAGTGAGCAGTTCATTGGTGGGGAAAGTGAAAGCAGAGATTCAAGACTTCTTTAATCTTCCAATAGATGAGAAAAAGAAGTTTTGGCAACAGCCAGGAGATATTGGGGGATTTGGGCAGCTCTTTATTACGTCTGAAGAGCAGAAACTTGATTGGGGATACGGATTTAATTTGATCACTTTCCCAACTCATCTGAGGAAACCCTACTTGTTCCCCAAGTTGCCTCTTCCATTCAGGTTCTATATTTGAAGCGTAGAGTTTTGCTATATAGTATATTCTATCTTACGATAATTACTGGACTGTATATCGTAATTTGCATGTAGAGATGACTTGGAAGTTTACTTGACAGAACTTAAAAATCTTGCCCTGAAAATCCTTGACCAAATGGCTAAAGCTCTAAGAATGGATCCCAATGATATGAAAGAGTTGTTTGAAAACGGGATGCAATCATTAAGGATGAATTATTATCCTCCTTGTCCGCAACCAGAACAAGTTGTCGGCCATAATTCTCATTGTGATGCCGCCGCACTCACCGTCCTCCTCCAAATCAATGAGATGGATGGTCTCCAAATTAAGAAAGATGGAAAATGGGTTGCTGTTAAACCCCTCCCGGATGCCTTTGTAGTCAATATTGGCGACGCATTAGAGGTAATACTTGTCATTTTCTATAGCCTATGATGACTAATGCTATATTTTTTGTATCTCTAGTAATGTCATGTGATATGTGACGTGTCTTTCATTGTAAGTGGAGTATAATTATTGTATAATTTGTGTTAATGATGGAAAATAAAGTCAACTAACACCGAATTCATTAAAAAAAAGGGTTGGGACACCTTGCTTGCGATAAAAATTATGTTGTTAGCATGGGATATGCAGATGATAATTGGTTTCATCTATTTATGTTCTTTTTATATTTATTTACTTTATGATCTTGTAGATTTTTACCAATGGAACTTATCGTAGTATCGAACATCGTGCTACTGTAAACTCAGTAAAGGAAAGGTTATCTTTTGCTACATTTTACAGTCCGAAATTAGATGGAGAATTGGGTCCAGCACCAAGTCTTATTACTCCGAAGACTCCAGCATTGTTTAAAAAAATAAATGTGATAGATTACTTCAAAAGGTTTTTTTCAACTGAGCTGCGTGGAAAGTCTTTTCTTGATTTCTTGAAGATTCAAGACCAGGGCACTTAAAAGTTGTTGATTGCTACCGGTTACATGACGAGATTACACGGAGTCCATTCTGATAAAATAAGTCAATTAAGTTGTGAACTTATTCTGTTGGATTGTGTTTAGACTTGCTGGGCTGTGTATACTCCAATCGATAAACTTAAATAAGTCTACGGAGTTGTGTAACTTCTATTTGTGTGTGAATTATAACTAGTAGAAAAGTTAAAATAAAATTACAAAATAAATTTTGTGTATATTCTATGTTTCTTCGTCGATTTATATATATCTGCAGTTTCAATTGTTGTCCTGGGACCTGATTTGAACCTACAATTGAGATTGGTGTATGATGACTTGAAGTGATTATTTTCAACAAATGTGACTTCTTTCTATTGGACCAGAAAATTAATGTGTTTGCCTGGAAAGTTTAAAAGATGACAGTTTTCAATTTTGCTTTTGAAAAGATGATGTTTATGATGGTCCCTTTAAAACCATATTCATTGTATAACACACGGTGCTCTTTCATGGAAAAAGCTTATAATATTTTGCTTCCACTCATCGTGGTCTATTTTTTCATTGACTTTATACGGAAAAATTATATCAAACATCCAACATTGTTTAAAAAATGATAAAAATAAATTGATGAAGAAATATGAGATAAAAGTAAAAAGTTACAAAAAAGCTGTTAGTCTCTTTTTTTAAAAAATATGATAATATAGTGCTTTTTCATACAAAAAAAATTTGCATGTCTCTCTTTATAGAGAAACACTTTACAGACTTTTTTTAAAATTTGAATTAGTCATTCATCTATCTCATAATTTAATTCAACTTGAAGAATTAAAATCACTTATAGATTTAGATTATTCAACTACAAATTGTAATTAAATATAACTTATGACTAATTTCAAATCAAATGCAAAGAAAATTGTTTTCACTTTCCTTGAAGGTGAGACATTAGTATTTTAAAATATCAATAAAAAATAAGAGATCCCTTATATAATGATATAAATTACATCGATCATAGAGTTGCACTAAATAAGCACGAAGTTATATGAGGTAAACTATACTCAAGTTACTTTGCTTAATTCTATAATTAATAGAACGTAGATCATTACATAAGGGATCAAGATCCAACAAAATTCCAAAAGACAAGTCAGGCCTCGTGCAAACCTAATCTCCAAAACACAAGTCAGGCCACGTGGAAACCTAATGTATATGTCCTTTATGCTGAATAATCTTGCTCAAGCAGTGTGGTCAGACATCCAAATTTGAAAAATGCTTAAGCGTGGCATTTACTTTCCATATTATATCAACAAAAATAGACAAAAATAATACATGTAATTGGCTTTTCCAACACATGATTTTTTTTTAATATTATTATTAAAAAGTAAAATATAAATATTGATAAATGTTGAAGACATTATTACACATCGGTTGAGAATATTTATAAGGTTAATATTATAAGCTTGACATAATCTCAACTCTTTTAAATTAGTTTTTGTGTATAAGTTAGAAAAATTGACTTTTATGTGATATTAGTGTCAAAATCATACATGAGTAGTCTCACACCACCATTCCATTTCGATCAGTTCGATTTTGCGATCCAGTTCGATTCACCAACGGGTTGGTTCGGTTCAAAATGGATGAGGAAGCCCTTGGCTGGTGATTAGATTCATTCAACAATTTATTTATAAAACACCCAACAAATTAAACTCCAATTTACGAAACCCAACTCACAAAATTAAGGAAACAAGCGTTTTGTAATTCATGTGTGAAATGGATTATTGAACATGGCAGCTGCTGCGAGCACACTTAAAATTGATTCAATTGAAAACAACAGCCTCCTCGTGAACTTAATGAAAATCTATTTGCATGTTTCAAATAATTTGTAATTATAAAACTGACCTTTTCATTTGCTTCCAAATCTTTTCGTCAAAATCAACGAATAAATAAAACATGTAAGCACAAGTTACACAACTCCACCGACGCGACAGCACCAGCGGGCTACTGACGACACGAGCACGACCAGATGAACTAAGACAGGCTGGCTGCGCCGACGACGACAGGCTGACACAAGCGCGATGGCGACGATGACGGCGACAGGCTGGCTGATAAGGGACAGTGGTGGATGGAATGTGTGCATCGGCGAGAGTGAGACAGATGGTGAGGGTGTGTGTGTTTGTCGGCTAGTAATTAGTATGATAGAGAGAGATGGTGGATGTGTGCATGATTTTAATGTTTAGAATTATTTAATTAAAAAATTAAATTTGTAAATGTAGCATTATTACTTACTAATAACAAAATAAGTTTAAAATGTAGTTACATTAATTACATATTATATCTTATCCATGATAATATAAAATAAAAAATAAGTAAATATAACTTCCTAAACAGTTAGTTTTCATAATTTTAGTTAATTTTTATATATTAATCTAAATAACTGAGATTTTTTTTTTTTTTGTGATATATTTGAAACTTTGAACGTATTATTCTGGCTTTATTTAAATCTTATTCAATTTTAAATTTAACAAAATAAAAATTCTTAACCCACAAACTAACCCATAAAATGGTGAATTAGATATAGATTAGGTTAAATCCGCATCCGATCTACAGACAAATAGATTTGATTTGATTTGAATTTCACCAATCCGTGGATTAAATTAAATTAAAAATTTATAATCCCTAAAATTATAAATTTGATCCAATCTATAAAATTTAATTCACGAATACCACTACTTCACTCCCGTCAAGGAGTTGGTGCCTTTTCCAAGTCATAGGTATTTAGTTATCTATTTGATCAATTAATGTATAAAATATCTTCTTTACTATTTAAAGCAATAGTTTTCTAATGACTCTACTTGAATAATTGAGAACCCTGTGTAGTCTTGTTTAATCACAAGAGTTTGGAGAAGAAAGAAGGGTAATTAGTCAAAAACCATGGCAGCAAAAGCAACAACGATAGCAAGTTCTCCCGTGGAGCCTTCGATTCAGGAGCAGGCAGTGAAGCCAATGATGACTAAAGTTCCACCACGATATGTTCGCCGTGATGTAAAAGGTGTAATGATTTGCAACGACGACAACTCTTCAACAGAACAACTTCCGTTCATCGACCAGCAGAAATTGCTCTTTGGATATGATTCCGAGCTTGAGAAGCTTGATCTTGAATGCAGAGAGCGGGGTTTCTTGATAATTATTGGTTAACTAGAAAATAGAACCGCACTTCGTGCAGCTGTAAAAAAATAATTTAGTATTATCTTTTTTTATTACTTTGCATTTGATGAAATTGATAAAAAATATTAATGATTTTTTTTAAGATGACGCAGCCTTATAAAACTAATGTTATTTATGAAAGTTAATTATTTTTTTGTTAACATTAAAAATATATATTAATGTGTATAGTTAAGTGTACACAACCTTTTCATCAATAAAAATTATGTTCACACTAATCAACTCTCTATTTTTCTTGGTATTAATAGACTCCCACATCTTACAAAACCTAACCCTTATCATCCAATTATCTTTATTATTGTTTAACTCATGAAGAAAAAAGTACTCCATGAAGCACAAAATACTAAAAATTTAAATAAGTCAAAAAATAAAAATACAAGAACATTTTTAAAGAGGATGTTGGTTAAATAAAAAAAAAACCCAAACATAATAAATCTTAAACGCTTAATACTTATAGAGTTTGAAGAAACCAAAAGACACTAAATAAAAGGTTGCATAATTAAATATGGGATTATGACATTAGAATTAGGTTCTAGTGGCATTGGTTAGGGAAGATGAATGAACCTTCCTTCCTATATTAATTAGTTAATGTATTTTAAACCACTAAAGTTTAGTTGTTGGCTTAATAAAATAAATGAATGTTTCAAAACTTATAATTAATTTATTATTAATGGTTACATATTGTTGAATTTAAATAGAAAGAGGAAGGGACATGTAATCTTTTGTAATCTATTAATTATTTTTTATTTGTAATATTTTGTAATGTAATTATTTTTTAATATCAACCAATATATTAGATAATAGAGAATATAAAAAGATAAGAAATAATAATACCACAAATCTTAACTACTTAATATTTATAGAGTTTGAAGAAGTCAAAAGGCACTAAACAAAAGGTTGCATAATTAAATATGAGATTATAGCATTGAAATTAGACCCTAATGGCATTATTGGGGGAAGATGAAGGAACCTTCCTTCCTATATTAATTAATTGATGTATTTTAATCTACTAAAATTTAATTGTTGGCATAATAAAATAAATGAATGTTTCAAGACTTATAATTAATTATTATTAATGGTTACATATTGTTGAATTTAAATAGAAAGAAGAAAAGACATGTAATCATTTATAATCTAATAATTATTTTCTATTTTAATATTTTGTAATGTAATTATTTTTTAATTTCAACCAATTTATTAGATAATAGAGAATATGAAATGATGAGAAATGGTGATGCCACATCACCTCTTGTAGTCCCAACTTTATATATATATATAGATAGATATATAGATATAGATAGATTCGTTGATGTATTTTAAGGTACTAAAGTTTAATTGATAGTATAATAAATTTTGAAGAAGCCAAAAGACACTCAACAAAAGGTTGTATAATTAAATATGGGATTATAACATTAAAATTAAGCCTTAGTGGCATTGTTGAGGGAAAATGAAAGAACATCTCTTCCTATGTTAATTAATTCATGTATTTTAATCCACTAAAGTTTAATTGCTAGCATAATAAAATAAATAAATGTTTCAAAAGACTTCTAATTAATTATTATTAATGATTACATATTGTTGAATTTAAATAGAAAGAGAAAAAAAATACAAAGAATATCCACCAATATTTTAGATAATAGAAAATATAAAAAGATGATGAATGATATATATTAATAAAGTTACTATTTATTAAATAAGTTAAATACAATCAAATTAATTATGAGAAGATGAAAAGACAAATCTAAAAAAAAATTCTATTATTAGATAATAGAGAATATACAAAGAAGCAAAATGGTGATGCCACATCACCTCCTCTAGTCCTAGCTTTATATATATATATAGATATATAGATAGATAGATAGATATATATATATATAGATATATAGATATATAGATAGATAGATAGATAGATAGATATATATATATATATATATATATATATATATATATATATATATAGATTAATTCATGTATTTTATGCCACTAAAGTTTAATTTCTAGCATAATAAAATAAATAAATGTTTCAAAGGACTTATAATTAATATTATTAATGATTACATATTGTTGAATTTAAATAGAAAGAGAAAAAAAATTACAAAGAATATCCACCAATATTTTAGATATTTTAGATAATAGAAAATATAAAAAGATGAGGAATGATATATATTAATAAAGTTACTATTTATTAAATGAGTTAAATACAATCAAATTAATTATGAGAAGATGAAAAGCCAAATTTAAAAAAAAAATTCTCTATTTATTAGATAATAGAGAATATACAAAGAAGCAAAATGGTGATGCCACATCACCTCCTCAAGTCCTAACTTTATATATATATATAGATTTGTTAGTCAACTTTTTTAATGGATAAATTAATTAATGTTCTCAAGATTGTAGCATGGGTATTATTACTATAATGGCAAGGAAAAATATGGGTAAATGTCACATATTTAATAGTAAAAATATCTTGAGGTATTTTTCAAAAGTATAGAGACTAAATAGACACTTAATTTAAAATATAAGAACTAAATGGACATTTACTCATTGAGAATTATTAATGGAATTAAAAATAAATAGGAAAAGAATTGGAGTGAAGATACGTGAAGAAAAAAAATCAAAATAATAGTGAACTTAAATTTTCTGATTTTATTTGTTAATCAATTAAAGATAATTTTGGTTTTATGTAAAATATGTAAAGATATATATAAAATTGTATTAAATATAAAATTAATTTTTAAAATCAAGTTTTATCAAGATTAATTTAAAAAAAATTACTGGATACCTTAGATTCTAACCTTTTAAAATTAATTTAGACTTTTAGAGTCTCAATAGTAATCGTAAATGAACCCAAGGTCAAGATGAAACAAAAATAAATTTAAATTAATGATGCATTTGAAAAAGTCATGGCCCCCTCTAAATTTCGTAATTTCTACCAATGACACGGACCGATCAACAAAAAAATATCCCAATAATTTCATAACTTCTAGATTCGGGACGAGAACTTGATAGCTACAGTTGTCCATTTTGTCATTGTTGTCTATGTGTCTATATCTAATTAACCATTTTACAACGAAACAGTATTTGGAAAAAAAAAAACGTGTACATAAATTTGTGTGGTCAGCCTGGTTTTACCATTCAAAATGGCAATTCAGTGAGATTATTTAAAAATTAACCACACAATGTGAGAGACTACATGGATAAGAATACTATTTTATTGTAAAATCTTTCATGATTAGCAGCTACACAAGTCATTTAATTAAAGGAATATTTGACACCATTTAACGCACACTCAAATTCAATAATCTTATTTAAACCCGAGAACTTTCTTTAATAACAAATCTAAATCATCAATTGTAAAAGAAAATATTAAAGGTCAAGTTACCAGCTATAGAAATTGAAAATAAAAAATGGTTTATACAGAAAATATAAGTAACATTATTTTTTAAAAAATAAAAATTTAAATTCCAAAACAAAAGGAAAAAACCAGCTGCATATATATTGTTGGTGCTTGAAGATATCAATTAGAAATACAAATTGGACTCTCAACTAGTCTGCAACTCTCTAGTAAAATTTAATCAGTTATCAATTATATTATATTATATTATATTATATTATATTATATTATATTATATTATATTATATTATATTATATTATATTATATTATATTATATTATATTATATTATATTATATTATATTATATTATATTATATTATATTATATTATATTATATTATATTATATTATATTATATTATATTATATTATATTATATTATATTATATTATATTATATTATATTATATTATATTATATTATATTATATTATATTATATTATATTATATTATATTATATTATATTATATTATATTATATTATATTATATTATATTATATTATATTATATTATATTATATTATATTATATTATATTATATTATATTATATTATATTATATTATATTATATTATATTATATTATATTATATTATATTATATTATATTATATTATAATAGTTATCTAGAATGAAGTTTTTTTTTTCTTAATACAAAAATAAAATTGGATAAATGATAGAAAGATATAAATAGAGAGGTTTTTTAATATTTAAAATAATATACAAAAATAAAAATTAATTTTTAAAATTTATTAAATAAGTGTACAAAATAAATTAATCAGCACTTTAATTATTTATGCAGATGATAGAAAATTCTAATCCTCAAAGTATGGACAGTAGTCAGGATTCTCTCAAATTTTTTTAATAAAATTAATATTTTATTACACCCAACTAGAGTACAGTTCATCCAGAGAGAGAGTACTATTTATTTAAGAGTTTCTTGTTAAAACACAAACCAGATGAGTCTGCAGGCGAGAGGAGGAAAAACAAAAAGGTAATAGCTAGAAATCAGATAATCTAAATCTATATAATATGGAGGCAAAAGCAACAGTTATTGCGAGTTCTCTCGTGGAGCCTTCGATTCTGGAGCTCGCAAATAATAAGCCACTGACCACTGTTCCTCCACGTTATGTCCGCCCTGACATAGACCATCCCTTGATTCGCAACGACGATTCTTCAGCAGAACAACTTCCAGTCATCGACATGCACAAGCTGGTCTCTGGGGATGACTCAGAGCTTGAGAAGCTTGACCGTGCATGCAAAGACTGGGGTTTCTTTGAGGTACATAATAATTGAGCGGTGATATTCGGACAATAGAATTGGTCAAAATGTTGACTAAAAGAAGGTAAATTGGTGTCGGTTTACTCACTTGATGGGAAAAGCAGTTAAACCGACACTAGTATATCGTTGTTTTTGTTAGCGTTTTGATTATCAGTTTCTTTAGTAGTTTTCCCTCAACTTTAAATTTCCTACATGAACCGTGTACGGAAAGAACATCTTGCTTTTATTTGCATATATGCAGTTGATAAATCATGGAGTGAGCAGTTCATTGGTGGAGAAAGTTAAAGCAGAGATTCTAGACTTCTTTGATATGCCAATTGATGAGAAAAGGAAGTTTTGGCAACAACCAGGAGATATTGAGGGATTTGGGCAGCTCTTTATTGCCTCTGAAGAGCAGAAGCTTGATTGGGGATACGGCTTTACTTTGTTCACTCTCCCAACTTATCTGAGGAAACTCCACTTGTTCCCCAAGTTGCCTCTTCCATTCAGGTTCTATGTTTTTTTGTTCGTTTAAGATCCGAAGGCAAATCAAAGCGAAGATTTTTGTCATATAGTATATTCCATCCAATAATAATTACTGGACTATATATTGTTATTTGCATGCAGAGATGACTTGGAAGTTTACTTATCAGAACTGAAAAATCTTGCCCTGAAAATCCTTGATCAAATGGCTAAAGCTCTAAGAATGGATCCTAATGATATGAAAGAGTTGTTTGAAAACGGGGTACAATCATTAAGGATGAATTATTATCCTCCTTGTCCGCAACCAGAGCAAGTTATCGGCATTAATTCCCATTGTGATGCCTCCGCACTTACCATCCTCCTCCAAATCAATCAGATGGATGGTCTCCAAATAAAGAAAGATGGAAAATGGGTTGCTGTTAGACCCCTTCCAGATGCCTTTATAGTCAACATTGGAGACATTTTAGAGGTAACACTTATCATTTTCTATAGCCTATAACCACTGATAAGTAACTTACATCTTTACAGAGTTTGTATGTCTGGTAATGTGACATATGACGTGTAATTTATTGATAAGTAGAGTAGGACTATCGTATTAATGATTAAAAAAATATATAGTTAACTAACACCAAAATCATAACAAGAAATTATTAGTGACATGTCGCTTGCAATACAAGCTATGTTGTTAGCATAGAATATATAGGTGATATCTAGTTTCATCAATCTATTTTTCTCCTCTTTGTACACTTTCTAACTCATTCTTTTTCATTTACTTCATGATCTTGTAGGTTTTTACCAATGGAACTTACCGTAGTATCGAACATCGTTCAACTGTGAACTCAGTGAAGGAAAGATTATCTTTTGCTACATTCTATGGTGCAAAATTAGATGGAGAATTGGGTCCAGCACCAAGTCTTATTACTCGAGAGACACCAACATTATTTAAGAGGATAAGTGTGGTAGATCACTTTAAAAGATTTTTTTCAAGTGAACTACGTGGAATATCATTTATTGATTTCTTGAGAATTCAAAACCATCGTAATTAAAAGTTGCGCTTCCAGTTACATGAGGAGATTATATGGAGTCCGTTCTGATAAAATAAATCAAATTAAGTTGTGAACTTATGAACTCTGTTGGAATTTGGATTGTGTTTAGTGCTCGTTGGCTGTGTACTTCAATGGATGAAAGATAGGTATATGAAGTTGTTTCTGTGTGTAAATTATAACTAGTAGGAAAATGACATATGCTGCAGCCTTTTATAGTCTGCAATATGCAATATGAGGAAATGCTCAAATTAGTTGATAAACTCTGAATAAGTTGGTGGCTGATATTTAGTGATTATTCAGTTGCTATTTTCTCCTTTTTTCTTTTGCTTGTTAGTTCCTAGTTCTAAGCAACTAAATTGCTTAGTAGTACTGCAGGGTCTATAAATGACCAAGATTTTCATTTATAAAGGCAGCAAATTATACAAAAACTGCTCCCTTCTCTAAACTTCTTCCTGCACCTTATCCGCTTCTGGTTCTTATTAATTAGTATCAGAGGACTATTCCGATAATGGACACACGTGGCAAAACCGATGCTGAATTTTGCAATGAAATTAACGAGATTCCAGCCCGACTCGATTCTACCTTTCATCAAGTTAATGCCACTCTACAAACAGGTTTCACAGAGGTTTAATCCTTGCGGGTTTCCCACAGCTCAAACACCACCAACACCAAAATCAATCCATTTGCTCCCGGAGAATCATCACACCAACCAGCTCAACTAAACATCTCCTGTTCTAGCTCTTTTCTTGACCAAAATCACCATCACCTCAAGCTCTCCTTTCTCAAGTTTTGGAGGAGAAGATCCCACAAGATGGAATTACAAAGCGATATAATATTTTGATTTTAAGGATATTGCTTCAGACCAGCTTGCCTCTCTCCATCTTTGAAGGTAACTAAATTCAAGGGACCATTAACTTGGAGTGAATTCACACAAACCATGCTCCAACGATTTGAACCAATAGATTACGAAGATCCACCTAAAGCTCTAATTGTAACACCCCAAATCTAACACGTGCGGAGCACGTGGTAAAAGAGGTCACTCATAAATCGAAATCCTTACACAAAAATCTTAAATTGAAAAATCTCAAATTTTATTTAAATAAATCCACGAATCCATATGTCTAAAACTAAATATTTTCTTCCCGAAGACGTAAATATGACAGAAGTCTCAAAACTCCATAATTACAAGTTCATAAAATTAAAAAAAAAATAAAGGAAAGATGAGTTTATCCTTATCTTATTCAACTAGCAAAAGTAAATGAATCTTTAGCTCCAAGGATAAGCAGTAAGCACACCTCTCAACAAGGTACTTAGTCTGCAAAACGTAATGGCGAGGGATGAGGTGTTAACTTAATAAGTAAAATCATTCTCAATACACTAGGGTTATCGAGTAACAAAAATATTGCAAGCCTTCTTTTTATCAAAACATGTGTTACGAGTTATAAATTTCATAAAATGACATAAATTCATAGTAATTCATAACATCAAAAGCATAATTAATCATGGGAGCAAATTGTATAGTAGATATTCAGAAAACAAAAAGGTTAGCTCATGTCACATAGTATTACCTACACTCCTTGTGACTCGATCAGAAACAGAATCAAAATCAAAATATCGTGTACATATTCAAAACAGAAATTGTTGGAAAATTTTCAAAATAAATGTGTCTTATGGTAAAGACATGTCCTATTAATTGTGCCTTATAGAAAATGTACCTTTCACTAAAGACATGTCTAATTAAATGATGTCTTGTTGTAAGGACATGTCCATTTAATTGTGTCTTGTAGAAAATGTATCTTTTTACTAAATGATATAACTTTTCATGGCAACATTTTACTTAGAGATGCATCATTTCATGGTGACATTTCATTTGAAATGGTGATGGTTCAATTTGGACCATGGATTAAAATCAAATCTAGATCCAATGGCCATGAATGAAGGGTATCATGAAAGATGACAACTCAAATGAGGGGGCACAAGTATATCTATAAATAGGGGTCATGTTTAAGTCATTTGACATGAAATGAATGATCCTACACCACTCTTTCCTTAGCATTCCTTTCTAGTACGAATTTCAACACAAAACACCCATTTCTTTTGTGCATTCACATTCCAATATATTGTTTTCTGCAAGAACAATATATTGTTTCTTGGCAGGCTTGCAATATTTAAGAGTATTATGGTTTGCTTTCGTCGATGCACAACGCAAGCAAACCAAAAAGTGCTTCATTGTATCTTGGAGGCATATTTGCTTAACCCATGTGCATCACTCAATTGGTGGGGGCAAATAACGTCTTAAGGAAAGCGACATTTGTAACGTGCCTTGAAGCACACAAAATTTCTACAGTCTACTAATTACTATTATTTTTATTCCTACATACAAAGTTAGTTGTAAACACATTACTTTACGTAATAAAGTTCCACCATTATTGTTGTATTTCTCTACATTTGTCATTCCCCACAATTTTACCACCAACATAAACTCAGTACTAGTCCAAAATATATACATCGTATAATACGATCAGAATCATAATCAAAATAACTACGGACAATGAGTCAAAATATTTAAATTCATTTTCCATATGTAATGACTTGTACGTAGCACTTTGGCCCTCGAAATGTGACCCCCATATAGTCTTAAGAGGTGGCCCGTGAACAATGATAAATAATCTTTATTGTATACCTGGTCAAAACATTCTTATCAAACTTGTAAAAGATCATAATAATGAATTAGGCTTGCAAAACAAATTCCATTATAATATTTTAGAGACAAATTCATAAAAGATAATCATTTAGCAAAATAAATTGCATATTTAAAGGTATTTATAATATTATGTTAAAACCATAAAAAAAAACACAATTTTCAGATTTGAAAACATTTACATAAACTAATTTCGTTATGAAAAATAATTAATTTTCAAAGAACTATAAAAGCACATGTACTTATAGTAGTATCAAAATAATCATACATATCCAATAAATTAAGAATAAAGTTACTTACCTCGATAAAGTAATGATTTAAACAGACCTCTAAGCTTCTAACAGCCTCAAATACCTCCAACACCTTAAACAGATACAAGATATAACTATTAACAACTTATTCTAAAATATGTTTGATTCTTAGAATTTTAACTCTTAATCTAGAAATCAAAATGACACAATATTTTACAAAACTATTCTGGACATCCATCGGTATCTCTCATAAATATTTCAAGAGGACCTTACACCAAAAACATTTTCAAAACTATTTGTTTCTTGATAAATTGAAGCCTATCTCACAGTGCCTTAATTAAACAATATGGATTCCGAGATTTTTGTAAAATTATATATTAATCAGAAAAATATGAAATTAAAACTAGAAATACAAGACACATATATTAACCTCTATCTGAAATTTAGAATTTTTTGAGTTCATTTGACACTACAAATAATTTTGTGAATCTGGTCGTTCTGCTAGAACCACAGTTTTCCAGTGCAATAGTGTCAGTTTTGAAAATCCATATAAAATCGAAAACAAAATTTATTCAATAAATCCTACATGTCTAGTTTTCATAAAGACAAGGTTCTTCTATAAAAATCGCTCATAAAATATATGCTTTTTTTTGGGATATTCATGTTATCCAGAATTGTTCAGTGTGTTTATTGCATCCGGGATTAACTAACATGACTCAACAATAAATTAGCGCACTAAACACAATTTGAATACACCCTAAATCATGCATAATGGTCTGTAACAATCTAAAATCATGCCAATAAAGCCCTAAATAGGGCATACGATAGTGAAATCAAGTGGAGATAGGGAGAGTAAAATTTACCAATAGTTAAGACTCTCTCTTCTGAGCAAAAGTTTGAATCAGAAGATGTGAGTAAAAGAGTATTAAGTAGTAGAGAGAATAAAATAAAACGTTGTGGATTTAGGGTTATGGGAGAGAGAAAAGTATAAATTTGTAGGGAACCTTAGGAAACCCTATTAACTTTGGAAAGAGTAACTCTTTTCCAAAATTATCCCATAAATCCTAATTATGGATTTAATAATCCTTGTTAATAAGGGCAATAATGTCAATTATAATTTCTAATAAAAATAAATTTCATAATTTAAAATCATGAAAATTTGGCATTACACTAACTCATTTAAAACAAACCTTAAGTGTAGAGGCCTATTAGAAAGCTTTCGAAAAATGGTCCCACCGTGTTGATAGGTTACCTGACAATTATTAGTGTGTTGTTTTATTGCAGGTCTCAAAGGCAAAATTCGCTTAGATGTCAAGATTAACTAGCTGCAAACCTTAACAGTTACTATTGGTGTCACTCAGCTGATCGAGGATTGTAAAATCCTGTAAAAAAATAAAACAGTTCTTTTTGTCCTTCAACAATTGCAAGGGTACAAACAATCGTGCCAAACAATTTAACTGGTTTGTTGGACCCTTCAGCAATTTAAAAAATGAACCAAGGCCCCAATAACTCACCGATTCGCTTTCGGCACATCACAAGCCAAGAGGCCCATAAATGACGTGAGAAGGGACTTTATTATTATTACGATGAAAAATTTTTACCTGTCACTGCTACCAAAGTGCCTAATTATTTATGAGTAAAAATTCTCTAGAACACAACTATATTGAAGCTACAAAAGATGAAGTTAAACTGGACATCATTGAGTCAATATTGGAGATCTCGTACCATGCAATTGCAGCCATTGAGCATCCACAAACCATCCGCGTCTTAAGGAATTTTTTAAAAAACAAGGATATCATGGTATTGATTGATGGCAGAAACACCTACAACTTCATAAATCAATCTTTATTTTCCAAATTTAGATTGCTAGTAGTACGCAATACGAAGTTCCAAATCATGACACAAAACCATCATCATACTTCTATGTACCACTAGTATCTGCCTGCTAGGCTGTGTTAGGGGTCCAGTGGCTAGAAACCTTGGGTACCATCACAACTGATTATAGTAAGTTGACCAAGACCTTTACTTCAGATGGATAGGCTCACACTTATAGAGGTATAGGAAGATTGAAAATTCATGGACTTGAATGATAATGAATTGTTATGTTTAGATGGCACTAGTTTCTTCTTTTAGATCACTTTAGGTGATGAACAAATATGCCCCCAAGAAGTATCCTGCAGAGTGCAGACCTTCGACCTCAATAGAATATGGTCATGCCTTTAATCCTCCTAATGAATTACCACTAAAGAGGTCTATGGCCAAGACATACAGTTGCAACAAAATCAAGGCCCAGTAAGCGTTCGTCCGCATAGGTTCCTATATTATCAAAAGACTAAAATTGAAAAGATAGTAAGGGAGTTACTCGAATCTGGCACAATACGACAAAGCACCAGCCCTTTTTCATCACCAGTATTACTTATCAAAAAAGCAGATGGGCTTTGTATAGATTGTCGAGTGTAGAACAACATTACTATCAAATACAAGTATCTGATACTTATAATAGATAAGCTTTTGGGTGAGTTGCACAGAGCTACATACTTTTCCAAGTTAGCCTTGAGATCAAATACCATCAAATACGTGTTCAAAAAGCAAAAAAATCACAAGATAGCATTCAGAACACATGATGGCTATTGCGAGTTTGTCGTCATGCCATTTGGCTTGACCAATGCACTTTCAACATTCCAAAGCTTGATGATTGATTTATTACGCCCCTGTTTACGAAAGTTTGTCCTAGTCTTTTTTTTTTTTACTATATTTTTATGTTTAGTAAAACTTGGGCAAATCATATTTTCCATCTTCCAATAGTCGAATAGATTTTCTCTGATAACTCTCTGTTTGTGAATAATCAAAGTGTTGTTTTGGAGTTTTGGAGGCAGAGTATTTAGGCCATCTTATTTCCCTTGTTGAGTGGCAATTGATTTGAAAAAAATCCAAACCGTACTTAAGCCGCCAATTCCAAAGTCAACCAAAGAAATAAATGGCTTTTTGGATTTGTCAATTTTACCGAGGCTTTGAGGGAATCACAACACCTTTAACAAGGTTATTAACAAAGGAAGACTTCCATTGGACCTTAAAAGCAAAATCTACTTTCACCCAGTTGAAACAAGCATTAAAATCCCCTCATGTTCTCTGGTTGCTAGACTTTTCACAGTCGTTTGTTTTCGAGTGCGATGCTTATGGAGTCGGTATTAGAGCCATCTTATCACAACATGATCAGCTAGTGCCATTTTTTAGTGACACACTCAAGGGTTCAGCATTGGCCTTATCTACCTACAAGAAAGAGATGCTTGTAATCATCAAGGCAATTCACAAATGGCATTCATACTTGTTGGTAAGCCTTTGATTGTTCGTGCAGACCAAAAGAGTCTCAAATTTCTAATGGAACAGCACATTACACACTTGTTCAGATATGATAGCTGCCAAAAATTCTCAGAAATGATTATACGATTCAATACAAAAAAGGATTAGAAAATTAGAGAGCCAACGCTTTTTCACGATTGGCAAAGCTTGAATTTTTAGCAATCTCTCTTCCTTTAGCCGATTGATGGGCCACACTACAGAATGAAGTAGCATAAAATCCCTTATATAGCCAATTTTGACTTAATCATTAATTCACAGAGATGGAGTCTGGTATAAACAACGAAAGCTCTATTTGAGTCCTGCTTCTTTCCACAAGCTATTTTATAGAAAGCGCACTCATCACCAATCAGAAGGCATTTTGGCTATCAAAAAACTCTTAGCAGGCTAAAATCTAGTTTTTATTAGCCTGGAATGTGCATGCAGAGATTAAGAATTTCATACGGTGCTGTGAAGTCTTTCCATGGTGTAAGGTTGAATTCTACAACGAGCAGGACTTCTCTAATCTTTACCAATTTTGGACAGAATCTGGACAAAAATTTCTATGGATTTCATTGATGGACTTCCACCATCACAAGGTTACACTGTCATTATGGTAACTGTGGATCATTTGTCAAAATACACACACTTCATTAATTTGAAACATTTGTATACAGCCCTGATAGTGACTAAGGTTTTCAAGCAACGTGGCTTCTTTCAGTTGGCCCAGAAAATTAAGGTGTTTGCGTCGAAATTTGGAAGATGACACAATTTTTAATTTTGCTTTTGAAAAGATTATGTTTACAATGGTACCTTGAGGTTAATTTTGGATTTTGTCCTAAATTGATTATTTTTAAATCACCTCTTATTTTATTAAAATTCAATTTACCTCTTATTCTTATTAAGAAGACAAAAAAAAAAAATTCATCAACCCACACTTTTTTCTTATCTTTTGAACAAAAATAGAGATAATTTAAGTTTTCATAAGTAAGGAGATAATTTAAAAATAGTCAATTTACTAAAGTAATTCGAAATTGATCCTAAATTGTCTAATACAAGGTGCCGTTTCATGCAAAAAGCTTATAATATTAAGACAACTTACATTTCATTTTTTTTTTATTCGAATCACTATGGTCTATTTAACCATTCACTTTGTATGGAAAAATTAAATTAAACATCCTAAATTTCAATTTCTAAGTCGATTACTAAAAATGACGACTTTTTCTTGAGTAGTGATATTCAACTCCCTAAATATTATCTCACAAGACCTCATTTTCTTTTATGCCTCATTAATTTCCAAAATTGATTGTTTGTCATACTAATGTTTATTAGAGGCTGTTTTAGACAAATAAATTTCTAAAGTTCAATATTTTAGAGTGAAAAAGAAATAAAAAATTATTAAAAAAAAGAAATAAAAAAATTTTAAAAAAAATCAAGCTGGGATTGTATTGTACTACTCATCAAATTGCTATAGGATGAATGCAATAAAGAAATAAAAGCATTTGACGCTTATAACATGCAAGCTAAAATATGAAGGAGAGGAGAAGCTGCGTTATTGGGTTTGATTGAAAAGTAAATACACGACAGTTTCTATTCTTTGTGGTAATTTCAGGGTCTCATGAGATGAAACTCCTTTTACTTCTCATACGAATTAGGGGGTGCACCAAATAAGCCTGGCCAAGCAGGGCCTGAGCTCCGTACCGGCCTGGCGAGGCCCCATTTTCAGTTCAAAACATAGAACTATTAACACCTCCATTCATCTTACAAAACCCCGCTCTTGTAATTACAATAAAGGACAAAATATAAATTTAACTCGACCTCGATGTGGTCGGTTCTATTTCTCATAAAACTCTTTTAGTCTTTTTCAGACACACCCACACAATCCAATAAGTTGGCAGAGGATTTGATACGAGTAGGAGAAGAATCTTGCAATGAATTAGCGCATGCATTTATTTCATTGCCTCCATATCAAAAATATATTGGGTCTTGTTTGAAATTCGGAATCGGGTCATGCTAGCTAGGAAATTTGTGTAATCAAACTAAAAATTTATTTCCAAAAACTTTACCCGACCGCTTAGCTCCGCCCTTGGTAGTATATGCATCGCTCTTTCAGAATAACTATGATCTCATTAAAGATTAAGAGATTATTTGTTAAACGTTTGAAATCTGAAATATTATTAATTTAGACTTTTTTAATAATTTACTTATTTATTTTTTATAATTTGTGTCTAATTTTTAAATATTTACATCTACATATAAAAAGTAAATTTTTGTTATTTTTATCTTAATGAGAAAAGGTCTAAATGAAAATATTGATCTTTATAAAATAATTTTTTTTATTTGTAAGGACATAAATATCAAAGATATTACTTATATTTAGATTAAAAAAAGAAAAAAATAAAATAAATTATGTCATTCAAATTTTCGTATTTGAACATTAAAAAAATTTACACCCACTCAGATATCAAAATTTAAAAAAAAAAAAAAAAGTTGCCTAACTCTTAAGCATCCTTTATTAGAAAGAACCAGTAAGGATAATAGTTATTAAGATCAATAAACATTTAGTTTCGATTATCCAAATCACTCCTACTTTTGAAAAATCTACACAGGAAGGAATATAACAGCAAGCTCAAAGCACTTGCCAAGGCTAAAAACCAGCAGTACAAGTCCAATCGGGCTTGTGTCATATCATCCGAGAACCGGCTTTGCCTAGCTCTTGAGCTTGTGAAAAATTCAATGACTGAGATCAATAAGGCACTCAAAAAACTTCCAACACCAAAAACACTCGTATATAGAGCAAACCCCATTGTTCTCATTCTCACCGGCACTTCATTGTAGAAAAATTCCTGCATTGCAACAACTGTGAAAATGTCTGAAATACCCAACAAAACGTACTGAGGTAGCAACCAAAATATACTAATCGGCTCTGCTTCTGCCTGTTTGCTCGTTTGTAGTCTCTTTGTTTCCACAGCTGCAGCTATCACCATGGCTATGCTAGTAAGAAACATACCGATCCCCATTCTTTGCATTACCCTGATACCCTTTTTGAATTGATAGCATGTTATGATTTGTATTATCGGAATCAAAACTGTGTCGTATAATGGCATCAAGAGTATTATGGATACTGTAATAGCACTTTGAAGTGTTGCTGGTGGGATCTTAAATCTGCTTCCTATGTTCCTCTTCATTGCCATGCCTTGTTTAGTGAAAAATGTAACTGGTTGTTTGAATATTACTGCAAACATGAGTAGCATTGTCCAAATGGGCAAAAGCCTTAGTAAGATCTTCACATTTTGGACAGCATATTTAACATTTTTAGGATTCTCAAGCTCATCATCCAACTCCTTATTTTGATCATTGCAGCAAAGGGGTTTCTCCTGAAGCCTATCAGCAAGTGAAAACTTATCACCTCATCATAAATCAGACTAACGAAGCAATCTTAAAAATAAATACAAGCGGAATGATAATTTAGTCCACTTAGAAATTATTTCTACTATTTGGGTCTCTTATGTTAAAATATTAATAGAAAAAACACATTGTTTAAAGGTAAATGTGAAAAAGGTCACGTTTACCTTTTTACTTGGTTTATTAAAATTTATTAGGGACTCAAAGTAGTTAAAAAAAAGGAGATGAAAGTATCGTTCTCACTAAACACAAATATATGTACTTACTCTAGCTCCATTGCATCAGATTTGTCAATTGGTGAGATGGCTTTGCTGTTCTTTAATTTTGAGGCAGCTGCTTTGATGGCTTGAACTATGCTCATGAATGGCTTGCTCTTTAGAGCCTCATGATCTGATTTTTTCTTACAAAAGCGGCTTGCAAATGAGAAAAATGCTGTTGATGTAAGCATAGCAATTGTGGGAATTGCAAATCCTATTACCCAACCAAAGGTGTCTTGAATGTAGGACATAAGTGTGATACCCAAAAGGCTGCCACTACAAACACCAAAATACCACCATTTGAAGAACAAACTCTTGTTATTGTTTGATTTTTTATTTTGATTATCTAGGGTACAAGGCAATATCTCTTCATCATCATTATTATTATCCATTTGGTCTGCTCCAAATGCTTGTAAAGATGGGTTGTATCCAGCTAGGCCTAGTGAAATCAAAGATAGGGGAAGAAAGAGAAAAGAAGAACAACTTGTGGTGTTTGATGGTGACGACTCTGCCCAAGCAAATGCTGTTGATGTCAAGGCCATTAGCCCCTGAACAGAGAAACAATGTTAAATTAATTGTTAATAGAACTTAAGGTCCATTTTGGGGTGCTTATCACAGAGTCAATACACTTATTATTAAAGTGCTTGGAAAAAAAAATGCTTATGAAATAGAACTTCTTGTTGTAGACTTTATAGTACAATTTATTAAGAAAAGTACATGATGAGGTGTAAATAAAGTGTCATTTTATATTTCTCAACTATTTTACTAATTCTCTTATACGAGAAAAATTTATATGAGATAAACATGTCATGAGGAGATTGCCCAAGACTCTCTCGTATATTTCTTTGTTTCAAAGCAGTGAACATGAGGAGACTTGCTATACCTATAAGCAAAAGGCATGATTTGCAGAGCCCCATGATCCTGTTTCAGTGACCTTTAGCCTTGAGAGAACAAATATATATTTGTAACTAACAAGAGAGTTATCTTTGTCTGGGATTTTAAAACCAAAGAAGGCAACACAAAAGAACAAGAGAATGATGATGCCATTTTGAGCATTAAACAATCACTAAAATGGACTAAAGTAAATTAACTTATACGAGAAAATAGAATTTGAAGGCCAATTTCCATTTGAAATGCTGTTAGAAATATGCTATCGAGGAGCTTTAAGTGTCGACATTTTGCATGGAGAATATTGTACGTCACAGAGGAGGCACAATTTTCTTATGCAGTTAGACGATGGAGTTCACAGAAAGGCACTATCCATGCTGCAATATTTGTTATTATTGTTTATATACTTTCTGTTCATACATCAATATCCAATACATTTGTTTATTATAAGATGATGAGGATAAGAATAAAATTTCTATAAAAAAAATTTCGAAATTGCAGTCAGCAGAACCATTGCATTATTTAATGGCTTCCAAATTAAGTACCCAAATTGAGAATACTTGGAACCATTAAGATTGATTCTTATCAATTTCTTTGACACAGTCAAGAAAGCAGGATTATATTTATCTTTATAGAAGATTGTCTAAAAATTTTCAATTTTATATATATTTTTCTCCAATTTTTCATATTTTGAAATTTTAATACCAAAAATATTCTTTTAATCAAGCATTAGAGATTATGATAAAAGAATAAAAGATCACCTTTGATTATACTCTGCGTTCTTTTTATTTAAAAAAAAAAATACGCCACATATGAGTGAGAAGGGTTCGAGTCCTCATATGAGTATACATTTTCACCTTTGTATATTTATAATGCAAGGCATATTTTGGATTTAGTTGAATGTTTCTATTATATTATTTAGCTTAAATATTCACTAAAACAGCATACAAGAGCAAAGTATTAATTTTACAGATACATATATAAATATTATATGGCTCAGCTCTATATTAATTTGGGTAAAAAAATAAAATAACTCAAAATTCACTTGGAGCCATTAAGCTTAGATAACAAGAACAGGCAACCAGAACAGAGGAGGACAGAAGCTGAGAAGCAAAGCAAATCCAGAGGAGATTGTATAACAGCCTTCTTACTCTTGTCAAACAGCCCAATCAGAAGTAGCATCACTATGACGTGGCCGAGCTTTGTTTTTAGCTCATCCACCGACTTTATATCTAACCACCTTGGTCGTTCCTGGAGATCGATAGAAAGGAAAGGTAATTTAGACGAAAAACATAGCAATAAAGAAATAATATATGCCAAATGAAGTGGAAACATTAATCAAGTTACATCAATATAAAGATTACACGTAAGTGGACGGACCTTTAAAGTGAATAAACCAAAGAGATTTGATCTGTGGTGAGCTTTGTCTTCTGACAGTAACTTTCCAATGTCCAGATTGCTGACAAAGAGCTCGTATAGACCCATCCCAAAAACCAGCATTACAGTTCCTAAGAGATAGACATCTAGAAGCACAACAAAAAGGTAGTTAATGACTTCAGTTAAGGCTGTATGAAAGCCTTTATATCAATAGTTGAAATGAGATGCTTTCTGCCATAGCATACACATTCATTTTCAATTTCATGCATGTACATGAGGGAAAAAATGTGTATAGTGAGCATCCCTATTTTCTTAGATAATTGAAAGTTCAAAGGTTAAATGATGCTGCTAAAATGCAGATTCAATAATCTGCCTCCTTCAAATACTCTAGAAAAAGGCGTTAGCAGCTCCAATTTGGGAAATTGATTAGAGGCAGGAGATGAAGGAAATGGATTTGTCAAATTTTGCTATGCCTAGGACTTTCTTATTCTGCAGCCGGAAGACGGAGATAATAGCATATATGTACCTTCAGTTGATTTCAGAAGTGATAAAACAATGTGTAATTTGAAAAAAGAGAAGTTCAAGCACACATGATCTTGTAGTTTTAAGAGATAGACAAACATGTAAGCAACAACAGAGATCTCAGTATTTCATTCAAAGACAACTAATTCTCAGTCACCAAAAAATAACTTAAAGAGTTTGCAATACGAAACTGCAACTGAGCACTCAAGGGTAAGTAAAAAAGAAATGAGAAAAGAACAAAAACTGATACGATGGCATTATGACAACTGAAGCGACTTCTATAGGGACATGATGTACAAATTCAACTACATTACACTACACACTGGGATAATAATCCCAGGTGCTCGACCTAACATCTGTAATAAATATATGATCAGTTTCACCAAAAGGATATTTAACCAAACCTCTTTATTTAGCCAACAATACATACATAAGCAAGAAAAAAATCATGCTAACTTCCAAAATCCATTCAGTTATGGGTAATTACTAACAACCACCTCTAAAGAAAAAAACTAAAAGTAGAAACCAGTAACTTTTTCTCAGTTCACTTTAGAGCCATCTTGGGGCAGCTGCCCCAAAGAGAGTTTTAGCACAGAAGCAACAAAGGATCTCACATGATTTTTTTTATGTAAAGTAGAACTACCAAACTGTAACTCTCCACTCAAATCTTGCAAACTGGTTCATAGCTTCCAAAAAGAGCAGAAGTAGCAACAAAAACCAACAATAAATTCAAGGTTTTTGTTGAAAGTTACTTTTATGTAATGTGATTCCAAGGGAAAAATTTCTAAACTTTGTTTGTAAATGCAAATTTGCACACTACTAAAATGAAGGTATTAATATATTCAAATTGAATAGTGTCTTAGCGTGAAAGAAAAATGAAAAAAAAAACAAATAATCAAACAATGAGCCATAAAAGCACATGATATATATATATATATATATATATATATATATAATGAAGCAGGATACAGCATGAATATTAACAATAAATAAAAGAACACTCACCAATAGCCTCAACAAGCAATGATATCACGTTACCACGACTCACAAAATACTTCATGAATGATGCCCCAACATAGGTGCAACCCTGCATATCGAGAAGAGTCAACAGTGTATATCAAAACACTAAAGAGAATAGTCACAAAAACAAAATAATCAATACATATGGATGGCTACACATGACAGCCAAGATGATCTGCTAATGCTCTCCACATCATTAGTATCTCCTAATCTGAATTTCATTCAGCATAAAACAAACAAAATACATTACTCTAAGATGACTGATAGAATTGCATTTTCCGGGTTAAGAATACATTATTTGTAAAAATAGTCTATAATTCAATAAGTCTGTCAGCTAATTACAAATTCAGATGAAAAAGATTGTTCTTTTCAATTTTTATCATATAACAATATCTTGGACAATACCAAGAATTGAGGTCTAAAAATTACACAGCATCAATTAAACAGTGGAATTAACATTTAACAAAAAGATAAATTTAAACTTAAAAAATAAGTACCTTAATGAAACAGAGAAATGAGCCGATCAAAGACCCAAAAACACCCAGAAGTGTCATGAACCGGCATCGATAAATAGCCTGCAGAAAAATAATAAAATAAAAATATTAGTAGAACGCAAAATAATAAAATTCCCAAAAATTTCGGATAAAAAAAATGAAATGATAACTAACTAACTAACCTTCTCTATCTTCTCCTCGACAGCTTCAAGTTTGTCCAATTTCGAAGCAAGAACTGGTGATGAGGAGTGAGTTGATGCCGGAAGCTGAATTTGATTTCTTGAGCTTTTAGTGTTTACTGTAATTAGTGGAAATTTGATATTGATAGTAGAATCAAAGACCCTTTTCAATTTGCAGTTTTTGGTGACGCACATGGGCGGCGTGCGCGGTGGTTTAATGAGTCTCGTTATCAAAGGTCGAGATGGCCTCATGGTTGGTTGGTCGGCTGCTGGCTCGCTGAGAGAAATGGGGATGAAGAAGGCGAATTGAGTCAACTGGCGAGTTAAGCGAGCGAGTCAGTGAAGGTATACCAAAATTTGTTAATAACCGGTGGCATTCGAAAGATTCGCGGAAGGGGAGAGAGAAGCCACGTGTGTGCTTTGGTTACGCTCCACTTACCGCAGGAGGCATCCGTTTTTCATGTTCTCGAGTAAAAACAACATAAAAATTAAGGATTTTGCTATGCTACATCGAATGTACCATACACAATCAATAAGAACCACATAATTATATGGGTCCCATAATTTATGTGGTTCTTATGAGTTGTGTATGGTACATTCAATGTAACATAGGGGCTTCCAAAAATTAATGTTCAATTACGTAATTCTTTTAGTTCACTACAATGGGGAAAGAAGACAGACACCTCATAATTTGATAAAATAGTGATGAAGCTTTCTTGTTTCAACAATAATCGCATAGATTTTTAGTACGACATAATTATCTGAATAAAATTTATATGGTAATTTTTTAAAATATGAGATCTTTGTAATTATTTGGCTAAATTAAAACATCATTTTTTTAAATATTAATACATTATAATTACAAATCTACTAATAAATTTACAATCAAGACTAGTCTATATCAATTCTTTTAAAATATGATTTGAATTTTTATCTTCACCAATTTAGAGAAATGTCTAATTTATTCCTACTAATTATGACATAATTGAAAAGGAAAAGTAGTCCCAAAACAAGTGCTAGGACTCAGATTTGGGTGGGTGACTAGCTAGCCTACTGACAAATCACAATATCATTTTTCCTAATATGTGTTTGTAGTTAATTAGGAAAACTTTTAACTACTAGATATAGGGTGTGCTTGGAGTTATTTTTGAAAGGTTTAAAAGTAGTTTAAAAAGTCAAAAGTTAATTTTAATGTTTGATAAATTTTTTTAAAAATCAATTTTGACAAAATCATTCCATCGATCCTCCATTAGATTTTGAAAAGAAGAAAAGGAATAGCTTTTTAAAGTCTGATTTTGAGAATTACTTTTATACTTAATATAATTTCATATATATATATATATATATATATCCTCATATATATTATAAAAATCTAAAATTATCCTTATTAATAGGAAATAAAATCATTAAGTTTAGATAGATTAATATCATTACCAATTATATTGAGATAACAAAATAAATAATAAATTTAATAGTATAAAACATTTATTTTAGTTATCAATTGTTATATATATACACAATAAAAAAATTATATATATATATATATATAAATATATATTATTCAACATTTTATCTAATTAATTTTCTTTACAACTAATTATTTCTATATATAACTAATAGCAATTATTTTTTAAAAAAAATTACAGCATTACTAAAACCGACCTTGATAGATATTCAAAATTTAAGGGACATACGGGCGGATGGATGGAATTTTTCGTACTACCATACATTTTCCTAGAGCCATGTGTCCGAATATAAGGCGAATGCCCCCAAGAATTGGACTCTCTCGCACGATAACAAATGAGCCATCATCATTTCACCGTTGATGATATTTTTTTTTTTTGGTCCTCACGAGTCATGACAAAATATCTTTTCAAAAACAGTCGCACGTCTTGAGGTTAGAGTCGAAATTAGAGAGCGATTCATTGCATGGTTGTCACCGCAGCTCTTTTTCAAAACTTGTACTGATTGTTGTGTTCTTATTCAAACCGTTGGCTGAATTGTCGGCTTCTCACGGCCTCTTATGAACTTTCGAGTTTCCTAAAATAATAAAATTTGATCTTGTATAAGTATAAATATATAGTAATAATACAAGGTACAAATCGAAAGCAACCAATATTCAGATTTCAATTTTTTTTTTCCATTTTCTCTCAATCATATGTTAATAAAAAAACATGAATCATGAAATATTAAAGCAGCTGATTTTTTTCAATTGTTATTATTAGAATTCTTGAGTGTAATTGAAAATTTTCATTTTAATCGAATTGATGTTATCAGATTATATCGGATGTCACTTTTCGCTGGTTTAGATTTCTATAAGTGTTTGGATTTTAATAAGTGATTGGATCGGATTGGATCGAAAATATAAAATTCAATATATGATGGGTTGGACTTGAATTTGATAAAATATAATGAATTTGAACCATTGAATAATCCTACTACAAAGGTTTATTTATATGACAGAGTTTATTATCTTATTATTGTTATTATAGTCATAATTATAGTTTTAATTATAATTAATAGTTGTAGTTGTAATTACTATTAAAATTGAGTAACACATATATTGGACGGCAAATAAGTAATTTTACAAATTATAAAAATTAATTATCTAATAGATGAGTAACCCACAACAGTTGGGACTCAAATTGAATTCAAATATCGGATTCACTCGTTTTTTTTTCATTTTTTACAATTAATTGCAATTATTATTATTCCATGTAATTGTTAAAAAAAAAAAAAAAAGAACCCTTGTGATAAAATCATGCAAAATTCGACATAATAAATTACGCATCATTTAACAAGGAAAAAACCATCCGTAAAGTCTCCACGTGCTTATATCAAAACCGACATGGCGGTGGTTGATGTAGGACAAACTTAGTCATAATATGAGTATAAATTTAATTTCTTTTTTTTAGTCTAATTAGGATTTAATTTATATTTATTTCTTGTTTAAGTCAGATTCCTTTACTTATAAAGAATCATAATTTTATTAATAGGCTTGTTATGCTTGTTTCTTGACACAAACTTTTCATTAATAATATTCAGTATTTCTCAATTGAAGTATTTTCTCCTTTGTGAGAGCCTACCTTCTTGAGTTTTAAGAACGTATATTAAAATGAAATCTAGTATTACTTATGTGCTGCATTAGTGGTTGACAACGAGACATTTAACTGATGTGCTGGCGCATGCTGTATAAGCATGTCGATTGTACAAAAGAATCAGACGACATGTTGTTTGTAATATTTATAGTTTAACGAAATGGTATTTTTTAGTAAAATTGTAAATGATGAGTCATCCATCATATACACCGACGAATACTAATGACAATTCTTTTTTTTTTTTAGAGGCGAAGATGATGCAAAGAGAAAGAGAAAGGTTGTTAGAGTTAATTTTTCTTTTTAAATAGATTTTTTAAGTTTTTATATGGTGGGATGTTCGGAAAAATGAGAGATTAAAATTATTCAAAATTTTCAATGGCGCTAACTGAGTAGTGGGTTGATATAGATAAAATGAGTGGATCAAACTCAAATATCACCACTCTTGTAAATTAAAAAAATTCAATGTTATTGGGTTGGCTTGTAAATGGATCTATGGTTCAAATCCAATACAAACGAATCCAATCTATTATTTTTTTTATTTTCTTTATTATTTTTTGAAATAGCTAAATGTCACCTTTTATATTTAGCTTGCTAAAAGAATAAAACCTTATTTTCCTAAAAATAGTAAAACCTAATTTTGTATAAGTACAAAAGAAAAAAAACCATCGGTTGCTTTCAATATTCGAATTTCAATCATTTTTTAAAAACCCTAAGGTAAGAAGTTGATATTTTCTTCTTTTAGTCGTTAGTAACTTGAACTGTATGGTCCAATTAACGATTTTTATTTGTAAATTTTTTATTTTAATCAGATTGATCGGATTGAATTATATTAAATTGGATTTTCCTTTTCGTTTGTTTAGATATCAACAAGTGATGGGATTTTAATAAGTGATTGGATTGGATTGGATCCAAAATATAAAGTCCAATATGTGATGGATTGGACTTAGATCTGACAAAATGTAATAGATTTGAACCATTGAACACCCTTACTATAAAACTATATTTATATGACCAAAGTTTATTGTTACTATAATCATAACTATAGTTTTATTTGTAATTAATAGTTGCAGTTATATTGAGAATTGTTATTGCAATTACTATTAAAATTGAGTAAAATATCTATTGGATGATAAATGAGTAATTTTACAAATTATAAAAACTCATCATCTAATACATGAGTGATCCATAAAGTTGAAACTCAAATTGAACTCAAATGTCAAAATTCACTCGCTTTTTTTTTTTTACAATTAATTGTAATTATTATTATTCCATGTAATTTTTTAAAAAATATGCTAAAATCATGTAGAATTCAGCACAATAGATGACACGTCATTGATCAAGAAAGCAAACAAACGCCACATTGGCATGTGCTTATATTAAAACCGCCATATCGATTTTTATTAAAATGTAAACGACAATTCGTCTAACTGATGCATCAGGCTGTACTATTTTATGCATGTTCCTGTACAAAATTTTCGAACAAATTTTTAGCAAAACTATAAACGACGAGTGATCCATCATAAACGTCGACAGTTACTACTTGCTCACTAATGAAAAATCTTTTTTTTTTTCGAGGCGCAAATGATACAAAGATAAGGGTTTATCAATTCAATACCGATAAAGAGAAAGACTATTAGAGTTAATTTTTCGTTTTAAGTAGATTTTTTTTAAAAAAAGTTTTATGTAGTGGGGTGTTCGATGGTTGTACGAGGGCTTTTAAGGGTTGCCGCTAGTTCTACTAAAAAAGTTTGAGAATTGTTGTCCCCCGATCCCAAAGGCCCAAACCCAAAACCCATTTTGTTGTCCATTAAGCAGCCGGGATTCTGTTCGTTTTTACTTTTTAGTCCTTCAAAAATCACGAATTTTCATCTGAGCCAATGGTGTGGTGCCAACTGCCAAGCGGTAACCAGAATTAAACTAGACGCTGAACACTGAACTTGACCACGTCGTATTCCTAAACCGACAGCATTGGGAGGAAGAGGAGGAGTTCAACATTATTAACCAGCTCTTAAAGGTTCTCCCTCTCAATTCCCAATCCCCAATTCCGCCAGTCTCGTTTTAAAAAAATGATTTTTTAATAATTTTTGAATCGATTTCCATATCATTGAGGTTTGTTTAAATTATTCTCTTAGCCCTCCGTTTAACAAAATTAAAAAAATAAATAAATAAATGGAGGTAATGGATGAAACCCCGGATTTCGTCATAAAAAATAAAATAATCCCATCATCGTCCTCGACCACCACTTCCCCAACCAGCCACAACCCTCATCGCCCGACTAGACCACAATTCCCCACGCACCTCGACGCGCCGTATATTTCCTCATCCGCCCGCATCATCTGCGAAATCCTCGCCCACGCCTCCTCCGACGACATCGAATCTGCGCTCGCCTGCACCGGAATAATCCCCACTCCCGACCTCGTCCACGAGGTCCTTCAGCTCTCCTACAACTCCCCTTCCTCCGCCGTCGATTTCTTCCGATGGGCTGGCCGCGGCCAGAGGCTCTCCCCTTACGCTTGGAATCTGATGGTGGATGTTTTGGGGAAGAACGGCCGTTTCGAACAAATGTGGAATGCTGTTCGGGTTATGAAAGAGGACGGGGTTCTGTCGCTGCCCACGTTTGCTTCCATTTTCGATAGCTATTGCGGAGCTGGTAAGTACGACGAGGCTGTGATGAGTTTTGATGTTATGAGCATGCACGGTGTTGAACAAGATGTTGTCGCTGTCAATTCGCTTTTGAGTGCCATTTGCCGACAAGAAAACCAGACTAGCAGGGCGTTGGAGTTTGTGAATAGAGCTAAGAAGATTGTTGATCCTGATGGGGATTCTTTCGCGATTTTGTTAGAAGGCTGGGAGAAGGAAGGCAATGTGGAGGAGGCTAATAAGACTTTCGGAGAAATGGTGGAACGTTTTGAGTGGAATCCAGAGCATGTTTTGGCTTATGAAACTTTCTTGATTACACTTATTCGTGGGAAACAGGTTGATGAGGCCTTAAAGTTTCTTCGGGTTATGAAAGGGGAGAATTGCTTCCCAACTTTGAAGTTTTTCTCTAATGCACTTGATATTCTTGTTAAGCTGAATGATTCCACTCACGCTGTGCAACTGTGGGATATAATGGTGGGTATTGGTTTCAATTTGATGCCCAATTTGATCATGTATAATGCGGTGATTGGATTGCTGTGTAACAACGATGATGTTGATAATGTGTTCCGATTCTTTGATCAGATGGTTTTCCATGGAGCTTTTCCAGATTCCTTGACTTATAACATGATCTTTGAGTGTTTGATTAAAAACAAGAGGGTCCATGAGGTGGAAAAGTTTTTTCATGAAATGATCAAGAATGAGTGGCAACCGACGCCTTTGAATTGTGCTACAGCCATTACCGTGTTGTTAGATGCTGATGAACCTGAAATCGCAATAGAGATATGGAACTACATTTTGGAGAATGGTATTTTGCCTCTTGAAGCGAGTGCAAACGAACTGCTCGTTGGGCTACGTAACTTGGGTAGATTATCAGATGTGAGGAGGTTTGCTGAAGAGATGCTCAATAGAAGAATTCTTATATATGATGTTACGATGCATAAGTTGAAGAAAGCTTTTTATAATGAGAGTAGGAGTATGAGGGATAGATTTGATAGCCTTGAAAGGAGATGGAAACATCATATATAAGTTTCTGAAGTTGTATAGAATTTTAACTTTCTTGTATAGATTTTTAACTTTCCAATTGGGATATTTGGAAGGAATTTATTGTAGATCTATGATGTTTTCATAAAAAAGGGGCTGAAGTACATAAAAAATTTTCTGTTTCTTGACTAGCCTGCATTATTTTCCATTTTCTTTTCCCACTAGTGGTACCTTACATTCAGCTTATCCCAAATGTAGTCTATTTTTATTCTTCATTCTTTTGATTTTGAATGGAATTCTAGATTTTTTTCCTTTATTTTTTCAACTAGCTTATTGCATTCTTAACTCTTGAACTCAACATAATTATTGGTAGATATCTTTGCTCACCTGCAGCTGATTTCCTAATGCATTTTTGAAGATTTTATTGCATGATTCTTAAAGTTCAGAGAATGAATATGCTAAATTCTTGGTTAATGCTCTTATTTTTATGCATACTGGTGGGTTTGCTCTTATATGTTGGATGAGTGCTTGAGGGTTTGTTAAGTTCTCTAGTTTGCTATTTTCCTTTTCCAATTCCTTTTGAATTCGTAATCATTATTTTATTTTTATGTTTTGCAATTTGATGAAGACTTGGTACAAACTCTTCTTTTCCTTCCCCCAAAAGTATTCATAAGAATGTCACTGCTCTCTGTATTAGTTTTCATGCCTTTCGAAAAGTTATTAATGTTTTCATTGTGCCTTTTTAACTTATGAAAGGACAGTTTTCTGGGTCTCTTAAGGAGATACTTCAAGGTGATTGTTTAAAACCTTAACATGCTCTCTTTATGATGTGTGTTGGGTGGTTATCGAAGTTTTCTGTTCTAATAAAACATATTTGGAGGTGAGGTTGAACATAGTTAGAAGCATGGGGACTATCTAACTAGTTTCCTTTTGACATCTTGGAAGCAAATGTGCGAGGGGATTTTATGATCTGCTTTCATCACATTTATCCCTTAAATGATGGGCGGATTGATGCTTGTCACATGTGGCATTTGTGATTATCCTGAAGCTTGTAAAGTTACAGGGTTGCTGTGACTGTTGTATTTTTTATGGCACGGTCATTGAAAGATATTATTATTATTATTATTTTTTCTGGCACGAGTATAAGCTCGTGTGCAAATCTCGTTTTGTGGCCGTAATGAGTCAGTATGACAGAGGTAAATAAGTGTCCGTATATGGGTTGCACAGCCATAAAGGTTGTCCTTAACAATATGACTTTTTGATCAAGCTATGTTCTGATTCTTTGATGAGATATAACTGTATTTAGCTAGGTTGGACGAATATTTTCTCATTTAGGCTTTTGGTAGTGGTCTGACCTATCTAAATCAGTTTGGGCGTGATCACTCTCTTGTTTAGGCTCTTGCAGAATGATCTCACTTTTCTGATTGTCTCTTTTGAAGTATTTGGTTGGTGATGCATGGTGGTGTTAGTTTCTTGAACTCTCATTCTTGTTTTTGACCGATTGATCATGCTTAGTTTTATTTGATGTTTGTTTTCGTCACTTTCAAGTGACAACCGCACTTGGAGAAACTCCGCCAATAGTTTTGGGTGCCTTACGTTTTAATCCAAATGTAGTTTAATTCTCACAGAAGCTAATTGAATTATTTGGTTATCACTCAATTCATAAACCTTCTTTTGAGTTCATTTGCAGTACTGCTCAATAGTAAGTTTTCACAACTTGAGTTGTGAAGGAAGTTGGAACTTTGGTTTGAACAATTTAAGGTCATTTGTGAATTAGTTGGTTTCATTCTTTTTGGGGACTACAATATCTGTAATCTAATTTGTTCTCAGAGAGACAGAGACCGTAATATTTCATCATTATTTTCCAATTTTTACTTTGCTGTCACACATGCAACGAAGGGAATTTGTTGTTTCAACTCTCCTCTTGTTCGTAATACAAATCAAATTCATTTGATACAAACAAAATTGCAAGGGATGTTTGCTGGATGCACTCAAAAAAGCTTGATGAGCAAGGGTTATTGAAAAGTTCTTATTTACATGCCTTTCTTTTTGCTGCGAATTTAATGTATTATGTTGTATGGACCAATCACTCTTTCTCTTTCTCACTTTAAGCCTTTCAATCAGAACTGTTTATAAGATGGTACTCCACCTAAAAGGTTTCTTTTGGGTTGAAATCTTATCTTAAGTCCCCAACAAATGGTATCGAAAGAGCTAATAAATGTGATGATGGAACAACTCAGGTGTGTCGGATGAAAGGACCGGAGTCTGGCTATGGTTTCGTCCGAGGGGGGGGATTGTTGAGTTGTGTCCCGCATTAGCTAGTAAAGGGGAGATGCTTGGGTTTATAAGGTGATAAGTCACTCCACCTAAAAGACTAGTATTTTAAGTTGGATACCTAGAAATCTTATGCTAAGTTCCGCAACAAGAATAAAGTTAAGTTCGCATTAAGGAGTAAGAGAGCTCAAACCATTGTGGCAAAACTAAAGCAGACGCAAATGCTAAGACGCCATAGCAATTCAAAGCCCACATTTGAGTTGATTTTTTTAGTTAATATTTTAGAATAGTACCAATTTTATAATATAGTGTAATCATTAAAAAAAAAAAGCCAAAATCTCCTTGAAACTCTAATGCATGTCACGGCATAATTTTGAGTTTTTTATTTTTTCAACTAATTTCACATGGTAATGCTCAGTTTGCTCTTGAAGGAAGTACAAAGAGAAGCTGTGACATAGACTTCTCCTTAGCAATTAAGTTTGGTACTTTCCTTGCAGATAAAGTGACCATAGATACCTTAACAGAGAAAGCTTATACATGTTGTTCATATAATATATATATGTGTGTGTGTCTCTCTCTCCCTATGTACATATATATATAATAAACACAAATGCTTTGAAATTAGGAAAGGAAGATACCAAAACCTTCCCCACCATCTAGGCCTAAGTACAACCCAATTACTTAATTCTTTTCTTCGCCGATCTTCCCCCCAAGACTTGAGCCTAAAACACTCACATAAAATATTACCAAAACCAAAACAAATTATTTTTGCTTCATGTTGTCACTCTCATTACTCTTAGACTTACAATTAGAAATAAGCCTCCACAGTAGCCGTCGCCTCCAAATTCAATGCCAACAAAGTTTTTTCCCCCACGGCGGCGGAGCACCCACCCATTCATCTGGCTTATAGCCATCATCTGCACAATCCTGGCCATCGCAGTGATCATCGCCGGCATAGTTGTATTCATCGGGTACTTGGTAATGCACCCGAGGATCCCCGTCATGAGTGTCGTCGGAGCCCACTTGGACTTGTTTCAGTACGACGAGGCGGGGTTGCTCGAGACCCAAGTCACCATTGTCATCCGGATGAGGAATGGGAATGCAAAAGCGGGGGCCAGCTTCTCGGATACAAGCGTGTATCTTTTCTTTGATGGATTGAAGATTGCGCAGCTTGTCGCCGACCCTTTTGAAGTGAGCAAGAATAGCTCAGTTGATTTTAACTACGTTGTGGAGTCAAGGCCTGTGCCATTGGATCCTGAGCTACAAGAATTTGCGGACACGTCGTTGAAGAAAGATGTTGTTAGGTTCGATTTGAAAGGAGGGTCGAGGACCAGATGGAGAATAGGGGCCTTGGGCTCTGTTAAATTCTGGTGTCGTTTGGATTGTCAGCTCAAGTTTCATCCTTCTAATGGGAGTTACATTCCTTCAAGATGCAGCTCCACGACCAAATAAATTAATTTTTTTTTAAAAAAGAAATCAATTAGTCATCTCTTTGTTTTCTTCTATGATGGGAGAGAGTAGGGATTTTAGGTTAATTTAGAAGAGGGAAAAAAAATAACGAACCCTTTATCCTTTTATTTTATTACTTTTTGTTTTTTAACCTTCACCATTATTGAAACTATCTATATATGTATTTGCTTCTGAATGATGCGTTAATTCCCCATTTTCATGATTTTTTTTTAATTTTATAGTATAATTACTTAATGGTTAATTAATTTGCATCTAGAAGACCCTGCTGAATGTAGCAGAAAAGGGCAGGAAAGGAAAGAGATTATCTTTTTCTTCGACCTTTTTCAAAGTTGTTCATTTTAAGCACCCTTTACTACTTTTTGTTTGCTTAATTTTTGAAATATCTGGGAAATTTCTAGTTTCCCGGGATAAGCAACAAACCCACCAGAGGCTATGATTACTACCCAATTAGTTTTTAGTTTTTGTTTGTTTAATATTAAGATCAATTTAGTATACAATTAGGCTAATCTATAACACGAATTGTGGCCTAATTTAATGTCACGGTGCTAGTGGTTTAAAAGTTATAAGTTAACGCTTTAATTATGAAATTAAAATTAAAGATGGTAACAAATATGACCTTGAATATTTCAAATATAGCTTACGAACCATAATTATGAAAAAATCTCTTTGTTTAGTATCTCGTACAATGAATGAAATGAACGGATAAGGGATCGAAGATAGACAGAGGAATATTAAACAAATGCAACGAAGTTGGGAAAAGCCATCCACTTATCTCACGTGTCGATCATGTAGATCCTCTTGCTGCCACCTAGACCCCCACATGACATAACTAACTGCATGCACTTCACTTCAAATGCAAATCTTCTTCTCTGCTAAAACTGTCCTGTCCTGTCCTATTCCTCTCACTAGCTGATCAGGTGTGCTCAACTCTTCACTTCTCTCTGCATTTCCTTTGCGCATTTAAATTTCTCCTTTGATTATTTGAAGCATTCAACTCAAATTCTTTCCCTTTTGCTTTATGTTTTAAGTTAATTGATTGCTTTTATGTATGCATGCAGGCAGCAAGTGGACATAATAATGATGGATATGAATATGATGTCATTGGTGCAAGAGTTGATGGGTATGATGATAATTTTGGTTACAAAGCCAATCTATATATGCAAATGGGCATTTCTTCTTGGTATGAGAACAACTTTCCTGGTGGTTCACACTTGGGTTGAGCTGGTCAAGGCCTCCATTAACTTTCATTTGAACTTGATTTGGAGAACAATTGTATGCTTTGTTGCCGTTGTTTCACTTCCTTTCAGGGTCTTGACTGCTTTGCAGAGGGAGTCCCTGGTTAGTTTTTCTACCTTAAACTGTTTACTAATTTCAAATCAATTTTTTAGTCTCTTTCTTTGAGCTCGAGTGGCCAAGGAAAGATAGCCGCTTGAAAACCACCCGGCTAAGCCCTGGGAGCTTAATTAGTCTTTGTATATTGGCTGGCTAGTTATGATTTTCTTCTGATTGTTTAACATGTTTGCTAATGAAATTATGCATATTTTGCTATTGAATAAGTTGACTCTTTGTAAGTATGCAGACATGTCATCTCATAGCGGCTAACCTAGTTCACGATTATAACTGGATTTCTTTGAAGTTACTTCGTAAGATGAAGAATCTAAATCTTATCAAACAAGCTCATCTTCAAATCCAAAACCTGTCACCAAAATCACATTTTGAAGGCAACCCATTTGACATGACAAAGCAAGGACCAAAACGCACTTGGCATTTTGATCCAAAAAAGGCTTTATAGAAAGAAGATAGAGACATTAAACCTTTGGTTTTGATCTTATAGCTTATCTATGTATTAACTTTTTAATGACAGTTTTCGTATCCAATGATGAAATATTGAAGATTTTGCACCCAGGTGATTCTATTACCAAGATGGCGTTATCCTCTGTTTATTAAGCTTCTTAAATCGAATTTTAGGATGGGGTCTAAGTAAGTAATAAGAATTTGTGTAGAGAGGAGAATTAGATGTATTGGATGAAAGCCTGCCATCTATTAATTAGAACTTCTATTTACAGAAGTGGCGGAATAGATACACTGCATTTGCTAAGTTCATCCCATGCTTTAAGTGATATAATCAACAATTGTTCTAAAAAGAACTGGATGCTCAGAACACCAAGCTGATTTAGAACACTATCATTTACTCTTTCAGTTGTCAAATATCTTAAAGAATGCTTCTCATAAGTAAACCCCCTTATTTGGGTGTATAATATCTTATGTACTAACCATGTTCTGTTTGGTAAACTGTTATTAACTTTTCTCCTCTTGGGATTTGAATAAATCCTTTCCATCCTAATAAACTAGAGTAAAAGTGATGCCATGCTACGAAATTATGTTTTTTCTGGACATTTTAAGTAGAAGCATCCTATGTTCTTTCATCATTTGCACGGTCTTAAAAATCTAAAAACTTTGAAATTATTTAATGAAACGGTTCATGGAGGGCATCTTTAGTGATTTTTAATCTTAATCAGTTTCGGAACGGGTGTCTAAAGTCTAAGATGGTTAGATCGTGTATTCCATTCTTCAGTTTGTTGTAAGCATCTATTCCAATTATACAAGTCTCACCAGTACTTGTAAATCTGTCTATATGCTAAACCTTATTTTGTTTCCCATGATAAAGTACTATGAGAAGGACTATAAAAATGTGCAGCTGGAAGAGAATTTGTGTGAGATGCAATTAGAGTTGGAGAATCTGGTATGGGACAGAAAGATACTTGAAGACCATCTTCAGGCAGCCAACAGAGAATGCAAAATTCTGGAGTCAATGTTTGCAGAACTTGAAGATGAACATGACAAGGCTATAGAAAAAATTGAACTCTTAGAGAGAGAGGTAAATATTAAATCATCTACCAACTCTTAAATTGGTACTGGTGGCTGATGTGGTTACTTTCTGTGAACTAGAGACCTCCAAGGTTGGAATTTTGACTTACCATATGGTCTCTTGAATAATATTGTACAGGACTCCTGGTTATAATGTCCCCTTGTAACATTTATTGCACCTTACATGCAACAAGGGTTTCTTGTTTTTATTTCCTTTCCTGGTTTTATTTTATTTTTTATGCATATTGTGGTTCATAACTTGCACAGTTTTATTGCTTTGAAAACATGAAATACACAAATTGAAATATATATTACAGTAGTCTTAGTTCCTCCATCTCTTTAGTCTTGCCAATGAGAGCCAAATATTTATGCCGTGTAAATAGTAATCTGTTATATATAGGTACATTGTATACACAGAAATGCTTTGACATACTCCGTAAATGCTAACTGGAATAACGTAGTACTGCACGTTATTTCTTTCTTCTTTTTCTTTTCCTTCTATTTTTGTGTTCAAAAAGGAAATCTGCAGATGCTGGATCAATAATGATTTTGGCTTTAGCTGGGTAGAGAGAGCAACTTTTGGACTCTGTAATTTGTTTTGTGGTAATAATGACTTCAACATATACAAGAAGATGAAGCTGCCTTAACAGGAGATGGGCTTCTATGAAAAAATTTAATAACTCCTGTTTGGCTGCTGACAACTTGGGATGAACTACTGATATAATGTCAACATATTTTTGTTGTTGAAGTAGTGTGAAGGTAACTAAATTACCTCCCCATTCATGTGAGCATGATCCAAGTATCCTACCTCAAAGAGATGCTATGAATTAGAAATTTTAAAAACAGATTGTAAACAACATATATAGTGCCGATGCATTTGAATGATCAATCTTCTATCCAGTTTTTTTTCTAACTTGTGTAACTTTTCCTTCTATTGTTAATTTAATGTTTGGCTTGAGATTTAAGAAATTTGCTCATGTTGTGCATTAGCTTTTTTTTTTTTTTTTTTGAGGTTGAATACGAGCTTGAGTCGATATATTAACTCTGTGCAAATGTGCCTTCCCTTAGTTGCAAGATCTGAAGGATGTTCAGCTCAAGGAAATTTGTGGTAAAGAACTCTGGAGTTTTGCAGGTCATGACAGAAACAATGAGAAAAAAGGTTCTGTTGCTGACGAATATGGCGTTCCTTATGGGATTCCATCATGGAAGGGGAGTGACATTATCTTACAGGACATGATGAAACACAAAGACACGTGTGAGAATGAGAATAAGAGTAATGCAGAACTTCTCACTCACCTAGGGACTGGACTTGCACCTGGAACTATCCCAAGAAATTTGGATATGAACGAAGTTCACAACCAAAGAAAAGCGGTTGCAATCTCACAGTCCCTTTTTAGTGCGGTGTTATCTCTTTTGGTTGGAATGACCATTTGGGAAGCGCAAGATCCTTGTATGCCTCTTGTAGTGGCTCTTTTTACAGTTGTGGGCATGTCTTTGAGAAGTGTAATTCAGCTTTTCTCTACTATAAAGAACAAGCCAGCTTCTGATGCAGTAGCTTTACTAAGCTTCAACTGGTTTATACTCGGCACACTGACATACCTGACGCTGCCGAAGGTTGCCCGTGTGTTGGCTCCATGGGCCTTACGTTTTATATGCCGGACACTGAATTGGTTTGGTATCTCATTACACTAGCGTAATCAACATGGACCCATTACTTGGAGTCGACAATCATGTACCATAGACCTTAATTAGCCTGCAACTTTGTATAGTAAGGCTTTTGTCCTCCTTTTCTCTTATGTAATTTTTCTCTTACCAGAGACTGAGCAGAAATATATTTACGAAAAAATAAATAAATAGCTTTTAGAGTCTCACTAACTTTTTATCTATATAATTGATGAAGCCTTATTGTGGTGCAGGTTTAATGATGCGTTTGTGGATGAAGATAATCAGCATAAATGGACCGGCAACTTTGGTGATGTGAGTGTGACTCTCTGCTTACCCCTCTTTTGTACGCCTATAAAATTTCTTCCTCTGCAAGTCTCACAACTCTTGCTTCTGGGCCTAAAAAGTTTTATGAGTCGTATAATATTGGCATGTCCCCAAGCTCTGAGCCAAAGAAGAGAATTTATCGTTGGGGGGTTATTGTTTGCTTCTTGTCTTTTTCTCTAATCACACATGAATACCGTGTGAAGGAAGCTATCATCAAAGTAGAGTCCTCTAAAAATTGGATAAGCTCGAAGAAACAAATTGGGCATTTATTATTTGTTATCCTAGTTGTGTGCTTTTCTTTCTATGCTTTGTCAAAAAGATGATGGTGGATACTGGATTGTTCCAATTGTGTGCTTTCCTTTCTCCTTTTTCTTTTTCTTTTTCTTTTTCCTTCTCTTTTTCGGTAGCCTAATTTTATGGTGACCAGATTTGGTGCGTACAGTCGCACACTCGCGTGATGTGCTCCCCTTAACATGACAACATTAGAATTGGAAGAAAGGTCAAGCGCGGCATGCTCAGAAGTCCAACTAATGAGCACAATAATGCAAGCAATTGTCAGGAATCTTCTAGGTCAGTGAATTAAAGTGGAAAATGACATTTACCTTAAATATCTAGACATTTGGTCATATAATGTGACCCTGAAGTCGTCAACTCCCTATCAGATTCTCAAGTGTAATTTGACGGCATTATACAGCAGTGGGCCCACAGTTTTTGGTAACTATTGGTGCATTATCACTTCTTCGTTAGAATGCAGGTGATTTGCAGAAATGGAATCAAGATTTTGGTTCAACGAAAGATCCATACTGTAGAAAATCAAACAGAACTGATGGGTTGTCACGTAATATCACAAAACTTCGAGGTTAGAAATAGGGGGTGTTTAAAATTCAATTCGATGTGTTCCGTCCATTGATCTATAAAAATTGATCCATAGATTTGTAGATTGGATTGAATTGAAAATTTAAAAATCTACCGTTGGAAAATCGATTATGGATTTATTTATGTAAATTCATAAAATTAATAAATTTGTAAAAAAAAATTATTTAATAAAAAATTAAATTTATAAATATGTCATTATTATTTATTAATAAATAAATAAATTAGAACTCTTCAAAAAAAAAGTTAGAATATAGTTACATTAACACTGTATTATATCTTATTCAATAATAATATAAAATAAAAATAAATAAATATAGTTTCTTAAGCAATTAATTTTTATGTACTGATTTAAATAAATCAATTTTTTTAGTGTGTTATATTTTGAAACTTTGAATGTATTTTTTAACTTTATTTAAATAATTTATTTATTTAAATTATATTTAATTTTAAATTTGATCAGTAGGAAAATCATGTTTATATTAATTTTTTTATTTAGTTAGTTCGTGAATAGGGCGGAATTAAAATTTTTTAGTCCTCAAATGAATATGCAAAAGTCTGCATATCAATCTATAAAATAATAGATTGGATATAAATTGCGTCAAATCTACATCCGATCTACAGATGTATGAATTGAATTTAGATTGAAGTTTATCAATCTGTAGATTGGATTAAATTAAAAATTTACAATATGTAAAGTCGTGAATTAGATATGAATTGATGTTTAATTCGCACAATTTAATCCACAAACACACTTAGTTAATAGTAGTAAAAATCGAAAAATTTAATTCAACCTATGATCAAATTTAACAGGATTATTGATCAGATTGTGTTGGTGTCAATCCCCTTAATAATGGCATCGTATCAGATATATATTTAAAGTTTTTGACAAGATTTCTTTACAAATGAAAAGGCCTTTTGATAATGTAGCCAGACTTTGAGAAAAGATATCAAGTCTTGTATTTCTCTTGTAAATTTCCTCAGTCATTATTTGCTTTGGCCGACATGATGTTCTTTAATCTAGACGAAACCGACATTAAGAATCATAGTAAGCTGGCGTAAAATTAAATAAAAAGAAAGCGTGCCGTATGCATATTATTACAAGAAAAAAAATTATATATTTTCGTTTTCATTTGGATCAATTATAATTTGTCACTTGTTGAATTTTCATAATGATCAATTACTATCAACATCAAATCAATATTAATTTTATATTATTATTTGACGATGGTCGATATCAAAGCACTTGTTAGATATTTGGCTTTTTTTTAAATAAAGAAATACGTTAGATATTTTGGGGAGTTGGTTTATGGTACGTGGAGTGTATTATTATAATATGGACACCAATATTGAGAAATCTAATACGATATTTAAGGGGATTTAAAACAAAATTTGAGAAATTAAGATTTAAAGTATTGCGCGCAACTTTTGACGTATGAAGTGTGTAAATCATTTTCAAAATGAGATACCGAACTCAATGAGTTTCAGGATTCAACTAAGTGATTTTTAAATAATTTTCTTCAAGTGGTTTTTAAATAATTTTTTTTTTATTCGGCCACCCGTGTTCAAATCTTAAGAGAGAAAGAAGACTAAAGAATCAATTTAGACTTTACTCTAATTTAATATATATATTAAAATTCAAAAAATGGAACGTGAAACTTTTAAATCTTTTTCATAGCATTTAAATTCTATTTAAAATTTCTTGTCAAATTTTGATGTTCTGGCCCCTAAAATAAAATTAGAATACATACCTCATATCTCAATAGTATAAAACTTGTTTATAATAATCAGACAAACATATGTACAAATTATACATAACTCATTTTACTTTTTGTTTCATACTAAGGCTAGACAATTATACCTTAAAAATTAGAGTATTAAAGTATCTGATAAACACTAACTATTATGACTTAAAAGCTAAGTATAACACTTGCATCCTTGTTAAGTTGGGTTTAATTATTTGTTTAACAAACAAAATCAGTGTTTGGGTTAAAATAAAAAAATAAAAAAATAAAAACAGAAAAAGAAATGTGTTACAACCTTGAAGAGATTAAACGGAATTAAGATAGCAAATCAGCCACTAAAATTTTTGAAATTACCTGATCAGTAGGACTGGTTTAATACCCAAAAATAAACTTGAAATAAATATAGAGATTTTATAAGAATTCTTTTCACGCCAAGTTTATTCATTTGGTTGAGTATATGTCATTAACCTTTCTGTTATGTGTGTATGTTGATTTTAAGCTTGTTTTAATTGTTGAAATTTGTGATTATATTAAAATATTTATTTATTTATTTTTAACGGTTAAAAAATATTATTGTTAGTATAATAAAAAAAAAATTAACTGTTTATAATTATCTCAACTGTAGCTCACTCCTTTATTTTTGGTTGTAACACCCGATCCACCAACAATATAAGTTTTACAGTTAATGATAAAGGTTCAACAGGAAAAATAACATTGGCATGTGTCCATAAGGTAGTGTACAAATAGTTTAATCCAAACAAACTCTTGTCATGCCAAAAGATTCCTCATGGCAATTTTTTTAAATCGGCCAAATGAACAGTTTCCCATTTTCTATTTGATTTTTATTTGTAATATTATTTTACGATGTGCCTAATAAAATTTGGGCCATAACTGTAAGTCGATTGATTCCACACTTTTCATCTGGGTTCGAATCCTACTAAGAAGTTCATTAGAGATTAGAAATTGTTGAAGAAAGAAGAGATTTTTTTTTCTTTTGGGTCCTTTCTAGGCGATCAGAAAATAAAGAAATAGTTAATATATTTAAGATAATTACGTATTTTCAAGACACTGTTTCAATTCATCGTATTTCATCAGATCTGAGATGTGATATTGTGATGAATTGGATATGGACAGTTCCAATAAAATTTCATTCTTAAATAATTTTTTTTTTTATTTCGTCTATCGGAACAGGGGATCTATGCTATACCACGGTTTGAATGAGAAGAGAGATTTCAAGATATAGCACATTTATTCACTCTATCAACAACCGATGTGGATCCAATGTATCATAAGGAATTTTTTTTTTTTTTTTTTATGAATTGGAGCAAAAATAATTCTTGCATGTTAAAAAAAACCTATAATATCTTTACTATATTTGTAAAAATTATTATTTAAAAGTCATATTTACTACACACGATTATTGACCTATCATAATTATATTTATTACACATTACTTAATTTTTTTTTATACAAAAAATTTAGCTTAAAAATCTCAACACCAATAAACCCTTTAGTAAATCAAGCATTTGTTCTTCTTGTTGATCGCTTCCCCTTTCTTCATTTAAAAGCACCATGGACTAACATTGTTTTGAATATTTTTTACCATCAAATCTCGTAAAACCACTTTTAAACATTTGGAAATCTTTGCAAAACCCTTAAAAAAGAGGAAAAAAAAAACACTTGCAAACCGACACTTAAAAGCTAAATTAAAAATATAATAGAACATATTAAGGAAATACTCATTCGTCGGTTGGATTTTAAAAAATAAAAGTAAAGTATCAGCTTTCGCTTTCTGACCTAATACTATTTATTTTATGCATAAATGAAACTAATGAAGACAAATTATCAGTTCACAGTCTTTGGCATGCGCACAAATCCTTACCCCTTTTTGCCAAAAATTGAACGATGTCAAAAGAATCCGCCCAAAGTTGAGAGTCCCACTTAAAGATTCTTTTGTTTATTTTTAATTTTATACAATTACAAGTGCTATATAATTAATGAACA